>VDFB02281492.1:888821414-888890775 GCA_007258455.2 Sequoia sempervirens
ACAAATCTTCTAAATGAACCCCCCCTTCACAAGCTAAGGAGTCGATAAATGTGGTTTTCATCTCTGTGGCTCCTCTGTACCCTAAGAAACCCATCATTTACATGACCCCAGTTGAATCATCCTGTAGCGAGAACTATTTTGTCTATGGTATTTTGTGTCATAGTGATTCATTGGACTTATATTTGAGGTTTGTGAAAGCTATAGAATCCACAGTACACATATAATACAAGGAGAAATAAACAGAACTTAGATCAACAACCTTTTGTTCCTACATCACAACCCACTCAAGTTCCTACTTCTTTAACACCTTCTCAACCAAGCCTTCTTTCAACACCTAAAATTGCAATCAAAGCACCAGGTGATTATGATCTTGTCAAGCAACTTTGTGTTACTCTGGCTAAGATCTCACTTTGGGACTTGCTTCAGACTGCTCCGGTTAACCAAGATATGCTTGAGGAAGCCTTACAAAAGATTATCTTTCTTCCTCCATAAGGCCTATAGATGTTAATGTGTTGTTGGTTTATATTCGAGTGGATTCGCCGAATATCACATTCCATTCACAAGAACTCCCACCTCTAGATGTGTTCAAGCAAGTGGATCCCTTGATGATTATAATTAATGTTAATAATACCAGTATTAGGTGTACTCTCATTGACACTGATTTGGTTCTCAATGTTTGCAGTATAGACCTATTACCTAAGATTAAAGTTGATTCATCTTCTTTAGCGGCTTCCTCCTTGTCTATTTGCAGGTTTTATAATGTTGGCTACTAGGCTCTAAGTACGATAATACTACCTTTGTATTTGGGTCCTATTGCCTTACCTACATTGCTTTATGTGATGTCTAGCCCCTTACAATAAAATATTATCTTGGGGATACCTTGGATCCATGCCATGGGTGTTTTGACTTCTACTTTACACTATTCTTTAAATTTCGATGCAAGTAATCAAGTGGTTACAGTTAAAGCAGACATAAGCTATTCACCTTTTTGAACTAGCGATTGTCGATCATGCTTGAATCATATCCACTCTCAATAATTGTATTCCATCTTTAACTGATGATGATATGGCATGTTCTTCATTGATACCCTCTATGGAAGTCATTCCTGTAGTGACTATCAGTAAAGATTCAAACCACCTAAAGAAAAAGATCCTAAGTCTCCCCATTCTACCCATTCTTCCTCTTGATCAAATACTTTCCTTGGTGATTATTGGGGTTCCTTGGAATTCTATAAATTCTTTATTGCAGAATACGAGGTGATCCCCTCTTGCATAGACCACTCCTTCCTCTGCTGAGTAGAGTAATCCCACTCTTGCAAATGAGGTTAACATTTGTGAACCTAGTAAATAACGTGGGGATGCTCCTGTAGAAATATTTGACATCCATTGGTGGAATGAAACACTCTACATAGAGTGTCCACCTCCTGATGTTTTTCAAACTCGTTATTGGTTTGGATATGAACATGCCTCTCAATATAGCTATGGGTAGAAAGGCTGAGGATGTATCAAACAAGGAATTCAAGTCCCTATCCAGTAGTGACTATATATAAAGATTCAAACCACCTAAATCAAAAGATCCTAAGTCTCCCCATTCTTCCCATTCTTCCTCTTGATCAAATACTTTCCTTGGTGATTATTGGGGCTCCTTGGAATTCTCTAAATTCTTTATTGCAGAATACGAGGTGATCCCCTCTTGCATAGACCACTCCTTCCTCTGCTGAGTAGAGTAATCCCACTCTTGCAAATGAGGTTAACATTTGTGAATCTAGTAAATAATGTGGGGATGCTCCTATAGAAATATTCGGCATCCATTGGTGGAATGAAACACTCTACATAGAGCCTCCACCTCCTTATTTTTTCAAACTCATTATTGGTTTGGCTATGAACATGCCTCTCAATATAGCTATGGGTAGAAAGGCTGAGGATGTATCAAACAAGGAATTCAAGTCCCTATCCAGTTTAAGCTACAACAACACTATCTGGGTTTGGGATTCTCTATTGAACATTCTAAGCAAAAACCTTGGTGGAGTGTTAACATGATTTTAGCCAATCCATTGAGCTTGGTCCATCCTGATTTAATAGAGGAAAAGTAGTAGGCCAAGAAAATACCTTTAGATGTCTTATCTTCAAATGAAGCATTGGAGGAATTCCTAGGTGCCTATTCCCTGCTACCTTCTTTCCAACACAAGATACGATTCCCATATCACCTGCATAAACAATCATACTATAGAGAATCGGTCTTGAGAATTGATGAAGAAGACCCTCTATCTAACGTCAGTAATGATGTTCTAATATCTCATTCTGAAGATTGTAGTTCTCTCCTTAAAGGAGACACTATTGAATTTTCTATGGATCATAAGTCCTCATAAAAAGTAATCAAGATTGGGAAGTGTCTCTCTTTGGAGGAAGTAGATGAACATTTTGATCTCTTGCATTCTCATCCTAATATCTTCACTTGGATGTACAAGTATATGCCCGATATTGATGAGTCTATAGTGGTCCACAATATCATCCTATTTTCCAATCCCAAGCCAGTTAAGCAAAAAATATGAAAGATCAATCCCAGGGTGGTATTGATGGTCAAGACTAAGATAGAGAAGCTATTGAAAGCAGGTTTTATTTGCATGATTGACTACTCCCCTTGGATTTTGAACATAGTCATTGTTAGCAAGCCTGATGGTCATATTTATATATGTATTGACTTTCGAGATCTTAATAAGGCTTCTATTAAGGATGATTTTCTATTGCCTAATATAAATATGATTGTGGACTTGACTATAGGCCATGCATTGTTATATTTAATGGACAGCTTCTCAAGTTACAATCAAATCCATATTAATCCAGAGGATCAATACAAGTTAGCCTTCACTATCCCTTGGGGTACTTTCTATTATGTGAGCATGCCCTTTGGGTTAAAGAAAGTGGGAGAAACTTACCAACAGGTGATGACCCTAATATTTCATGATTTTATTGATAAGATCTTAGAAGAATAAGTTGATGACATCTTAGCAAAATCAATAACCCATCAAGATCATGTGAAGAATCTTCGTCTTATCTTCAAAAGGCTTCAACTCTATTAGATGAGACTCAATCCCCATAAGTGTGTCTTCAGTGTAGATGGAAACAATATTTTTGGGTTCATAGTTCCTCACCGTGGAATCAAAGTTCACACAAATAAAATTGATGCCATTGTTAACATGCCTCCATTGAGGAATATCACTAAGTTACAAAGTTTACAAGGGAAGATTCAAGTGATTCATAGATTTATATCTCAAATGGTTGATCGTACCCTTCCTTTCACCCATGTATTGAAAAAGGATGTTCACTTCATGTGGGATGAGGAGTTCCAGAAATCCTTTGAGTCAATCAAGGCTTATTTGGCCAATCCTCTTGTATTGATGTCGGCTATGCAAGATAGACCCTTCTTGATTTACCTTGCTATATCACCATATGCCTTGGAAACTTTTTTGGCTCAATATGATGACACAGGGAAAGAGAGAGCATTCTACTACATCAGTCGCATCCTAGTTGATTATGAAACTCATTATTCCTCCATGGAGAAACAATGACTTGTTCTTGTCTCTACTACACATAATTTGAGGCACTATCTTCTCCATGCTGAAGCTCACGTCATTGTAAAGATTGACCTTCTAAAGCATCTATTCTCTAGTGTTGACCTTGTTGGGAGGTTAGCAGAATGGATGTTGCTTTCTGAGTTCGATATAAATTTCGTTACTCAGAAATCAATAAAGGATCAAGCAGTTGTCAATCAATTGGTAGATGCTCCCTCATCTTGTTCCTTCCCAAGGTTGGATTTATTTCCTGATGAGAATATTTTCATGGTTAATTATGACCTTGAATGGAAAATGTGTTTCAATGGATCGAGGTGTTAGACTAGTTTCGAAGCAAGTGTGGTCTTAATATCCCCTGAAGATATACTGATCCCTCTATCATTTCAATTAGATTTTCCTTGCACCAATAACATCATTGAGTATGAAGCTCTCATTGCTGGCTTGCATGCCGTAATTACACTTAGAATCAAACATCTCTGTAAATTAGGCAATTTTGAGCTCATTATGAATTAGATTATGGGAACCTATCAAGCTAAACAAAGTAAGTTGTCCCAGGATCGATACCTTGCTTTTTCCTTGCTTAATTGGTTCTCCTCCTTCACAATAGACAGTATCCATCAGAGGGAAAATAGACATGTCATTGATGGCATGGCAAGCACTGCTTCCTTGGTACCTTTGGAAGAGGATATGAAATAGTACCACTCCGTGCTTCAGGTCCTGGGAGCCCCTATAGTTTCTGATCAACCTAAATCTGAATCCTTTGTGTGTTCTCATGTAGAATCGGGAGAATGGTTCTCTAGTATCTATAATAACCTAAATACTAGAAACTTTCCTGGTCATGCAACAAAAAGTGATCGCACTTATATATGAAATATTTTAGCATGTTATATCATTTTATCCGATGTTCTCTAAATCAAAAATACTATAATGAATTGCTTCTCAAGTGTCTCACTAAAGCAGAAATACCCCTTGCTCTTAAGGAAGCTCATTCAGGCTCTAAGGGTGGGTATTTTGGTGGTAGATCCCTAGCAAGAAGATTGATACACATGGGGTACTATTGGAAAATGATGGAATAAGATTCCTTAGATTTTTTTAAAAAGTTCATTTAATGTCAACAACATAGTCGTCTTATTCATGCACCTGCCCAAGAGTTACAAAATCAAACCTCTCCTTGGCCATTCACAAAGTGGGGGTTGGACATTATTGGAAAAATATTACCTCCTTCTTCCAAGGGACATACCTTTATTATTATTGCTACGGATTATTTCACGAAATGGGTCAATGCTATTCCACTCCAATCCACAAATGTTGAAGCTATCTATAGCTTTCTCATGAACAACATTATTTCTCATTTTGGATTGCTTGCTACACTTGTTTCTGACAATGGCACACCATTCAAGAACAAGAAAGTAAAATAGTTCTTAGAGAAATTTCATATCCAACATAGATTTTCTATGCCATACTATTTGTAATCTAATGGCCAAGTAGAGGTGTCTAATAAGAATCTTGAACTCATTCTTCATAAAACAATTAATAAACACAGTAAGGATTGGCATATTCAATTAACATATGCTTTGTGGGCCTATTGCATGAGTGTCCATATGACAATAGGAACAATGCCTTACAATCTCATGTATGGTACCAAAGCTATCATGCATTTAGAGTTGGAAATTTCATCTTTATAGGTTTCCCTTAAAGGGTTAATTGATGATGAAACCTACCAGGTCAACCATTTGCATCAGCTAGAGATGCTCAACGAGCATTGATTATAGGCCCTCGATCATCTTAAAGCTTATCAACGGTCGTTATCAAGACAATATAATCAGAGTGTGCTTCCTAGGACCTTTAAACTAGGGGACCTAGTTCTCTATGAAAACCAGAGAAATGTAAACACACAGCCTGATCAGAGAGGGAAATTTAGTCCTAACTAGTTAGGCCCTTACATTGTGATCTTCGTGTATTGTTCATGTGCCTATAGATTATCATCTATGGATGGGACGCCTCTAAAAGAGTCTATTAATGTGATGCATCTTCATTGATACTATGTGTAGTGTCCCATGTGTCATCTGTGTGGTTTTCTATTTATGAAAGGGTAGTAGCACTACATATATTGCACACTGTTCATTAACACATTATGAAAAATTTTGTGTTATGATATGACCACGTGTGTGCATGTGATATACATACATGTGTTTCACTATGCTATGTATCCATACATCACATTACATCTTTTAAGGAACTTAGATCATCATTGTATTTAATTAACATACAACCATGTGTGTTTATTAAATCATGTCAATATCTAATGTAAACATACATCCATATGAGCATATAACATCCATCACATCAACATACATGAAAATAAAAAAGCATACACATCCAAATAAATAATGCCATGATGTCAGAACCAATATGTCCATATATATATATATATATATATATATATATATATATATGCATGTATGTATCAAATGTCATGTACATGTATTGGGCCACTACTATAAAAAATGAGTGGCTTTTGAATATATGTCTATACAAAAGATCTACAAGTATGTATGTATGTGTATCTATCCCTCACTATAACAATGATATACAAAATTATAAGCCCCTATGACTATGGTGCATGGCTCCTAGAGCCCTTTGGCTCTGGTTTATGCTCCTATCCTCTCGGGAGAGGTTGCGCGATGGTCATGGAATGAAATCAATGTGAGTGTGATGTGACCAGAGCTACCCATATCCTCCTAATCTCTCCCTGCAGGGAGAATATGGTCATCTCTGCCCATCTCAGTTCCTCCCATGGTCCCTAAACATCTGTTGGGATCACAGTTATTGGCTTCCTATCGAGGTCATCAAGGTGGCTCTGGAGGGTGTCACGTGCCTACTCGGTGACATCAGACCTCGCCACTGTTGTGTCTCGCTCTTTGAGTGTCGTTGGAAGCTCCCCTGATAGTTGGTCATGTTTCCCCCTAAATAGTAGTGATCTTTGCAGTTAGCTAGATGATCTCTGCACCCCACTCCTCATAGGTTGTCCTTAGGTGTACTAATGGCTCAAAAGAGGGGGAATTTCATCCTGCAGACAGTGGTTGGAAAGACTCGAGGACCTTCCCTTGGATCGACACGTCAGGAGCTACCTCTAAAATACACTGAGCTATCAGCCCATTCCATCCTTGTGCATCCTTTGCAACCACAGAGGAAAAATGAGAAATAAATATCACATGACATGTATATAATCAAAAACAAAAGAAACTAGAAGTATAGAAACATAAACAATGTACTCTATATACCTAGGTCCCCTGGCTACCATGTGGGGTCAAGGTGAGGAGCAGTGTTGGGACCCACACCTCTGGCATCAGTAGCCACTCCTAGCGATGTCAAGCTAGCTGCTACCATAACAGTAGAAGCTGGTGGTGCCAATGAGACAAGGGGTAGCCACTAGGGGATCTAACCTCCTTCGTCGCCTCGGCCTCTAAGGTGCCACCTCCTCCTCTTGTGCCCTCTCCTCCTCCTTGTCAGCTTGTTGGTGCCCTCTTTTTCTATCCTAATGGAGGTTGGGGTGGAAAGTCCCCCTGTAGACCAAGATCCCCACTCGAGGCACCCTCATCGAACACAGGAGCAGGACAGTGCCTGTCCAACTACCATGCAAAATCCTACAACAACCCCAACATTATTTGTCGCCACTATGGGCGATAGATTCTGGTCATGCTCATCATCATCAAAAGGAACAAAATCAGTGATGGTGGCGTAGGGGCGATCCTTAACTCTCATTGCACTCCTATAGGCCCTAGTATATATGGCCACATCTGATGGAATCGTCTGTGGGCGGCCATGCTGTCGTATGACCCAACTTTAGTAGTATGGTACTATAATATAGTCATGGTGACCTACCAAAAAATGGTCCCAGTGTAGGTTCCTCAAGTGCCTACTATCATCCAACCATCTTAAAATCGATAGGGTCTCCATCGGACCCAATCTGCAGTAGGAGTGTCAAATTGTAGCTGCCAAAACTATAAATCGTTGAATCTCCACTAGCTTGTCATGTCGTACCTTTGGTCTATGGGAACACAATATGGCTATCACTGGGGAAAACTGACTGGCCTAGTGCACATGATGTGGATGAAGGCCCACACCTACAAAAGTGTGCACATAGTAAGGCTACAATACTCATAGTGGACATACTAGCCTAGCTCCTAGTAGAGGTACGCTAGCATGTTGTGCCCCCAGGAAAAAATTGTCCTATGCTCCACTATCTCTTTGATCATGTGGACAGGGCCCCTGTGCAGGTGCAAGCCTCAACCATCTATCATGATCTGGAAAGCAACGATCATGACCATCACCTGACGAAGCAATGGTGTTGTGGTCCTCACCTAGTCATACCTGTGTGTGTATATGTGGCCTGTGTCATCGCCATCATCCATCTGCCTTGAGCAGTAGAGGACTCTCATCATCTGCTCCCATGCCAATCGGGTATCATCCAGGTCCACCTAAAGTCCAAGGATGGGTAGTCTGAGGATTCAATAAGCATCCTCGAGTGTGATAGTCTTCTCCCCACAAGGTAGTTGGAAAGATGACATGGTGGCATCCCATCACTCCATCAATGTTGTGAGCATCTGCTCATGATAGCACATCTCTGGCATGGTGAACACCTGCTAGAGACTAACCCACTCCAAGTACATGACCTCATCATTTGTAAGACAGTCCCTCTGCTCATGAACGAGTCAGAAAGTTCACCCTTCTAGATACTCACGAATCTCCAGATACTCCTGCAAAAAAGTAAAAAAATTTAAGTCAGAACGTCAAATTTCACTATGAAAACAAAAAAAAATTGCAAGACATATGCGCGTCATGCATGCATCCCTATCCGCCATGGATGCTTCGAGGATGTCGACATGTCCCCAAGACTACAGTGCAGATTTGGGACCTCGATGCAGAATCTAGACGGCAACGCACATTTTGGACACAAGCGCCCAAAATGGATGCCTGTGCACCTCGCCAAATATAAAACAGCTAAAAATAAGCTTAAATTCATGAAAAATGAGATCTAGAGGCCTACCTAGTCCACCTTGCGACCCTCGGTGATGTCATCACGTAGTTGCTCCAATCTCGGCACCTCGTATGCCCTCATGCTAAGCATTTTTCTAACTTTTCTCTCACCAAAGTCAACAATTTTCTCATAGTGAATAGTGAAAATGACCCTTCTATGGGCCCACCTAGGTATATATAGGCACCTCGGGGCCCATTTTCCCTACAGCTTGTGGCTCCCTAGTTTCTCCTGAAATTACCCCACCAAGTTGGGGGAAACATAGGAGAGGGCATATAGTCACCACTTGATCGTATATTCCTTCCAAATCAACCTCTTTTTCTTGATCATTCTTCTCACCATTGTAGCTTCTTTTGATTTTCGAAGGTCACCTAAAATTTGAGTTTTGCAGGATAAACTCTTGAGCAATTTTTCACAACCGTTTTTTCATTGTTTGTTGAGCTTGATTATTGAGGGCACCTTCGGTACCAATTAGCTCAACTTCGATGGCCTCTAAGGCCCTTTTTCTTGACACAAAAATCTGTAAAATTCAAAATTCAAGTGAATTTTTTTCTTCTCTACTTTAGTGAGGCTGATTTTTTCCAAAATTGAACCCACTAAAGTGGGGGGAAAATGTAATGTCCCAGAATTGCACCTATGGGAAATACCACATTTTTGTACTTTTTCCTAGCATTTATGACACCTTAGAGCATTAATGACAAAAATCCCATGGGTCATAATTTCATGATTATGACTCCATGCAGACTTGTGGCAAAGCAACAAAAGCTTGATGACACATTTCACAAAAATCTAGGCTCTGGATGCATGCGCCACGCACGAACGTCTGCGTGTCACACTAATGTCCTAGTAGTTTTCTAAGTTTGAAATAGGGAATCTAGAATCTTGACTCGCTCGACACGGGTCCTAGCAGATGGATTTCAGACATAACCGCTCCTTTTTGCCCTTGTGATGGAACCTTATTTCTCATGTCACATTTTAAACCCTTATTGCTTTTAGGAGGGTTTTAGAATTTCTTTCCTTGAAATCAATTGAGTGCTCTATTCTACTACCCGTTGCTGGTCACTATTTTAATCTTTTTTATTAGGGTATGTGTAGGATCATGATGGACCAAAAAGTGGCGATAATATGGCTATGTGTAGGGTATGTGGCTAACAACTTTTTTTAACCCGAATTTGATGAATCGAAAAGGGTTTTTAAAGGAGATTCTCAGCTTTCCACCAATAAAAATTATGCTTTACTTTGAATTTAATAAATAATTGTTATTAATTTTCTATTTGATTTACGACTAAAGTCCTAATTGATAGGTTGATTGAAAAACATCTATAGCTTTCAAATGGTATCACATTTTTTGAATCCAAAACATGTGTCACATTCTATGCTTCACATACTATAGGATTAAAAAAAAAGAATTGAATTTCATAAAGTTTTGACCAAGTTTTAAGGTGGTCAGACACACGAGTTTTTTATATTTTTCAAAAGTTCTAATAAAAAATTCATAATTAATTATTTACTTGGAAAAGAATTACAAAAAATATGCATCACATCCGGACATGAGTCCTCTAATTAGAACTAAAATATTATCATTTTATTGTGGTTAGGGTGATTAGACATACACCTACTTTTTATTTTTTCCCTGAAATTTAAGTACTACTACATTGAAATTTCAAATTTTTACCAAATAGATTTTTTTTTTCAAAAATAAACCTAGTAGTTTAAAAACTACATTCAATTTACTACATATTTTTGAAATAATATAGGTAATTTATTCAAATTCTTACATCAAGTTGACTAACTCTAATTTTTCTAAATTTTTTACCACATAAGGGCTTGTTTTCTCCATGATGATCCTGCCTATACCCATTAAACGGATGGTTCCCTCATCACAAGTTTAGAAAACTTTACAATAATGATTTTGTGTTTCTTAAGTTCTTTTTTATCTATCGTGTCATCCTAGGAATTCCCCTCCATCATAATAGCTTATTGAGCACGTGCGTAAAGGTTTTCACCTAAGTTTAGCCGACCTCATGTCCTTATCGCTCATCGCCAATCACTTTTGAGATAATTTTTTAAACCCACAATGAGCAATGAAGTGATATCTCTTAGGTATCGCTCATCGCTAATTGTTATTTAAGCTTATATTTACGATTAGCGATGAGTGAGGTTCTTATGGGATCACTTATCGCTAATGTTTTTGAGTTCTTAAGGTTGTAATAGTGATAAGCGATGACTTCTCAATTCATGATCCTAGTTTCATCACTCATCGTCAATATGTTGTAAAGGGATTGTTTACAATTAGCGATGAGCGAGATTATGAGATCCCAATGATATCGCACCTCGAGGATTTTCTTTCAGCGCTAAGGTTATGATTAGCGATGAGCGATATGGTCCTTTACAAGAAATTTTCTCTCGCTAACTTGACTACATCCTATTTGCAATGTCCTTTGTATCATTGATTGTTATGCAAGTGTACATATCAAACAATGGTTTTTACATCTCTTATCGCTGATGGAAGTCAAGATGCAAAGTTGAACTAGCGAGGAGTGATTGAGATGAATATGATCGAGAAACCAATTGTAGATCTAAGGGCCAAGATTTTATCGCATGAGGAACTTGCATCGCTGATAAAGATGGACAAGGACGAAGTCAATCAGTAATTGGCGACAACTGCTACATGAATCAACGATTGGAAACAACTGCTACATGAAGAGGCAATGTGGAAAAATCCTAAGGATTTCATCTAAAGAAGAAAGAAAAGTAGTGAGGTGGATTGTCAACCATTGATACAGTTTTAAAGCTAAAGGATCAACGATCAAGGTTCAAAATTGAATGGCTATTTGTCAGTTCACTCGCGCGAACTTACTATCAAATATTAATGGTGACATGATCTCCTCTTAGCCATAACCGAAAGTAGACATCTGGTGTATCATGCATCTTAGTTCACTGGCTAGCGGAAGGAATACCAAAGGCCAAATAATTTGTAAGCGAAGCTCTAGAGACTATCTGTAACTAGGGTGACATAGCTTTCTTCCTGGTAAGAAAACCTAATACCTCATTTTAACTAAGGTAGTAGGATGAACGCCCATGAAAGCTAATGAGAAAATTGATGGAAAATGAAAATTAGTATTTCTCTGGTGATTTCAATTTGATAATTGAGCACTGCCTAAATTGTGAAGAAAATTGTCTTGTTCAACAGTAGAGTTTTATCCTATCATAACTGTGAAGGGTTTCTTCTAGCTATAAGAAATTTTAAACCCTAGTCTCCATTTGCATTACAAACATGAGGTTGCTAGGCCAATTGAAGAGGTCATGGGTTCACTAGTGGTCAAAAGAGCTACTGACATAACTTTGATCCAGGTAGCTAAGTTAACTGCACATGCTGCAATGCTTAGTGTGGATACTGCACATATTTCTCAAAAGAAATATGAATCTTTGGTCAAGGAATATAATAAGGCTTTGAATGAATTGAGTCAAATGAGTGCTACCATTCAAGCTACCCAAAAGATAGTGACTCGGCCTTCTCACTCTTCCTCATTTGATATGTCTATGCAAGATAGAGAAACTTTGGCCCCCATGATTGATGATTTAAGAGGAAAGTTAACTCTTGAAAAGGAAAATGTCAAGCAGCCCAAACTAAAGACAATCAAGGTCACCAATGAGATTTTTACGGATGTTCTTAAGCATAGAGTAACCAAGTTGTTCCGCAAGACTAATGAAGTATGGGCCACGTATAAAAATGTTCATGAGGCAAATATAAAGTATCTGCAAGTATAGGAAGCCTTTGGGAATGAGTGGAATAACTAGATTGCTAAAGTTCTCTAAAAGAGATGATGCCAAAAATAACAGAGGACCCCGAGGCACCCACAAATATTCCTAACATTTTGAAGACTATTGACTCAATAAAGGAGATAACCACTTTCCATGGGAAATTGGGAATACAACTCCATAGCAGCTTAAAAATATTCAAGGAAATGGAGAACCGTAGCATGCCTCAAATCTTGAATTTCCAAAGTGAATTACATCTGTTTGACACCTAGAAGGAAATTTTGGGGGGATTGCTTGATTCTACTATGATGCATTTATCTATCACTGATTACCTCTTGCTCAATTCAGACATTGATATGATGGTACAAATTGAGTAAAAAATGGATATATTTGTTAAGAAAGCCAAAATTCTAATTGATGCAAGGTAATCCCAGTATACTACTAAGGTGTAGGATCTATTGAATGTTAAATGGCCCAATGAAGAGGAGTACAATGTTTGGTTTGGGAAGTATACAGAGTGAATAAGGAGAATAATGGATAGGAGAAGAATAATACATAGCCTAAAAATAGTACGGATTAGGCTTTTGATATAACATTGTAAAATAATATTCTCTCCTCAATGCTCAAAGTGATTAGCACGTGGTGCTATTGTGGATTAAATTGTTTTTGACCTTTTTTTGTTTTCTTTGTCTTGCTTCGTAAGTTTTGTTGTTTTGATTTCCTTACAGTTGGCATTTGGAACACATGAAGAATATCTTGTGACTACTGTAACAAACTAATGATGTCCTTTAAGGTGGGACCTATTCTCCATGAAGATTTGAGGATATTTACGTCTCATGTTTATTTTCTTCACCAAAAAACTCAAGTGCAACCATGAAGGGAATATTGTTGAAAGTGGTCCTATGAGATCATGAAATGTGTATTATCTGGTTTGAGGTTTTTATTGCTCCTTCATCTCTATAAGAAGGAATTCAGGACCAGAAGCATGAGAGTTAGAAAGTTTTGAGTTGATACTCATAGTGTTATCAAGAAAATGCAAAGCAAGTTTTAGGGTCTTTGTTTTAAGTTCATTTTGGAGTTCATACTCATGCATGTAAGACTGATAATGGTATAGCATTTTATGATACATATTAATATTGGTTTCATGGTTATTATCTCTCCCTGTATGTGTGTTCTGAGTTATGATTGAAAGTAGTCAAGGATTTCTTTCATTTGTCTCTATCATTATCTTATGGATGTTTAGTTTCATGTTTTCCCATCGATTCAATGAGCTGATGTAAATGTTTATATGAGAGTAACAATTTATAATTACTGTGTTAGGATATTTGTAAGAAGTGATAATCCTGGAGTCATAGAGAAATATTGCAATGCAAGATTTCTTGGGATTATATGTGTTATTGTTTGAATTTTTATCAGTTTATGTCAAAGGATATTGACTTCGTGCTCTGGGTAAAGACACTAGTTCATGTGGGATATTAGTGTTACATTTATAGTGTTGATTCATTACTACTCAATATTTCAACCATAAAATTTCAAAGGAACACTATTGTTACTCGTTCTTTGAGGTTTTTTTCTCTCATAATCAACTTATATCACATTAGCATAATAAGTTGCCAACTTATTTAATGTTGCTATTAAGTAGTCATGAGATTTATTTGTTATTAACAATGTATTTGATTGCAATTGTAAAAAAAAAAAATTTACGTATACATTGTGGGATCACCCTCGTGGGTTTCACAAAGCCCAAAGAGTAGGAATAGAAGTTTAAGTAGCCTCTATTCGTTCATTGGCCAATCCCTTTAGTATTACTAATAATTGGAAATGGAAAAATCCATAGGTATGTTTAGAGATCAATTTGGTTCTTAAAAAAATAATCAACAGATTGGCGACTCTACTGGGGACTGTTAGGTCCAAAAGTCTCTAAGTCCAGATCAGGTACAGTCAGAGTCAGTTGTTCATTGTGAATATTCCTTGGTGCTTAGGGAATAATCTATTTTAAGTTTATTGCATTAGTCCCATCATACTAGGTCTTATACATCAGGTATTATTTCAGTGTACCACTGTTTGTAAGGTAATGTTTAAAATCTTTTCTAGAGTAACAAGTAAAAAATAAAAGTGCAATCACTATTTGTTTCCCAGTATCCGGGGTGGCGACTCTGAGTTCTCTAGTACCAGTGTGAAGATTAACGCTCCAGAAGAAAACAACAAAAAGTATTTTTTAGTACTTGACATTATGAGGAAGACCAAAAGTTATGCGAAGAAGCATCCTAAGCAAAAGGAAGAATCTGAACCTACAAAGGAAAAGCAAAGTGAATGGGTCAGGAAATGCTCTAAATCAAGTAAGTTTGTTGATTCCCATTCTGATGTATCTCCTACTTTTCATATTGATATAAGTAGTGGAAGTGTCCATGAAGAAGGACATAATGTTCAAGAATCTAACATAGACCAGGGAAGTTTTCCAGTAGAAGAAGTTTTTGATAGTGAGAGAAATGTTTCAAGAGAGGAGGATAGGTTGGAGTTTTGGGGAAATAATAAGAAATTCTTTGAGTCCTCAACCTAGGAATTGGGTCCATTTTTAATGGAAATAATTTCAAGCCACGAGGTAAATCCCTTGATGAGCCAATCCATTTTTCTCTTGAGGAAGATCCGGCTAACCAGCCTTACTTTACCCCTACCCCAAGTGAACATGGAGATATTATGGAAAATGAGGAAGATATAGACAATGACATGAAAGCCATTGAAGAAGAAGAGTTAAAATTCCAAGAACAAGAAGAAGAAAGAAGAAAGAAATATTTTGAAATAAAAGGAAGATAGGATTAGAGCTAAGCAACTTGAGAGAGATGCTAGAAGGAAAAATTTGGAGAAAATAAGAGAGGAGGCCACAAGGCATAAAACCTCTGAGGAAAATCTTTTTAAAATGACTAATGATATTCCTTCAGCAATAGTCTCAATGGGAACTTCAACTACTGATACTTATACAACATCTGTCTCAACAGATTCACCTGTTATTACTAAGAAAACCTCATTTGTAGACCATGGGAAGAGACCTGTTGACCCACCCAAGAAAACTACATTCAAAACCAACAATAAAACCAATAATTCATCTACTAAAATCCCCACAAATAAAGCCAAGGTTGATCCAACCCCATCTGACATACCTCCAAATCCTAAGATACTGAGGTTACAGTTGGAAGGTCAAAAGCTGAGAGAAGATTTGAAAAAGGATGAGATAATGGCTTCCAATGCAAAAATGGCTAGGAATATTGCATTTCTTCAAATGTCCTCTCATATACCAAAGGCCTCCAAATCTGTAAATATTGATAGTGAGTCACAAAAAAGGAAATATGATGGACATACTCCTAGGAGAAGTGGTGGTGGAGATCAAGGAGGTGGTGATGGAGGAGGAAATAAGACTGATAAGTCTTACTTTGAAGATGATGAGGGAGGTAAGAAAGGAGGAGGTGATGGTAAAAGTGGTAAGGAAAGGGATGGTAGCTAATTTGATAGCAGGAAGGATGATGAACATAGAGATGATCATAGGGATAGACATACTAGGAGACCGCTCCAAGTAGACAGATACCAGCAGTTATGTTTCACTGGAATACCTAGCTATCCTAATCTATTCCCTAAGTATTTTAGGCTTGCTCTAGTAAAATTCTATGGAAATAATGCTCTAAGTGGTGAAGACCACCTCAAAGCATTCGCTAATGTTATGGATGACTTTGAGGTAGACGTAGAAGATGTCATGATGAATTTATTCATGCAGTCCCTTGTTGAAGATGCAAGAGAGTGGTATAGAAGTTTACCTGCTAAGAGCATTGGCTCTTGGGAAGACTTCAAAATATTTTTAGAGAACAATATGGTGAGAAGACTAATTCAAGTTTTTTGTTGAAGCAATTCAATAATATTGTGAAAGGATCTAATGAATCTATTGTTGAGTTTAATACAAGGTTCCAAAAGGCTAGAAAAAAGTTGCCTCCTCATCTACATTTAAATGATCATGTATGCTTGGTAAATTACTACAACTCTTTTGATGCAAAGATGAGTTACTATCTGCTAGATAAGCATCCTCAATCTTTAAGAGAAGCTTTTAAGATGGCAGAACATATTGAAAACATCAGAAAAACAACTAGTAAAGTTGGTAGACGTGATGATCTAAGACTTTTCAAAACTTCAAAAAGGGAAGAAAAGAGTTCAGGCACAAAAGGGGGAACAATTGAAGACAAGCTTGAAAGCTTCATGAAAACTATCAATGATCAAATTGAAAGGAAAGAGAAGGCCCAACCAAGAAATTATCAAAGGAATGAAAGACGCCCTAGGTTGCAAGACCATCCTTACAATACCAATTGGTATAATGGGAGGCATGACTCAAATAATCAATGAAATACCCAAAACAAAGCTCCTCCAAACCCTCTACAAAAGAATTCAGGAAATTTTGCTGAAGATACTCCTTGGTGTATGATTTGCCAAATGCCACATTCCTCGCAGCAGTGTATAGTAGCACAGATGGTGGAAGTAGAATATAACATACCTGAGAAGTGTGATCAGTAAGATCACGAGGATGATGTACTTATGATTATGGGTGATTCTAATATTTCCTATACTAAATGCTCTTTTGATGAAGATTCTTGTGAAGTAGATGTTGACAATCAAAGGAAAATTTCTAGCACATATCATTAGTAAGATTTTTCTAATGAGGATGATACTAGTAATGATGAGGCTTACAATTTGGAGGCGATTGAAGATGGTATTTCATTAAGGAGACCTTCCACGGAAGAGATTGAAAAATGTACAATAGTCTTAGCTACTTAAGCTAGAAATTCTTATCTTTTGAGGAATAGAAATATTGGAGGTGAACAAGGTAATCCTATCGGTTTGTTCATCAAAGAATAGAAGGAAAAAGGAAAGGAACATGGATCTGATAAAAAAATAGAAGCTACCAAAGATAAAGAAGGCAAGGAAGATAAAATTTGGGCCAAAAGAATGGGCAAGTTAAAAGCTACTACTGGACAAAAATATTCTAATGAAAAGTCAAAGACACAAAAGAAAGTTCCTAAAGCCATAAGGAAGGATACTAAACACAAGGCTGAAGCAACCAAAAATTGACAAAGAGATAATAGCAATGAACAAGGTATGCCTTTAACTAAATTTCCCAAGTATACTCATGTTGACATGTTTCAGTTACTTAGCCAAGTTAAAGTGTTTATACCTTTTCTTGAAATGATGAGGATATAAGAACATAAACAAAAGGCGTTGGCCCTTATCACCGACACTGCTATAACTAGTAATGATTTAGTGGAACCCACCCCTTCAAAACTAAGTGATAAGGATAAAAAAGGTAAGGAAATTGGAGTAATTGTTGAGATCCCCCACATTTTTCTTGGAAATTCTATAAATACTTGTCTAGATAAGATAGATCCATTTTTTCTTACCTTGATAGTTGGGGGGGGATTTCATAAAGAACTGTATTATTGACTCTGGTGCATCAAACAATATTATGCTAGTTAAAATCATGGATTCCTTGGGTTAAAAGTTGATAGCACTCAAGGTAAGTGTTATGCTATGGATGCCAGAGAGGTCCCTGTGGTAGGTGTGATAAATGAGCTTCCATATAAGTTAGCAACTTTCCCTGTTAAGGAGTTTAAAATGAGTGTGGTAGTTGTTGATATCCCACCTAATTATGAGATGTTGTTATGTCAAAAATGGAGTGCATCTATGGGAGGCAGTATGCAATGTGATATGTCTTATAACATATTTCCTATTTATGGAGGGAATATCCAAGCAATGAGAGAATCTAGGGTCCCACATATGTTGGAACATGTCCCTGAAGATGACACAATTCTTTTCAGAGACACTGACATTGGTGAGTTCAAGGTAGAGGAAGCCCCAAAAGAGATTGAAAGATGTCCTACACCTATAGAAAATGAAGCTTCAAGAATGTCTGATAAAGGACTATGGAAAATATACTTTTATGGTGCAAGCTCTAAAGATGGATCTGGTGCAGGGATTTTATTAGTATCACCGACCAAAAATACTTATAAGTTCTCTTTTACACAATCTTTTGTCTGTACAAATAATGTAGTAGAATATGAAGCCTTGTTATTGGGATTGAGACTTGCTAAAAAAGGTGGAATAAAAAATCTAATGGTAATTGGTGATTCTAAGCTCGTAATATCCCAAGTAAGAGCTAAGTATACTTGCAAAAATAACAGATTGAGGCAATACCAAAATGTTGTTTGGGACTCCATTAAATAGTTTGATGCTTATGGAATAGATTGGATGGAGAGAGGACATAACAGAGTGGCTAATATACTAGCCAATATTGCATTGAGACCTGATGATATAACTTTCATACGGATTTCAAAGGTTGAGATAAAAAAAAGGCCCTCTATCCCTAACAATTTGTACAATTGGAAAAATTTTAATGATGATGAGGATATCCTTAGATTCCAAAAATGTGATGATAAATATGAAGGCCAAGAGATTAATTTTAGTGGATTTGTAGAAAATACTAATGGAGAAGACACAATATTTGGAAAAGAGGTCATCCAATTGAAAATAAACAAAATCCCCAAAGGCCTTGTAGCTCTTGAAAGGGTCTTTGATAATCAAGAAACCAATAAGACCAAAACAACTGCTGCTCACCCAGAAGACCTAGAAGAAGTGAACTTGGGAACTGAAAATTCCCCAAAGAAGGTTTATATAGGAAAGAGGATGAAACCAAAGGTGAAGGAAATGTTAATTTCCTTGCTAAGAAAATATAGGCATGTCTTTGCTTGGTCATACGATGACTTGAAAGCTTACAAGGGGGAGTTGTTTCAACATGCGATTCCTTTAAAATAGCATGCAAAACCCTTCAGATAGAAGCAAAGACCAATTAATCCTATGATAGCTCCCAAGATGCAGGAAGAGTTGATAAAGTTAAGGGAGGCTGGTATTATAAAATCTATTAGGCATTCTTCATGGGTATCCAATTTAGTACCAGTGAGAAAAAAGAATGGGGATATAAGATTGTGTGTTGATTTCAGGAACCTGAATGTATCCTCATTAAAGGACAACTATCCCTTACCAAACATGGAGGCCATGTTACAAAAGGTAACTAACTATGAGCTATTGTCAATGATGGACGGTTTCTCAAGATATAATCAAGTAAAAGTGAAGGAGTTTGAGCAGTACAAGACATCATTTACTACTCCTTGGGGTACTTGTGTGTATGTAAGGATTCCTTTTGTCTTAACAAATGTTGGTGCTACTTTTCAGAGGGCTATGGATGTAGCTTTCTCAAATTTTATTGATCTATTCACAGCTATATATCAAGATGACTTGACCACTTATTCTAAGAAATAAGAGGATCATTGCATGCATTTAGAAAAAGTTTTTGTCAGGTCACTAGAATATGGGATATCTTTGAATCTGAAGATATGTGCCTTTTGGGTCACTGAGGGAAAGCTACTAGGGCATATTGTGTCCAAGGAAGGAGTAAGGATAGATCTTAAAAGAGTAGCAGCTATTGACAAGATTCCCCAACCAAGAAATGTCAAAGGTATCTAGTCCTTTTTTGGGAAAATAAATATTTTAAGAAGATTTGTAACCAACTTTGTAGAGATTACAAAACCTATTTCCAAAATGCTGAAGAAGGGAGAAAATGTACTTTGGATTGAAAAGTCGTCCAGTCAGGCTTTTAAGAAGATAAAACAAGCTATTAAAGAGGCTCCAGTTTTGAAGTCTACCGACTTCTCTAAACCAATGTACATTTTTTCTTTTGCTTCTTTTCATACTATTTCCATTGTTCTACTATAGAAAAATGAGCAAGCTTTTGAACAGCCAATTGCATTTTTTAGCAAATCTCTACAAGCTGCAGAATTGAAGTATTACACTACTAAGAAACAAGCTTATGCTTTGGTAAAGGTTGTAAAGAATTTCAGGACTTACCTACAAGTGGCTACAGTTATTTCTTTTGTACCAAGTGCAACTGTGAAGGACATTTTTACTCAACAAGAGACAACAAGTAGAAGATGTAGATGGATCGACAGGATCCAAGAATTCAGCATTGAGGTTCACATTTCCAAGTTAGTAAGAGGACAATGCCTAGCCAAGTTGATGGTAGAGGTGAACTTAGAAGCCAATCAAGTAAATAACACTGAAGTAATTGATGTGGAACCTCTCTATGATATCCAAACATCTGGATGGTACAAAAGAATTATCTAGTATTTAAAAACTTTGCAATGTCCTGTTGATATGGCTGATAATGAAAAAAGAACATTGAAATTACATGCTATCAAGTATTTGATCATTGATAATGAGTTATGGTGGAGAAGCTTGGATGGAGTATTTCTAAAATGTGTGGATGGAAAACAAGCATTGGAGCTTCTGCAAGAAATTCACAGTGGGGTGTGTGGTGGTCATTATATGGAAAAGACTACTACACACAAGATTTTAAGAGCTAGATTCTGGTGGCCTACAGTTTTTAAAGATGCTCACAAATTTGTTAAAACTTGTGATTCCTATCAACGATTCTCAAGAAAACTGAAGTTTTCAGGAAATTTACCACTCAGACCTACGACAGTTGAAGTCCCTTTCTTGTAGTGCGGGATTGATTTCATTGGGGAGATACCAGAAAAATCTAGTGGAGGTCACTCATGGATTCTTGTTGCTACTGACTACTTTACAAAGTGGGTGGAAGCTATACCTACAAAGAAGGCAACAAGCAAGGTGGTTGTTGATTTTCTGTTGAATAATATTCTTATCAAATTTGGAGTCCCTCAAAGGATTATCTTAGAAAATGCTATGTGTTTTAGATCAGATGAATTTGAAGATTTTTGTGAGAAAAACAACATACAAGTTTCTTATTCTTCACCTTACCATCCCCAAGGAAATGGTCAAGCTGAGTCTAGTAATAAGAGCTTGATGAAGATAATCAAGAGAATTATGGAGAAGAACAAAAAGGCCTTGGACTCAAAATTAAATTGGCACTTTGGGTAGATAAAGTGACTATGAAAAAGGCCACTGGTTATTTACCTTTTGGTATAATGTATGGTTTGGAGGCAAGATTGCCATAGAATAACCTACTCAAGATGTACAAATTTGTGCAGGAATATGATGGAGAAATCTATGATGATATGCAGCATAAGATAAATAATTTGGTGCAATTGGATAAATCTAGGAGGGAGGCTCAAGATAACAACTTGAAGGTACAATTGCAAGTTAAGCACTTATATGATAGAAAAGCTTCCCCTAGGAAATTTGAAGTTAACATCATGGTGTTAGCTTGGAATGCAAGAGTTCAAGATAAGCGAAAACATAGAAAATTTGAAGCATTATGGATTGGCCCTTACTTAATAGCCAGCACTCATGGAGAAGATTCATATTTTCTTCAAAGTCTAATAGGTGAAATTTTTGAACTACCAGTACATAGACAATTCTTAAAGCCATACTTTTCCTAAGTATGTTTTCTTCCATGTACGTTCTTCTTGTATATTGTGTATATGGGTGTGTTTTCTTTCATTTTGTTTTGGGGCTTACTATCTCGTTTGGGTAGTTCCCCGGTTTGGGTTTTTTGGTTTTAATCCACATTTTGGTCTGCTTCAACCTGAAATTCTAGTGATTTCACCATGCTTGCAAGAGGCATACATCCCCAGTTGGAGCCACTGATGGTACCTTATTTCTCATGTCCCATTTTAAACCCTTATTACTTTTAGGAGGGTTTTAGAATTTCTTTCCTTGAAATCAATTGAGTGTTCTATTCTGCTATTGACTCTCTACTGCTTGTTGTTGGTCACTATTTTAATATTTTTTATTAGACAGTCAGTTCCCTCATCATGAGTTCAAAAAACTTTACTATAATTATTTTAGGGTTCTTAAGTTCTTTTTTATCTATCGTATCATCCTAGGAAGTCCCCTCTGTCATAACAACTTATTGAGCACGTGCATAAAGTTTTTCACTTAAGTTTAGCCAACCTCATGTCCTTATCGCTCATCGTCGATCACTTTTGAGATAATGTTTTAAACTGGCGATGAGCGATGAAGTGATATCTCTTAGGTATCAATCATCGCTAATTGTTCTTTAAGCTTCTATGTGTGATTAGCGCAACGACTGAGGTTCTTATGGTATCGCTTATCACTAATGTTTTTGAGTTCTTAAGGTTGTAATAGTGATAAGTGATGAAGTTTCTCATTTCATGATCCCAGTTTCATCGCTCATTGCCAATATGTTGTAAAGGGATTGTTTACAATTATTGATGAGCGAGATTATGAGTTCCCAATGATATTCCACCTCATGGATTTGCTTTGAGTGCTAAGGTTATCATTAGCAATGAGTGATATGGTCCCTTACGAGAAATTTTCTCTTGCTAACTTGAATACATCCTATTTGTGATGTCCTTTGTATCATTGATTGTTATGCAGGTGTACGTGTCAAACTATGTTGATTACATCTCTTGTCACTGACGGAAGTCAAGATGCAAAGTTGAACTAGTGAGGAGTGATGGAGATGAATATGATTGAGAAACCGGTCGCAAACCTAAGGGCTGAGATTTGATCGCATAAGGCGCTTGCATCATTGATAAAGATGGATGAGGATGAAGTCAATCAGTGATTGGTGACAACTGCTACATGAAGAGGCAACGTGGCAGAATCCTAAGGATTTTTTATAAAGCATAAATAAAAGTAGCGAGGTGGATTGTCAACCATTGATACAGTTTTAAAGCTAAAGGATCAACGATCAAGGTTCAAAATTGAATGGCTACTTTTCAGTTCACTCGCACGAACTTACTATCAAATATTAATGGTGACATGCTCTCCTCTCGGTCGTAACTGAAAGTAGATATCTAGTGTATTGTGTATCTTAGTTCACTGGCTAGCGGATGGAATACCAAAGGCCGAAGAATTTCCAAGGGAAGCTCCAAAGACTATCTGCAACTAAGGTGACATAGCTTTTGTCTAGGTAAGAAAAATTGATACCTCCTTTTAATTAAGGTAGTAAGATGAACACTCGTGAAAGCTAATGAGAAAATTGATGGAAAATGCAAATTAGTCTTTCTCTGGTGATTTCAATTTGATAATTGAGCACTGCCTAAATTGTGAAGAAAATTGTCTTGTTCAACAGTAGAGTTTTATCTTGTCATAACTGTGAAGGGTTTTTTCTGGCTATAGGAAATTGTAAACCCTAGTCTCCATTTGCATTACAAACATGAGGTTTCTAGGCCAATTGAAGAGGTCATGGGTTCACTAGTGGTCAAAAGAGCTACTGACATAACTTTGATCTAGGTAGTTGAGTTAACTGCACATGCTGGTACCTGAGTTAACTGCACATGCTACAATGCTTAGTGTGGATATTGCACATATTTCTCAAAAGAAATATGAATCTTTGGTCAAGGAATATAATAAGGCTTTGAATGAATTGAGTCGAATTAGTGCTACCATTCAAGCTACCCAAAAGACAGTGACTTAGCCTTCTCCCTCTTCCTCATTTGATATGTCTATGCAAGATAGAGAAACTTTGGCCCTCAAAATTTATGATTTAAGAGGAAAGTTAACTGTTGAAAAGGAAAATGTCAAGTAGGCCAAACTAGAGACAATCAAGGTGGCCAATGATATTTTTAGGGATTTTCTTAAGCATAGAGTAACCAAGCTAGTCCACAAGGCTAATGAAGTATGGGCCACGTATAAAAATGTTCATGAGGAAAATATAACTTAGTATCTACAAGTACAGGAAGCCTTTAGGAATGAGTGGAATAACTAGATTGCTAAAGTGCTCTAAAAGAGATGATGCCATAAATAACAGAGGATCGCGAGGCACCCACAAATATTCTTGACATTTTGAAGACTATTGACTCAACAAATGAGATAACCACTTTCCATGGGAAATTGGGAATACAGCTCCAGAGCAAGTTAAAAATATTCAAGGAAATGGAGAATCGTGGTATGCCTCAAATATTGAATTTCAAAGGTGAATTACATTCGTTTGATGCCTCAAAATAAAATTTGGGGGGATTGCTTGATGTTGCTATGATACATTTATTTGTCACTAATTCCTCTTGCTCAATTCAGACATTGATATGATGGTAGAGATTGAGTAAAAAATGGATATATTTGTTAAGGAAGCTAGAATTCTAATTGATGCAAGGTACTCCCAGTATAATACTAAGGTGCAGGATCTATTGGATGTTAAATGGCCCACTAAGGAGGAGTCAATGTTTGGTTGGAGAGGCATACAGAGTGAATAAGGAGAATAATGGATAGGAGAAGAATAATACATAACTTGAAAATAGTACAGATTAGGCTTTTCATATAACATGGTAAAATATTATTCTCTCCTCAGTGCTCAAAGTGATTAGCACGTGGTGCTATTATGCATTAAACAGTTTTTGACCTTTTTTTTTATTTGTCTTGCTTCATAAGTTTTGTTGTTTTGATTTCCTTACAATTGACATTTGGAACACATGGCGAATACCTTCTGACTATTGTAACAAACTAATGATGTCTTTTAAGGTGGGACTTATTCTCCATGAAGATTTGAGGATATTTATGCCTCATGTTTATTTGCTTCACCAAAAGACTCAAGCATAACCATGAAGGGAATATTGTTGCAAGAAGTCCTATGAGATCATGACATGTGTGCTATCTGGTCTAAGGCTTGTTTTGCTCCTTCATCTCTATAAGAAGGAATTCAGGACCAGAAGCACGAGAGTTAGAAAATTTTGAGTTGATAATGTTAGTGTTAGCAAGAAAATACAAAGCAAGTTTTAGGGTCTTTGTTTTAAGTTCATTTTGGAGTTCATACTCATGCATGTAAGACTGATAATGGTATAGCATTTTATGATATATATTAATATTAGTTTCATTGTTATTCTCTCTCCCTGTATGTGTGTTATGAGTTATGATTGAAAGTAGTCAAGGATTTCTTTCATTTGTCTCTATCATTATATGATGGATGTTCAGTTTCTTGTTTTTCGATCGATTCAATTAATTGATGTAAATGCTTATATGAGAGTGATAACTTATAATTACTATGTGCTAGGATATTTGTAAGAAGTGATAATCTTGGAGTCACAGAGAAATATTATAATGCAGGATTTCTTGGGATTATATGTGTTATTCTTTGAATTGTTATCAGTTTATGTCAAAGGATATTGACTTTGTGCTCTGGATAAAGACATTGGTTCATGCGGGATATTAGTGTTACATTTACAGTGTTGATTCATTACCACTCAATCTTTCAACCATAAAATTTCAAAGGAACACTGTTGTTACTTGTTCTTTCTGGTGTTTTTTCTCTCATAATCAACTTATATCATGTTAGCATAATAAGTTTCCAACTTATTTAATGTTGCTATTAAGTAGTGGCATGAGAGATATATGTTATTAACAATGTATTTGATTGCAATTGTAAAAGGTTTTTTTTAGGTATACATTGTGGGATCACCCTCTTGGGTTTCACAAAGCCTAAAGAGTAGGAATAGAAGTTTAAGCAGCCTTTATTCGTTCGTTGGCCAATCCCTTTAGCATTACTGATAAGTGGAAATGGAAAAATCCATAGGTATGTCTAGAGATTAGTTTGGTTCTTTAAAAAATAACCAACACCTTGCATGCATCAAAAACCCCTTCCTTTCTCTCATTTGGGGTTGGAAGTCATTCATTCAAGCTCTCTTACCATTTTGCTCCATCCTTGAGTTTTCTTCATCTTTGATAGTAGCACTGTCACAAGTGAATCCATGCCAAACTAAGGTCCTTCCAACAGCAATAGCTCTCAAGCAAGCACTCAACGGTGTGTCTATGTGCTCTAGAGAGGGTCTAGGCCCGTGGCTAACACTCTCTCTCTCTCACTTTCCTACTTTTTAATTTACTATCTCGTGATGTGGGTTCTACTCCTGAAGCAAGTTTTCCTTTCACCACACGCTTTGTTTACATCGTTTGCAATCCTTTCAAACTTGGTTGTCTGTGGAGGTGGGAACACCAAAACAGGGGTCTAACTGAGGTAGACCCCTATACAGCCCCAACCTTTTATTCTCATTCTTCTATGTGTAGGTTGCAAATTGAAGCTTGGAGTGAAGACTTGAACGTCCAGTAAGAGGTAAGCTTTCTCCAAGTCCCCTTGTGTTTGTTATAGCTCCTAGCTTCTTTTTTGGTTATTTCGTTTAGCACATCCTAGATCTGAGCTTAGAAGTGAAACCTGGTTTCGTCTGCTTGAGCTCCTGAGCCCTCTGTTGCTTAGGATGCCAACACGCCTTTTAGACAACAGTGTGCCATGCTGGTGTCTTGAAATTGCGTTGCTATCTTTTGGCCTAGAGCTCACTCATCTAAGGAAAAAATCTCGGGGTTTCACTCTCTTAGGATCTGAAGTGACTTTCTCTGAAACATAACTTGGGTATACTTCCTTACCATTTCGTCAATCTGTTTATGTTGAGGTGTATAAGGGCAGTTCGTTCCCTAGTGATCTCTTTAGAACAAGGAGACATGTGTGCAATGAATCCCTCTTATATCATAGAGATTAAATATATAATTACAATCCCACAACTAATACCTAAAAATAGAAGACATGGGATAGGATCATTCTTTTAATAATAGGATGTGCATTTTTTTGCAAGAGAAACTAGGTCCTACTAAGAAGCAACTTTGGAAGCCTACTATAAAGTGTTGAAGTTAAGCTTTGATAATGAATGTTAATAGTCAATTGGAGATTATGTTGATGTTTGATGCTAGTAGATGAGTACAAATGTCTAATATTGATGAAAGGAGAATTATTGTTATTTTCTTTCAATATTTTGTGGTCTACAATATATTATTTATTCTTCTTTCAAAGTGTCCAAGGATGTTATTTTCAAGTGCACAATTTTAAATTTTTGGTTCCCATGTTAACATGTAATGGTCAAATCCGAAGATTGCTAACCTTGGAAAGTAAGAATTTGAATTTTGGAGATGTGACCACACTTGTAATCCAATTTAGAGGACATAATCATGGATGTAATTTTATTTATAAGCAAAAACTACTAATAATTAAATCAAATAGATTTTAAACTTAAAGATATTTTATATCAAAATGATCAATTCATAATTTAAGATTAATAAATAGACAAATGCATACATCCATGCATACACACAAACACACATACATATCTATACTTAAAATTAAAAAATTAAAAAATTAAAAATATTAAAAATAATACATTATTTTTTTTTTAATTATTATAAAAACACATAAAATAACATAAAACTGAATTAAAAAGACATAAACTAATGTTAAAAAACATAGAGGTGAAGGTGTGCCCCACTTTTCCCCTCTAAGAAAAACACTTTTTTGGATTAAAAAATTGTGCACCCCATGTGCAGAAGATATTTTCATTGTCGAACTAAGCTCTATTCTATTGTTAAATTTAAAAGTTTGTCTTGGCCAATTGATCCTACGCCCATGCTTCAATCCTCCGCACCATCGAAGCTGTACGAAGAATTTGTCTGAAGCCACCTGTAATAGAACTCGAACTTGGGTCAACTTTTAAGGCGGCTGAGACCAAGTGAAGTAAAATAATTAGGAGGAATGGAGATTTGGTTTGCTTTTTATCCGACGGCCATTCTTGAATCAATGAATTAATAATAGTTGTTAACCCCACCTGTCCTGTCAGCTTTTAAGGACGGCTGAGAAAATGTTGGAGTGACGAAGAATTGGGTTGACTAATTATCAACATGTTAAAAGCCATGGCTTGTAAGCCCAATCTGCAGTGTTCGAATCCTAACTTCATATAATCTAAAAGGCATGATACCGCAAAATCTAATCCACAAGTAGAATAAACATACAATGCACAGTATAGTATACTCACATAAGAATTCTATATAGAGCGAAATATATATGAATATGTACATGAAATATGATGTTTTTTATACCCCATACGTGGATGGCATAAAAGAAAATGGGGATATGCACATAAATAATTTGCATAGAATATCAAACAGACTGCAAACATAAACGGAACCCAATCCATCCTTTCAGCAGTTTATCAGTTCTCGTCTTTGAGAAAAGTTGCAGACGAAACGTGTCCCTCTGTATTGACAAAACATATGGTCATGATGTTTTCTTGAGCTTTCGCGGCGCCGACACCCGAGATTTTGCTAATCGATTATATTTTGCTCTTGTTCAGGTGGGCATTCTTGCCTTCTTAAACAGTGAAAGCTTACAGAAGGGTGAGTATATCTCCCCTTGTTTGAAGCAAGGCATTCGGTCAAGTAGAATCTATATTCCTATTTTCTCCAAAAAATTCGCCGACTCAAAATGGTGCTTGAAGGAAGTACGGCTTATGCACAAGTGTGGAAACAGAATCATCCCTCTGTTTTACTATGTTTCTCCTTCAGACGTACGTAACCCGGATGGAGAGTTATATGCACAACATTTCGAGCAACATCGGAAAAAGTTCAGCCCCGAAAAAATCACTAAATGGAAAAGCTCATTACAGAGTGTTGGGGGTCAACCTGGCTGGTCACTTAATCAAATTTCCGGGTAAGCCTGCATTGAAGTGATTTTTTTCCTTTCCAATTGACATGTGTAAAACTACGCCATTGATATTAGTTTTTACACTTTCACAGGGAGGCAAATTTGATTGAAGAAGTGTTGAAGAAAATTGTGAACATCTTACTTTCAGAGAAGGGGTGTCCGGACATTCCACAGTGCTTTGGTTTAGACTGGCGTGTAGAACATGTCATGAGATTGCTAAATATAGCGGATCGTCAGAAGAAGATTGTAAAAGTGGGTATACATGGGATAGGTGGGATGGGTAAAACCACCCTGGCCAAGGTTGTTTACAAGCAACTCTTGTACTCTCGGTTTGAATTGCATTATTTTGTACTGGGTGTGGGAGAAAGATGTCATGAGGAAAATGGGCTCGTAAAGCTGCAAACCATATGCTCAAAGAGGTTTCCCAATTCAGAGCTGAAGGAGATCATGTTGATAGAGGTAAAGCTCACCTGAAACGGTATCTCAAGGGTAAAAGAATTCTCTTTCTGCTGGATGACATTCATAGTGTCGAACAGCTTGAAGCACTCGGGGGAAATTACACTGACTTCGGAGCAGGCAGTTGTGTGCCCATCACATCTCAGAATCAATAAATTCTAAAATTGGCCAACGTTGATGAAATGCACGAGGTGAGGGGGCTTCCTCACGAGCATGCCATGGAGTTATTTAAAGTCCATGCATTCCCTAACCCCTGCTGTCCAGATAAAGAGCTACAAACTCTAAGCAGCAATATTGTTAGTGACTGTGAAGGTCTTCCTCTTGCCCTCCAACTTCTTGGGAAAAGCCTGGCTGGTGAGGGCGATAAAAATGTTTGGAAAGGCATGGCAGCCAAGTTAAATTCTGAGCCCAACATGCAAAAGAAACTTAGAACCTTCTACGACGCCCTTGATCCTTTTGAGAAGGAAATGTTTCTAGATATTCTTTGTTTTCTTAGAGGGAGGGACAAAGAAATTGCTATGATCTTTTGGGCAGAACAGAAACGGGGTTGTCATGCTTCTCTGGGAAATCTCTTGCAAAAGTCCTTGGTAAACTTGAGCCCTAGCAACGAATTGTTGATCCATGGCTGCTTCAAAGATTTGGGAAGAAATTTGGCAAATGAAATGAATTCCCAGCCCTCTAAATCCACAAGACTATTCGATGAGGACGCCGTGCAGTATGTTTTACATCGACCCTTGATATTGCTGTTTCTTTAGATCCTGTTATTTTTAAACTGTTTCAGTTTGAACAAAAAAATTGTATGTCTATTTTATGTTTGTATCTTACATGATAGCTAGATTCTGATTAAACTGGAAGTCAGTGATAGTTGTGTATTTTTCTATGGATTCAAGGAGAACGCCGAGACAGTGCGTTATCTTTGCTACGAACCCAAGGAGAGGAAGACATTGAAGGTAGACTTGTTCATGCCACTGTACAACTTGAGGCTGCTTTGGCTCGCCGACGTTGTGATAGAGGGACATTTTTCTGAAGCATGCTACTTCGACGATTTGAGATGGCTAAGATTGAGGAGATGTTCATCAAAATGGCTACCTCGAGGAATGAACCTGAACAAGCTTGTTATTTTGGAGGTGACCGATAGTCAGATAACTCATCTCTGGAACGAAAAAACAGAAGAATATCCAAACGTAAGTCATACATATCTTGTCTCTTTCTTTAGTGTAAAGAAGTCAAGGTTTTATATTTATGCATATCACGATGCTTGAACACATACAGCCTGGAAAACTTAGAGTGCTTATTTTAAGTGGATGCACGTCCCTGGAGGGACTTCCTTCTATGTTAATCTATACCCAGTTGCAGATACTGGACTTGCGCAATTGCCATTCACTGAGAAGCCTGCCCAATACGCTGGGAAACTTCCGTAGCTAAGATTCTCTCAACATGGAAGGCTGTGGTGTTTCTTCTCTGCCCGAGGATTTCGGTAAGCTTTCAAGTCTGCGAAAATTGAATCTGTCTTGGTGTAAGAATTTATGCAATCTTCCCGTTGGTTTTGGCAGTCTGACTCGGTTGGAAGAATTAGAAATTCACCACAATCCTAAGCTTAGAGAGCTACCGGACACCATTGGCGGCCTACAAGCTTTGGGTTATCTGGATGCCGGCTACTGCCAACTGTGTGACAGCGGACTCCCAGACGGAACATTCGAATTGTCTTCGTTAAGAGTGATCCATCTTGAGCATAATGGATTTCGCAGCCTCCCCGGCGGCTTACAAAAGCAAAGTGGACTTTGGGAGCTGCATTTGGACGGGTGCAGCAAGCTTTCCCTGTTGCCAGCGGTCCCGCCATCCCTGGAGATGCTCTACGTCCGCGAATGCACGCGTCTGGACACTTTACCCTGCTTGTCGGGATTGACGAGTCGCACTAGATTAGACGTCAGCAAATCACGTCATCTGACGGAGCTGGGCGGGTTAGAATCTTTGCAAGGATTTAACCACGTTGAAGTTAATTGAGTGTCAAAATATGTCCACCGACACACTGGGAAGCTGCTTGCAGAGTCTCACATCTTTGGAGAGTGTTTTCATTGGCGGGCCCGGTGTCTCCCGAGTGCAACTCCAATCTTTATATGATTCCCTTCAGGCAAATTCCATATGATAAAAGCGTCCCACTAAAGGGCCTGTATGATATAAAAACCGACATCTAATGTCTAAATAACTAACGTATATCAGTATTTGCAGGACATCACAGTGAGATTAACTACTGTGCAGGATATATTGTTTATTGTCTTTCGCTTGGGCAAGTCTTGAATCGGGAAGGCATGAACAAGCTGTGCTACAACATTGAGAGGAAGCACAATGCACGTCCACGCAAAGTGATCCACCTACATATCGATTATGGAAGGGAAGATGTGTTGGAAATACTTGTTGTGCGAGCAGAAGGTAATTCAAGCTTCAATTGGCTGAGGATGGGTGATAAACTGACGGTGAGCGCACGTTCTGATCATCAGCAATGGAATGCCTGCTTCAAATTTTTGATGTATGAAGCTGTTGATGCAATTTATCCCGCTGCAGAAGAAGACTTTCCTACTACCGTAACATTTGTCGTGTAAAAAAATTCCGTTTAAATGAACTAAATAAGGTTAGTTTGAAGACCAAAGTCAAAAGAATATATTCATTAAATAAAATTTATAGATTTTTAAAGGATAAAACTAATCAACATTTGACGACTTTTTACCACTCAAAAAGGTTGATTCATCAAATTGGAGTTCCCTTTTTAAAGGGAAATTCTCATTCAAAAATATAACTGTTATAAGTTGTGTGAGAGTGAAATGCGTGTTAAAAATAGTAAACATTATAAATTTTGATAGATTTTGATTTCATATATTATGTGGATTTGGGTTCAATTGTGAACTTTATCTTTTATTTTATTGGATTGTTTGCGTACACATGGTTATGATCTTTAAACTTACAATTATTCAAATTTAATTATGGATTCATGTCAAGACATTTCTAGTTAGTTGTTACTTGTCAACTTGAGCATGAAACATTCAAATTTGTTATAGGGTGTTGAATAAAAAGACAAACTTGTCTACACTATTAAATTGAATCAAGAGGTTTACCAAGAAGAAGATCCTTTCCATAGTGAAGGTGAATGCTTGATTGAAGTTACTTTATGAATAGCGATCATATTTAAAGAGGAGAAAATGGTTTAGCAACTGTCAACCACATCATAACTATCAGTAATTATAGTCAAGAAAACAATATAATAGTAATTAATAGCTATGCTAACATTCTCCCTCTTATTACATTGTTCCTACAAATGTACCCCTGAAACAACAAATTTCACCTTGCTAAGGGACCCCCCCTTAAGGGTTACATAACAAAACTTGTTGACTACATAAACACACATTCATGAGAAGATCTTTTCTTGAAGAAACAAATCTTGGATCAAGTGGAACTCCATCAAGTTGCCTCATGACCCTCATAAGGGTGTAGGTTCAAGCTGAATTCTTGAATTCTTAAACTACCATTTTCTTGATCTATCAAACCCCTAATTTTGAAATTATTCAACAACAATCCATATTGAGTTGCAAAAACGCTTTATCAATTTATCTAATGACCCTCAGAATAGTATAATTCTTGATCACAATCTCGTAAAATCATTGGAAAACAATCCATATTGAGCTTCAACATCAAATCCATTACTGGTGTCCAAAAATCAACCTACACAATATATGTATTTTTCAAAGTCATCGGCACCAAAAACGAAAAGCAAGAAAGAAAGAAAAAAATGCTTCTCATGCAAAGCACCATCTCAAAATGAGAAGCTAACTTGAGGTTATGGAAATTCCTCCATCCTCCGATGCCACCAACCTCCAATATTACCTTGTTGCACTTTATCCATTTGATGTCTTAAATGAGTTTTTGGAAGCCTTGTCATGTGTAACAAAGATGGTTATGAAATCACAAGCAATATTTGACATGTGTAACCATAATTAAAAGATGACAATGTCAATTTCAACCAATGATAAACCCATACACTAGTCAACCTTATACCTCAAAAACACACTTTTATTTTCCTTATCACTCCAATACATACAATATTTAAAATAATAACCTTAAAATAACCAAAAACAAAAGACAAAAACAATGAAATAAACTCTACTTCTTTGAATTACTAACCAAAGAATTAGCACGAAAGTTTGGCAAACTTGATTCCAAATAAAGAGACAGTCGTATCAGCGAGAATGGTATCTCCACACTTCTTGATTACTTTATATTTTGCCTCCTACCCCAATAGCGGAGCAGAATAAAACCGAAGAAATAATAACTGCAAGCTAACTACAAGTAAAGACTCTCCATATGTTGAAAAATATTTCAAAAAATTCAGTCAAAATCATCGTACGTCCACTTTGCAGGTCAGTGGTCACCAAGCAAGCCTTTTCACGTTGGTTTTGATTTAACTCGACCATGAGTTCTATAGCCCAGGTATACTGCCATCAGTTTAACCTCAACGATCGAGTAGGAAAAGAGCCTCAGAATCAACTCACCTCGGCGCCAGCTCTCCTTTTACAATCCAACATCCTTTTCCAACTCAGACTTGGTCTCTACTCTCAACTCATGCCATTCTCATTGCCTGCTCACCACCATTTTCACACAATTTTCAACAATATGGCTTTACACAGGATAATATATCACCAGTTTTCAGCATTTTCTTTTAGCATCGGTTTTAGGACTCTTCCATATTTATGCTCTAATATCATATGAAGGTGAATACTTTTATTTAATGAATAGCCTACATATTTAAAGAGGAAAAAATGGTTTAGCAACTGCCAACCACATCATAACTGCACATAACAATAGTTAACCAAACAATGTAATAGTAATTAATAGCCTCACTATTTGTAGATACTATACTATTTTCCATTACATATTTAGATATTTGCGTTGAGAAATTTTAAGACACTAGAGATGATTCCCATGATGAGATTATAGGTTTAGGTTGAATCAATAGATAGGAGGTCAATTGGATAATTGTAGAAATCATTTCTACATATGGACAATTGAGTTAGAGTGACACATTTTGACAGTAGTCATGTGATAATTAATTAGCGTAAATAGTCACAAATCTTTTAGCATGATTTATTATAGAATATTCAAGTTCAATCCTTAGAACTAATTTAATTTAATTTTTTTTTAATTTAATTTCAATGTGTATTTATGAACAGAATTAATTAGTGTTATTTTCATAGTTTTAATATCCAAGAGCATTTGATTATCATTGATAATTAATTCTTTACCTCTAGATACTTTATATGGGGCAGGTTCATTTATTTACATAAAATTCGTGAAACAAATATCGCTTATACTCCCTAGATAGTTTCTCTTTTGGGTTTATTATTCTAAATTAGGATATTAGTTCTAATATTTTGTATTTCTTTTCTTTCATTTTAGATATAATTAGGTCTTACACTCACTTTTTCTTCATTACCTTATATTCTTTAGGGCTTGGGCTATCATTATTTGTTATCTCTTTGATTCATACCTACACACCTTTTGATTGCTTGTTATTTCTAAATCATTCAATATGATTTATTATGAGAATTCCCAATAGAATTATTTACATGAATTTATCAATAATTAGAAGGTGTTTTATGATTTATTAATTTATATTCTTTGATTTTTCATGATATCATATCCTTTTTCCACATTGATGATGTTACATGTTCCATTGTTGAGTTTTTTCAAGTCTATCCAACTTCTCCTCGTACATAGAATTTGTTGGTGCATTCACATCCATTATAGTAGACATTACTTCATTTACATAATTAATTCATGTTGATTATATGCCTTCTATATGATGTAGGAGCATCCATGGCAAATTGGCAATCCTATGTCAATTAAAAAGAGGTTAATTTGTGGAAGTACTTTTGAATCTTGGGATAAGTTAATTTGGTTTGAATTTCATGTTGAGGGGTGGAAAATTATTTATTTTTGAATAATTAAATTTTCCAAGTAAAATCTCCTTTGCACATTGAAGTTGACTACTGAGGTGAAAAAGCAGAAAAAAAAAAAAGTAGTTTTAAAGAAATATTTAATTGCAAAATATTTGAGAGACAATATGAGGCTTTTGGATTTGATTTGTGGAGCTTTAAAACACTCAAATAATGATTCCTAAATAATATGGGCTGTGAAAGTGGGCACACAAGCCTGCTTTTTTATTTTTGCTTTTTCAGGAGTTAATAGGAGAGAATTGAAAAAATGCAACATTCTATCTTTGACAAGGCTGCTAGAAATGGGTTTTAAATGTTTTTTAATTATTTTTTGAAGGTTTTAATGTGCAACAACGGAAAGGGTTGCACCATATTGGAGAGACCCAAATAAAGCATGAGAAAGTAATATCTATACAATAGGAGTTAAGAACAAACCACCACTTTTCATTGCAGGGGGTTTTGAAGAGGAATTTTGGGAAGAGAAATAGAAGGATATAGGAAGAGGGTGTAGCATTATTTAGGGAATGTGTTTTTGGTGTGGTTTTCCAGGTTGGGACTGATTTGCAACATTCCATTGAATTTTTTGAGTATTGGAATGAAAATACAAGAGTTGCAGGCAATGTTGGAGTGTTGGAAGGTGAACTAGTTTGTTGGAGCTCACATAGTTAAGCATAGAATTGTATTTGAATGTTTCCATTGAATATAATATGTTTGTAGGAGTTTCTATTTGTTGTTTATCAGTCTATTAAGACTGAAAAAAATCATTTGTAATAAGCTTCCTTTAACAGAGAAATTCAATGGGTTCATGTGTAATCAAGTGTTGAGTTTAAATTGCAATTTTTCTTTTCTGTCTAAGAAATTGTTTGAGGATTTTAGAAGAGGAATTTTTGAGTTTAAATCCTCTCTACATTAGTGGTATCATAGCTAGAAGATCTTGAGTGTGTAACAGACCACCGAAGAGAGGCAGTTGCACCAAGATTGAGCTTGTGGGTATTGGAGAAAATGGATGGGAGAGAAGCCCATCGTGATAGAGGCAAAGGAAGAGGAAGAATGGACAACTTTATCCATGATGATGATTTCTTAGCTTTGAGAAGGAAAGTGGAAACACTTCAAGAATAAATAAGAAGAGGATTTGCACAGAGAAGGGAACCAATGAGTGATGAGGAAGAAGAAGAAGCTCCAGAGAACGCTAGCCAAACAACTGAACAGAGAGAGGAAATTGCAACAGTTGCAAGGGATCCATTATTGAAGTTTTTATCAAAATGGGGAAAAGACATAAGATTGATGTCCCTACCTTTCATGGTAGTTTGAATCCAAAAGAACTAATAGACTGGATAAATGATATGGAGGAGTACTTCAAATTTGAAGAAGTTGAAGACTCGGATAAAGTAAGATTTTCCAAGACAAGATTTAAAGGACATGCTTCAATATGCTGGAGAGAAATTCTGTTAGAAAGAGATAGAAAATAGAAGGATAAAATCACAAGGTAGGATACAATGGCAAAGAAAATGAAAAGGAAATTTATACCAATAGATTATGAGTTAGACTTACTCAAGAAAATACAAGGGTTGAAGCAAGGAACAAAAACAGTGAAAAAAATATACAAAGGAGTTTCATAGGATCTTGATTAGAATGGAACATGTTGAAGAAACTAAGGATAAGGTTGAAAGACCTACATTAATGGTTTGAGACCAAGCATACAAGAGGAGATGGAATTGTTGAAAGTTATAACTATGGAAGATGCATACCAAGTTGCCTTGAAAATTGAGGAAAGAATGAATAAAAGGTATGATAGTAAGCAAAGAGGAAGATGCCATGAAGAGGAGATTGAAGGAAGATCATATGGGGCAAATGATAATCAAAAAATGAAGAGCAAGGCAACAGAAAAAATCAGAGGTATGATGGTCCATATGGTCCTCGGGATCAAGATTCAAGAGGTAGAGGAAGATCGGGTAGGGGTTTTGGAAGAGAAACCTTTCAAGGAACTTGTTTTAAATGTGGGGAAGAGGGTCATAGAGCATATGATTGTCCTCATGAAGAGGAAATACCAAGAAGAAGGACTGAAAATTAGAATAGGGAAACATATGTGAATAGAGAAGATGCAAGATCATCACAATCTGAAGAAGAAGATGGTGAAACTTTAATGGCTAGAACACTATTAAATGAAGATGATAAATCCATTCAAAGGAGAATTTTATTTAGGAAAATAGGCAAGTGTGAAGGAAAGGCATGCAATGTCATTATTGATAGTGGAAGCACATGCAATCTTGTGTTTGATGAAATGGTAAGAAAATTGTAGCTAGAAAAGAAGAAGCATTCGAATCCATATCAGATAGTATGGGTACAAGATGACAAGAAGATTTTGATCAGTGAACAATGTGAGGTAAAATTTAAGCTAGGAGGATATTATGATGAGATTTTGTGTGATATTCTTGTTGGCTTTCAGTTCTTTATGATTTTTGGTTTGTCCTTGATGACAACACTGGTTCTCTGATTTGGAATTCTTAGCCTGTTTGATGTATGATATGGATATGGATATTCACATATGGTTGGTGATATGATATGCAGTTACATTGGCTTATTCACATATGGTTGGTGATATGATATGCAGTTACAGGATTTTGATATATGATGATGCTGACAGTGTTTATCCTTTTGATAGGATGATTTTCAGTTTGATCCTTCAATATTACAAGTCACAGGTATATTCAGTTGATTATTATCAGTTTATCTTTGAATGATATATTAGAGCATTATTAATCTCATATTATTGCACTATTGTATTGTTTTAATGAATTCATGATATTTATACTTGATTTGTATAATGGTGTTTACATCTGGCTCTTGAGATGATGTTTGGCTCAGTTTGGTTGCATTGGCATCACTAACATCACTGTGGTCTTTTCACTTGAAGTATTTCAAATTGATCAAATAAGGTGATTCAAGTATATTCATTTGTTTTTCTAAGGATTCTTAAGCTTCCTTGTTACATTCAAATGTAATGATATTGTTTAAAGGAAGTTGGCACTCACATTTCTTTGTGGCATTGTCAATACATCCTTCCATGGTTTTTCTAAGGTAATTGACATCTTATATGGTTATGAGATCTTTGATTTACTATATGGTTTATAGTTTATAAGTTATGGCATTGATAGCAATCACCTTGTAAAGTGATAAAGGTATCGGGCAACATTGTTATTGACTTATGTGATTGGCATTTTGTTTTGATGCTAAGTTTAATCACATTAAATATGTGATATCGGGATCTTTATCATTGTAGTGGTCGATATGTTTAAGATTTCAGTATATATCTTTGACTTTGGTGTTGTTATGATTCTTGGTATTATAGTTGTCAGAAATTTGGCAGAATTATTATTGGTTATTTTGGCAGTATTGGTTGAAAAGAATTTGGATCTCAAATGATTATTATTGTTTGTAAAGTCTTCGAAAAGACTAGAAGTATGTTTAGGGAAAAAGATATTTTGTTGATTCATTCATCTTGTTTAAAAGTGGAACCCTAGCCGCCATGGACATTTTTTTGTCTACAGTTTTGAGTCCTCTCTCCATCGACATACTAAGAATATGTGATATTGATTACTGTGTGAGCTAGTTGACAGTGAGGATGGTCCAACATATTGGCATTTTGGTTAATATTTTTCTAGTGTTGAGTATGAGCTAATGAAAGCTCGACTGTGGAAGTTGGACAAAGAAGAATTGTTGTCATCTTTTAGCTAGGTAGTTATGGAACTCCTCCATAGATCTTCATGGTATTTGTTCAATTTTCTTCCACCGTAATCAAGTAATGCAAAAACCCTCTTGATGTTTATGGGCCTTGAGAAAATTTGTTAAGGAAGTTTTTAAGAATGATAAAAGGATTATATTTTCTTTAAAAGGTATGAAACTGTTTTTATGCTCAAAAAGATAATATCATTCCTAGATATTTGACAGTTATAGTAGTTGACTGTAATAGGTTTTGGTTGAGATCAAATCTGTATGGGTTTTGTGACAAAAATCTTGGGTTTTGAAATATTATTGTTAAGGATATTTAAGGGCTTAACTTTTGTTGATTATGATTTCTGGATGATCCTTATCGGGTTGTAATAGAATATACTCTCATTTTATATGAAGTTAATGTACCTGCTTAAACTTGTTAAAGAGTGTGTTAAAGGACTGTCTAGGGTTTCTCACTTGTAACCCTAACCCAAGTTGGTTTACAGTTATTGAAACTGCATATATAGGTTATTTCACACAATGACATTAAAAGATAACCTTCAAACATTTTCCTCGGTTACCTGGAAGAAGAATATGAGACTTCAAACTTATCCTTAATAGACATTGTATAGAAGTTGCATTGCATTGAAAATCTTTATAACAGTGATTCTCAAATTATTGTATTTAAGGAAGATGTCATTCGCATACAACATTCTTCAATGTGCTTATGGAAAATATTCATAGTCTTCTATTGAGGCACTAACACTGCAAATTGCACTTCTAGGGTATTGATAGTATACTATAACTGTTATGCATTGTAAAGGAGTTGGTGCTCCTGTATCTTGTGAAGTTAGTGCTTCTAAACTTTGTGGAGTTGGTGCTCCTGAAATTTGCGGAGTTGGTGCTCTTTAACTTTGAAGATTTGGTGCTCTAAGTGAATAAAGAGAAATATTTTTTGAGTTATTTTTATTCCCCAAGAGGGTTTTCCACTCAGGACATGTATTGTGTTATGTGATGATTTTATGTGTGTGATTTTTCTTATCTATCTAATCTCAATGTATCATCAAATGCATTGAATGGTTGTTAAATATTAGTCTTTCATCTCTGCCAATGTTTATGTCAAAATATCATGCATAAAAGGTTTTGTTATTAATGTGGGCTCTAATAAATATGAAAGTGTAAAACATCTTAAGTTCAACCTATGTTAATGTTATGTCTATATGTTTAATTCATGGTTAATGCAAACACAATACTGTTCATGCACAAGTCAAATCTATTCTATAAACTATCATTTGATCTTTTGGTTCAAAAGTCGATTAAATCCTTGAATTTGTAAAAAAATTGTGACTAACATTCAAATCACTGATTTACCCCCCCCTCTCAGTGATTCTAGTCTTCCAACAAGTGGTATCAGAGTATAGGGTCCTCATATAGGTCTAATCCACCTAGGATAGATTCTAGTTTTGGGAGTCTGTCAAACATGTCACAAGCTCAAGAAGGTACTTCTGTGTTTAGAGCTCCACTGTGTGATGGTATAGACTATGTATTTTTGGAAAATCATAATGGAAACATATCTGATTTCAATTGATGTTGATGTATGGAGCATAGTTCAAGATGGATATGCTTTTCCATCCAAAATTCCCTCTGACTCTGCTGAGAAGAAGTATGAAACCAATGCTAGAGATAAACATGCTCTCTTGTGTGGGTTAACCAAAGATTTATTTGTTAAAGTCATGCATTGCAAATCAGCTAAAGAAATTTGGGAAAAACTTGAAAATATTTATCAAGGAAATGATAAAGTCAAACAGTCAAAAATCCTTACTTTTAAAACTCAATTTGAGGAAATGAGAATGAATGACGATGAAAAATTAGCTGAATAATTTTTGAGAATAGATGAACTTGTTAATGCAATGAGAGGGTTAGGAGAAGAAGTAGAAGAGTTTGATGTGGTCAAAAAGGTCATTAGAACCTTACATCCTAAATATGAAACTAAGGTCTCATCCCTTGAAGAAAAGAAAAATTTTGACAAGCTTTCCTTAGATGATCTACAAGGAACCCTTACTACTTTTAAAATGAGAACAAGAAAAATAAATCCAACATGAAAAGAAACTGCTTTTAAAACTGAAAAAAAGGAAGATGTAGTTGAAAGTGAGTCAGAAGACTCTAATACAAAAGATTCTCACTTTGTTAGAAAACTCAAAAAGGGATTAGGTAAATACAAAGGAAAACTTCCCTTTAAATGTTTCAATTGTGGAAAAATTGGACATTTTGCAGCTAAATGCCCCTATGTTGAACAAAACAGTGATGATGAAAAACCTAACAAGCAGTTTAAGAAGGTTTATAAACCTAAAAGGAAATTCAATTTCAAGAAGAAAAAGAGTCTTTTCATCAAAGATGAATCAAAAATTTAGACAAAAGACTCCTCAGATGAAGAAGAAGAGACTTTGTTTATGGTTGAAGTCAAACATCAAGAGGATATAAACAAGAAGACTGATTTAGAAGATGGTGAAATAGATCTAGAAGGTGAGTTAAAATGTTCTTTAAAGGAAATTAAAAAAACTTAAAAAGCAAGTCCTTGCTCAAGAACAGAAACTAGATCAAGCAATAGTCTCTTTGAAGACTCAGCTTGAAGAATCTAAGAGAATTGAGGACTATCTTAAAATAACTGTGAGTTTCAAAGAAAAATAAATTCAAAGATTGGAGCAAGAATTTAATCTTAGAAAGAAAATTGAAGGGTATGAAAGTACATAAAGCTCAATGATGTGCTTAGCAAGCATAAATTGAATAAGGATAAAACTAGAGTAGGGTTTGAAAAGGGTGAGTGTTCAATTGATACTTCAAAGCAAAAACCTAATTCTACAAAGAAGAGTTTCAAACCAAGTCATTATGAATCTGGTAAGAATTATGCACGTTCTTTTTAAAACAAAAGAATGCTATTCAGATTCAATCCTTATTTTTATGGTTATTGCTTCTATTGCAACAAGTTTGGTCATAAAGTGAGTACTTACAAATTCATGACTTCTAGAATGCCAAGGTTTGGACATAAGCAATACTTTGGTTTTGTAAACCATGTTAGATGTTTTAAATGCAAAACTTTGGGACATACAGTGAAACAATACAAAGTTGATCTGCATGATAAATAGCAGAAAAAAAAATGGTTTGGAAACCTAAGTTTGTCAAAGGCATAGAGAAATCAATGCTAGTTCAAACTATTTTTCATACTAGAAAGGACTTATGGATCCTAGATAGTGGTTGTTCTAACCACATGATAGGAGAGAAGGAAATTTTTATCAAACTAGAAGATTATACTAGTGGATATGTGAAATTTGGTGATAACACTAGTATATAGATTAAAGGTAAAGGTTCACTTCTGCTAAATGAGGACACACCCATTTATGATGTGTATTATGTGGAAGGTCTAAAGCATAATCTACTTAGTGTTATCCAAATATGTGATAGTGGCTATCATGCCATGTTTACTTCATAGGGATGTGAGATCAAGAACAAGTCTGGAAAAACTATTGCAGCTAGGAAAAGGACTAAAGGTAATGTTTATATCCTTCTAAATGCATCTAGTAATGATAGTAATGAAGGTATGTGTCTAATGGGTCAAGTTGAAGAAAGTTGGTTATGGTACAAAATATTAGGAAATATAAACTTTGATAATCTGATTAGAATCAGTAAAAACCAGAATGTTAGAGGTTTACTAGTTCTTAATAAACTAGAAAATTATGTGTGCAAAAAATGTTTAAATGGTAACAAACTAGAGTCAGCTTTAAGTCAAAAGAACATTCTTCAACTAAGCCTTTACACCTAGTTCATACAAATTTGTGTGGCCCAACTAGAACAAGGTAAATTAATAGTGGAAGGTATTTCATGTTGTTTGTGGATGACTATACAAGAATGGTATGGGTTACTTTTCTTAAACACAAATTAGAAGCACTTGAAAGATTCAAGATCTTTCGTAAAATGGTTGAAAAAGGTCAAATGCTTGAGATCTGATAAAGGAGGAGATTTCACCTCTTAGGAATTTGTTAATTATTGTGAGCACCATGGTATTAAAAGACAATATGCAACTTTTACAACACCTCAAAAAAATGGGGTTGTTGAACGTAAGAATAGAACTATGAAGGAGATGGAAAGAACCATGTTAGATGAGGCTAAATTTCCAGACATGTATTGGAAAGAATTTTTTCATACAGTTCTATACATTTTAAATAGAGTGCAACTTAGGGTGAAATCAAAATTCACTCCTTATGAATTGTGGCATCAAAAAGCTGCCTCTGTAAAACAATTTTAAAATCTTTGGTAGTAAATGCTTTATCAGGAAAGATGGTGAACATCTAGGCAACTTTCAATCAAAGTGTGATGAGAGTATCTTTTTGGCATACTCAACTCAAAGTAAATCCTACAAATGCTATAATAAAAGGCTCAATAATATTGTTGAGACAATAAATGTGAAATTTGATGAAAGATTAAATTTAGAAACTAATCATGTGCAGATTGATGAGGAAGAATCAGAAATAGAACTTGAGATAATACCTAGAGATGTTGGGACAACAAGTCCTATAAATATTTTTCCCAAAGCTCCTTCAAAATCTATTGCTAAAAATAATCCTCAAAATCATATCATTGGGGATAGAAATGTTGGAGTTCAAACATGAAGAAAAACTACTCAACTTGAAGAACAAGCTCAAATAGCAGAGCATGTAGCCTTATGTTTAGTTACTGAATTTGAACCTAAGAACTGTGGTGAAGCTCTCTTGGATGAATGTTGGTTTAAGGCTATGCAGGAAGAAATAAATCAAATTGAGAAAAAACAAACTTAGGAGTTAGTCCCAAGACTTGATGACAAGAATGTCATAAGTGGCAAGTGGGTTTATAGGAATAAGCTTGATGAAAATGGAAAATTTGTTCACAACAAGGCAAGGTATGTCTGCAAATTCTATGCTCAAAAGGAAGCTATTGATTTTGGTGAAACCTTTGCACCTGTTGCTAGGCTAGAATCCATTAGAATATTTTTGGCTTATTTTGTCTATAAGAATTTCACTATTTATCAAATAGATGTCAAGATTGAATTTTTAAATGGCTATTTAGATGAAGAGGTCTATATGGAATAGCCTGAAGGGTTTGTTTGCAAAGACAAGCCTAATCATGTTTATAGATTGAAAAAGGCCTTATATGGCTTAAATCAAGCTCCTAAGGCATGGTACTCTAGGTTGGACAATCATTTGACATCAAATGTCTTTGTTAGAGGTGGTGTTGATAGCAATCTCTATGTCAAGATTGAAGGTAATAATATTTTGGTTGTTGAAGTCTATGTAGATGAAATCATTTTTTTCTGCAATAATGATGCTTTAAGTAAAAAATTATCTCATATTATGGAATTTGAATTTGAAATGTCAATGTTGGGAGAATTGACTTTCTTTCTTGGTCTTCAAGTTTCTCAACTTGAAAGACTTGGTATATTTCTCTCTCAAACCAAGTATACTAGAGAGATGCTTAAGAAGTTTCAAATGGATTGGTGCAATCCTGTTAGTACTCCAATGGCTACAGGTTGCAAACTCACTAAGGTTGATGATTCACCTGATGCAAATTAGTCTGAATATAGATCAATGATTAGCAGTTTGTTATATTTAACTACTTCTAGACTTGATATAATGCTGGAAGTTTGCATGGTTGTAATATTTCATGCATCACCTAAGGAATCCCATGTTACTGTTGTTAAAATAATCTTTAAGTATATTCAGGGTACTCTTGATTATGGTCTTTGGTATCCTAGAAGCAATGATTTCTTTCTTATTGCATATACAGATACTGACTCGGCTGGTTGTTTGGATGATAGGAAAAGCACCAGTGGTGTTGCATTCTTTCTTGGTGATCGGTTAGTTCCTTGGCACAATAAGAAATAGGAATTTGTTTCTCTTTCTACTACTAAGACAAAGTACATAGTTGCCACTTCTTGTTGTACTCAATTGCTGTAGATGGCTCAAATGTTATCTAATATGGGTATCATAGTTTCTAAGTCTGTTTCTATTTAATGTGATAATACAAGTGCAATCACTATCTCTAAGAACCCTGTTATGCACTCTTGCACTAAACACATTGCAATCAAATTTCACTTTCTTTGAGAAAAAGTGTTGGCTAATGAAGTATGTCTACAATTTGTTGCTTCACAAGAATAGGTGGCTAATATATTCACTCAACCTCTATCCAAAGAACTCTTTGAAAGGTTGAGGCTTAGATTGGGAGTTATCTCTCAATCCTTACTTCATTTATTCTCATATCTTTGGTTCAAGGGGGGCTTTTTTCTATATCTTTTCATTCACATCTATCTTGCATATCTAGTTTGCTGCTATATTTCTCTACTTGCAGTTGGTTATTGTGTTGGATAGTTGGTTGGATTCTCAGTTGTTTATCTTCATGGCATCTCACATTATCTTCTTTCATTCTTTGTCATTGAGGCAAAAAGGGGAAGAGATAATATGTGTTTTTACATCAAGGACAAAGGGGGAGTTTGTTGGCTTTCAGTTGCTTATGATTTGTGGTTTGTCTTTGATGACAAAACTAGTTCTTTGATTTGGAATTCTCATCCTATTTGATGTATGATATGGATATGGATATTCACATATGGTTAGTGATATGATATATAGTTACATTGTTTTATTCACATATGGTTGGTGATATGATATGTACTTACATTGGATGGTCTTATGATATGCAATTACAGGATTTTGATTCAATATTTTGATATATGATGATGTTGACAGTGTTTATCATTTTGATAGGATGATTTTCAGTTTGATCCTTCAAGTTTACAAGTCACAAGTATATTCAGTTGATTATTATCAATTTTTCTTTGAATGATATACTAGTGCATTATTAATCTCATATTATTGCACTATTGTATTGTTTTAAGGCATTCATGATATTTATAATTGATTTGTATAATGGTGTTTATATCTAGCTTCTTGAGATGACATTTGGATCAGTTTGGTTGCATTGGCATCATTGAAATCACTGTGGTCTTTACACTTGAAGTATTTCAGATTGATCAAATAAGGTGATTCAAGTATATTCATTTTCTTTGCTAAGGATTCTTAAACTTCCTTGTTACATTCAAATGTAATGATATTGTTTTAAGGAAGTTGACACTCACATTTCTTTGTAGCATTGTTAATACATACTTGCATGGTTTTGCTAAGGTAATCGACATCTTATATGGTTATGAGATCTTTGATTTATTATATGGTTATGAGATCTTTGATTTACTATATGGTTTATAGTTTATAAGTTATGGAATTGCTAGCAATCACCTTGTAAAGTGATAAAGGTATCAGACAGCATTGTTAATGACTTAAGTGATTAGCATTTTATTTCAATGCTAAGTTTAATCACATTAAACATGTGATATTGGGATCTTTATCATTGTAGTGGTCGATATGTTTAAGATGTTGGTAGCAATCTTTGACTTTGGTGTTGTTATGATTCTTGGTGTTAGTTGTCAACACTTTTTAGCAGAATTATTATTGGTTATTTCAGCGGTATTGGTTGAAAAGCATTCGGATATCAAATGATTATTATTGGTTGAAAAGCATTCGGATATCAAATGATTATTATTTGCTTGTAAAGTCTTTGAAAAGACTAGAAGTATGTTTACCTAGGAAAAAGATATTTTTTTTATTCATTCATCTTGTTTAAGAGTGGAACCCTAGCTGCCATGGACATTTTGTTTGTCTATAGTTTTGAGTCCTCTCTCAGTCGACATACTAAGAATATGTGACATTGATTATTGTGTGAGCTAGTTGGTAGTGAGGATGGTCCAACATATTGGCATTCTACTTAAGAGTTTGAGTGTTGACTGTGAGCTAATGAAAGCTCGACTATAGAAGTTGGATAGAGAAGAATTATTGTCGTCTTTTAGCTGGGTAGTTATGGAACTCCTCGACAGATATTTATGGTATTTGTTCAGTTTTATTCCACCATAATTAGGTAATGCAAAAACCCTCTTGATGCTTATGGGACTTGAGATAATTTGTTAAGGAAGTTGTTAAGAATGATAAAAGGATTATCTTTTTTTTTAAAGGCATGAAACTATTTTTATGCTCAAAAAGATAATATCATTCTTGGATATTTGATAGTTATAGCAACTTTGACTGTAACAGGTTTTTGTCAAGATCAAATCTATATGGGTTTTGTGAGTAAAATCTTTGGTTTTGAAATATTATTATTAAGGATATTTAAGGGCTTAACTTTTTTTATTATGATTAAAACCCTTTAGGGTTTCTAGATGATCCTTCTCAGGTTGTAACAAAATATACTCTCATTTGCTATGAAGTTAATATCCCTGCTTAAACTTGTTAAAGAGTTTGTTAAAATATTCTTTAGGGTTTCTCACCTGTAACCCTAACCCAGGTTGGTTTATAGTTATTGAAACTGCATACAGCTTGGTTATTTCACACAATGAATTTAAAAGATAACCTTTATACATTTTTCTCAATTACCTGGAAGAAGAATATGAGACTTTAGACTTATCCTTAACAAACATTGTACAAAAGTTCTATTGCATTGAAAATCTTTATAACAATGATTAACATATTATTGTATTTAAGGAAGATGTCATTCTTATACAACATTCTTCAATGTGCTTATGGAAAATATTCATAGTCTTCTATTGAGGCACTATGATCCGGTGGACATTTTTCAGTGAAAATTGAAGTGTCTCGTTTCTCTCCAAAATCTACACCATCAGAAAGATCTCAGCGTCCTGGTTCCAACGCAACTCGAACGGAGCGAAAAGGAGTCCGTTTGCACAAGTTATGGCCAGTCAAACCTTGGGTCAAACTGGAATCAGAGGGCGTCCACGAAGCAAAAAAATGATGTCGTCAAAAGTTGTCGAAGTCGGCATCATCGGGAAGAGCTTGTCGCAAGCTTTCCAACGCAATTCGTTTCGTCAAAATCCGACATCGGGGGCTCAAGATACAGCTGGTCAAAGTTTCAGGTTTGACTTGTGGACTGAAGGTATAGTGATGACGTCATCATCCGTACAAATGACGTCAGCATGTGGTACGGAATCTGATGTGGACAAATTAGAGTGTGACATGTGGTATTTGTACGGACCAATCAGGATTGGACACGTGGCATCCGTACGCCACGTCATCAACACAGTCAGCGTACGGGTCTGCACAGTCAGCATCCAGTCAGCATGCCACGTCAGATCCACGTCATTGTCTGAGTCAGCATGCCACGTTAGAGACACGTCATCGGAAAGGGTGAATCATTTTGTGCCACGTGGCAGTCTTTCTGTGCGACACGTGTCTTCATCATTTCTCCGTCGGCATTGGGAAGTTCGTTGTTTTTGTTATCAAAAAAATTTATCAAGGCCCGCATGGGGCTCGAACTCTTCACCTTTGGCGCGTGAAGTTTCCGGCTAACCACTCCGCCAAAGATTTGGCCGTTACCTACAGTTGGTGGCCGTTGCGTTTTGTTAAGTGTCGGCCGAAAATTGGCTAAATAAAGCCAGCGGCCGGGGTTGAACCCCCGACCGCCGGCCTGTTAAAAGGCTTAGCCACCAACGCACCAGCGTAGAGATTTAGAATATGACTGGCATGCATTTGTTTTGTTAAGTTGTTAAAACCGAATACCCTTAAATGAAAACAAACTCCCTATTTTAAAAATTTTAACAAACAATAATCCTTTTTAAAGGATTAAATGTAACTAAAGGAAGATGCTTAAGCCCGAGAATAAGTCAAATAGGGGCTTAAAATTATTAAGGGGATTCTTAAATTTATTTTTAAATATTTTTTTATGTAAAAGGGAGATTATTAAAGATTTATAGGGGGGATTATGGAAGATTTGCAGATTTTTATGTATTTTGGAGAGATAAGTGAAATATTTTCAAATCAATTGGTTGAGGGCCAAATTGAGAAAATTTTATGTATAAAAGGAGGGTGTAAGGTGAGAATTGGGATGTAAGTTTTCTTTCAGGTGACGAAGTCTTGAAGCTGTGGAGATAATCAAAAGAGAGGTCTTGTGGAGATTCTTTCAGATCATTCTTGCATATCAGAGCGTCGTTACGCTGCCGAAGTGCTTGGAGAATGATTGTGGTGCATTGTAATCGATTTTGGAGTTAATCAGATCGGTCTCTCTATTGGAGTGGACCCGGAGACGTAGTCACATTCTGTGACGAACTCCGTTATCAACTGTTTGCACTTCTCTTCTTCTCTCTCTTTCTGTCTCTCATTTCCTTTCTTTCTTTTATAATCACCTTGTTATTACTTTCATTCTGTTATTTCCTTAAGTTAATTTCGTTTTAATCAACTTGAAATAATCATTGTAAAAGCATTGTAAAAATGTTAAGCATTTAAATACTGCAATCTAGTCTAGATCCTATACAGATCAAGTTGGTATTAGAGCTCAGTTGACTACTATTGCAGTTATTTGTTTTTGAATGCTAACGAGATCCAGGATTCAGAAGGGTGAAGGCAAGCTCAAAGACTTTAATCCTGAGATCGGGAAGCGTAGAACATTTCCGAAGATGTCAGTTTCTGGAATGGAGGTTCCTAAAAAAATCAGTGAGTAGGAATTTCGGAGAGCATTCCTTGAGATGAAGGCAAAGGTGGACATTCTTTTTCAAGAGAGACAAGAGCAGAAAGAACGTGAAGAAGGTTCGTCGAAGCAAGATGCTCGTGAAGACAAGAAAGGGAAACATCATGAAGATGGTGGCAAGCAACCAGATCATCCCTTTTCTTCTTCTCCTCCCTCTTCTCCTTCTCCTTCTTCTCCATCTTCTCCTCATTCTATTTCTTCTAATCCTTTCAAGAGTGGGTATAAACCTAAGATCAAACTGGATGTAAAATTTGATTTACCTAAATATTGTGGTGAACTTAATGCTGAAAAATTGGATGATTGGATTCAATAAATAGAGGTCTACTGTAGAGTCCAGAACCTATTAGATGATGTTGATAGGATCCAATTAGCTACTCTTCGTTTAGGAGGTACAGCCTTAACTTGGTGGGAGAGTAAATCTAAGGCAGAAGTTTCACAACATGGTAGAGTCAGTTTAACTTGGGCAGAATTTATTAATGCTTTAAGAAGCAATTTTATCCCTTAGGACATATGCAGCAGTTAATGATGGATTGGCAAATGTTTAGGCAAGGGAAAGGTCAAACTGTCCAAGAGTACACCCATGAATTCAGGAAAAGGGCTATTGCTTTGAATGTTCCTTTGTACACCCAGGACACTTTGTTGAAGTACATAGGAGGTCTACATTCCTACCTTAGGCATTCCATTTTGGTATTGAACCCTTGTAATTTGGATGAAGTGTCTGTTCAAGCTACACACTTAGAGTCAAGGGGTAAAGGATCGTTTATTGATAAGTTTGATAATGATGTAAAGAAATCTTCTAAGAATGCAGAGACAGGGAAAGGAAAGAAGGCAACTACAGTTAAGAAGGATGATAAACTTTCTTGCACTCATTGTGACAAGGAAGGTCATGATGAAGATCACTGCTGGAAGTTACATCCTGAACTGAGGCCTAAGTGGGCTCAAAGACGTAATCAGAAACAGAAGGGTAAGGACAAATCCACAAATGTTGTTATGGATCTTGGTTCAGATTCAGATGATGAGACTAAGATAACAGCGATGGGTCTTAAAGGTAAAGCTCCTATTTCTGGTGTTTCCCTTGGTAGTTGTGATTCTACTTCTACAGTTAATGATTTCTCTGAAGATGTGAAAAGGAATGAGCTATTTCATTTAAGGGTTGTTGCTAAGAACACTAAAATTGATGCACTCATAGATAGTGGATCTCAGGTTAATCTGATTTCAGAAAGTGTTGTAAAGAACTTGGGATTAAAAACTACACAACATAAGAAACCTTATCCACTAGGTTGGATTTGTGAAAATGACAAGTGCAAGTAACAAAACAATGCACCTTAAGGTTCACAATCACTAGTAAATTTGGATGAAGTTAGTTTGATGTGGTTCCACTGGATATCTGTGGAATAGTGCTTGGTAGCCCTTATCTTTATGATCGGAAAGCAATCTTCTACAGGGAAAAGAATCATTATCACTTGTTTAAAGATGGCATTCAGTACATTGTACATTCTCACAAGATTAAGACTAATCATTCTTTTGCAAATACAGGGCAGTTAAAGAGGGTAATTAATGCAAGTAAAGAGTTAACTCTTATGTCTGTCAGTACAGGTGGTTCTACACTTGAACTTGGAGTAGCTAACCAGGGTCAGATGTTGCAGGATGCACTTGCAGTACAGCATGAGAAAAGGATGCTTGAAAGCATTGATGAATCCTTGGGTAAAAATGTTCCTGTTGTAAAGGATCGAATTGTTGTTGACTTATTCTCTTTCATTTCTGCATTGTTGTTCAGCTTGATGCTAGTCAATTTTTGTTGGTTAGTGGCTATGACATTGGATGTAGATGCTTATGGAAGTGATAAAGTTATGTTTATATTCAACAACATTGTTGCAGTCTTCATTGTGCTTGTGAGCCAGGTTTTCAGATGTACAGAAGATACAGAACAAGTGGGGAGGCCAAGTCCTCACTTATTGTCAGAGTAAATGTCACTTTTGGAGGTCCAAAAGGTCTTCAGTGGGGAGGCCTGATCCGGTGGACATTTTTCAGTGAAAATTGAAGTGTCTTGTTTCTCTCCAAAATCTACACCATCAGAAAGATCTCAGCGTCCTGGTTCCAACGCAACTCGAACGGAGCGAAAAGGAGTCCGTTTGCACAAGTTATGGCCAGTCAAACCTTGGGTCAAACTAGAATCAGAGGGCGTCCAGGAAGTGAAAAAAATGATGTCGTCAAAATTTGTCGAAGTCAGCATCATCGGGAAGAGCTCATCGCAAGCTTTCCAACGCAATTCGTTTCGTCAAAATCCGACATCGGGGGCTCAAGATACAGCTGGTCAAAGTTTTAGGTTTGACTTGTGGACTGAAGGTACAGTGATGACGTCATCATCCGTACAAATGACGTCAGCATGTGGTACGGAATCTGATGTGGACAAATTAGAGTGTGACATGTGGTATTTGTACGGACCAATCAGGATTGGACATGTGGCATCCGTACGCCACGTCATCAACACAGTCAGCGTACGGGTCTGCACAGTCAGCATCCAGTCAGCATGCCACGTCAGATCCACGTCATTGTCCGAGTTAGCATGCCACGTCAGAGACACGTCATCGGAAAGGGTGAATCATTTTGTGCCACGTGGCAGTCTTTCTGTGCGACACGTGTCTTCATCATTTCTCCGTCGGCATTGGGAAGTTCGTTGTTTTTGTTATCAAAAAAATTTATCAAGGCCCGCATGGGGCTCGAACTCTTCACCTTTGGCGCGTGAAGTTTCCGGCTAACCACTCCGCCAAAGATTTGGCCGTTACCTACAGTTGGTGGCCGTTGGGTTTTGTTAAGTGTCGGCCGAAAATTGGCTAAATAAAGCCAGCGGCCGGGGTTGAACCCCCGACCGCCGGCCTGTTAAAAGGCTTAGCCACCAACGCACCAGCGTAGAGATTTAGAATATGACTGGCATGCATTTGTTTTGTTAAGTTGTTAAAACCGAATACCCTTAAATGAAAACAAACTCCCTATTTTAAAAATTTTAACAAACAATAATCCTTTTTAAAGGATTAAATGTAACTAAAGGAAGATGCTTAAGCCCGAGAATAAGTCAAATAGGGGCTTAAAATTATTAAGGGGATTCTTAAATTTATTTTTAAATATTTTTTTATGTAAAAGGGAGATTATTAAAGATTTATAGGGGGATTATGGAAGATTTGCAGATTTTTATGTATTTTGGAGAGATAAGGGAAATATTTTCAAATCAATTGGTTGAGGGCCAAATTGAGAAAATTTTATGTATAAAAGGAGGGTGTAAGGTGAGAATTGGGATGTAAGTTTTCTTTCAGGTGACGAAGTCTTGAAGCTGTGGAGATAATCAAAAGAGAGGTCTTGTGGAGATTCTTTCAGATCATTCTTGCATATCAGAGCGTCGTTACGCTGCCGAAGTGCTTGGAGAATGATTGTGGTGCATTGTAATCGATTTTGGAGTTAATCGGATCGGTCTCTCTATTGGAGTGGACCCAGAGACGTAGTCACATTCTGTGACGAACTCCGTTATCAACTGTTTGCACTTCTCTTCTTCTCTCTCTTTATGTCTCTCATTTCCTTTCTTTCTGTTATAATCACCTTGTTATTACTTTCATTCTGTTATTTCCTTAAGTTAATTTCGTTTTAATCAACTTGAAATAATCATTGTAAAAGCATTGTAAAAATGTTAAGCATTTAAATACTGCAATCTAGTCTAGATCCTATACAGATCACACTAGGACTGCAAATTGCACTTCTAGGGTATTGATAGTATACTATAACTATTATGCATTGTAAAGGAGTTTGTGCTCCTGTATCTTGTGAAGTTGGTGCTTTTGAACTCTGTGGAGTTGGTGCTCCTGAAATTTGTGGATTTGGTGCTCCTGAACTTTGAAGAGGTATTGCTCTAAGTGAATAAAGAGAAAGATTTTTCAAGTGGTTTTTATTCCCCAAGAGGGTTTTGAACTCAAGACATATATTGTGTTATGTGATTATTTTATGTGTGTGATTTTTCTTATTTTTCTAATCTCAATGTGTCATCAAATGCATTGAATGGTTGTTAATTATCAGTCTTTCATCTCTGCCAATGTTTATGTCAAAATATCATGCATAGAAGGTTTTGTTATTAATGTGGGCTCTGATACATATGAAAGTGTAAAACATCTTAAGTTCAACCTATGGTAATGTTATGTCTATATGTTTCATTCATGGTTAATGCAAACACAATAATGTTCATGCACAAGTCAAATCTATTCTATAAACTATCATTTGATCTTTTGGTTCAAAAATCAATTAAATCCTTGACTTTGTAAAAATTTTGTGACTTGCATGAATAACTGATTCACCCCCCCTCTCAATGATTCTAGTCTTCCAACAATTCTCCCAATGGATGTTTGTCATATTCTTCTAGGAAGACCTTGGCAATTTGAGAGAAAGGCAATGCTTGATGGTTATGCCAATACGTACACATTGATGAAGGATGGAGTGAAACACAAATTGAATCCATTGAAAGAAGAAATGGGTAAGGTTTGCAACAATGCTAGGTCTTGTTTGGTTGATAAAATTAAATTTTTAGATGGTATGAATCATGAATATGTTAGCTTTGTTGACACTAACCATGAAGAAGATGAGAAAGGAAAATTGTTGACTTAGATTGAAGAAGAAATCTCAAGTGGAAAGAAGGTAGCAGTAGAGGGTAAGGTAAAATCTGATTTTATTGATTCCCTTGATGAGAAAGAGAGTGAAGGAGTAGATAAGTTTGTTGCAATAGAATTTTCATTTGATAAATTTGAATTGGAAGAGTTGAGTGTGAAGGTTGATGAAATTTTTTCTGAAGAGCACTTGTTTGAGAACAATGGAGGTGAAAATGTTTTGATTATTGGTCATGATTCCTTATCATCTAATGAGGAAATTAATTCTTTTAATGATAGTACTAACTCTGTTTTGAGTGAAGTAAAGCGAGTTGCAACAATATCATGCCTTTTAGAAGGCATTGAAATAGTGGAATTTCATGAAGGAGACATAGTGAAAGGAGGTGGAAAAGGTAGAATAGCAAATGAGGAAAATAAATAAATTTGTTTTGATGAAGGATAAGGTATAATTTTAATTTTTAGTTCTGATTTTCATGAAGTATATTGGTGTGAAAATAGATTTTATTCTTTGAATTACATGATGGGTAGTAGAAGAAGGATGGAGCATGGCAATGTTGTAAGTTTGCAAAAAGTGGTGCATAGAAATATTTCAATGGACAAGGCAATGAGGTGGATCCAAGATAGACATAAGGTCTACAATTTTTTCTAAATGAAAATCATGAAACATTTCTTTCTACCATGGGTGTCTAATGCAGGAGCATCCATGGCAAATCGGCAATCCCGAGTCAATTAAAAAGAGGTTAATTTTGTGGAAGTATTTTTAAATTTTGTGATAAGTTAATTTGGTTTTAATTTCATGTTGAGGAGTGGAAAATTATTTATTTTTTAATAATTAAATTCTCCAAGTAAGATCTCCTTTGCACATTGAAGTTGACTACTGGGGTGAAAAAGTGGAAAAAAATAGTAGTTTTAAAGAAATATTTAATTGCAAAATATTTGAGAGACAATATGAGGCTTTGGGATTTGATTTGTGGAGATTTAAAATACTAAAATAATGATTTCTAAATAATAGGTACTATGAAAGTGGGCACACATGCCTGCTTTTTGATTTTTGCTTTTTTAGGAGTCAAAATGAGAGAATTAAAAAAACTGCAACATCCTATCTTTGGAAAGGCTACTAGAAATGGGTTTTAATTTTTTTTTAATTATTTTTTGAAGGTTTTAATGTGAAAAAAAATCAAGGTATGTGCCATATTGGAGAGACCCAATTAAATCATGAGCAATTAATTTCTATACGACAGGAGTTAAGAACAAAAAACCACTTTTCATTGCTAGGGATTTTGTAGAGGAATTTTGGGAAAAGAAATGGAAGGATACAGGAAGAGGGTGTAGCATTCTTTGGGGAATTTTTTCTTGTTTTGGTTTTGAAGGTTGGTACTAATTTACAACAGTCCATTAATTTTTTTGAGTATCAGAATGAAACTACAAGAGTTGCAGGCAGTGTTGGAGTGTTGGAAGGTGAACTAGTTTGTTGGAGCTCACATAGTTGAGCATAGAATTGTATTTGAATGTTTCCATTGAATTTAAGATGTTTTTAGGAGTTTTTATTTATTTTTTATCAATCTATTAAGAAAAAAAAAAAAAATTAATAAGCTTCCTTTAACAGAGAAATTCAATGGGTTCATGTGCAATCACTTGTGTTGAGTTTAAATTACATTTTTTCTTTTCTATCTAAGAATTTTTTTGAGGAATTGTTTAAGGAATTTAGAAGAGGGATTTTTGAGTTTAAATCTACTATAATTACTATACTAAATTACAATGTAGAATCTCAACCTTCTGGTGACACATTTAGAGATGATACTTTGTGTGATGGGGTTACACCCTCAATTTCTATTTGCAATATTGTTGAGCCTTGTAATGCTATTATTCAAACATATAATGGTAACATATTCCCTCTATCCTTAGTTTTTTATTAGCTTAATATTGTTTCATATTATGAGTCTAAGGATAGTGATCTATGTGAGCTACAATTCATTTTTCATGATGATGGATTACCCAATGATGATTGTTTATTAAAATATAATATTATGATTATACATTACCTTACCTTGTACTCAATAATGATAATAGTTCTTTTGCATCTCATTTAGGCTATATAGATATTTATAATAACTCTTACTTATTGATACATTACATGATATTTACAACAAGTTTATTCATTTTTACTTGTAAATTATTAATACATAGATAATGTATTATTGATGAGTGAATTTTAACTTATGTTAATTGATAAAATAATTGAAATAGCTTCACTTGTCTTGTATTTACTATAGTTCATTAATGAGCGTGTCACAAATAGTATTGCATATTTTTTGTTCCCTAGGATGATGGGGGGTAGTTTGGACTTCTTTATGTACTATTATGTCACATGACTAGATCTTAGGAGATTCACTTAATAAACCAATGGAATAACACATCCATTGAATGATGCTAATAAATAAGACCTATTTTATTTCTACCTCATAAATTTATTTTTTATATCACCTCTTCTTAGAATAGTATAGTTAAAGTGCGTCCATATTTTCATTTAGAATCTCATGTACCTTTTTTTGCATATCCCCATATTATTTTTACTAGATATCAACCAATGTTAATGTCCGCATCTACATTTAAACCAAATCCAGTTTTCATCATCATCACATACATTAAATGTGTGGGATAAAAAAATCCTTCATGAGCTATGAAAAAAGTGTCATCCTATAGTAAAGTTTTCTTTAAAAGAAATTATATATAAACACTCAAACCTTTATCACATTGAGTCTAACAATGGATACCATAATAATAAAACATATCAATTATAACATGTATATTAAGCTAAATTATAATAAAAATATTTTAGAGATACCTTATGATTCATCTAGTTAGGATTGTGACATTAACAAACGGTGTCCAATAACTCTAGTTTTATTGAAAAATTGGTTACGATTGTATTAAACTTAGGTAACCTTGGATGGGATGATTATTGCTTCCTTTATCAACTGAATTAGAGTTGGTATTGAGTAGGTGTCCCTAATATTATGAAGTTTTGATGAAATGCAAAACTATGTGGTGTATAAAAAAAGATAGATTTATGACCCTAGCAAGACCAACATAGTGAGTAGTATTTCCTTTGATTGACTTGTTCAAAGTGATAAATAATGACTTTTTAATACCACTTATAAAGACCCTATCCCAATTTTGTGAATACTTATCAACCCCCAACACCTATTTCTAGGACATATTCATACCATATTAATTAAATCATTCCCTTTCACCATAATAATGAAGTGGTATATTGGGTCACATTTTAGTTATTTGAAAAATATTGATACAAAAGATATTAAAAATAAATTTAAATTATTGTAAAAATAAAATTAATCAAAGTGTATAGTTTAATCATGTCCATGTATAAAACCACATAATAAAAATAGAGAAAGCATAAAAAACTTAGAAAAAATAAGAATAAAACACTAACACTAGATGTAGATGGAGAAATTTTTATAGGAAAAAAGTTCAAGATCTAAGATAGCACAAGTTTGTATTAGTCTTGACTATGCTATTACATCAATATGGAATTTTTTTCAAAGAAATAATTTTGACCAAAAGATGAAACAATGGTGATGTGGTGTGGCTTTTTGTCCTATGATTTTTGTCAAGTGTTGTTAATTTTCCACTAAAGATTTCTACAACCAAGACTAATGTAAAGTGGAAATCCTTAGGTCATGTAGAAGGGACTAACTCAAATGGGTTTATTTTAATGAAGATTCATAATAAAAGAAGGAAAGGTATGCAAATTATAAAAAATAATTACCAAAGGGGTAATTCTAATAAGGGATTTTATATTTTAGATATTTTTAAGATCTTGATTTTACTCTAATTGAGGATGGTTTTATTAATTAGGATTAGGTATTCTCTAATTCTACCCCACTCCCACCATTAAAATTATTAAAATAAATCTATTGTATTGATATTACATGGGAAACAAAATCCACTTCCTTTAATTCATGTTGATGGATTAGGTGGAAATCATAAAATTGGCTCAAATGTTGTCCTTATTTTGATAATTTTTCCATTTGAAGAATCTATATACAATTTGATGCTAGAATATCTTTAAGATACTGGTTCTAAGGATAATATTAAGAAGAAAATTCCTCCATTAGGACTCCAGCAAAAAGATATTTAAAAAACTAGCATGGAGAAAGCTTCTAAAGTAGGGAGAAAACATAATCAGGAGAAAGTGAAGATGATATGGGAAACAGTAGTAGAATATAGAATCATTCACACTTTAGATTCTCACTTCGTTATTTTTAAAAAATGATAGTTCTTTCATGGAATGCTAGGGTTTATGCAACACCTCTCATTAAAATAATATTTAAAATCTTATTCAAATTCAAAATCAATAAACTTTCATTCAAGAAACATTTTTTTATGAGGTAAATGTTAGATAATTTTTCAATGCTCTAGAAAGGTTGATAGTGTTAGTGTGTTGGGTTTCCATCTGGAAGGTTAGCTTTCCTATGGGACCCTAATAGAATTAGATCTTCTTGGTTATTGAGTAATCATTTTATATCTTTGTTGGGTACCTATTCTGATTCAAGTAGTTTTATTTTCTTATAAAAAAACTATAGTCCAACTAGTTTTTAAGGAAAGGTAATATTTTGGTTGAATATTCAACTTTTTGGGTGGGTGCAAAAAGATTGGAGGCCAAAAAGTGGCCAACCATCTTTCATTTTTTTTTTAAATCATAATGTGAGTGTGTTATAACGTGCTCGATTTATGACTTGGCGCTCGCATTATGAATTGGTGTTTTCAAGCCTAAGGATCAACAACACCAAGGCCATAATATACTCAAATTATAACATGAGCATGTTATAGCCTCTATAAAAAAAACTAAAAAAAGCATTCATTTCATTTATATTTTTGCATTTTTCTGCTAACCCACAGCCTGCAAACCTCAAGAGTGCACTTGCATTAGTGCAAAGGGGAGATAAATATAATTAGAGAGGGAAGGCAAGGTATCTAGAGAGATAGAGGGAAGTGTAGTGCCCCGCACTTTGTTCTCAGTTGTCTGACTGTTGTTTGTATCAGATTGGAACATTATGATATTTTTTCTTGATGATGGATTCATTGCTATGATGATAGTTTGATGCTACTTTTATCACTGATTTTTTATGCTTATGTTATGCCTGGTATATGGTTTAATGAATCAAGTGGATTAATCTTGTTATGAGCATCCAATGATTATTTATATCATGTGGATTAGTATTTTTTTAGTGTGAGCCAATATATTATGGTGAAGGAGAACAGTGTCGCGTCACTTGCTTGCAAGTGCTCTACAATGTTGTGACTTTCCCTTCATAGTGTGTTTGACTGTTTGACTATGTACATGATTGACAATGTATTTTTGTTGTAGGTTGCAAGTACCAGGTATCGACTCCACCTAAATTGCTAGGTTTGAGTGTGCCTTAAACCAATAGAGATTGTTGAACTAGAGATAGCATCTGGTCCCCTATGTTGAGCCATCATCCTAGATGACGATGAGTATTCATTTGTTGTGCCCTGTTTGTGAGGTTAGTTCAAGTTGCCATTTCTGAGTCGTGTTTTGTTGTCCATTTTTCTTTGAGGTCCGGTACTACTTGGTATTATGTCCATTCGATTAATTTGTTTGTTTAGTGTTTCGATTGATTATTATATTAAAATAAAAATTATTGATGTAAAAGGGAAATTTTGATAATTAAAAATAAAGTTATTGAAATTAAAAAGGTATTTTAATTTAAATGAATGTTTTAATACAATGGAGGTATGGATTAAATAAAATATTATTAATATTTTAATTGGTTTAAATAAATTAAATTATGATTTAATAAAGAAGTATTAAAATAAATATATTAATCAAATTTTGGTGTAAAAAGAATTAAAAGGTAAGTTAGAATTAATAAATTAAATATTTAAAAGTGGATTTATTGTTAGTAACTAAATAAATATATTTTGATTATTTAATATGGGGAAGAGTGGTCCTAAGAAATTGTCAAGAGATAAAATAAATGAATTTAAAGAAAGGAGGGGCATGCAGCAATGAATATGGGGAAGTAGTTAATAAATTGGTTAATTTTCTAAAGAAAGGGGGGCTTTTCAATGATATATGGAATCTAATATGGTTTTGGCCCCAAGGGGGAAATTTAAACTTGATTCTAGAAAAACTAATCTAGGTTCTTATGGGAATAATTTTCTTGTTCTCGAAGATCCTTTGCTAGTTTTGGAGATTTTGTAACTAGGTTTCTACAGAGATTGTTGAGTCTTTGGAGCGTGTGGAAATTGTAAGCTAGGTGTGGGGAGCTCAGCATCAATCCTCACATTGGCAAGTAGGAGAAGCTAGGTTCTTTTACCAATCTCAACTCTGAAACTATAGAATAAGAAATGGAATGATTGTGTGGGTTGAAGTAAAACAATTTCTTGCTAAATGTTAAGTTACTTTCTACCATCTCCTTGATTTTAATGTTGTGATTTTACTTTATGGTCTTTATATTCGTCGGATGTGGTGTGGAATCTGAAGTATTACTTTACATATTGAACTCATAAGAAATTTATTATGTCATAATTTTATGCATTTGATGCCCTCTTTTGCAACGCATATACCTTTCGAATAGTATTAGTTGTTATTTACTTAATGTTACAAATTCCTTCCCTTGTGTTTTGCCCTCATGGTTTCGCTTAGGGTGTCCATTTCTTAATTTTATTTTCAATACTATTTAAAATTGTTTAAAATTTCATTGAAGGCGATGTCCTTCCACCCCCTATGGCTTTGGTGATTGCATAATAACTAATTCTTTCCTTTAGAAACCTCTATGCATGGCATTTTTCTTTAGTTCCAGCATCATCTTCTTTTCACAGTATACTTTGATTCTTTTGGTCTGTAAATGCTAGTTGTGGTGAATCTTTATTATCTGCACTTCTCTTGCTACTGGCGTAGTTAGCCTTTGGCATTATATTCATTTTATCTTTTGATAGCTTATGTGTTTTATTATTGGTTTCCTTTCAGATGAATGTCACTGTGCACCACCATTCTAGATTATGCGCCCTTCGTATGGTTGTAGTCAAACACATGCAATGTTTGGCATATGATGTTGAAGTGGATTATTTTATATTTATAGAATTTGATGCCTTACTTTGCAACTGATGTTTGATGATAAGTTTGCATTTTTACCTTAATCGTTGGAAATATAATTAACCAGTAAACGATGCACATTTATCACATTTGGAATCCATTAGTTACACCCTACTTCTACGGTAGGTGTAGTTTAAGTCAGGTCTGTGTTACACTATGGTTTCTAAGTTTGTTTCGATGGAGTTTAATGTAGGGGTAACTATTATTAATAGTGAGTTGACAATTCGAACAAATTCTGATCGATATGCATGTGGTTTGACACCCTTTTGTAAACAAATATATATAAGCATATAATTATATGCGAAATTATGTATTCAATTGGATTGTTTCTTTGAAATTCACTGAATACGTCTTTGGTTGGTATTTGATATGTGTCGTTGTTCTTAAATGTGGCTAGACATTTGTAGCCTAAAGAATTTGATGTATATGAATATGTTGCTTTGATCGTGTATATGTATATATATGTATGTATGTATGTATATATATATATATATCTCTGTGTGTGTGTGAGTGTGTGTATATATATATATATGTATGTATATATATGTGTGTGTGTGAGTGTGTGTATATATATATGTATGTATGTATATATATGTGTGTGTTTGTATATATATATATATATATATATATGTTATGTTTAATTGTATGTATATAACATATACATATATAAATATATGTATATATAAGCATATACCAATTTAGGTGTATATGTTTATATACATATGTATATATTCATATATGTATAGGTATATTTATATATGTAAAAGGATGATGCTAGTAAAAGAATATTCTAACTTCAAAATTTAGAGAATTGTGGGTAAGTAAACGAGAAGGATTATATTACAAGATTAATTTAATTACATTTAATTATGAATGATTTTTGTTAAATATGAAATTAGACTATTCCTTGGTAATCAGAAGTATTGCGTACTTTTGTAAATTGTGTAAGTCCACCATGGATTCCATGATTACTGTATTGGGATTGATTTCTTATTTGTGGGTTAAGTGATTATATTAGTAAAGTAAAATCGGAAAATTAGATAAAATAAGCATTTAGTATAATTTTGAAATTAGTGGAAAGGATGAACTAGATAAACTAGATGAATTAGGTAACTTTAAATGGTGTATTTCTCATGTAGCCTTATTTTGAATGTCAAATTCCCTTCTAAATAATAATATAATTAGTTGAATGGTTAAAGGATAATTTTATTAGATTCAATGAGAAAATAATGCCTCTTTCAAAATTGTTGTTTGACTATTTATATCGAGTTATGGGTTTGATTAGTGGAAATTGATGGATATTGGTTATTGCTCATAATGGAAGTAATGTTTTATCTATGGAGTATTCATGTTTGAAATGTAATAATTGCTTGACTTTTGTGTTGTTATTGAAATTTGGGGGGGTGAATTTGTTAATTGTGTCATAATGGGTGTCTTTTATGTTTATGGAATTAGAAGTCTTCTAGAGGCTCAGGAATTATGTTTTAGCTGAAATTATTGAGTTTGACCTTTGAAATGGATGATAATATTTTTTCTTTGTGCTATTGTGGGTCTTAGCCATGCACTACTTTTTTGTTGATACAGTTGTGGATTGAGAGCAAGATGGTCCATACCTTGCTTAGAATTTGTACTTTGTGTGGTTTTCTTTTCATGTGCAGGATGGATTTTTCCTTGTTTTTATTGGGTCTCCTATCTATTAGTAGGGGGAGTGGCTCCCAATGGGGGTCAATGCACAAAGTGGCGACAGGGTAACTCATGTGGGATTTTCTTAACTTGGTGAAAGCTTAAAATGAATTAGGGGGTTGGGCAGTTCACATATTAATCAAGATAAATGGAAGCCTCACCCATGCCTATAGAGCTCATTTAGGCTAAGGATGGATTGATAAGGTTTGGTTGGAAAGACCAACTTCCTTTTCCTCATGAAAGGAAGTTTGGTTTTGCATGTGTCACCCTATGGGGTTGGTGGCTCATGAGAGATTGCTAGGGTAACCATAGATGGAGGTTGGCGGCTAGTGAGAGACTGCCAGGGTAACCATAGATTGGAGTCGGTGGCTAGTGTTAGACTGTTAGGGTAACCCATGTTAGGACCATGCAATGACACTCTTCCCTCTACAAACTAGTATTCTTGTGCTTGTTCTCTCCCTTGGTGTGCAATGCCCTCTAGAAGCAGTGTTTGACCTTAATTATGTGATGTTAAGTTACTTTTAGTGGCTATTGTCCTCTATTATTTCTATTATGTCAATTAGTGGTTACCTTGTTGTTCTTGTGGGACTAGGTGTTATCTCCTAGCATGGGGGTGGACCTTAGGGTTCCACATGGTCAGGTGGAATGTGACTTATACTCAATTGGGTTTTCCTTGTGATTGTTTGTGTTCGTGATGACTACTCTTAGTGATGTGGACCTCTGTGACTGTTCTAGTTCGAGTAAAATATCCTCATGTACTTGTGCTAAATTCAAATTAGTTGTATCATGTAATTTAACTTTGATGTATAATCTCCCCAATTGACCATGGGGAAACATTGATGTAATGCTGCAAAGTTGTAATTAATTGTAAACACTCTCTCTTGTAATGAAAATGTAAATGATCTGTTAATTATATGATTGTTAATTAAATGATCTTTTATGTTTTTTTAATGATGTTTGTTATGGTAAATTCATATATGTTGATCATTTAAATGTGATGAATAAAATAAATTCATATTGTTAAATAGAATTTGTTTAATGTAATAATTTGGTGTTCTTGCTAGTTTAGTTGATGGGATCTAGTAGCATATTCACGGACCTTAGAGGACTTAGGTTAGAATTCATGTTGTTGTGTCTTATGCAAACTTTAATATGTTTCTCTTCAAAAAAAAAAAATGTTCCATTTTTTTATGTGTGATATTGTTTTGTCCACTAGGATTTCATGGTAGGGCGTTACAGGAAATGGAGAAGGAATGAGGGAGGGGGCGAGAAAAGTGAGATAAATAGATGTAGAGAGAGTGGTATGGAGTGATAGATGGAGAGGTAGGTAGAGAGGTATTATGGAGATAGAGAGTAAAGAGGGAAGGAGAGGGAGAAGTATGTATGGAGAGAATGGGAAGTGAGAGAGAGGTGAGATAAAGAGAAATTTAAAGAGAGTGGTAGGTAGTGACAGATGGAGAGGTAGGTAAAGAGGGAGAGGGGAGATATAGATTAGTAGAGAGGGAGGGAGAGAGGTGAGATATAAAGAAATATATAGAGTGATTGAGGGAGAGGTAGGTAGAGAGAGGGAGAGAGGAGATAAAGATAACTAGAGAGGGAAGGAGAGATAGAGAGTAGAGAGGGAATGAGGGAGGGAGGGAGAGAAAGGTGAGATAGAGAGGTGTAGAGAGAGAGTGGTAGGGTGTGATGGATGGAGAGGTAGGTAGAGAGATTAGATATGGAAGAAGAGAGGAAGAGCGAGAGGGAGATGAGAGAGAGAGGTGAGATAGAGAGAAATAGAGAGGTAGAGAGTGATAGAGGGAGAGGTAGGTACAGAGAGGGGGATTGGGGATAGAGATAAGTAGAGAGGGAAGAAGGGAGAGAGGGAAAAAGACAAAGATAGAGACAGAGGTAGGGAGGGAGATAGAGATAAGTAGAGAGGGAAGGAGGGAGGGAGAGAGGGAGAGAGAAGTGAGATAGAGAGAATCGAAAGGGCAAGGAGAGAGAGAAGGATGGATAGGTAGATAGATAGTTCTTGAGCTCAAGGGTCCAAAGAGAGTTAGATAAAGGGATGGAGATAGTGAGAGAGAGTTTTAGAGTGTAAGGGATAAACAATGAGTGAGATAGAGAGAGAGAGAGAGAAATAATACTTGTTGATTACTAAAATTTGACTAAGTTTGAATTTTTTCAAGATCTTCTAAAAACTAGAATTTGCATTATAACTCCTAGAGATCTAAAACCACTCTCAAATATCTTGAAACTATATGAATGAGATATAAATTAAAGATAATAAATTAAATTTCCATACGTAAATGTTAACTTATACTTTCCTTGAAAGATAACAAGAAGAAATTGAAAAAAAAAGAGAAAAAAAATTCAATGTAGACTAAAATGTGAGTGCATCATAACACGCTTGTGTTTTTGCAATGCTTTTTTGAATTCAAAAAATGTGAGTTTTTGGAAATTCTAACCACAATGTGAGCACATTATAATGCACTCATGTTTTGGCTTGGTATTGACTGAGTGTAGACTCAGTCACTACCAACCCATAATGCAAGCACATTTTACTATAACATGCTCACATTTTTTCTATTTTGGGTTGAAAAAGTGAAGTGGCCACTTTTTGGCCCCCCATCTTTCTCTACTTACCCACAACTAGTAAAAAAAATCATTAAAATCCATACCTTCTTTTTGAGATTACCCTTTTTCTACTAGTCTTTCTTTGTACCTTTCAACTTTATCATCAACACCCTTCTTCAATTTTTAGACCCATTTGCAAGAAACAACTTTCCTACCCTTTGGAAGTTCTACCAAATCCCATGTTTTATTCTTCTCCAAGGCATCCATTTCTTCTTTCATTGTTATTTTCCATTTAGCATTTTTAGTAGCACGTATTGCTTCCTAATAAAAACTAGGTTCCCCATCATCAAAAATCAAAATAATAGATGAAACATAACCATCATACCTTTTAGGTGGATTTCTTACCCGTCTAGATTTACTAAGATCTAGTTGTATAATTTCCACATTTTTCTATAGGTTTTCTATGTCTTCGTCTTCTTCTCCATAAGCTTCTTCCTACTCCCTATTTGTTGTAGATGGAAGAGTTTCCAACTAAATTTTTTGATGTTGAGGTACTTGTTCTTGCTTCATTTCAACTTCTATTATGTCTGATTTTATCATAGGAGATTCATCAAATACTATATATCTACTAATGATGAATTTGTGGGTAGTAGGGTCCAACAATTTATATCCCTTAATTTCATAACCATAACCAACAAAGATATATTTCTTGGATTTGGGGTCCAATTTAGAATGTTAATCTATAGAAATAATTTGAGCATGTGCATCACAATAAAAAAATTCAAATTTGAGTAATCATAAGAATGACATGTCCATACCTCTTCAAGAATCTTACTATTTCAGTCACTCAAGGACTCAAGCTTCTAGGATCACTTATAAAAACCAGCAACAACCTTCTACAAGAGGAAAATCAAGAACATGAAATTGCAACTATGGATGCAAGATATGGCCAAATATGAAATACTCAATATTGCAGTGATATATTGGACTTATAATGACAAAATTGTTTGAACTGACTGAACTACAATGCACATATGAAGCCTTTCTTATATAGGCAAGGGAGATGATGTACCATCATTAAATGGTTGTGTCATAATTAAATGACATGAGCTAGCATTAATTAACCTAAGACACAAACTTTAAAGAAAACCCAACTAAATAAGATAAGTGAAAACTAATGCTTAACTAGAAAGATTCCCCCTACTTAATGCTAACTAGAAAGATTCCTCCTAATTAATGCTAACTAAAAATATTCCCTCCTAGGACCTAAGTGAACTTAATAATGTAACTAAGACCTAGATAAGACTAGATAAAGAAAACACCTATTTACAACAACACTTACAATATATTACGAATTATGGTGACTGATTTTCCATATAGAAAGTTGTAGAAAGTTGTAGAGACTACTTCTACCCATAATTGCATTACTGAGCATGGTCCTTTCTCTCTCTATAAGAGTCTTTTTCATGCATTCAACAACACCATTTTGTTGAGAACTATAAACTGTTATTTTATGCTTTTTCATCCCAACTTCTTTACAATAATTTTCAAATTCCATAGATGTGAACTCACCTCCATTATATTTTCTTAAACACTTTATTGATCTGTCAATTCTCTTTCAACCAAAACTAGATAAACCTCTTAAATACACTAAACATGCTAGTTTTACTTTTAAGAATATAGAACCACACCTTTTTAAAGAAAAAATATCTATACATGTCACAAAATATGATGATCCTCGAAAGAAACCATAGGGGATGGACCCTAAACATCTAAATGAATATAATCTAAAATACCCTTACTTTTTGATGCAGGAGCATCCAGTGGTGTAAGGGCAATCTTGCATCACCCAAAAATAGTTAAATTTCAAGTTTCTTGGTTTTCGTATGTTTTTACATTTCTGGATACCCTTTTCATCATAATGAAATTCCCAATTTACGGTTTTTTATTTTCTATTCTTGGGTTGAAAGATATTGCAGTTTTAGTTTCCCAAATTTACACCTAAAAATCTTCTGAGTTGGATTTGAGGCACTTAGATCTTCTGGAATGGCCCCGAAACTTTTTGAAATCGGTGTAGCAAATTTTGAATGCATTCTTGACTTCGAGACCTTTCTAACGGTTCAAACGGTTCGCGAATCGGAGCCCCAGATCAAAAGTTATGGCCCCAGGAAGTTGGCGCACTTTCTAGAAGATACAATTGCAAATGTTCTTTTAAAATTTGAACTTCAAGTTGTAATTTTTCAGCGCCAAACCACCTAAACTCAAATTTTAATGTTTTTTTGGCTCCAAAATAAAGAGGAGCTCTATTTATGGGTGGGTTTCTAATTTTTGGGTAACTTTTTGGGGACAAGTTCGCATATTGCGAAAGGGTTATTCTGTAGCTTTCTATAACTTGCATGTGTTGTAGAACTTTGGGATTTGAGATCCTCTGCATGTAAGAAGCTCCATTTTCTGAATAATAAAATTATTCTCTTGTTTGTGGGTTATTTTCTATGTCTCGGGCTACGCCCTCATCACTTTTATAACTACATGCTTTGTACTTTTGTGTAGACTGCTTCCCATAAACACAATGCTTTCAAAAATTCAAATTTAAAGATTCTAGATTTGGAAGTAACTTACATTTAACAATACCTTCAACCCTTTCTTGCTCACATGACCCAGTCCATGATGCCATAACTAAGTAGATTCATTTTTTCCTTAGATACTATGACTACTTCATTTATTATAGTATTCCCTTTTAGCTTGTAAAGGTTTCTAATATTTTTACCCTTCATCACCACAAAAATGCCCTTGGACACTTTCAGTGATCCACCTTGACTTGTAAATTTATAGCCTCTAGAATCAAAAACTCTCAAGGTTCAATTAAATTATTTTAGTTTTGGTACATTTCTTATCTCTGTTAATGTCCTTAGGGTAAGTGCACCAAGATGGTTCCCAAAAGGGGGCTTAAGTAGCCACACTTTTTCTGAAATTGGGAAATACTGACCTTGGATGTGAAATTGAGGATACTTACACTCAAAATTTTGAGATGGAACAAAACAATGATTCAAGTGCTCTGAGTCTACTTTCTAAACTACTAATTTACTATGAAAATGGTTGAGATTAAGGGGTTCAAATGAGGGACATACACAAATTGGTGTTGTTTTTGTCAGAAAAACATAACATAGCAACTCTTGTACGACCCTCATACGGTAAACTTTTTTTTAGTATTTTTAAAATCGCTATAGTCAAAAGTTAGATAACATTATTTAGTTGATGCACTATTTTTCTGATAATTTTTTAATGAATATTTTTTTTTTACTAATTTTTGACGTGGAAACTTGTTGAAAAATAGAATTTTGGAAACTAATTGAATTTTTTTTTTTTAAATGTAGAATGGAGTCTAGTTTCTAAAAATGTAATTTATTTGAAATTTTGATGAACAGTTAATTTATAACGAAAAAAAACACCAAACACTTCTTTTTGCGAAAAAAGAGACATACAAACAAAAGAAATTATGGATGAATGGCTTAACATTGTCAGAAAGTGAAAAAAGTTGGATAGCTAAGAGATAACCTAACATTACCCAAATGTTGGATTGTTTGATATTGAACCACATGCAATCGTGATGGTGAGCACAAACCCGATTATGTGAAATATTGTAGAAATTGCAAAAGCATGTCTCTGGTCATTGGGAATTCCCACCAAGCCTTTTGGTTTGTATTCCAAGGCAAATACCAATC
>VDFB02281492.1:888893260-888956268 GCA_007258455.2 Sequoia sempervirens
GGGCAGCATATTATATCACTGTGACACCCCATTTCTATGAGGCATATGCTGCCCCTACCTTCTCAACCTTACTACATTGGCAAGCTAGTGAGTAAGCTAGCTTGCCAACGATCCACTAGCTTGCTAATGTGGTAGGGTTGAGAAGGTAGGGGCAGCGTATGCCTCATAGAAATGGGGTTCCATGGTGGTGTATCATCGTGGCACCCCATTTCTATGAGGCATATGTTGCCCCTACCTTCTCAACCCTACCGCATTAGCAAGCTAGTGAGTGAGATAGCTTTCCAAACTCCACTAGCTTGCCAATAGGGTAGGGATGAGAAGGTAGGGGCAGCGTGATAGCAACCTAGGTGGTGAAGACCCCAACCAACTCAAAATGATCAGACTTCAAAACAAAAAACCTTCCCCTTAAACAATATACACTCAACTTATCCCAAACACACACCTAAAGGCTTGTAACCCTCCAACATTGCTTTTTCTCAATATCTTTTAGAGAAGGTTGTACAAAGACCTAACAAACATGATCTTCACAAATCTCAATTCTAATTTGAAGCCATTATAAAGAGCGTGTGAATCTTAGCGAGGGAATCTCAAGTTACTCAATTGAAGTTAGCCTCATAATGAGCACCTATGATGTAAACATTTAAAGATAATTGTGAATGTAGGAGTGACATTATAAAAGATATGTGAGAGTGAAGTACCTAAGGAATTGTAATGAAATTTACTTGTAATGAGATTTACTCAAATATTGTAATTTTGGAGTTCATGTTTCGTGCAGGAGCACCTTGTTCTCTAAATGCCTTCAATAGAAAAATTTGCAAAATTTGAATTTTGAAATGTAAAAAATGTGAAAAAGGTCATGTGAAGGTCATATGTAATGTATTCAAAGTCTCAAAGAGGTCATTAGGCCATTAGGCCATTAGAGAAGTGATATTGCACAAAAGATGTCATCTGGTGTAAAAATGCAAAACTTGTATTAGTTGCACAATTGCAAAATTAGTAAATAAAGGATGATGTTTTATGTATTTGCAGCACTTTTCCTTTCTGTTTCAAGATTGTGTGGATTTTACAACACCTTATACTTTGATTGTTGATTATTTTTCTTCAAAGCAAGGAGTTAGGTAACTTTTGAAAGTATTTAAATGAAGTCTTTTAACAAGGTTTCTATTGTTGGGTGTTTAATTGGGCCTTTAAGCTCCTAAATGTTAGTGATCCTAATTTTTGACACATGATAAAATACTGTTTGAATTCATATGGTGTTTTGGAGTTGATTCATTGGTAGTCCCTTTGTAAATTTGGGCTAATTTGAAGCATTTTCCAATGGGTAGGCTATTGGTTTACACATATTTTCCAAAACAAGTATATCTAATTTTGGATATGTTAATATTGGCCAAAATGGGTTGCTAAAAAGTTTCCAGTCTAGGTTTTAAAGGATCTCAATAAGAAGTTACACCAGATTCAAGGTTTGGAAACCTACTTGCAATTTGATGCCTTGATAGCTAAAATGGGAAAATCTATGTAGACAGTGATTTGAATGATTCTTTATGATTGAAACCTATCTGAATAGTGTTGGAAAACATTTCTCAATGCTTGGATAAGATCTAGGAAGCTAACTTGGTGTTTTGAGTGTTTTGAGCAACGTTTACACAATGTGTAAAATGATTTTTGATTGCTAAAAAGTGGTAATCTGAGTAAAAAAAGTTTTCAGATTTTGAATGTGTATTGAAACTACCAAGATAATGTATTTAAAGATGTATATATGTTTTGGTAAAGGTGCATACTTTAATCTTCAAGATTTGATGTTTTGAGTAAGGTGGATTTTCGGTGCAAAATGGTGTATTTGATTGCAAGTTAATGGTAAGTCTAATGGCCAGTGGTTTGTAAGTGTGTATCTGATTTATTTCAGTCAAGAATAGGTTGTTTACAGTGTCTTGGATGTTTGGTGAATGTTAGAAGAAAACTCAATGGTTTGTAGTCTTATTCCCTGATTGAAACAAGTCGAAATGATAAAGTAGTTGGTTGAAAAATGAAAGAATTGAATGGTTTAATATTGTTGATCAGGTTAAGGCTTTGATATAGTCAATATGATGCTAGTAAGGTTGTTTTTGAATCTGATAATGACATGAAATACTGATGAAGTGCTTGGCTTGTTGGTTTCCTTATTGTTTCTAATGGGAAAAGTGAGATTTTGGTGAATGGATAAGTGAATTTTTCATTAAAGTTGAGCAAAAGAATGATGTTTGTTTAATTTGATCTGCTCTTGTTAATTTTGGGTCAAAAGTACCTTGATGGTTTGTGGATCCTGGTAGATTATATTGTATTAGTAAGAAAGGGGTGTCAATATTCAAAAAACCTCAAATGAATGAGTTTCAAACAAAGTTTCAACCAACAACTCTCTATCTCTTCAATTTTAACCCTTCACTCTACCTTGTCTAGTATGTCAGCAAACCCTAGTTTTACACCTTTTCTCACAAACTTCTCAAATTACTTTACAAACAAATGACTGATCTAGATAGCCATTGTTGAGTTACAACACATACTTCAAAATCAATAGTGACTATCATGGAACATGTGAATTAAAAATGGCCTTCTTTGTTGTCCTCATTAGGCTAACTAGGCCTAACTTACAAATGAACATACCTTTAAACATTGAATAACCCCCTAAACTTGTTGGGGAAACAATTCTCATGTATCCAAACCCTTAGATCCACAATTGTCTTAGGAGAAACTCACTCCACCATGCCAAACCACAAAAACCTTATTTTATGCTAGTATGAGGAGGGTTTATTGAAAGGAATGGTTCCACACCTTACCAGAATATGCCACCACCTTAGACCTTCTTAAAATCACTTGCACAAAATCAAAAGAAAATCACCCAACCTCTACATGCAATATTTTATCAAACCCTAGGGTGAAACCTCATTTTTTATGCTCTTTTCCATCAAAATCTATAGGGGCACCAACACAAACCCCATAAAACTTATTCCCTTTCACCAAATAAGCACCCTAACATAAAAATGTGTTTTTAAATATGTATTGGGTTTGTGAAAACACAAAGAGATTGAAAAAGAGAACACAATCACCCTGTATGGAACCGTACAGTTCAAGGAAACATCAAATTTTTGGTAAAAATATAAAAAATGCAAGGAAACAATGAATTTTATTGATCTTCTTCTAATTAAATGGTACATTTACACTATTCATGGTCCTCTTTCACACCCAAACATGCGGAATCGATCCGAACTACGTTCAACCAACTCAATCCCTTAAGGGTCCAAAGTGCAAAAGGGCAGCAATCTTTGACGGGGTATTACTCAGAAACCATGGTGCTGACGAAATCTTTGTCTAAGCCTATGAGATCATGTTGGGCCCCTCTACAAAAACCTCTCTTGGTTTTTGCTATCTCAGAGTGGTTTTCCCGTGGCGGCGGATTTTCACTTGATGGAAAAAGTGTCAAATGCAAGCAGTGCAAAGTTGCAAAGTGGTGCAACTTTTGTTCTGCAACTCGTATGACCAAAAAAATTGTTCCAATGCATCTAAATAGCTATTTTTATGCTAGGAATGGTCCTCTTTTTCACCAAAACACACGGAATCACTCCAAGCTACGTTCAACTAGATTGGTCCCTTAAGAGTCCAAAGTGCAAAATGGCTACAAACTTCAACATGGTGTTACTCGAATATCGTAACACTTATAAAATTATCATCTGATCCTAGAGGATCATGATGGGCCCCTCTACAAAATCCTCTCTTTTTTTTTGCTATCTCAGAGTGGTTTTCCCATGGTAGTAAATTTTCACTTGATGGAAAAAGTGTCAAATGCAAGCAGTGCAAAGTTGTAAAGTGGTGCAACTTTTGTTCTGCAACTCGTGTGACTAAACAAACTATTCCAACACATTCAAATAGGTGTGTTTACACTAGGCATGGTGCTCTTTTTCACCCAAACACACGGAATCACTCCAAGCTACGTTCAACCGGATCAATTCCTTATGAGTCCAAAGTGCAAAATGACTGCAAATTTCAGCATGGTATTACTTAGATATCGTGATGCTTAGAAACTTCTTGTCTAATTATATAGGATCATGTTGGGCCCCTCTACAAAAACCTCTCTTAGTTTTGGCTATCTCGGGGTGGTTTTCCCATGGTGGTGGATTTTCACTTGATGGAAAAAGTGTCAAATGCAAGCAGTGCAAAGTTGCAAAGTGGTGCAACTTTCATATGCAACTTGTGTGATCAAACGAACTATTCCAACACATCCAAATAAGTATTCTTACACTAGGCATGGTCCTCTTTCATAGCCAAACATGCGGAATTGCTCTGAGCTATGTTCAACCGGATCGATCCCTTAACAGTCCAAAGTGCAAAATGGCTACAAACTTTAGCACGGTGTTACTCTAGTACCATGATGCTTAGAAACTTCTTGTCTGATCCTACAAGATCACGTTGGGACCCTCTACAAAAAACTCTCTTAGTTTTGGCTATCTCTGAGTGGTTTTCCCGTCACAGCAGATTTTCAATTGATGGAAAAAGTGTCAAATGCAAGCAGTGCAAAGTTGCAAAGTGGTACAAATTTTTTTCTACAGCTCGTGTGACCAAATAGACTATTCCAACATGTTTGAATAGGTATTTTTACACTAGGCATGGTCCTCTTTCATAATCAAACACACGGAATCATTTTGAGCTACGTTCAACCGGACCGATCCCTTAAGAGTCTAAAGTGCAAAATGGCTACAAACTTCAACATGATGTTACTCGGATATCATGACACTTAGAAACTTCTCGTCTAATCCTATAGGATTGCATTGAGCCCCTCTACAAAAACTTCTCTCATTTTTTGATATCTCGGAGGGGTTTTCCCATGGCGGCAGATTTTCACTTGATAGAAAAAGTGTCAAATGCAAGCAATGCAAAGTTGCAAAGTGGTGCAACTTTTGTTCTGCAACTCGTGTGACCAATCGAACTATTCCAATGCATCTGAATAGGTATTTTTATGCTAGGAATGGTCCCCTTTTGCACCCAAACACGTGGAATCGCTTTGAGCTATGTTCAATTGAATCAATCCCTTAAGGGTCCAAAGTGCAAAAGGGAAGCAAACTTTGACAGGCTATTACTCAGAAAAAATGATGCTTACAAACTCTATGTCTAAGCCTACAGGATCGCGTTGGGCCCCTCTACAATAACCTCTCATTTTTTCTTATCTTGGAGTCATTTTCTGTGGTGTTTAGTTTTCACTTGATAGAAAAAGTGTCAAATGGAAGTAATGTAAAGTTGCAAAGTGGTGCAACTTTTCTTTTGCAATTTGTACAACCAAATAAACTACTCCAACGTGTCCCGATAGGTAGGTCTACGCTAGGCATGGTCCTCTTTCATGCACCCAAACATGCAGAATTGCTCCAAGCTATGTTCAACTGGCTTGATCCCTTATGATGGCATGCAAAACAATGGAAAAAAGAAAAATACAAACGATGGTTCAGAAGTCTGAGTATTCCACACAAAAAGTGTATGATCATTGGTACAAAGCACCATGTTCCTCCATTTGATGAAGAAGGTCTATTTCAGTGGTTTTAGTCGTTATAATGTCAAATAAGGCCATGATAGGCCATTTTGTAATCTTTCTTTTAGTTTTGAGTTAGTGTGGGGTCTTTTGAGTCAATTATGTAAGTACGAATAAGAAAATAGCATTGGTAAAGGCATTGGAAGTGATTACTAACGTTGCCCCTATTCAAAATTCAGAATTTAGGCCTTAAAAGCAAGGCTAGATGAGGTGAAAAGAAGAAATTGCTTGGGAATAAGTTAGAATAGGTTGGAAATAGGATGAGGTTGTAGAGTTTGATGTGTTCAAATAGTTTGTAAGGACAAGGGAGGTCAAAATTATGTTATGGCATGATGCCCTAATTGGGAATAGAGGGGTTTTGAATGGAAAAGAGAGGTTTGAGGGAGTAAAAGTGGGTAAAGTCAAGGGGCAACAAAATTTGGTGGTCAATTAACTTTGTGCAGGTAGAATGAAGATTGTTGGACGAGTTTTTGAGGTTGTATGACGTCTAGATATGGGGTTTTCAATAAACCCTAGTGAAATTTGAGAAAAGTGAGGGTTTAGAGGATAGTGGGGTTACAAGGCCAATCACACCCTAAAAATTATGGATTTTATGGATTTGCAGACTGGTAAATGCTGCCCAATGGTTTTTTGCAATTGGAAGAGTGATTGAGAGTGTGTTTCTTTGTTAAATAGACCTATTTGGGGTCTAGGACAGCATTGAGTCCATTTATTATTTGTATTATAAATTATAACTTGCTTTCTCCTGAGTCCATTTCGTATTCAAGAAATAATATTGCAAAAAGTTGACATATAAATCTTTCAACGTGTTTATATGTTGACACATCAAGGACATAAAAATTCATTTTGCACTATTAGAATTATGCTATGAAAATGTTTAAAGACTATTGAAGATAAATGTTTGTATGATAATGTGTCAAGAAGTTAACTACTTCATCTACTCTAAATATTATTTTTTGCAAGTGTTGTGAAGATTATGTATCCTTTGCTTAATTGAGTTGTTCCAATCAAAGGATTAAATATATTGGAATCTTTTTATGAATCATTTCATGGAATACCAGTTGAAAACGTTTTTTTTTCTTTTAGATAAAGTTTTTTAGCATCAATCAATTAATATTCAAGACAAACCATGAAGGACAACAATGATCAATGTTAGGGATAACCAATTAATAAGTGTACACGTGAATAATTCAAGCATGTACGTGTGAATAAGGGAAGCACAAGTACGAATACATAGTATACGCAAATTAATACAAAGTATATGCACGAATACAAGGTATACGCATGAAAACACGTAAGTCACAAACTATACACGTAAGTTGTAAAGTATACATTTGAATACATGTAACTCATATCTATTGAACCATCAATTTAGAATGCAAATATGCACACCATCGATAAAAAAGATTTGTATTAACCAAATAGCCATGTAGGAATACATCAATATATGTTGATATAAGTATAAAATATAGGTACAAAATAGCCATATAGGCTTACAAGAATGCCATATAGGCATATAATGTCAAATATATCCAATACAAAATATGTACAAAACTACCATGTAGGCATACAACAAAGGGCTCTGGAATCAAAAGTCATTGCTCTCCATGCTCTAGAAATAAATTATTTCCCTTTGCTTTTTGATCAGATGGTGATAGGTCTACCACTTGTTTGTGTTGCTTTCGAGGAGTGCTCCTGCTACTCCTCCTAGTGTTTAGTTCATGGTGAAGTTTTAACTATTACAATAAGAAGTAAAAACATTAATATATAGAAATTACATTATAAAAAATGATATATTTAACAAAATAATCACTTACCGCCATCTCATGATCACTCTCCACAAGGGAAATATTCACATGCCCGTGTTGAGGCATGCTCAAGCCTTGTATAAACCATCCAAATATAAATTAAACTACGAATCAATAATGGTTGATTTTTCACTAACTAACATCTATAACAATGAATGTAAATTGAAATTTACTAATTTTTTGCATACCTCCCCTATCAGAGCAATCGAGGATTGTATAGCAGATGAAACACTGATCTCCATTGCCCTCGTCATATTCAGAGGTGTTTCGACTTGCAACATTTGAAAATAAAACAACAAATTACTCAATCACAAAACTACAATAGCGATCCATGTCATGACTTATAATGTATGAGATAATGAACAAAATTTTGAGTACTTATTAAACTATATATTTTTTATTATCATGCTTACTATTTGCCCTATCCATATCTTGTTCAAAAGGACATGTTTTTAGGATTTTACCCATAGCAACAAGCTGATGAACCATTTGATCAAAGGCTTTTGTAGACATGTACGATAATTGTGGGGGCATAGAGAAGGAAGTGAACTATTTGAAAAAATGCCTCAAAGAAATGGGGTCTTGTGGTGGTGGAATGCCATTACAAACAAATGAACATCATGGAGTTCCATCACCATAAGACAACATTTCTTTTTGGCATTTTTTTTAGAAAGTTCATTGCCTTCTCTATGGTATTATTTCTTACTATTATGCTTTGATAGATATTTTTCCAAGCATCCATAGTTTTTTGGAAATCACTTATTTTAGGCTTTTAGCCATAGCAGCAAGGAAGTGAGTAGTTTGATAAAATGCTTTGGTACACATGTATCAAAAATGTGGTATCATAGAAAAGGTGGTGAGTTGTTTTAAGAAATTCCTAGAAGAAATGTGGTCTCAAGGTGATGGAATGGAATTCCATCACCATGAGACTGCATTTCTTCGAGGCATCTTTTCAAACTACTAACTACCTTGTCTATGCTATTGCTTACTATTATGCTTTGATAGATATTGTCCAAGCATCCATAGTTTGTTGTGCTTGCAAGCACATGCCTCCATGAGGAAAATTTAGGAGTTTGAATTGGTTAAGGTGTTTTGATGATGTAATAAGGCTCAAATAGCCATTTTGGAGGTTGTAATAGTCTTAGCTAGTTGATTTAGGCATAAAGTGCAAAATTGCAAAATATTGACAGAGTTGTCAATTTCAAATGTTGTAAAAATGAAAAAAAGGTGTAAAGGAATGGAATGCCAAGGGTCAAAGTAGTTGTAGAGGCTATTGAGTCATTGCAGGAAGTTGGAAAGGTTAGGAAATGCTTAAAAATGATATGATCCATCGATGTAAGTTGTTGTTGGAGAGATTGAAGGAGAAAACTAATAAAATATCATTGATCCAAAGGAGTTGGTATTCATTTTTTGATATGTGAAAGTATGCCATGATGGGTGCTTGATTTGGGGATTTTTGGACAAGGTTGTTTAAGAAAATTGAAATTTTTGGCAGGAAAAGTGGGTTGGCTGACCTAGTAGGAAGACTAGGTAGAAGTTTGAAAACAAAGAAAGAATTGAGTTTTTTAGTTGCAAAGTGGATTGAATCCTTTTGAATGATGAAGTTAAGTTATTTGACTACCCTGCATTACATCAGTTTTTTGGAAAGCACCCTTTTTAAGCTTTTATCCATATCAGTGAGGAAATGAACTGTTTGATAAAATGATTTGGTAGACATGTATGGAAAATGTGGTAACATAGAAAAGGTGATGAGCTGTTTGAAAAAGTGCATCAAAGAAATTGGGTCTCATGGTGATGGACATCACCATGAGACCACATTTCTTTGAGGCATTTTTTCAAAAAAATCATTGCCTTATCTATGCTATTGCTTACTATTATTCTTTCATATATTCCTTCCAAGCATCCATAGCATAGACAAGGTAGTGAACTATTTGAAAAGATGTCGAGCAGTAAAAAGTGGCCTCATGGAATTCCATGACAAGAAAATGCAATTAGATTTTGCTCCTATACTTATTAGTTATGCTCTAGATGTGAAGTAATTGCATCATTCCTTATGTTGACTTTCTAAACAACTATATTGTAGTTGACATTTTGTCATCTATCAACATCTAGTTATTAGTTATTGAATGTGAAGTAATGCTTTGAGTTTGAATGATGTGCAATGCAACGTAATCAATGATATGAATATAAACTACACAAATCTATTAAGTAAAATTCATTAGTTAAACTCTTTATTCTATTACCTACGTGTAGGTTTGAGTAAATCCATTAGCACTGGGAGGTGTTCCCTCAAAACCTTCAATATTAGCATGTTCAACATCCAAAATCACATATTAAAATACCATTCGTAAAACAATGCTATTAACATGTAATAAATTTATAATTGTTTACTAGTTACATACCCCACCGATAGGTGTACTACAGAAATAAGTAAGTGTAGGGCCAGTGTATCTAGTCTCAACACTATGACCCTGCAATTTTATTAAAATCATAAAACTAAATTAGTTAATCTTTCATTTCAAAATCAAAATTTAATAAATTCAATTCAATGAACATGCTAACTTTTACCTGACTATCAATGCCATACACCTCATGCAAAATGTCACCTGCCCTCTCCATCTCCATAGCTGCATATCGATCCTATGTAGCAACCTCCTGAGTGTCGGTGGGTTCATATGAACAAGTCACCCCGCAAGATTGACACATATGGGTTTGAAGGCCACCACTCAAAGACTCCCTTGGATGGCGTTGTAGAATAGGGCTAGTATGATGGATGACACTTTGTTCAAAGTGTTGATTTCCTACAATGTCTCTATGTCGCACTCTCCTTCTCAACGAAAGGCATAACAACATGCTCACGAGGCACCCTAACAAGAGCTCGTCTCCCTTTCCGTGTACGATCTGACTGTGCACCGGGTCTATCCTAAGCCAACCCCCCATAGGTCTCCCCTGGAAGTCCCTCATATCAAAATAATTTGGGATTTTATTCAATATGAACTCACTATATAGTTTCCTAAGAAAATACTATGAGACTTCACAATTGTTGCATGGTGGGTAATCAAAGACCATGTACCACCTATCATAAAAATATGTTGGTAGTGGCACCAATGAATAGGAAACCTCTTCACATTGAGTGTAATATTTTTATTTGTGTGTGGGTCAATGAACAATGAGCACAAATCACCTTTTGTAATTTTTAAATCCTTTACATTGTTATATGATAGTTTATCCGCATAATAAGCCCTAGTCGCTTGCCTCCTATCTTGTCATCCAGTTATTTGTTTGCTAATTGAATATATATTTTTTAACATATCTTTCAATGAACTTGATAGGGTCATTGTTTCTATGGTTGAACCATTTGGATCACTCAACCTACTGATTAAATCCTCAATTTGTTTTTTGTTGTTCTCAATTTCACTCATTAAATTTTGTTGAGTGCCAGGAGGGTGTAGAGTGATTGGTGGAGGAGGTTGTTGTTGAGGTTGATTTTGTTGTTGAGGATTTTTTTCTTAAGGATTTTTTTCTCTTCTTGTTGAGGATTTTGAGGGTTTGTAGGTTGATTTGCATCTCCTACAAATTTTAAAAAACATATATCAAATACAACCTAAAACTAACAAATTTAAAACAAAAAGAAAACAATCCTTACCTCTCACACCTTCTCCTCGTCGTGGTGCCATCCTTGCGAAGAAATAGAAGCCATTGGTGAACATTTTTGTACAATGCCTCCTCCTAGAATGCGAGCACAAAAAATGGGGGTTTTGGCTGGGAGCACAACAAAAAACATAGTCGAAATGAAGAATGAATGAGTTTCACTTTTTTTTGCTTTTAACATGTCATAGCATGAACATGTTATAACACGCTTGCATTATAACACACTCACGTTATGGGCTTGTTGTGGCCGAGCCTCAGGCTTTGCACACCAATCCATAATGTGAGTGCATTATAACACGCTCATGTTTTGAAAGTGGCCACAAATTGGCTACCCATCTCCATGCACCCACCCCTCACAATACCATCAAATATTTTAATCTTAATGCTCCCAATCCCAACAGCCTTACAAGAAACATTATTTCACATAAAAACAACACAACCATCAATAGCTTGGTAAGAACAAAACTAAATCCTATGTGGACACGTGTGATTAGAGGCACCAAAATATATAATAACCATTCCTCGCAATATAGTAAGGTATTAAAATAGATTTAATACTTCATCAACCATACCTAAACTTGTCTCAACCAAATATTCTTCCTTTTTGGAGTCATCATTGTCCTCTTTCCTCTTCCAACAATCTTTATTGACATGCCTCGATTTATTACAGTACCAACATTTTCCCTTACACTTTTTCCTTTTGACTTAGATTTGGATGTACCTCTTGAATCTTCTCATTTTTTTGTGGATCAGCCCCAAACCACCATTTCTTCTAATGTGGATTTTTTTATGTTGAATTTCCTCCACACCTCTTCAAACAACAAAGCTCCCACAATAGAATCAAATTCAAGGACCACCAATTATACTAAAGCTAATGTAAGTGACTAATTGATTCCAGGATTTAGGAAATGAACACAATAATTTAATTTCCTTGTATTCATCTTCAATTTTTACACTCATACTATCTAATTGGCATATAAGAGTATTGAAAATATTTAAATGATCAAAAAAAATTATACCTTCTTTCATTTGCAAACTATACAACTACCACTTCAAGTAGTTTCAATTTGTCAAGGATTTTATTATATAAAGACACTTCTTTCTACTTCATAAGCATATTGTTATTTCCTCTCCAACAATATTGAAAAGAACATCATATGCTAAACACAATTGAATTATGCTACAAGCTCTTGTATCTAGATCCTCCCAATCCTCATCAGTCAAATTTGTAGATTTCTTTGACTTTCCTACCAACACCTTATACAATCCTTGTTGCACTAAAAAACCATATATCTTGAGCTTCCATAGCTTAAATTTATTCTTCCTAATAAATTTCTCCACCTCAAACCTTGCATAATTGTCATTTGATGTTGTAAAAAAAACACCAAATCCTAACATAGATGTTGCAAAATAACTGCTTTGATGCCACTTGTTATAGAAATGGAAACATAAAAAGCCAAAATTAAATAATATTATAGCACAAATTAGTTGTAAAGAAATAATAGGAAATATTAAACAGAATAACAAATAAGACACATATTTACATGGTAAAACCTTGATAATATGTCAAGAAAACATCCACTAGGAAAAGTATAGATATTCTTATTACTTAGAGAAACTAATTACAATCTTCATGCAAGTGCTACTATTCAATTATAGTTACAATGGATTTTCTTTCAAGGAATCAAGATATATATAATATCTTCATAACAACCACTATCAAACTTAGAAACAACTAGTTTTATTTAATTACTTTAATTTTATTTATTTTTTTATTGCTTTATCTTTTCATAAGATAATTTTTTGATTTTTTCTTTAATTGTTGTCATTATCCAACATTTGGAAGTATGGAAGTAAAAATTTGGCCTATGGAATTCATTGTATTACTTTTCATACCCTCTAGCCTCCAATACCCACCATCCCTTAGTACGTACTTATGGGTGTCACTTGTTTTACCTTTCAGTGTTGTCAGTCATAGCATCCCCAACCTAGGATTCTAGACTCAGGTATACTAGTTTTGATGATTTTATTCTTAACCTATTTTGGAAAAAGCTAATTTTGCATTCTGTAGTAAGGTTTGGGTTCTACAAAAAAACATTCCAATGTGACAAACTTTGTAAATCAATATTATTCTTTCATTTATATATATGTAATGTTTGAATTCAATTTTCCTATTAGTTAATAACATAATCTTCTTTTATCGTGTTGTATTTGTAGTGGCTTTTGTCATGAAATAAGAGGCCATGTATGAAGTGCTTGACAAGATCAAATCAGAATTTTTTTTAATTAAAACCTTACCTTTGAATTTCATGTAGACATCCTAGAGATACACTTATATGTTTTTTTAAAGTTTTAGTTTTTGGTTTTGGATTTATTAATTTGGGGCTTAATTTTTCCCAAAACAAGAAATTCTACTCACTAAAGGGATGGTCTCCTAGGAAGACTTTCATCCCAAAACATTATATTCAATCAAATGGATTGATTTATAATGATATATTGACATTGATTTGGTTTGGAGGATGGTTGTGTTGATGTTTTTTGGCAACTCTTGATAAAGTTTCAAGATATTCATATAGAGACATGTCTTATGAAAATATCAAAAAATTATTTCTTGTCTTCTTTTCACACCATATGAAATGCATGAAGAGGCTTGAGCAACTTAGGGTTTATGCCACTAGGAGGCCAAAGGAAAATCCCTAATCTTGTGGTTTGAGGCCTAGCATCAATAGCAAGTATTGGGAAGATTGATATATTAGACATGCTAAGAATAGTGGATTTCACCAACCCAAATATACACTAACTCCTTTAGGTCTTTAGAGAGATCAACCTCAACATAAACCCAATATTGGGGGCGAGACGAATAGAACTTCTCAAGCTTTATGCAAATGAAAAAGCCTATGGAAGAAGATGCTTCAATTGAGAAAGTTCTAACACTAATCTTGAGAGAAGGTTATCCATAAAAAATTAGATCTTTACAATAGTTACAAACACTAAATAGAAATAAACATAAAAAAATTCATACAACATAGTGATTTACATGGGGAAAACCCTTTCAAGAGAAAAAACCCACACCAAAATCCGCCCAACATATTATTATGAAATCAACAAGAGTACAATATAATTATAGAGCAAGTTTTTCAAAAGAGTATTACCAACCAAATACTCTTACACACAATACAACAGTGCAACACCCAACTGCAACACAATGCCCTCATTAAATAGAGTTGCCTTATAAGGCAAGCAGAGCTAAAATAATCTCTATTGTCAAATTTGTGACTTAATGATGAATGGTCCAAATTTATAATGAAGAATAATATACAAAATGTAGATTTGAAGGGCACTACCCTCGAACCCCTATCAAGATGCATGGCCCTTAGACTCGAACCCCACAAGGGGTTTCCCCCACTACAACCCCCCACTTACCTCCCCATCCCTTGCCCCACTCAAATTGCAAGGTCGAGACATCATTTTCCTAACAACGGGGACACAAGTGGACTTTTCATTAGAGATAGAAAATTCACGAGTCTAAGCTTTAAACACAAAGAGGGAAAAGTAGACAAGCCATGAGTCCCAACAAAGAATAGCCTTGGCATGATTAGCTTCGACAAAGCAAAAAAAGAACTCCTTAATGAGGTTTTACATAGCATCAAGGTAGATCCCATGTGGGGACCAGGCCCCACCAACCCAATCTTGAACCAAGCTTTAGGGGGTACTCTGCCCACAAAACAACCAATAATAGTAGAATTTTCAAGTCATTTACATGCATTATCAAATTTTTGAATGGAAAGTACAACATTTAATTTAGGAGACTTACCTCATGGAACAAACTTCCGAGGACATTTGAACAAAGGTGCCATTGATGGTCATCAACACACTTCCAACTCCAACAACAACAATTATAGAGACAAGGCTATATAAAAAGATGGAAAAAAAATACCCTCATATCTAGTGATTGATAAGATACTACAATGAATACAGAAAAACACTAATGATATCCTACATAAAATTGGATTGTGACATACACTCAACAAAACCGAAAAAACCCATATCTTCACCAACTTCTGGCATAAAAATATTTTCGTACTTGTAATTTTTCTCGACTCGATAGACCATTCAAAGACTTTTTTAAATTTCTTCATGGCAAAGAGACTCAATTGAGTACTTGGTCAAAATTCGTACAAAATGACGTGGACAAAATACTATTAGTTTTTTAATTACAGGCTTTGTTCTTGTTGAAACCATCTACCATGAAATATTCCAGGTGCATCTTTCCATTCACACCACTTCTAAAACATGTACTGCAAGGAAAAATTACTTTCCAAAACGAAGAAAAGGAATCGAACAAAGGAAACATTAGTTGAGGGCACGATTCATTGGTTTCAAAGTTGCACCATCCGGGTCTCGGCCAGCTTTGAATCCAAGTGCTGCGGCCATGAAGAAAAGGAAGAACCTGGAGATCTCGATACCACCAATCTCATGGACGCCACCTCCAACGATGCATAGCATCACAGTCTACAGCCTATATAGAATGTTAGCACATAGCATGCTTCTCACACAAAGTAAACTCCCCATCCAGAGGCCTTAGCTGCTAACCCTAATGCACCTTTCCCTGCCGTTGCCAATCTTTTCTACGTGACAAACGTCGGACAATCCAAGGATATCATGGTTCTCAAACCTTAGGAAACATCCATCGTCAATCACTCTCGTCCATAGAAAACTCAGCTGGAGGGAAGGTATTCTCATTTGAACTCAATCAAAGATGTAATTTTAGATTATAAGGCAAGGTCTATTATTTTGTTTTTCCTAGAGGTATTTCCTCTTAATAAGAATTTTATATGTGTATTCATATAAATTAAGAACAAAAGGGTTTCTTTATTGAACTAATTATGGGTCTAGGAAGGGGCTATTTCTCATATTATCTTTGTGGATCTCAACCATGTTTATGCAGTCCTACATTATGGCTCATGGATCATTTTTATGCAAATTTGGTATGTATAGGTCAAGGATATTGATTTCCACTAAGAAGGAATATCTAAATCCAAATATTTGATATGGATTGAATTTCTCTATCTCACCCTTCATCTCTTCATGCATGATATAGCATCACAATTAGATAAGAATCTAGTGAATACAAAATTTTGATAAGTGGGCCAGTCTAAGTGAAAGATATGTGTAGAAATAGATTTGACCCTACCACTAGAAAAATCTATTAAACTCATGGGTCCTTGCTTTGAATTTAATTAGAAAATTTACTACCTAAATAAGTTAAATGTTTGTTTCTATTGTTGAAGACTAGGTCATCTATTTGTAAAAAGCATCCACTACAATCATCCTCCAATGTTCCTATACCTACCAATGATTCACTAATTTTTTTAATTTAATTAGACACTAAAACCCACCCCAAATTACTCTCCCCTCATCATGACCCCCCTAATCCATCTCCCTCTCAACAACTATGATTCTCCTCTAGTTATTTATTCTACAAGGATGTTGTCTTTAAGGCTAGGAAGAGACTTCCCAAGCAACATTGATATTAAATCACCCCACCCCCACTTCCAATGGATTTGACCTAGCCACACCTTCTAGATTAGTCAGCCCCTTGAAATCCCAACTAGTTAGTCCCATGAAATGTTGACCTACTAGCTCCATGAGACCTTGATCCCAATCTACTTATAGGGACTAATCTCCTCATGTTGTTACCTTAGAGCCTCAAGCTTTCATAAAATAAAATTAGTTCAATGTCTTCACTGGATGAGGACAATATTCTTGACTCTCACCAATGAAGTGTCACATCTAATCCTAGAATGTAAAGGGATTGTCCATCCCATCTTAAAAATATCATTATTAAGCATTCTATTTAGAATAATCACATAGATGTCACTATGCCTCAAGAGGTAAACATCAATGTTGTTGGGTTAGATTCTACCCTTGCTACCATCCAGTGAGAGCATTCTAGATATTTCCCCCTAGCTTGCCAAGTTAATTCTTTTTGTTGGAAACAAGCCTCGTAATTACTATGTTTTGGCTACTATTCTTTTTCAAGGTAGATTGCTTATTTTTTTCTTGATTTATGCCCAAAAATCAATCAATATTATAGAACTTTCCCATGGGAATGGCTATTCCTATTATTCATTGGGTGCTTGGGAGTGACTCTAATATGATTGAACACCCCACTTATCACAACTGCAAGAGCCCTTCCCATCTACCCCAATCTAAGTTTAAATCTTGGATGCTAGCCCACAACTCTTTGGGCCTACTTGACCCCATCAAATTCATAAAATAAACTCTCATGTAAACCCCATTGTTATACCTAGGGAAAATATTGTGGAGGTTTCCTAAAAAATGAGTTGACTAAATAGGTTTTGCCCATCCATCAACTTACTTATTTGACCATAACCTTCTAATCACATCATTTTTCTTGATATGGAAATCAATGTCTTAGACCACCTACCTATCTACTCTCCAAGTCCTAGATACCCATCCCAGTGGACTTCCATTTATGTTGAATTTTATCCATCTCCAAATTTAGGATTGCATTGGTGGCCTTCTTAGCATGATAAGTGGATTAGTTGGTGGGAGATAACTATAAATCATTGTGTTGAATGCACAAGACAACTGAGAGGGGGGTGAATTAGTTGTACCTTAAAAATTCAAAACCCTCACAAACATTTAGATCCATATTAATTTAATTAACCCTTAATTTGTTAAAATGATTTATCATGAAAGTAGATAACAAAAATAGAACCAAAACAACACTATGCACAAGGAAACACCAAATTTACGTGGAAAACCCAAGAAGGGAAAAACCACAATGAAGATTAGCTCACAATATAAAGTAATATCAATATTGATTACAAAGGGGTCACTATTGGAGGAATCACTAACCAAAAGAAAAAAAGGATCACTCCCAAAGGCTCATTTCCAAAATAGAAAAGAAGATAGAGAACAGTGTTGAAATGAGAAATTCATCTCAATGCAGCAAAAAATTCCACCATAGCATCACCAACACCTTCGTAGTCTTACTGAATATTGTAGACAAGTTCTACTCACTGCATCCTGTAATCTAACACATGAAAGCTCACATTGCACTGCACAAATTTGCACCTCACAACTCTAAAATTCACATAATTCCGATCCCACATATTTATCTTATCATCACTCAACAACTCAACACATATTTGTACCATCTTCATCCTTGAAAACATTCTCCAAGGTTATATATGTACCTCAACCATGCAAATTCAAATTAGGTTGACACCAAAAAATTCCCACATTGGAAAGGACTAGAGTTAGACCACAACACACCTTAGCTAGGACCTAAATCCACTCATACACACCATGACATGCTTCCACAAACACCGAATCAACTCTACAATTAGAGTAAACACCGAAGGTCGGTTGAACCTATGTTAACACCATTAACATTTAAGTACATGCTTCCTCAAGTCCAAATATGACTTGTAGACCACACACCACGCTTGAACATGATATAGAATATTCCATAAACATCCTAGAAACCAACAAATTCCTTTGCAAAAACTTTCACTTGAAGAATGTACACACCCAATACACTCAAATATTTCTTTCATACACTACAACTCAAGAAATTGACTTCCAAAGTACCAACCCTCAAACAACTTCAACTAAAGAAAGATGCAAAAACTAACAACACCCTTCCAAATCCACAAGAATTGAAACCACTCTCTGGAAAAATGTGGAGAAAAAACATTTCTCCCAAACACCTGTACAATACATAGTTCACACACTGGTGAACATAACTTTCTCTGCACAACAATCCAGCACACTAGATTCTAGATATAACACCACTAAACACCTTTGATCAACATATCCAGACCACACAAGTAGATATTAAACCCAAAAGAAATGCAGAGAAAACCATAACGCTACTTTACAACATAGAACACCACTGCAACACATTGTTTCCTCTTTTTATTCAAATTTTCTCAAAATCACTTGGAAACCAAGCACCAGAGACACATATTCAACATCTTCAACACCTCCTCATCACCACCAAGCCAACTACAACATAGCAACTCAACCATTCATCCATAGGAAGAAGCTTATCAAAGAAATACTAGAGGTTGAAAGCGATAGCTTACTAATGACAACATAATGCAACTAATCAAAGCATCATCATAGACATTATCAACTCAATACCAACTACTCACACTCTTGAAAAAAATATTTTGTTCATACAATTGACACCAATGACATCACATAGGCTTGTTGACATCAATGACAACACCAACTACACATACTTGCAACACATTGTACATTATTCCTTAGAATATGGGAGAAGGGCTTCAACTAAACTTCAAAGACTTAAAAATTCAATTAAAGGGTAGCTTGAACTCAGTAGAATCATCTTTTCTAATTAACCCCTTAACATCCCTCTCTAGCTATTAGTTGTTCACAAGGATGATTTACTTCAGATATTGGATGTCTTTAAGAGAAAAAGTATGCACTTGAGTGCTCTTGACTACAATGGATCAAAGATGGTGATGAGGGATCATCCAAATTTCTTTTTCCAATTTTGACAACAAAAAACATTTAAAACACATATTTTTTCATTAAGGAAATTCTTCTCAATCCAAATATGAAATAATTAACAAAAAATTATATGACTATTATAAGTAGTTTCTTTAATGATTCAACCAATAATCCTCTCTTTTTTCAATTCATGAAGAGAAAATTGTGTGTTGTATCCCCTACAAAATCAATCTAATTACAACACCTATATTGATTGATATATTTCCATTAATTATATTAAGGAAGCCATGTATTATTTGTCTCTAAAAAAAACCTTGGGATGTATGGTCTCCTATTTTAATTTTATAGGGCCCTTTAGCCTCACATATGGAAATATTTTACAATGTTTATCTTGAAAGCATTGAAACTAGATCATTATAATCTACTATTTATCAAGGCTTGATTAAACTTATACCAAAGGGAAAACAAGAGGAAAAGGTAAATGTTCGGTTCCCCATCACTCTACTTAATACCTCTTACAAAATTATTACCAAGGCTTTGGCTAAAATAATAAAATTCATTACTTAAGAAATCATGAAGCCTAAAAAAAATAGCTTCCTTGGTAGCCAATTTATATTGGATAATTTATTGTTGGCTTGGGAGATAGATTAATGGGCCCAAAAAACTTCATAATATACTCTTATTATCAAGCTTAATTTTTCCAAGTCTTTGGCTCAAAGAATCAATATCATTACTCAATAAATCATGAGGATTTAACAAACTAGCTTCCTTAGTGGCCAATTTATATTAGACGATATAATGTTATGTAGCTTAGTAGATAGATGAATGGACCCAAAAAACTTTACAAGATTCTCTTATCATCTAGTTTGATTTTGACAATACCTATGACCACATCTATTGGCCCTTCATTCCCAAGATATTTCATTGGCTATGATTTTTCCCCAAAATATGTGTTCTTTTCAAAAAGTTGTTTATAGGTGTGTTTAATTCTCTTCCCTCAAATTCTCCTCCAAAATTTCATCTACCATGGTTATCTCTTTGCCCAATTCCTCTATGTCCTTGTAGATGGTTCCCTTGGATAGCTATTCCAACATGCCCTATCTAATAACCTTAATTAAGGCATATCATTTCCCAGTAATGCTAAGGCACTCAAGTAATAATTTATTGATGATGACATGATTTTCATCCAAAATTATGTCAAAGGTGAATATAAATTTAGACATCCTAGAAGTTTTGTGCAGTCTAAGACTCCCAATCAATATTGCATAAAATAGACTTTGTAATGAATCATCCTAGCCCCCACACACCATGGATCCCTAAGGAATGGAAAGAGGTGAAGCATGGAACTATTAACTAGATATACCAATATTAAATTTAATATAGATGTCTCCCTTAAGGATATGTGGATATGGTATTTAAGAAAACTAAAAAGAAAATTATTATTCTTGACTAATTAATTATTATCCATGGTTAGACACATCTAGGTGGCAAACAAAATACTCTTGGTAAGCCACATCTATTTATTGACCCTCTTGTTAGAAATAGCATCTAAAACATACTATAATCAACTAACAACTTATTTCAATATTCTTATGGGACAAAGGGGTAACTAAAAATGCATGCCCACCACCTCTTTATCATATTGCATTCTCTGAAAAGAAAAAGGGGGTTTGGATATCATTAATCCATATGCTTAGAGGGTTTGATTGATGGCCCGATGAATTGTGATAGCTCTTGAAGAGAATTCTCCTTGGAAACACTTGTTCCACTTCAACATACAATCTACAACTACAAGTAATCCATCCATAACACAATACATGGAATGATAAGATTATATAGGCTTCATTCTTGAATATTAAAGGTTTATCTCCCTTCAATAGTGTTTGGAATGCTTAACAATTAATTTAATGCAAATTATCTTGGCTCTATTAGTCTCTCAACCATGACCTCAACTTTTCCACACTCTCTATTTGGTGGAATCAACTGATCTAGCTAAAAGAGAAACCTCTAGGTGTGATTCCTAGATTCAAAGACAATTGCATGTTCAAAAAATGTATCCAAGTGTTGTGGGACCTACGATGTTACAATATTCAATTGGAGATCATGGTAACAACTCAAGCTTTGCTCCAACATATAATGCAAACATAAATTGACAATTCTTGAAGTCCAAAAGCTTGTCCCTCCCAATCTTTCAATTTGACTTTCCAATTGATGTTATTCTATTTTTGTGGAGATAGCCTAATTAATGTGGCATTTTACTATTTCCCCTTAAATTTGTTTACAAGAAACTCCTACCTTCCCCATCTCTTGCTCGTCATCTTAACACCATTTAGAATTTTAATTTCAACTTGAGTAAATGGACAAAACTCAACCTCTTTATTCGATATTCCAAATTTGATTCAAATCCCAACTCACTTCATGGAAGTATCTCCATGTTATATTTCCTATTGACAACCACCTCAAATTTATTTATCTACCCCCTCTTACCCCTTCTACACCAAGGTTGAGTCAGGATCATGATGGGCCAAAAAGTGGCAAGATGATGGGTATGTGGCTGACGACTTTTTTTTACCCAAAATTGATGAAATGAAAAGGGTTTTTAAAGGAGATTCTTTGATTTCCACAAATATAAATTATGTTTTACTTTGAATTCAATAAGTAATTATTATTCATTTTCTATTTTAAATTGCGACTAAAGTCCTGATTGATAGACTAATTGAAAAACATCTATAGCTTTGAAATGGTATCACATTTTTTGAATCCAAAACATGTGTTACATTATATGCTTCGTATACTATAGGATTAAAAAAAGAAAATTTGAATTTCATGAAGTTTTGACCAAGTTAAGGTGGTCAGACATATGAGTTTTTTATATTTTTTAAAAGTTGTAATAAAAAAATCATAATTAATTATTTACTTAGAAAAAAATTACAAAAAAATATTCATTACATCGGGACATGAGTCCTCTACTTATAACTTAAATATTATAAAAAAATATTATCATTTTATTGTGGTTAAGGTGGTAAGATAGACACCTACTTCTTATTTTTTCCCTAAAATTTAAGTACTACTGCATTGAAATTTCAAATTTTCACCAAATAGATTTCTTTTTTTTAAAACAAATCTAGTAGTTTAGAAACAGCATTCAATTTCCTACAAATTCTACTCTTACATATTTTTGAAATAATATAGATAACTTATTCAAAATTTTACATTAAGTTGCCTAACTCTGATTTTTCTATTTTTTTTGCCACTTAAGGGCCTATTTTTTCCATGATGATCTTGCACATACCCTACATGCTTTTTTGTCCCCTTATATCCTCCCCACCTTCTCATTTCAGTTTTCTTAGTCGTGGAAAGTTGTTATCCTTAGCACTTATGCTCTTTGCAATGTGATTACTAACACTTATTGCTAAGTTATTATAAAACACATTTGAAAGTATCATTGTTTGGTTGCCTTCTCCACATTTTTTTATCCTTTGTAGATTAATTTCAAATCTTTTCTAGCACACTATTTTTTTTGTTCCATACGATTATCCTTTAAAAATTAATCAAAGGTCAACTAGAGGACAATGATGAGCTTGTAAAACTAATGCAAGAGCATCCAAGGTGTAAGAGAAATCTTTCAACAGTGCCAAAATAAATGTTGTTTCTTTTCAATAAGGGCTAAGTTTGGCAAGGTTACTAATTTTAGTAAGTTTTCACTTATGCACGGTTGGACACAAAATCTTACAAAGACCTTCAAAATGGTGAACTGAATCTAGTGGAGAAGAAATCACTTCAATATCATTTGTCATTTGAGAGATTAAAATTTCAATTTTTGATAGTCTTATTAAAATATTCAAAGTCAATTTTGAAGCACTTAGAGGCTCTATATGGACCTGAAAATTAGCATAAAGGAAAAGGTATTATAATTGAAAATTAAACAGTCGAATCAAAAGTTATGACCCCATGAAGTTGCACTACCAAAATTAATAAAATTTTGAAATATCTTCTTGAGGAAGTTACACTTTCTATAAGATTCTAGGGCGGTTACACCTTCCAAATAAAGGATATGAATGGGGGTTATAGGAGGGAGGCAGAGTGGCATAGATGGTGGCTCCGATTTGCAAATTTATGTAATAAAAAATCCCATGTTATAGCAATTGTAATGTTGTAATTCCATTTTCATTTCAGTGATAATAGAAAATCTTTGATTCCTTCTTGCATTTTGTTTATGCAATTCCTTATTGTTGTTGTGAGTTTCAAGTTGTAAGGGGAGTACCCTTCATGAAAAATAATTCAACAACTTGCAATCTTGAATTTAGGACTTGGAAGCTAAGCCTAGTATTAAGAGTTCTTAGATTATTGCATAGTTTTCTTAAGAAACTCTCTTGAGCTGCACTTTTCTTCTAATTCTTACAATGCTATGGTTATTGTTATCGAGACCTGCCATGCCTTTGATGCTTTAGGCTATTCATATGGAGAACAAACCTCACAAATATGTGAAGTTTATAATTGTCTTATTTTTTAAAATAAATAGTGTATATTGTTAGGAAAAAGAAGGTGTCTCAACCTTTTATTTTTTCCATAGCATTTATTTTTCTAAATATTGAATGTTTCTAATTTTCTCACATTGTCTTGGGGGTTACAACTTGTAGTTTCCATTTGGACATGAGGACTCAAATTGGAAAGTTGATTTTACAAGTGGATTTGTGCATGAAGGCATTTTCTATTTCCATGTTGAGTTTTGACAATTGATTTAGAAATGTCTAATTTTTCCATTGTAGGCTCTATAAATATGAGATTTTGCTTGAGGAGTTGAGAGGGGAGATATTGAATTCACAGGGGTTATGCTATCATATTTTCTCCAGATGAAACAAGATGTATATCTCCATGTAAAGGCTTAGAGATTGCAATTATATTGTAACTGTGTATTTGGTTGTTGAATAATACAATGGATTTATTATTTTGGAGGGTGGGGTTTTTTACCTGAAAGGGTTTTCTCCACGTAAATATTTTTGTTCATGTCTTCTATCATTTCATGTTTAATGATTATTTTTTATTGAATCTATTTAATGCATGTTTTTGAAACTAATTGATCTTGCATGATCGAAAATTGTGTGAACTTTCCTCTAAAGATTAATGGTGGGAAATAAACTATGTCTGATTCTGGTTTATGTCATAGTAGTACATACTTTTTGAGGTTCTCTAAAAATACATAACTTACTGAAGGCACCTACTGATTTCAAATGTTCATTTTGGGATGAATCCATTTCCCTTAATATATTTATTCATTAAAAGATAATGTTATGCATATTATAAAATGGTGTCCATAGAAATAGTCACATCTCAAAAATCCAAATGAGACTATAACCCAAAGAAAAAAATTGTTGCATATTCTTCACAAATGTTGTAGTGTGTCCAATTATTTTTATATGAATATTTTCATCTATCCCTACCGATGTTGGCATGTATGCCCTGCTCTACTCTATACTCATTGCCTATTTTGTTTGGCTTACTATTGTTTCAATTTTGGTAGCATAGCTATGGTTGCTCTTGCAGCCAAACTTCAATTATTTTCTTCTAAACGTTTTGAAAAACAACCTATGGATTTAAATAATCCTTATATCTCCCTCCAAGTTTTTTTTACTTGGTTTTGCATAGGCCCCAACCCACGCGTAATATGTTTGCAACTCTCTAGGCTCCCTTTTGGTAGTGCCTTCATCTGCTTGCGCCATGTGTCAATAGTGCACGCTTTTGAGAGTTTTCTCCCCTTTTCTTCATCTCTGAGATCCACCCAGTTGCCACGTGCATCTTCTATAGGTACCTTTTTGGCAAACCCCACAGTTAAAGCTTTGAGTGAATACCGCACCACGTGCCATCTCCATGAGGACCATAGTCACAAGAGAATGATAAAAGATTGAAAGGCCTTGCCTCTATGCCATGTTTCCTAACTTGATGCACAAAAGAGGTTAACATACTCAAAACAACTTTAAGCAAGTTCCTTTTTTCATCAAAATGTGGGTTTTCCTTCACAAACCCTTGATCTTCCTTGTAGCCCTTCAAAAGGGCTTAAATTGGACATATCTCTTAACCCAGACCTGATCTATAGAAAAAAAAATTAAAAAAATTAAAAAACCATTTTTGGATACCTATTTGGCTCTTCTCAAACATATCCAAAATCTAAGTGGGGTTACTTTGTACATAATGCCTCAAAAAATGACTATCCTACTTCTAAGAGGATATCTTTTGGACTGTCTACACACAAATGCAAGAAAAAATTCATTAGTAACTCCACCAAAATGGAAAAATATGAAATATCCTCTAAATAGTATCTAGATACCCTCAAAATAGAACCTTTCACCAATTTTTATAGATTTTTGATGGAGGGAAGAAAAGATATGGAATTTTCTTGTTTGCTGGAAACCTTAGGGCAGATTTAGACCTATTACAAAAAATGATATAGCTTTCTCTGAACTTAATGAAATTTAACCAAACAAATACTAAATGAAAGGTAAATAAATTATCCTTCCAACTATAACACTTGAAGGTCATACAAATTTTGTACAGATCTGTACCAAGTGAAAGAATAGGACTGTTACAAAAAAAATGCACAGAAAACAATGGTTTCATTTATCAAAACTTCAAACGTACATTGTTTCCTCATCCTTTCATCATCCTAAAATTTCTTTCAACCACACAAGTACTTTTTAAAAAAAATTCCAGCAGATTCTCAATGGCCACTAACCACATTTCAACTTCCAATCATTCATATTCCACTAGTTCACAACAAAATGCAAAAGTTATTTTTTACAACATTATGCAACTTTGACAAGTTTTGCAACTAGACCCTAACTTACCCCTAATGACTCAAATTAGACTCAAAAAAACATGAAATGGTCTTCTTAGATCAATTATTACATGAAAACATCACAATACAAATCAAAATGACAACTTTTGATCCTTAGAGGCATGATAGCTTGTGGGTGCCCCTACACCATACTCCCAAGGGAAATAAAAACTCAAGTCCACTTGAGTGCAGTTTTTTTTTCTTGGCCATTCTACATAATTTGGTCAATTATTCTTATCTAGGAAAGATAATGGTCTGGCTAGATATTGGCAGAGCTAGAGAAAGCGAAAAACTATTTTGAATGGAATAAAGAAATAAAATTGGATTCTCATCCAATTCTTCTGCAAATTGTCCTTTATTTCTGTAACTTTCCCTAGATCTTTTTTCTCCTTCTTGCACTATCTCTTACTGAGCATTTTCTCAACTTCAAGATTCCAAAACTCTAATTCTCTTTGCACAAATGATCAAAAAATTGGTGTTGATCAGTTGTTATAGCTCATGAGGTTCCATTTACCATGTCATTAGAAACATGATACACCACATTCTCTTCATTGTTTGGTAGATTAGTGGTCGCGATCCTCCTACTTCCATTTGACTAGTCACTAGAAACATGCGGTGTCAAATTTTCCCTCACAATTGTGGTTATTATTCTTCTACTTCCATGGGGCATTCTAGAAGCATCATTAGGTGTCAAATTCCCCCTAGCACCATGATGACTTGTAGCTGCAACCCTCCTCCTGTCAGATAGTCCCTTTGCAACATGTCACCTTGAATTCTCCCCGACATCATAATAACCCACAGTACCAACCCTCCTCCTTCCCTTTGACACACCATTTGAAACATGTTGTGTTGAATTGTCTCTAACATTGGACTATTTTAGTGCAGTGTTTGAATCATGTGGTGTTGAATTGTCCCTAACATTGGACCTTGACAATTTCAATGCAGCATTTGAATCTTCGAGTGTTGAATTCTCCTTATCACTCGATTTATTTTCACTCTTCTCATCCTCCTCGAAAGAATCCTTCTCTTCTCCCACCTTCTCCTCACTTATTTGTGTGCATGTGCCTGTGTCTAAAACCCTATTTTGCACACTTTTAGCAATATGTGAAGCCCCCTCCTCCTTATTCTCCATCTTTCTCAATGTGTCATGTTGTGCCAAATTCACACTATCATTTTGCTCACCTTGATCATTCCCCTTCACTCCATCATCGCTTTAATGATGAAGGAGTGAAGGGGAATGATCAAGGTGAGCAAAATGATAATCAAAACATCACAGGACAAATAAAAATGATAACTTTTTATCCTTGAAGGCATGATAGTTTTTGCATGCCCCTACACCATACTCCCAAGGGAAAGAAAAACTCAAATCCCCTTGAGTGTAGGTTTTATTTTCTTCCTGATCATCCAATTCTTTTGTAACTTTTCCTTCATTTTTGAAATTTTCCCTATATTTTTTTCTTCTTCGTGCATCATCTCTTACTGAGCATCTTCTCAAATTCAAGGTTTCAAAACTCTTGTTCTCTTTGCACAACTGATCAAACAACTGGTGTTGATCAACTATTACAGTGCATGAGGTTCCATTTACCATGTCATTAGAAACATGATGCACCATATTCTTCTCATTGTTTGGTAGATTAGTGGTTGCAATCCTCCTTCCATTTGACATGTCACTAGAAAAATGTGGTGTCAAATTCTCCCTCACAATTCTCCATTGTTATTCTTTTGCTTCCATGGGGCATTCCAGAAGCATCATTAGGTGTCAAATTCCCCCTGGCATCATGATGACCTACAGCTACAACCCTCCTCTTGTCAGACAGTCCCTTTGCAACATGTTGCCTTTAATTCTCCCTAGCATCATAATGACCCGTAGTACCAACCCTCCTCCTTCCCTTCGACACACCATTTGAAACATGATGTGTTCAATTATCTTTAAAATTGGACAGTTTTAGTGCAGTGTTTGAATCACGTGGTGTTGAATTGTCCTTAACATTGGACCTTGACAGTTTCAGTGCAACATTTGAATCTTGTAATGTGGAATTCTCCTTATCAATCGATTCATTTTCACTCTCCTCATCTTCCTTAGAAGAATCCTTCTCTTCTCCCACCTTCTCCTCACTTCTCTATGTGTCTGTGCCTGTGCATGAAACCTTATTTCACACACTTTCAGCGATATATGAAGCCCCATCCTCAGTCTTCATATTTTTCAATGTGTTGTGATATGCCAAATTCACATTGTCCTTTTTCTCATCTTAATCATCCCACTCCCCTTCTTCATCATCTCTTTCATCTTTTTCTTTGTCTTCTTCTCCCTCTCGCTCCTTTGCAACCATTTTCACAACTTCATTTTTGTTCCTTTTCACCTCTTCTCTCTCTCCCCCTAGATCCACAATAGAAACCTTCTCCTTTGCTCTTGCATTACCTTACCCACATTCTCATTACCAACCTCCTCCTCATCTTCCTTGTTGTCTTCTTCTTGGTCACTCACATCACCTATGACCACACCTCTTTTTTGACTTGTCTCAACTAGAGCAAGCCTAGATTGAAGGATCTTTGTCGACTCTTTTAACTCTTTTATCTCTTTTGCATGCTTCTCTTTGAATTCACTTGCCTCTCTAGCAACTATCTTTCCCTAACTAGATCAGGGGTTAACAAACTCAAAACAACCTTAAACAAGTGTCTTTGTTCATCAAAATGTGGGTTTTCCTTCAAAAACCCTTAGTCTTCCTTATAGCATTTCAAAAGAGAATTTTGGACATATCTTTTGACCCAGACCTAATCTACAAAAAACAAAACTATTTTTTGAATACCCATTTGTCTCTTCTCAAACATATCCAAAATCTAGAGGGGTTACTTTGTATGGAAGGCCTCAAAAAATGATTTCGCTACTTCTAAGAGGGTTTTTTTTACTATCTACACACAAATGCAAGCAAACTTTCATTTGTAACTCCACCAAAATGGAAACTATGAAATATATTCTAAAGGGTTTCTAGATACCCTCAAATAGAACCTTCCACCAATTTTTATAGATTTTTTATCGAGGGAAGAAAAGATATGGAATTTTCTTGTTCGTTGGAATCCTTAAGGTAGATCTAGACCTATTGTTACAAAAATGTTATATCTTTCTCTAGAATTAATGATATTTAACCAAACCAAAACTAAATAAAATCTAACTCAATTATCTTCCCAACCATACCATTTTAAGGGCATACAAAGGCCATACAAATCTGTACCAAGTGAAAGAATAGGTCTGTTACAAAAGAAATGCATAGAAAACAAGGGTTTCATTTATAAAAACTTCAAATACACAATGTTTCCTCATCCTTTCATCATCCTTAAATTTCCTTCAACCACACAAGGCCTTTTTCAAACATTTTCCAATATATTCCCAATGGCTAATAACTACATTTCAACTTCCAACCATTCATATTCCACTACTTCACAACAAAATGTAAAACTTGTTTCTTACCACATTATGCAACTTTGACAAGTTTTACAACTAGACCCTAACTTACCCCTAATGACTCAAATTAGACTCAAACAAACATGAAATGGTCTGCTTAGACCTTATTACATGAAAACATCACAAGAAAAATAAAAATGACAACTTTTGATCCTTGGAGGCATGACAACTTGTGGGTGACTTGCACCATACTCCCAAGGGAAAGAAAAACTCAAGTCCACTTGAGTGTAGGTTTTCTTTTTCTTCCTGGTCATCCAATTCTTCTACAACTTTTCCTCTATTTCTACATTTTTTCCTAGATCTTTTTTCTTCTCCTTGCACCATCTCTTACTAAACATTTTCTCAACTTCAAGGTTCTAAAACTCTAGTTCTCTTTGCATAGCTAGTGTTTATTAGTCGTTACAACGTGTGAGGTTTCATTTACCATGTCATTAGAAACATGATGTGCCACATTCTCCTCATTATTTGGTAGATTAGTGGTCACAATCCTCCTACTTCCATTTGACCTATTACTAAAAATATGCGGTGTCAAATTTCCCTCACAATTGTGGCTGACATTCTTCTGCTTCCATGGGGCATTCTAGAAGCATCATTAGGTGTCAAATTTCCCCTAGCATCATGATGACCTATAGCTGCAACCCTCCTCCTGTCAAACAGTCCCTTTATAACATATCACCTTGAATTCTCCCTAGCATCATAATGACCTGCAATACCAACCCTCCTTCCCTTCGACACACCATTTGAAACTTGATGTGTTGAATTATCTCTAACATTGGAATGTTTTAGTGAAGTGTTTGAATTATGTGGTGTTGAATTGTCCTTAACATTGGACCTTGAAAATTTCAGTGCAACATTTGAATCTTGTAATGTTGAATTCTCCTTATCACTTGATTCATTTTCACTCTCATCATCCTCCTTGGAAGAATCCTTATCTTCTCCCGCATTATCCTCAGAAGAATCCTCCTCTTCTCCCACCTTCTCCTCGCTTATCTATGTGCCTGTGCCTGTGCCTGAAACCCTATTTCACACACTTTCAGTGATATGTGAAGCCCCCTCCTCCTTCTTAGTCTTCCTCTTTTTTAATGTGTAGTATTGTGCCAAATTCACATTGTCATTTTGCTCACCTTGATCATGCCCCTCCCCTTCTTCTTCATCATCGCTTTCATATTTTTCTTCCTCTTCTTCTCCCTCCTCCTTTACAACAATGTCCACAACTCCATTTTTGTTCCTTTTCACCTCTTCTCTCTCTCCCCCTAGATCCACCATAGCAACCTTCTTCTTCTCCTCTACTCTTGCATTACCTCCCTTACCCACTTTCTCACTACCAACCTCCTCTTTATCTTCCCTATTCTCTTCTTCTCCTCGGTCACTCACATCACTTGTGACCACACCTCTTTTTTGACTTGTCTCAACTAGAGCAAGCCTGGATTGAAGGGTCTCTAACAACTCTTTTAAATCCCTTATTTCTTTTGCATGCTTCTCTTTCAATTCACTCACCTCTCTGAAAAATATATTTCCCCTAGTGGAGCAGGGGTTCTTAGACTCAAAACAACCTTAAACAAGTGTCTTTTTTCATCAAATTGTGGGTTTTCCTTTACAAACCCTTGGTCTTCCTTGTAGCCTTTCAAAATAGAATTTTTGACACATCTTTTGACTCAGACTTGATCTACAAAAGAAAAAGAAAAAACCATTTTTGGATACCCATTTGGCTTTTTTTAAACATATCCAAAATCTAGATGGGGTTACTTTGTACGGAAGGACTCAAAAAATGATTGTCCTACTTTTAAGAGGGTTTTCTTTTTGGACTATCTACACACAAAGGCAAGCAAACTTTCATTAATAACTCCACCAAAATGGAAAACTATAAAATATCCTCTAAAGGGTTTATAGATACCCTCAAACAAAACCTTCAACCAATTTTTTGTATATTTTTTATCAAGGGAAGAAAGGATATAGAATTTTCTTGTTCGTTGCAATCCTTAGGGCAAATTCAGACCTGCTATTACAAAAAATGCTATAACTTTCTCTAAACTTAATGAAATTTAACCAAACCAAAAATAAATGAAAGCTAACTAAATTATATTTTCAACCATACCATGTGTATGTCATACAAAGACCGTACAAATCCGTATCATGTGAAATAATATGACTGTTATAAAAAAAACACATAGAAAACAAGGGTTTCATTTACTAGAACTTCAAATACACAATGTTTCATCATCCTTTCATCATCCTAAACCTTCATTTTACCACACAAGGCCTATTAAAAAAAAATTCAATTGATTCCCAATGGCCACTAACTACATTACAAATTTCAACCATTCATATTCCACCGATTCACAACAAAATGCAAAAGTTGTTTTTTACAACATTATGCAGCTTTGACAAGTTTTGCAACTAGACGCTAAATTACCCCTAATGACTCAAATTAGACTCAAAAAATATGAAATGGTTTTCTTAGACCTTATTACTTGAAAACATCACAAGACAAATCAAAATGACAACTTTTGATCCTTGAAGACATGACAGCTTGTGGGTGCCCCTGCACAATAACCGACTCCTTGGGTTGTTTGACACATGTCTTCAGCGGATTTCTGCCACTTCCACTCCTAGACCATAGCCATCATTTGCAAGAGGTTTCAATTTGTTCGAGGAAATAGAATTTCATTTCAATTGAGGAGAATCATTTCAAGGAGTGGCACGACCCATGCTTGGGAATCTTTTCTATTATCCAGCATTCAAACAGTGGGAAAAATTTATATATACTGCTTGGTTTCTCTGAAAAGGGGTTCAAAAATATGTGAAGAAAGCACTAAAAACATCCTTGACCTTTGTATTGTTTTATTTCTTGTATAAATACTTCCATATTGTGCCAATCTATTTGACCTCTTTGTTTCTTAGTTATTTGATAAACTTTATACTGTGTTTATTTTGATGTAATGAGGAGTTTATCTACAAAGCTTCTATAATTTCAATATAATTTTGTTGTTTAGATCATGTTTTGTACTCTTGATGTTCAGTGAATGCATATGAAAGTTGTATTATTCTATTTGGTTAACTTCTTTGGGTTTTAATATTTTCTTTTTGTTATTTTCGGGCATGCAAATTGTTGAACGGGCCTTCAAATCTCACGTGAAAGGAAAATTTCATGTGCCCATTTACTTGGAATATTGGTGTATCATCTTAGCTTCAAATTTTAATTTTGTATATCTAATTCCTTTTCCCTTGTCACCCCCAATATATGAAGAGCCAACTTCTTTAAAATCTAGAGGTTACTCAATTTAGCACAATTGGTCCCCCATTAACTAAGTTTCCCATCAGGATGTGTGCCTAGAAATTTTAGTCATCAACAATTCTTTTTCTAGCACGCCCGGTGGAACTCTTTTGAATGTATCTAAGTTTAGAGAGGGTGTATGATCCATAGACCTATTACTAGATTCTAGAAAGTGAATAACCCTAGCCTGCTAATGCCACCATTGGTAAAAGTACAAGTAAGAGCCCGTTCGACCTCTCCATAGGTCCTATTACCAATGGCTAATATAAACTATGCAATATGGGACATCGGAATCCCTCTCATAGCACTAGTAGCATCGGTCGTGTGGGATCCTATCCCAACATTTGCTTTAAAAGCTTTCTAAAATTTATCGGGGAAGGCTCAAAAACACCATTTAGCCATCTGTAGGATGTGACAAATGCGTGCTTAGTGCATGGTGTCACTAATCGACATGTAGCACTAAGGTTGCTTGTAGCCTCTTTCAAAGAAAAGGCACTAGATTGGTACCACACTTTGGAAGCTAATACTATCAACGCCTGGGATCAGCTCGGAGATCCTTTTTATGAGCAATTTTCAAACAATGGAGATTGGTCTTCACTATTCTAGTACTTGGTGACCATTAAGTGGACCCCTCAAGAGGCCATGACCGACTTCAATGCCAGGTTTCACACAACTTAGAAAAGGGTCCAAACCGCTATTCACCACTTGCTGATTTGGCATTCATGTTCTATCTAAAGTCTTTGAATGCTAAGATTTCAATGATGATCCAGTCCCTTGGTGGAAACACCTTACCAGATGTGTATAACATTGATGTTAGAGAATAGTTTGATCAACACTAGAAAGCTACCGCCTCATCCCATTATGCCTGTATTCATAGAATTTTCAACCCCCGCCCAAGAGATAGCTTCTACCAGTGCATCTTCTCCTCCCTAATCTATGTACACATATCCGAGCACACCAAAAAATGTAGCTTCTACATCTAACCCTTTAGCAACTTAGGTGAGTGACACCAAGGATTTTCTATGGACCTTTTCAAATGAAATAATTAGTATCAAGTGACAACAGTCTATGCTTGTGAAGCTAGCTTTCCAAAATTACCAAGGAGGAAAACCTTCCTACCAAAAAAACTAGTTTCAAGAAGGTACACGCATGAATTCATAGACTCAATCAAATAATCAAATTGTTCTAGTGCCTACTCCACTACAAAATGTTCACCCAAGTTCAAATAGAGAGATGGTAGCGGGGAAAAATAATCTCACTGATGATACCAATTCTTGGTGATTTCCCTTTAATGAAGCATATATGCCCTGAAATTATTCATGTGGTAATTTATAGAAAAAAGTGATGGAACATTGCAATCAAAGTGTCATGCCAAATTCAGGAGGTTATGCATATGCCTCTTTGCAAATGGAAAATGTGATACTCACTGCTCAAATGCAAGGAATGTCCTTGGATAAATAAATAAATATAGCTCCCAATCATGCACTCTTCTCACACATGGAAGGAGAAGAGGTGGTGCTAGCAAATGATGTTTCCACATCAAAAGCCCCACAAGTGCAATCAGATTATAACACTCACTCGAAGAGGAGATTCATGGGAAAAACAATCGCTCAACAGCCCAAAAGTGTTCTTGGCCAAGCTGCTAGTTCCTCCATAGTTGTGCAACAATCTCAACCATGAAAAGAAATTTTTATAAAAAATCGTAAGGAGAAAAAGTCTTTGAATCCATAGCCATTCAATGTAGTTGAACAGTTGAAGAAATCCTCTACTAATGTATCCCTTTAGGATATCCTAGCTATCCCAGAGTAGAAGTCGTTACTGCAAAAGGCCCTACTGGAAGATGCAAGCATAGAACCAACAGAGCAACCATCCAAGGAAAAAGCCATTGATTCATCGTCTCAGGCCAAAGTTCTCACAAACAATGGAGAGGAAGCCTCTATCAAAAGTAGTGGTAAGTTGAAACCAAAGCCCTTTTTCTTAACTCTCATTGTTGGTAAAAAAATGTTACATAATTCTATGATTGACTCTAGTGCTAGCACCAAGGTCATGTCCAAGCAAATAGATGAAGCCTTAGGACTTAGCTATGAACCTTTAAATAGAGAGGTTATGTAGCTTGATGGGAATAAAGTTGAAACTATAGGTGTCATCGAGAACCTCCCATTGACTCTATTCTCCTACCCCAGTATCACAATCCCACAAGATACTTTGATCATTGACATCCCTCCCATGTTCAGTCTTTGCTTATCTTGAGAGTTTACTACCAAAATAGGCGGGTATCTTTCTTTAGATTGGTCACACTTAATTCTTAGAACCAAGCATGGAGCTAAGATGAAGATATTGTTTGAACCTTTGCATTTGGAACATAGAGCAAATGAGGCCATGATAAATTTTAAGGCTACTCATACCTCTATCACCAAAGATGAGATGTATTATACTGAGTCACTTGAGGATGAGAAGGTGATCAAAGACTATGTTGATGAAGAGGAGGTCCTCTTGAGTGAATTTATAGACACTGATCCTTTTGGAAACTATCATGCCATCGGATTGGGAACTTATGTGATCTATGATGAGGATCAAGTGATTCCAAAGGTGATGAAGGAACCTAAGGGTGGTCATGCCTCAGAGTTGTGGATGCTACATTTTGATGGAGCAAGACAAAAATTTGGTGTAGGAGCCAAGATATGTTTGACGTCCCCATCTAATGAAGAGACACTCAGATATTTTCACTTTCAATTTTCCTATTCAAAAAATGAAGCTAAATATGAAGGCCTCATCCAAGGTCTAAGTGTTACAGAGTGGATGGGTGTTCAACAAATAATGGAAACTTTGATCTAATAGTCGATCAAGTCTGAGGTGTCTTTGCAACTAGGAATGTTTGCATGTGATCTTATAGACATAGGGTCTAGGACCTAATTGAAATATTTGTAGCCTTCAATATCTAGATGATGCCTAGAGAGCATAATGTAGCTATGCATCACATGGCATTAATAGGATCTCAATTTGACCATGTTTTTGACTTAATTGAGAACATATAACACTCCATGTGAGTGATTTTTTGACTCATAATCCCAGACAATGACCAGAATTGGAAAGTGTTCACAAGTGACTATCAAATCACCTCATTCATTCAACACTCAGGAGAGTTTTCCAATCAGCTCCAACCAAAAATTATAGAAGCTTATGAAGGGAATATTATTCAGCTATAGTCTAACAAGCTTCCAAAAGGACTAGTTACTCTCGAGAATCTATTCAATTGTGATGATGCAAGAAATGACAAGAGGAAGTTTGTAGCAGACAAGGGTGACTATGCAGATCTCTAGGTCGGAGATGAGAGGAAGGTTAAGGTTGGGAAAGATGTTCTTCAACATGATAAAGACAGGTTCATTCATTTTTTGTGAAAAATATAAAGGATTAGTGGCCTGGTCATATGATGACCTCAAGGGATATGATCTCAAAGTCCTCCAACATACCATAGAACTGATGGAAGGGGAAAAACTTTTCTGCTAGATGCAAAGGCCAGTAAACCCAAAGATTGAGTCACTAATGGCGCAAGAGCTGAGGAAACTAATTCATTTCTGAATTGTCTTCTCAATCAACCATATTACATGGTGTCCAACCTAGTTCTAGTCTGAAAGAAAAATGGGGACATCTGCCTCTGTGTTGATTTCTAGGATCTAAATAGGGCATCCCTGAAGGACCACTACCCATTTCCTTCCATGGAATCAATCTTGCAAACAATGGTTGGATCAAAAATGTTTTCTTTGCTAGATGGTTTCCCTGGTTACAACAAAATCCAAGTCAAAGAGGAGGACCAACACAAAATGGCATTCACTACTAAGTGGGGAATGTTTTCCTATGCAAAAATTCCCTTCAGCATCTCAAATGCGGGAGCCACCTTTCAGCAAGTGATAGATATCACCTTTAGAGAACTAATCAATAAGATCATCTTAACCTACTTGGATGATCTTATTGTATTCTCTAAGTCAAAAGATGATCATTTTGATCATCTTGAAATGGTCTTCAAACAATGTTAGGAGTTTGGGGTATCCCTAAACCTAAAAAAATGTGTTTTCAGAGTGCCTCAAAGAAAATTATTGGTACATGTAGTGTCCAAAGATGGAGTTGCTATTGATTTGAATCGGGTGAAAGCAATCAAAGAACTTCCCCTACCAGTAAAAAAAGGGGAGTTCGTTCCTTCCTAGGGAAGGTAAATTTCATAAGTAAATTCAATTCAGATTTTGTAGGTCTAATTAGACCTATCACTCTTATGCTCAAGAAGGATCATTTATTTAAGTGGAAAAAAGAGGCAAGAGAAGCCTTTGAGAAGGTTAAGTTGTTTCTTCAGCTCCTATGTTGACGAACCTAGACTTATCAAAGGACTTTATAATGTATGTTGTCAATAACAAGTCTAGCATCGCTATTGTTTTAACTCAAAAAGATGAAGGGAAGGGACAACATCCGATAGACTTCCACTCCCAGACTTTAAAATACTATGAGACAAAGTACAACTTCTTTGAGAGGAAAGCATTCACCATTATCAAGGGGCTTAAAAAATTTTGACATCTCATATCTTGCAGTAAGGTGGTTGTATACATAGCGCATTCTAGTGTGCGTGAGTAAATTATGGAAGGAGAGATCACTAAAAAGAGGTCCAACTAGATAACCAAGATCCTTGAGTATGACATCGAGGTCAATCCCACAAAGACCATGCGAGGAAGAGGATTATGTCAATATTTGGCATGAGATAATAAATTGGATGTCGAGGAGGAACAACCCTAGCTAGTTCTGCTAAATGAAGATGAGTGTAAAGGCTACTAGTTGGTAGATAGAATGAGGTTTATGCAAACCGGTAAATATCCAGCAGGCCTCCCTTCTCAGAAGAAAAGGTTTTATAAATTATAGAATAAGAAGTATTTTCTCATTTAAGGGGTTCTCTTCAAAATAAATTTTAATGTTCTTTTGTAGTGCATAACTCATCAGCAGACATAAAAAAATCTAGACGTATTCCATAATAGTCATGTGGGTGAACATTTCTCTTCTAAGACCACCACCATTAAGATTATGTGTGCAGGATATTTTTATCCAACATTATTCAATGATTCACACTCTCTAGTCAAATACTACAAAGAATTCCAATTCTTCATAGGAAGGAGGAAGAACTTGGATATTCCTCTTAATACAATAGTGGTTGAAGAGCCCTTTGTGCAATGGGGTCTTGACCCATCTCTAGTGTCGGTCATAAATGGATCCTTACGACTACAAATTATTTCACCAGATAGGTTGAGGCCATGCCTTTAAAGAATGCGACTGAGGCAGAGATTGTAAACTTCCTGGAAGAGCTAGTAACAAGGTTCGGTCTACCCAAGACCATCATCTTTGACAATGCAAAATCCTTCCTAGGTTTGAAGGTATGTCAATTTACACTTAGGCATAGAATTTTCCTAAATACATCCTCAAATTATTACCTGCAAGGAAATGTTCTAGCCAAGTCAGATAACAAGAATTTAGTCTGACTTATCAAAATAATAGGGTTGAAACACCAAAGAGAGTGGCATAGGAACCTCAAAGCAGTGCTCTGGGTGGACCGCATAACTCCCAAACAAGTAGTCAAGACTTCACTGTATGAGCTATTATACAGGAAGGAAGCACTATTGCTTGTCTCCCTTGAAATTCCCACACTACAATTGCTTAAATCTTTGGACGTAGAGAAAAAAAGAGCCATGGAGGTCTAGTTCTAAGCTGAATTGCTAAAGGTGTAGGAGAAAAGGGGAAATGTGCTAACAACCATGTGCAATCAACAAGTGGTTAATAAATTGTTTGATAAGAAAACTTTTGACCAAGGTCTTAACTACAGAGATTTGGTTTTGTAATACAATGAGAGAGTCACAAAGCCCAACCAACATAGAAATTTGATATTCTATGGGAGGGTCCTTATTGCATCATTTAATGCAAACAAAACAATGCATTTGAATTGGAAAACATGGAAAAAGAAGCACTAGGAATACCTGTCAATTAAATTCACCTTAAACTTTTCAATTAGCTTTATTCACCATTTAACCATGTTAGTATATAAATATGTAATTATTTTTGTGTGTTTTTTTGGGTTGAATTTTTTATCTAAGCAGAACCCTTTAAAGCCAAGAAGTAGCCAAAAGCAAAAGAGACAAGAATTAGAAAAAAGGCATATATATATTCATTGTATGGTAATATTTACTTTTAGATATTATAGTACAAAATGGCTCTTGGCCCAATAATTTTGAGAATTATATGGTAATATTTACTTTGAGATATTATAGTGCAAAATGGCTCTTAGGCCAATCATTTCGAGAATATATAGAGAGAGAAAATGAGAAGAGAGAAGATTTCATTCATTCGGAATCTAAAGAGTAGGAGCAGTAGGAGCAGTGACAATAGTAGTAGGCAGAGGAGGATACACCAAGTCTCTGAAATCGATGTACGACTCCACGTTGTAGAAAATCTCTACATTGAAGCACTTTAGCAGGAAGTGGCAGGTGCGATACACCCTTTGACGGTGTTCCCCAATGGTCATAACATGAAATCCATTGAGGAATGGTACCCAAGGCACCACCGCATCCTCTTCAATGAGCCGACAGAGATCATGTGCAGTAAAAATACCAAGGACATGCACTACAGTTGCTACAATCTCCCCAAGGCCTCTAACATAGTGCTTGGGAAAAATCACCTTGGCAAGCCTTAATATCATCAGTTTTGGTACCTAAATATCTAGTAGGGAGGCAACAAAGTGGAAAAAAATATCAGTATTCACTTGATATTTGTCCTCATATTCTACAAAGTCTTTTCCCAACACCCACTTAATTGCAATTATGGAAAAGGTGTGCTTATTCTTCGTCATATGCATCAAACACCTATTTGAAACTTCTCCAAAGAAATCTAGCTGAGCTCTTACTAGTCAACCTAATGGGAGTATCAATTATCTCTACCAATAGACCAAATTACCAAGTTTGAATTTTTTTGTTATCCTTAGGTCTATTTAGAGAGGTAGTTGGGAGTACGATGCTTGCGATAAGCATGATGTTGATCGAGGTGCAAACTCAAAAATCCCACCAAGTTGTTTATGATGTGTGCAATGTAAGATGGGGTAATTAATCAACTAGAACTTGCAGCATATGCAAGTGGTTATCTGCATGGTCAAGTGCCAAGCGTCTAGTTGTATATGCATGTCAGTCTACAAAGATCAAATCAAAATCTTTTTGTGTAATCATTACACCTTTTGCTTAATCATTCTCAAAAATTGATTATGCATAAATTCATGTGAAATGATTCGTACACCTTTACTTTATGGCTCAAATTCCCAAGGGGTGGCATTGGAGGACATGATGGCTAATCATCATTATAAAAATTAATGTCTTTTCCAAAGGGTAGGAATTCATTTCTCATGAACAAATGAGTTGTTGATACATGACAAATTTATTGCTAAAAGCATTCGTTGTCTCCAACTCCAGTCTTAGAAGGGTAATGTTGCATGCAAAATAAGAGCGTTGCAAAGAGGATTGAGTATATAGTTCACTAGGAAAAAATCTAAGTGTGAGTTGCAGAAAGAGGTTAAGTGTTTACAAAAGTTTTCACAAAGTTCTAAGATGGCACAAAATCTTGAAATGGCATAGAATCCTAAAATGGAAGCTCAAGAAGAAATGGCTAGAAGCTTATCGAACGCCATATGGCGGTTCCAATGGCCCATTTTTTTAGTGATATCTCATGTGCCTCACCATGGATGCCAAAAAATCCAATGTGGCCTCAAATAAAGGTTGTAAAGAAGACAGCTCACAGAAACAAAGTCCAAATAGCAAAAGATTGGGATAATGTCTATGACCTTGAGCTCAAAACCAACCCTAAGAATCTTAGGGAAGTAGCCTATGAAAGAATGAAACAAGATGAGACTAATGACAAATATTCTCTAGGGTACAAGATGTGTTTTTGTGGTCTTTTGCAGTATATGGTTCCCTTAGTGCATCACTGCCTAGAGCTAGTTCATGAATGCACCCAAAATTTCAATCCAGATATAAGAATCATAGAAGGCCAGAACCTAAAAGTAATAATTAGTTTTGATGCTATTTGAGATATGCTATGTATCCCTATGATGCATCTTATAGAAGCACCAAAGAAATTCACCATATACGAATTGGATAGTTTCTAGAAGACCAAAACCCATTCCTAAAGTTTTTACAATTATGAAATAAAGAGGCCCAAGGGAGATAAGTGTGCACCTCAATTTTGGATTGGGAACAATGGTTTCAATTCAGACATATAATATTTCTTCTCAATGTTGGCCTTTTTTTGCGGCCTGGACAATGACAATATGGTTTAGGGCTTTCAAATGGGTATGGGTTTCCAATTAAGAAAACATCATACCCTGTTCTAGTATGAATTTGTGAAGGCCATTGTTTGGGAGATGTTGTACCAGTTCAAGGAGTATCACACATAGTATAAATTCAAGTTTTCCTTATTTCTCTCTCATATGTTTTTACATCAAAACCTTGACTTCTTTAAAAATCATATGAATTTTTCCATTTTTGATGAAAATGGGATGAGGAAGCCAGTTTCTACATGGACCCATCTCCTTTCTATGACTCATGATTATTATGTATTTTTCGAGTCATTCTTGACTCCAATATTGCAAGATTTTGATAAAGAGGGTCAAATTGGTTGTTTTTGGTTCTCTAATGAGCAAGTGAGATGGATGAAAAGTTGTGCCCCTCCCTGTGACTAGTTCCTCGAAGAGGAATTTTCATTTGTCAGGATGCATGGCTTTATTGAGGAACCATTCTGACTCCCATTTTGTGTAACAAATAGGGTGTTGGCCTTTGAGGTATTCAAGCAACTCACCATTATAGACCACAAGTTTTGTTTGAGAAAGCATCAAAAAGGATTTTTAAAATTCCCCTTAAGATTTGATACAGTAATAAAGGTGAAGAAGCAAATAGATGGTCTACTATCTGCAAATCTTGCTCATCTAGGGTTGGTGTTGATCTGTGACAAATGGGATTACAATATTGAAGATGATGTAGTGAATCTCAACATCAAGATGACTCATAGCTCTCGAGCCTATTGGGAGACTCAGCGAAGTTCGCTGCCTAGGAACCATAGTCTCCTTGTGGACTTAGCCTATATTCCCTTGGAGATGGAAAGGTCGCCATGGCTATCTTTTTATTTCCCTTTGGCCAAAGCCAGTGACAGTTGCAAAATTAGAGCCACCCTTTATAATGAATTGTTTAGGAACTAGTGGAGTGAGGAGAAGATTGATAACTTTTGGGATTATCGACATGACACCAAATGTCTCAAGGCCAAATTCCAAGATGCAAATATGGATGATAAATTTTATGATCAATGGAATAAAGAGCATGACGACACTGTTTCTGGGGAAGATGAAGAAATGGAAGAAGAGAAAACAGTTGTAATAATAAGATCTAGAGAGGAAAAGAAAGCTCAAATACAGGGAGGTGGAAAAGTAGTGGAAGGGCCCAGTGAAAAATTGTTGAGCGCATAATTTTTTCCGATGTGGTACTCATACAACCACATACACAGGCCACTAAGAGACCCAAAGCAACTCACCAATCTCAAGAAGTCATAGGTGTGGACAATTCTCCACCTGAGAAGAGGTTGCACACCAATAAAACATTAGGAGAAAGCTCGCAAGTACCTATGACAATGAGCCAAGGATCAGAGTCTTTAGCGACATGAGTACTTTTATCTCCTCCTCTTCTCATATCTCAGTCTTTAGTTAACCCAGTTGTGTCTGTGTCTCTGACTACCTCAAGTTTCAACCTATTATTTTCTACTTTTGCACCCGTGCAAGGTTCCTCTCAATCTTCCTTTCCCCCCATCTTTCTCCCCCATGGGCTTTTCCATCTTTTTTCGAGACCTCATATAAGCCCTCTATTACAAAAAAATTCTTTCATTGCATCTATTTCAGCCCAACATGCCCAACAATTGATTACCTCTACATCTTTGCAACCCACACCACCACCCCTTGTGATTCCTTTTGTCGTTTCCCCTTTCACTAGAGCCTCACATAGCATTCCCCCTTTCTCTCTGTTAATGGTCACTCTGCCAAAGTGAACATCATCTAAATCCACAGTGATTTCTTTCCCTTTTGCTCTTCCTCCTAATGCATCCCTTGTCAGTGAAAAAATTAGGTTGCCATCAGAATTCTTTGGGAAAAATAGCATGACTAAGATGGTACGGGCTAGGAGAGCCCAAAAAAGAAAAGAAAAGGATTTTGTGAGACCTATCGAGTCATTCATGCAAACCCTCTTTAATGAGGAACAAGGGTTGATCTTGTTTGCATCCATGAAACCCAACACCATCAAACCTCAAGGGTAGATGCAACCCAAAGATTGCATAGTACATGCCATAGGGATCAATCTACACTAGGATTGGCCACAGGATAAGGTTGAACTAATGGAGGAAACTCAGTGGGTCATGACTATAGACTTTTTGAAGCATAGTCGTCAATTAAACAAAAGGGAAGAAGAGCTCAAGAACATCAAGGAAAGAGTGGAGATCCTACAAAAGAAATAAAAGGCTAAAGAGGTTAAAATTGCACGCTTGTCTCAACAAGCGCAAATAGAAAATGCAAAGCTCTAGGAGGAACTTGCAAAGTTATAGTCTCAGGATCTGAACATAGTTGCTAATTTGTAGTAGAAAAACAAGGAGCTTCAACACCAGCTGGCTGAAACGAAGAGAGAAACCCAAGAGAAAAACAAAGAGCTTCAGGATCAACAAGCTCAATTGGAGAAGGAAATGTAGCAGAAGGATAAAGAGCTTTAGGATCAACTAGCTCAATTTGAAAATGAGACCTAAAAGATAAATGTATCTCTAGAAAAATAATGTGAAACTGAAATCAAGTTGAGGAGTTGTTGAAAATCAAAGATGCAAAGTTAACATCTCTATAAGAATAGCTCACCGCATCCGATAAGAAGATTAAGGAGCTGATGGAGGAAATCGGGCCAAAGGAGGTTGAGATAAATCTTTTAAAAATTCCTCCCCAGCCCTTTATTCCTCAATCGAATATTCTCTTAGTGGCATAGCAATTATATGTCTCCTACTGGGAGAAAGATAATTCTTTCTATTTATCCCTACAACCAACACTATAATTCATGGAAGATGTGATGAAATTAATCAGGGAGGTTCGTAGTAGAATTGAGAAGGTCCCACAATTTATTGTTGAAAAGGTGCTTGAGACTAAGCAATTGCTATACAAATTGTACATAGTGACAAATGCAGACTGGGAAAATGCAAGAATAGATTACTAGAGGTCAACTACCAAAAAGGTGAAGGAATTCATCAATTATCATGTAGCGATCCTCAAAGCTAACAATTTCTTGGTCACATTGAGTTTGACTACAAATAATATGCAGATGCAATTTTCTCATTTGACTAAGATGGGCTTGCCCTCCCCTTTTCTCTCTGATAATTTAGTGGCCACTGTGGAGCATATTGCAACAAAAATTGAAGAAAAGCAGCAAGAGTTATTTACTTTCTAGTCATTCAATCAACCTCCCATGGAAATGGACATTGAAGGTGCCATCCATCTGATAATGCAGCTTCTTTTCTAGCTAGAGTTTGAGACTGGGATCTCTATGGAGTTTCCATACAAGGAAATTATCGATTTGCATGAGCCGCAAGAGAATCTGCATGCCTTCTCGATGTCATCTAAAGAAGATTGGCTAAATCTGCAGACCACTCTTTCAAAGCTCTAAGTGTTGCCCAATGGATAGGGCTTTGGTCTTTAAAACAATTTTTTTAGGTTCTCATTTTGTAGGAAAAATGCCCCTTGTTAGTTGCCAAAAGTTATGGATTTAAATAATCCTTATAGCTCCCTCTAGATATTTTTTGCTTGGTTTTGCATAGGCCTTAGCTTGTGCATTATATGTTTGCAACTCTCTAGGCTCCCTTTTGGTGGCACCTTCATCCACTTGTGCCATGTTTCAAAAGTGTGTGCTTTTGAGAGTTCTCTCCCCTGTGCTTCATGTCTAAGCTCCACTCGGTTGCCACATTACATCTTCCACAGGTACCTTTTTGGCAGACCTCGTAGTCAAAACTTTGAGAAAATACCGCACCATGTGCCATATCCACAGGGACCATAGTCACAAGAGAAGGATAAAAGATTGAGAGGCTCCACCTCTACACCATGTGTCTTAATTGACTTCTTGGGCGATTTGACACGTCTTTAGAAGATTTTTGTTGCTTCCACTCCCAGACTACAACCATCATTTGCAGGAGGGTGCACTTTGTTTGAGGCAACAAAATGTCATTTTAGTTGGGTAGAATCATTGCGAGGAGTGGCACGACCCATTCCTAGGAATCTTTTATGTTATCTAGCATTCAGGCGATGGGAAAAATCTATATATAGTACTTGGTTTCTCTTAAAAAGGGTTCAAAAATACGTGGAGAGAGCACTAAAAAGATCCTTCGCCTTTTTTTTTTAATTTCTTGTATTACAACTTCCATATTGTGCCAATCTATTTGGCCTCTCTGTTTCTTAGTTATTTGATAAAATTTATGCTGTGTTATTTTGATGTAATGATGATTTTATCTACAAAGCTTCTATAATTTCAATATAATTTTGTTGTTTAGATCATGTTTTGTACTCTTCATGTTTAGTGAATGCATATGGAAGTTGTATTATGCTATTTGATTAACTTCTTTTGGTTTTCATCTCTGCTTTTTGTTATTTTTTAGCATGCATATTGTTGAACGAGCCTTCAAATATCACTTGAAAGGAAGATTTCTTGTTCCCATTTACTTGGAATATTGGTGTATCGCCTTCACTTTAGATTTTATTTTTGTATATCTGCTTCCTTTTCCCTTTTCACCCCCCAATGTATGAAGATTCAGCTTCTTTAAAACATGGAGGTTACTCAGTTTAATGCAATTAGTCCCCCATTAACTAAGTTTCCCATAAGGATATGTGCCTAGAAATTCTAGGCATCAACACAAACTTTAATGTGTAGCTCTCGTTGTGGCTATTGTTGCAGTTGTCTAAACTTTGTTCAGCTCTATGCTAGTAGTATTTGTAAATTTTCTTATGTAACTACTCTTGTTAGTTGCAAAATATTTTTAGCTTAAATCCAATTAAAAAGCCTATGCTATAAGAACATAATCATAAGGATAAATTCCTAGTCACATCCTCCAAATTCTCACCTATCGCATCATACTTTGTTTCAGCTTTGGAAAATTCATCGCCAACAATTCACTACTATGCAAATTTCATCTTATGGAAAATTCACTGTGATGAATTGTTGGTGAATTTTTGGTGGATAATTTTCCATGAGATGAATTTGTCATGATAGTCAATTTTTCCATAGTGAATTGTTGACAAAAATTTTTACCAACAATGAATTGTTGACGGTGAATTTTCCTATACCCCACTTGAGAAGCCTCTCTAGTCATTCACTAACAAAACCATTTATTTGCTTGTACAAGATATGTCATCATAGACTCATGATGGTCACATCACCTGTTGTTAAATTAACATGCTACCCATTTTCTATTACTAAAATCTTGCCTTTTATACCAATTGATTATCTTGTTCTTGTCTACTGCCTCGAACTATAATATAGTTATCATTCAGGTCAGTGATATTCTATGCTACCACAAATTTTGTAAGTTGATTTTTGAGTCACTCCACAGTAAGCTCACCAATATAATACAATCAAGATTAAAAAACTTCAAAAAAAACTTTGACATGTAATACATCCTATTTTAACCATGGACCCCATCTATTCCATATACCAAATTTGAAAGGGCTCCACCATTCAAAATGTTTAGTTGTATTTCTAGAAAGAGGCTTCAAACCTGGCTATTCTATACAACAAAGCTTTTAAATCTTCTCAATTTTAGGTGTTTAGAATAAATAGCCCCAAAGAAAAATGGACCCAAACTTTTATAAACTAATTTTAAAGATTTTAATTTTGAAATTTCAAAAGAGACATCTCAAGATAAATACAAACCCAAGATATTTCATGTGTTGTATTTCTAAAGGTTTGGCATCATAAAGTTTAACCATGTATCTAAGGAGATTAAGGGACTCGAGCATGTGAGAGTATTTGGTTTAAGCCAATTTCGTTTCAAAAAATATCATTTATTTTCTTAATTTTATGTCTTTGATTTATTATTGAAAAAGTCACAAGTTTTTATTTGTCTCTTTATAAGACACTTTTAGTCCTCTCATTAAAACTTGGTCAAATGATTTAAAAGAATGAATAAAGTTAAGCATAATGTAAAATAAGTACAAATTTTAAAAAATAAGTTTGATTAATTAAATTGGAGTGTGTTATTTTACAAACAACAAATCTTAGTAAATGTGTAGTCATGGTTAATACAAATGTAAAAAATGTCTCTAAAAGGACTATCAGAATAAAGTCTTATGTAAAAAAACTACACCAAAAAAGCAGTCCTACCCCTAGAAAAGCGAGAAGGCCCCTTCCCCAAATAGAGAAATAAAAAAGATGACTAGGTAACCTCTTGAAGAGTTAGTCTCCTACGTTGATGGTATAGATACTTGATTGTGAATGTTGAAGATGATGCATGCTTGCTAAATAAATTTCTCGCCTTAGGAAAAAACATACACAATGATTTATGCAATATATCTTCTCATTCTTAAAAAGAATTGAGGGAAGAAAAATAAATATGTATATCTCTTAAAAGCCTCTAGATATCACTCTCGCAACCAACAAAATTCCTTCATCTAACGTGCTTCTCATTACACAATCGTAGGGGATACACTTTATTGTAGAGTGTATGATGGCACTATTCTTTAGTGCCTAAGTGAATCAAAATCTCACATTGTGTTAAATAAAGTCCATAGTGGTGTTTGTGGGACCCATACTAATGAAATTGCCTAGGAAAAGAAGCTTTTGAGAACTGTTTATTATTGGCCAACTATGGAACATGATGCTTGTGATATTGTCAAGAAATGTGTACCATTTCAACAACATGCGAACCTAATTCATGCTCCTACATAGGACCTGCAACCTGTTGATGGTGTTTTCTGCACAGCAACAACTCAGACAAAATACAATATTCTATCTCTCTTGAAAGGTAATCTTCAACAATAAATTACTGAAAATCACCCCAAGGTCTCTCGGGTGTCAGGTCATGACAATGCATAAACAACTCAGATAATATGTGAAAATGTTGGTAATCACAAGGGGCCTTACAAATGAACAATGCTGGAAGTGACTTTTCATCATATGCAACAATATGGTGATGCTTTCAATCCTAAAACTAACCCAGATTCAAAATAAACAGCAAAAGAGATAAGGGTTTATAGAGATTCTATTCTCTAACTCTTAAGATTAACAATGCAAATGATAAACACTTGAAATGGACCAATCCCAACGAAACCAATCTCTGCTTGACCAAGATTAATCTGCAATCTTACAGAAACAGTGCAATCTTCTAAGGTTTTAAAGATTTTCAGATCATGAACATTCACCCAAGACAACCCAATTGCAGTTGAAATGAATAAATCTCCATAATTGAACCAAGCACAATGAATATAAAGGTCCAGGCTAACTTTACAAAGCAACTAACAATCAGCTAGCTGCAAAAAGTATGGACCAGGGATTGCTGCAAACACTTCAAACATTAAATCATGAACATCATTGAATCAGATCTAAATCTAAATCTAATAACCATGAGCAATTTTAAAAAAAATAGAATCATAAGAACCATGCAAGATAACTCAACACAAAAGAGATCACCAGAAAATCACAATGCCTTCAATTGTATTGAAGCACCAAACTCCAGCAACAATTCCAATGTTCTGTTACATCACTTGCTCATAAATTGACTAGCTTCTACCTCTACTTTATTGCTAAATTCGCTCTCTATCAAATCTTCTCCTAATCTCTCACCCTTACAAATGAGGCATAGATGCCATTTATAGAGAACCCCCCAAACATGTCGGCCTAATTAGATTTTACAATAATAATTGGCCTCAAAACAGGTCGGCCAGGAGAATTTCAAAATAGGACAAGGTTTGCATTAAATGCATGAATATTATCCATGTCGGCCCACGATCTCCAGCAAGATTAGATTCACGTGCCCTCCAGAAAGTCCTCCAGCTTTAGACAGTTTTGGCACGGATTCTTAGGCAGCTCCCACTTTTGAAAATTTAAATTGAACATTTCCAGATTTCCCTCTTTTGGCACAAATCCATATGAAAGTCCCCATTTTAATATTTTTTTAGTCCTGAAAAAGAGATATCATCATTAATAGCCCACATGTCCAAACTAAATTTGAATAAAATCTTGACCTTTTCTAAAAAACTTACATTTTTATAAGGAAACTTTCCATTTTCAGAATTTTTTCCATTTTTGGAAATTTTATTTTCAACATCTTTTCAAGAAATTTTCATTTTCAAGAACATTTAAAAAATCAATTTTGGAAATAAATAAATTATTTTCGGAAAAATTTCCATTTTGGGAAATTTCGGGATTTGGGCCCCTCCGGGGAAATCAGACCAAGGGGAAAATCCGGAAAAATCTGGACCAGGCGGACTCCAGACCAAAATCCGGGAAAATCTAGGCGGACAGGAATCCGGGAAAATCCAGGCAGACAAGAATCCGGAAAATTCCAGCCAGACAGGATTATGGGAAATTCCAGGCAGACAGGATTATGGAAAATTCCAGGCAGACTGGAAAATCCCGGATTTTGTTCAAAACCTAGTTTTTTCAAAGCACAACCTGGGGAAAGGACTTGGACAAGCAAGATAAACATCTAAGGACCTCCAAAGGCAATCAAATCAAAAAAAATAAAAATTAAGAGGCCAAAAGCTAGAGTAAAAAGAGGGTCCCCACTTTCAGTGGGGCGTGTGTGCAAAACTGCACAACACAACCCATCATTGCACTGTGGCCTTTCTCACAATGGGGTCTCAACTTGATTGGAAAGATCTATCCCCCCTCATCTGATGGCCATACCTTCATAATCACAGCCACTGAATACTTCATTAAATGGGTGGAAGCAATTCCACTTTCCCAATTCACTGGCATTCAAATATCTGAATTCATCCTTTACCATATTCTCTGTAGATATGGTATCCCTTCCACTATCATTACCAACAACAAAAATCCTTTCAATAACCACTATATGAGACACCTATGTGAAACATACCACATTCAACATTGTTGGTCAACACTCTATTACCCCCAAGGTAATGGGAAAGTTGAGGCAACCAACAAAACTTTAATCAAAATCCTTAAAAAGGTTGTCAATAATATTGGTTGTGATTGGCACCTTAACCTTAATCTTTCCCTTTGGGAATATCACACATCCATCTTCACCCCTACTAGTTCTACCCCATATTCCCTTGTCTATGGTGTAGATTCCAATTTACCAATTGAATTTGATATCCCATCACTTTGTATCTTTCTAAAGAATTTGATCAATCATGAAGATTCTTAGTTGCATGTTTAAGCCAGTTGGAGCTCTTAGACGAGAAGATTCTCAAGGCTTAAAATCATCTTCAAGTTTACCAGCATCAACTTAAGAGAAGCTACAATTAGAAGGTCCATCCTTTCCAGTTTCAAGTTGGTGACCTAGTCCTCAAGGAGAATCAACTCACTCAACAAGATCAAGAAAAGAAAGGAAATTTTGAAGCAAATTGGTTGGGTCCATATGTCATCACTACAAAGTATGGTTCTGGGGCATATCGGCTTGCTACACCTGAGGGGGAACCCTTGGAAGAACCCATCAATATCATGTATTTGAAATGGTTTTACACCTAAGCAGTTGGGTTACCCTACCTAGAAAATATTGAAAAAAAAAGTAAAAAATTCAAAAAAATACAAAAAAAATTAAAAAAGTAAAAAAAAATTAAAAATAGTAAAGAGAAATAGTTAATCCTCTGGTGAAAACGACCCTTGGTGGTGCCTTGGATAAGTACAATTGGTGAAAACCTGGCAACATACGCCATTGATAGAGGGATTAATCATTATCTACCTTGCATCCTATTGTCCTATGTGTTTGCATCTCCATCCATCCTATCCCAGCATCCTATCGCATCCATCCTATATTGGCATCCTATCATCCACCACTTGGTATATTTTGATTGAGCATTGGATGGTTTAGATTTTTTATCCTAAGTCCTAAGCTTTTCATTGCCTATATATTGGTGTCATGTCATCATTCTTGTGTCCTCATCTAGGATCCTCCATCGTGTCTTTTATCATTAGGTCTCATGTCATTCTTAGTCCTTTTTGTCGAACCACATTGCCTCTGCACTTTCACATAGGAAAGGCCATCTTTGATGAGTCCCCAAGGATTTTGTCAGTCCTCATTGTCCATCTGAGTCTCCATCATCCTATTTTTTGATTTTATCCATGGTCATTAGTATTTTTTGTTGGAAATATGTGCCTCAATCATCACAGGCTAAAACCTCCATTGGAGCAAAGTCGGTGTGACAGCTCTCATGTCTCGTCGACTAGCAAATTGGTAGCATCATGTTTTGTATAGGTCACTGTGACCTTGCAGAAGTCTTGCCAACCACTTTCATTTTGGAGTCTATCACTGTGACATAGAGCAGTCATTGTAACCTTTCACCATATGAAGGATCTCTAGCCGACAAGCCATTCAATTGGGCATCGGGGAGACTCTTGGCGACCACGGGCTTCGGGATAACACATTGAAGTCATCGGTGTAACACGACGGCTCGGTGAGAAGTCTTAGCGATTGATACATGTCTTGCTGACAGTGTTTTATGTCTAAGCCTTCAGGGTAAGTCTTGGAGTTTGGTATGATCTCTTGATGAAACATGTAAGTCTTGCTGACTGTGACTTGGTGCTCGGTATGACTTGTGTGTATTCGGCATAATGTCTTGGCAAAGGTGATAGGTCTTGCCAATAGTTGTATGCTTTCGATGTAACCTAATGTTGCTCGATGAAACCTCTTAGCAAGTGATAAGTCTTGCCCATAGGAATATGATATCGTTATGACTTTGATTATCGATATGTGGTCTCATTGAAGAGTGATACTCTAGCCGAAAGGTAAACTCACATCTATGAGATTTTTGGACCTCGCTATGATCTCCTAGTGAGAGTGATAGGTCTCGCCAACTATTTGGTGCTTCGGAGTAACACATGAAAGCTCGTCGAGATGTCTTAGCAAGAACGATAGTCTTGCCGAAAGGAAAACTAAAGTCAATGCATGTTGTAAGCTCAGTGTAACTCTTGGTGAAGTCAATATGAAGTCTATGTGGCATCGGCGAGACACTGTTAGTGTCTCACCGAGATGCCAACATAGTGTGATCTCTTTTGACCGGTTTGACCATCCTATGTGGAGTCTCATGGACCAATAGGAGAAGCCAAATCTGAACAGTTGGAAGTTAGTCCGTTGTGACAGTTCTATGAGGAAGTTCAACAGACAAGGAACACCATGAATATAATTTGCAGTTACAGACACTCAATGGTTCGATAGTTCAATGGTTGGTTCAATCAATAGTTGTTGTATCAGTTCGAATTGTATCAGTGGATGAATTCTATTATGTAAAGACTGTAACCAAAAGTTCCTATACAAGTTTGTTCATGGTGAATGTTGTTGTACACAGACACTAGAAAGATAAGTCTGTCATTTGTATGTAATCTCCATTACTGTAATACAAAGTGATTTCTCTTGGTGTGGTGGGTTTTTCTCCCGTAAGGGTTTTCCCACGTATATCTAGTGTTCTTGTGTGATTTTCAATACTCTGTTTCTATTATTTTTTTCAAGTGCATCTTAATTGGACTGTAATTGTTAAAAAATTAAAAATATATCTACATTCTTCTCTGAGGTTTTGGTGTTAGGAGAGTTGTTTTCGCGTCTAGCTTTCCTTACATTTTTATTGAACTACGAGGTCTCTACATTTTCACATAGGCAAGGCTAATCATTTGATTAGTCCTTGAGACCTTAGGTCTATCCTTAGGGTGTGTCTTGGTTTCATGTCATTTTGTCAATTGTGCCCCTATTCGATTGGTTCTTAGTAAAAAAATTCATTGGTACCACGAGATTCATTTTGTTTTGAGTATCCAGAGTCATGTCAATCAACTACTCTACCCCTATCTTTTGTCTTAACAAGATGTATCTTTCCTTAAATTAGACCGCATCAATCTCATCCACCTATTAGTCCTATGGAAAAGGATGTCTAATTTTTTTTGTGATCTTTTGGTCCTTTTACATTTCTTTTATCATTTGAGCTTCCTACTATACCTTGTCAGGGTCTCAATGATTCATCATATCATAGTACACTTTGACCGGTAAACATAGGGGCATATCTTTCTTTTCTACTTGATCTTGTCTTCCTGGTTGTCTCGCGTAGTACCCACCAAGATCCTTGGGGTCTTGTGCTATGATGGGGAATCCTTTGTGCTTGTGGTTATTCCAACATCAGGCCCTACCAAAACCCTTGTGACTTTGGGGTGTTGGGATAGCCTTCTTGTTCATTGTGTCAATCCTATGCATTTGACACTCATTAGCCTTGGTTCTTCATACCCTGGCATCTCGTGTCCTATGCTATAGAAAAATTAAGTGCTCCTAATATGATATGAGGACATTAGATTTGCATTTAATGCATTCTCCCATTGCATCACATTTACCCCCATCCCTTTTCCCTATCCTATAATTATTGATTTTTGGCTGTGCAAATATTTTTCCCCCAACTATTCCTCCTATCAGGGTCCCTATGGTTTTTATAGGTGCACTATCTCACCCATCATTAGTCATTTCACCTTGCATGTTTGATATCATTTAGGTTCATTCTATTGCATTGCATTATCATTTTTATTAATTCCATTATTCATCATTTTAATTCCATTAGGTTGCATTAATCATGTCGTTATCTTTCATAATCATTTCATTATCCATTGTATTATTCATTTCATTGATATTTCATCTCATTTTCATTACCATCTTAAGTTGTTTAGATTAATATTAATTTATTATTATAAGAAGCTTAATCCATTCCAATATCATTTTCATTACCATATTAAGTTGTTTAGATTAATATAGATCTATTAGTCTAAGCATCTTAATTCATTTCATTTGCATCCCATTGTCATTTTCATTATTATATTAAGTTGTTTAGGTTAATATATATTTGTTATTCTAGGTAGCTTAAATCCATTTTCATTATCATTTTAAGTTGTTTAGATTTTTTATTCTAAGCATCTTGATCTTCTCATTACGTTGCATTCATTACATGCATCTCATTACATTACATTACTATAGTAGTTCATCCATAACATTAGGCATATCATACATTCATAATCAAGCATTGCAATGCCATCCATAATAAACACATTGTCCATAATAAGTGCTGATGAGCCTAGTTTTTGGTCCAACTTTGAGTAGAATCTATATTTTATATGTTGGGAATTGTCATGGACTTTGATGTTAAATATTGATATTTTCATAATGTTTCCCTAAAACCATTGACATTAGGCTTAATCCTATTTCTGCAAGTTTTAATGGCATTGGCATATTATGTGGATTATCTGTATTGATTTTGCATGTGGTTAATGAATGTTCCTTAAGGTGGTTATAGATATGCAGTTATTGTGCGTACTGGCATTGCCATGTAGATTTAATCTAAAGATGCTAAGTTGAGGAAGACACTTCTAGGTGGGCATGCACCATAACATCTAGCAAAATAATCACTCAAAGGTCAAAGGAGGTTGTTGGCAGAAGATTCCTCATGCAAACCAAGTGTAACAGCCTTGTAGTGGACTTTAATGTTGGTTGAGTAGATGCGAGTGTTACTGTTGTGCTAGATCTTCATTGGACCTTCATGTCTAACCAAATTTCATGCACGTGTAACCGTCGCCACTCCACTTTCTCTATTTTCTCTAAATGGCATCCTCCCATTGTGGAGATGACTACCTTGTTTAGCTGATAGTATAAATAAAGATCAGATGCTCCTTCCTCAGGAGGTTGCACGGTTTGATATTGTACTAGCACTCTCAATTTTTTAGTAATTTAGATACATTACTCTTTTGTACTCATGATTTACAGTGAATAAAATAAATTTTTGAGTTCAAGCATTTGAGTTATCATTAGTTTTAGAGGATACTTATCCAATGGGGCCCATTTGGTGAGTAATCCATCCTTTTGGTTTAGTACTATTTTAGTATACTTTTTCTTTAGTAACTAGTTAGAAATATGGCACTGACTGTTCCTGCAACCACTAGAATTTTATTTTGTGACTATTTTTGCGGCCAAAGTAGATAGAGTAGTGCCCTGTTTGTTGCTCTATTTTCATTACTATTATAAATTTTAGTTTGATGTAATTGTTGATTGATTATTGACATTTATGGTATTCCCTTATGAGCAATTTACTTTCAGCATTGTGTGTTCCTTATCTATAGAATGAAATGGCTACTTTGAGTTCCTAGTGCACCTATTGTGTTGACACATTTCAATTTCACGTCCCTAGATTGAAAAGTTAAATGCACCTTCATAATGATTGAAATAGCTATTCAAGTTAGATGTCCAATCTTTGAATCATGGTTGTAAGGGCTTAGTTATTAAATCATTGTAGGAGGAAAACATTTTAGCGTTGTTGCTAGGGATGGTGTCAAACTAGGGAGTTCTTTGGAGTCATTGGTAGTTTTTCTTGTTGTACTATTTCTGGAAGTTTCTCTTAGTATATCCTCATTTAGGAAGTAATGACCCCCCTTATTCTTTACCAATTATTTGTGTGAGTTGGTTGAAAGTGAGTGATACCACATGCATAGAGGAAGGAGAAGGGATGCTTATAGGAGATTCCTTCCTAACAATCCTAATCCATTTCGGCTAATTAAATATTAGAACCTGCCAAGAGAAGAAGAAGAAAAAGATCCACACCCCTCTGTTGATGCATTTCTTGATTTGACTAGCTCTAATGTCTCCTTTGAAGATCAAAATTAGCTTGAGAACCCCTTTTCTTTGGAACCACATCAAGCAGGCATGGGTGATGCAAATAGGAAGAAACCTAACCAACCATTTTTTCCTTTCCCCATTGCCCATCAGAATGAATTTGACAACATCAAGAACATTCATGCTTCAGCACTCCCCAAGTTTTATTGACTTGTCATAGAAGATCCTGATACCTTTTTTGTTTTATTTTGACATACTATGTAGGAGTTATGATTATACCACTGATTCCCATAGGCTTAAGCTATTTCCTACCACTTTGAAATAGGTTGCATTAAGATGGTTCATGAGCCTAGGAAGAGATACTATGGAAACTGGGGAAGACATGAAGACAAAATTCCTTGAGAAATAAAAGTCCTGAATATTGCAGGGGCAGTGAAATGAGAGGAGGTGACATTTTTTAGGATGCAACAAAAGGAGGATGAGAGTCTAGAAGATTACATTGCAAGTTTTTTTTTTTTCCTACAAAAATTTCCACACCATACACTCAATGAAGACTCACCAAAAAAAAAATTCCTGAGAGGAATCAATGATAGTTGCAATGATTCCTTGGACCTCATGGGAGGAGGAGATATCTCCCAGGTTTCTTGGGAAGATATCAAGAAAATATGCCAAAACTACTCTACGGAAGCTTCAAAGAAAGAGAGAGCTTACCAATCTTCCATGGGTATGTCAACTATTGGTGGAGTTTCAAGAATGGAGATCAATCATTTGCTGGCAGATTTCAAGCAAGACATTATAAATAATCTAGCTACTCAACTAGATACATTTCAAGCCAAGAAGAAGCAAGAAGAGGCAAAGTCAATGTTGAAAAAGTATTGTCGCCACTGTAGACAAAAGAAGAGGGACTGTAGATGCAAGATGGTAGCTAATCTCGAAAGCAAGCAAATTCCACCTGAATTCAAACCAATCCAGATTGAAGAAGACCAAGTCTACTATGTTGCACAAAGGAATTATTGGGCTCCAAGACAAGGTATGCCACCAGAATCCACTATCTTATGTTGGATCATATTTTAATTCCTATTCATTTGGTAACTAATGGCATCCACTATAACCATCCATCTATGGAGGATATCCACCATAGCCTTGGAGTAACCCTCCAAATGCTTGGCCCAATCATCAAAGTTCTCCACCCTAGTGGTAGCAACCTTAGGGGAATTGGAAACAATTTCAAGGGCATTGGAAGCCACCTCCAAGAAATTGGCATCAAACAAATCAATGGAGAGGACAACAATGGCCTACCTAGACAACTAGTTACATGCAACCACCTACTTAGCCTTAGTACCCTGCTATAATTCCTCCACCTACTAATCCAAACTAAAATGCACCTAAACCTACTCAGCCCACATCCAATCCAAATAACAAACCACAACAGTAGCCTACATACTCTGTTGATTCAAATAAATTCCCTACATATGTTGTGAGTGTAAGTGACATCCACTTGTGTTTAGGAACTACTCTACCAACCCCTTCCAAGCCCATTATAATTGAGCTTCCCGTGGAAGAGGAGGAGGAACATTTGAATGATCTCATTCACCCAAGTGTACCTAAAAATTATGAACCAGTCCAAGTCAAATAGACTGAAAAAGAACCACCATTTCCTTAGAGATTGGAAGTTGCCAAGTGTTGTGCAGTTTTTTGCACACACGCCCCACTTGGAGTGGGGGACCCCCTTTCTTTTTTGTGTCTTTGACCTTTGATTTTATTGGATTTATCATTTTGGGGTCTTGACATGTTGGTTTTGCTGGCTTCGCCCTCGCCTTGGGGTTGCAATTGATTGAAATTGGGTTTTTGGCCAAGTCCGGGTTTTCACCTGGATCCGGGATTTTCCGCCTCTGGCGGATTTCTCCGGCCCCGGTTCTTTGTCCGTCTCTTGCCGGATTCTCCGATGCCGGGTTTTTGCCTAACTTCAGGATTTTCCGGTCCAGTCGGATTTTCCCGGATTCCGTCAAAATCTCGATCTTCCTGATTTCCCCGGTTCCTGCATTTCCGCGGAATCCGTGTCTCCGCGCATTCTGGGATTCTCCGAAATTCCACTTGGGGCACGGGTTTCCAGACTTGTCAGAAACGTCTTTTCGCGCATTAATGGCTGAGGTATCTTGGTTCAGACGGGTATAAGGGCGAATTTGGGGCATGTTCTGATTCATTCCAACTTCGATTGCTTCCTTGTTTTCTGCTCTGGCGATTCAGAACTTCCGTTTGAGCTTCGAGGTTTGATCTTGGTTTGTTTGCGCGTGGATTGCTTGTGTTGCTGCCAGTATCTTGTTGCTTGGGCGTGTTGTCACGTGGATTGATTTTCTAAGCTTGATTTCTGCTCGTCTTGATCCATGGTATGTATTCGTCGCCCTTCCGTTAGCTTGCATGGTGATTTGGGGTTTTCTTGTACTGGGCATTGTTGAATTTTGGGGTCGGCTCATGTTTTGACTTTGGGTGTCGTATTTATTCAGTCGGTTTGATCCGTTTTTTTTATTTGAAGCCCATCTCTCGTGCCCTATGAGTTCCGTTTATCCGCTTGATTGCATATTTACACTTTAGACGGAATTCTGGGTCGTGTTGCTTAATTGTTTTGGGTGCGGGATGTGTTACCATGCGAATTTAGGGTTTTCTTGGTGTTTCGGTTAAAGCGATGATTTGATCTTGTGTTTGAATGACTTTCGCCTCGTTTTATGTTGGCTTCCCCGTCCTGTGAGGATTAGAGGGCTTTTAGGTAAATCCCGAACTGATATTTTAACCCTAAAAGCTTGCTCTGGTTTTAATGGCGGATATGTGGTTGTTCGATTTAGGGCATCGTCATTTTAGTATGGGATCCTTCCTTTGAGTGCTTCTGAGTGTTGGACCCTCTTTGCATATTCGAGTCTGGTGATTGTCGTCGGTTTTGGGTTCATTCGAGCTTTGATATTGAGGATCTTGTGGTCGCTCCTGTTTTGGTGCACGTTTTGCCATTTTTCGGGATTCCGAGGCTGTCGCGGAATTTCTGGTCTCCCGGATTTTCCCGGTTTCCTTTTATTCCGCGGACAGGGTTAATTTCCGGTGCATTTGATGCCGTCCGCGAAAGTCCGTCCCATTCGGATTTTTCCGGATTTCCTGTCTGATTGCATTCTTTTGTATATTTCGATGAGGGAATTGGTGGAGTGATTGTTAATGCCTATTTCTTGATTGCCAAAGAGTAAAATTGATGATTTTCCTTTGATTTCCGAGCATATTAATGATTTACATGGCTAATAGTGCTTTGGTGGCAGGAGTCCGTCTGGGTCGGATTTCTCCGGAATTCCGCCCCGAATGTATTTTCCCGGATTATACGATTTTCCCGGATTATTTGATTTCTCCGGATCTCGGAAGATTGGCAATTGGAATTTGGTTTTAATGGATTTGTATGATGTATGCTAACCTTTTGGATGGATATGAGCTTAATAATTAAATTCTAATAATAATTCTTGGATGTGCAGGCTGAATCAAGCAAAGCTGCTGCTGGGAAGTCCAAAGGTGGTGCGGGGGCATCTGCAGTTTCCGAGACAGAAAAATTGAGATTAGACATGAGGAGTCAGGTCCCAGAGAGTAAGATATCCTCCGTGTGGGCAGATGTGTCTGATACCAACGTTGGTGCCTGGCGTTACGAAGAATTCAAACAGAGAACAGCTGAGAAGGACCAATCGGCATTGAGGCAAGGGATGATGAACTCAGGGTTGGTACATGTGGCAGGGTTCCCTCCAGCAGTCCAGTGTTACGAGCTGATTTTGGAGTGTGCTAGGAAGTACGCCTTTGACACACAGATGGTAGTTAGTACTGAGGGACGGGTGTTGGCAAATTTCAGTCCAGCCTCCATTGCCCGAGCTTTCAGCATGCCGGATCTCCCCTCGGTCTGCGCCCTAAACATTGACACTGCTCGCACGTATTATGAGAACGAGCCAGTTAAGGCTCAACAGCTTATCAACTCATGGCTTGAGAAGCCCAAGTCTCACCACTCTAAATTGCCCAAACAGTTGCACAGGGTGAAGTTCAGGCCAGATATTTATGATGCCATCACACTGTTGAGCAGGGTGGCCGGACTCAAAACTGCCGGGGTATTGGAAAGTTGGATGGTCCATGTGATCACCAAGATAGGCCAAGGAACGAATTACCACTGGGCAGGACTTATCAGTGCAGAAATAGATAGGCAACTGAGGAATGTTTTGGAAGGAAAGAAGTTTACCATGTCCTCCTTTGTTATATATATACTGGCCATCTCCTATCCCTACAAGGGACTGACTCCGGCAGGAACTATTGGACAGGACATTATCTATGAGGTCTATCCGGAATTGCACCTCGGACACGGAGATTATAGGAGGGCCAATGATGCCTTCACTATGCACATTACCCGGACCCTTCAGAATGCGGAGCACATTAGATTGTCCGATGGGGCTAAGGGGTTGATTAAGAATTATGGGGCCTGGTTCATCCAGTTCCCCACTTTCACTTATCTCCGGATTGATGGATGCCCCGTTGCTCCCTACAGATTGCCCCGGTATCCCACTGACCACATAGTGCTACTGGAGGTCGTAAGACAAATTTGTGAGTTCGATACGGTGGTGAAGAGGGAGAAACATAAAACTGGTTTTGGAGGTGACTTCCCTCTTGGGATTGGCGTGGATGTGATGTGTCCTTCCATTCAATCAGCTCACACTGCAGGTGAGGAATTGGCCGCCTATGGATTCTCTTTCCATTCAAAGAGAATGAATTTTGACATCACCGGAGGGGCACAGAAAAGGGCTACCCGGGAATACAGGCACAAGGAGGACTTGGAGGACTACTGGGTCAACATCAAGGATGACCTTGATGCACGAAGGAAAAGGTATTCCTGGCTGCCAGTAGAGGCAATTAGGCAGTACAATGTGAAGCTGATTCCAGATCAGCTGGAGGATGATGGAAAACTGGTCCAGGACCATGTCTATGAACCCATCAAGGATAGGTCAGTAGCGGATATTGACTGGAATGAGCCTGAGGTGACAGAGTTGGAGGACTTAATGGCTCCGGTGCTAAAATATACCTTTGCTTGGATCAAACATGAGGTCTGGGTGTTGGAAAATGCCAATGTTCCCCTCACTTTCGACCTGATGGGGAATCTCAACCCCATGTCCACTTCAGAGGAATCCGGGGAAGAGGACCCCAAAGGGAAAACAGCCAAGGCCTCTCCTTTCAAAATCAAGGTCAGAAGCCCTAAGGGGACTCAACCTGCAGCAAAAAGGAAACCTATCGGCAAACGCAGGTGGAAGACCCTGACTATCAGCAGGTCTTCGGACGAGGAGGAGGTGGAGAAAGCTGAGGAGGAGGATGTTCCTCCACCGCCCAAGAAGGCCAGAACTACAAGGGTGGCGAAAAAGAAAGGCCAAACGACTTCGGAAGATGAGCCTCCGGTTGTGGATGTAGAAAGTTCTGGAGGGGAGAAGACCAAAGTATACGCCAGAAGATCCAGAACTCCGTCCCCAAAAGATGCTGCACAGCCAAAGGTTTCTTCTCCAATATCGCCAGCCACTGAACAGGACAGGCCTGTCTCTCCTCCGCAGGGTGTAACAGAACCGGTAAATCCGGATGAGCAGGAAATCAGCGGAGAAGCAGAGCCGTTTGAGGAAGGGGCATTATTCAGTGAGGCTGCCGAGCTCGAGGTAGAGACAGAAGAAAGGCACACTTCTCCCTTGGTGCAGTACGAGGACTCTCCGGAGAGTGAGAAGGGTTGCGGATCTCCAGAACCAGAGAAAAGCATCCCCGCTGGAACTCCATCGCCGGTGCTTCCTGAGTTGCGATTTGAGGAGATGGACCAAGGTGAACAACCCCCAGAGAAAGATGATGACAAGGCAACAGAAGAGGGAGAAGTCAAGGTGGCAGTAGCAGAAGAGGAGAAAGTCACAGAGGACCCGGGGAAAACTGACACAGAAGGAATCCGGACGGACCCTGTAGCCCCGGACTGGTTAGAAAAAGAAATAGCAAGGAAGAAACAGGTGATAGTGGAGGACACTCCTCTCGACTGGGATGCAATGTTATCTCAGATTGGAAAGGGGAAAAAGAAGAAGGCTGCTAGGATAATTTCCCGGGTGGAAAGGGATGAGGTGCATAACCGTGTAGTCCACATCGCCACCCCTGTTGCAGATAAAACAAGAGAAGAGGTGGTAGGCCATGATTACAGTGTCCAAACCATTAACCTTGGGCCAGCTTCCTTAGAACAAGACATTGAGGAATTCGAGGGGTCAAGTGCTGTGATTCTGGATAGATTGAAGAAGGAGACTCAGACAAAGAGAGAATTGAAAAGGGAAAATGAAAGGTTGAGGAAAATCTTAGAAGAGGTCATGAAACCTCTACAGTCCCTCCATCCGTCCTCCTCTTCTACTCCCGGATTTCTGCCGAAGGAAACAATTTCTGGCATAGAGAAGATGAAGGCTTCCACACAAGCTGCCATAGACTGGTTAATGAGTGTTCGGACACAAGGGGATGAAGCTATTAAGGAGATCCTGTCTGTTGGCAAGGATGCAGTCCAAGGAAAAGAGCTGATGGAAAGCATCATTTCTCAGGATATGAATGATGTCGATTCTCTGTTGCAGAAGACAAAGATTATTCTGGGGCATGGCAGGGAACAATTGGGCAAGGATGGAATTCTTCCCTCTTCCAGGTTGGATGAACCATGGGAATGGTTCGAAGCATTACAGATCAGGCAGGGAGCCCTGAAAAAGATAAAGAAACGAAGAAAAGCCATTGATGCCGACCTTACTGCAATCTATGATGGTTGCATTGCGTTTTTTGAAGTGATGACAGGGAGGAATAAGATGGCTCCCAAGTACCTGAGTTTGGATCAATTGAAGGAATGGTGGCATGAGGTTTATGCCCCAGATTCTGATGAGGTTGTCACTGGCCATATGCTTGATGATGCGGCTACATATTTGGCAATAATAGATAGATACCTGACCAGCAGAAAGGATTGGAAGGGGACCATTGAGCGGTCCAGTGATGGGATTGAGTCAATTAAATGC
>VDFB02281492.1:888958868-889011195 GCA_007258455.2 Sequoia sempervirens
TATAAATTGTTTGTAAATTTTTAGTTATTGATTGTGTTTAAAATTCTGGGTTTTCTCCATCATAGCAATATTCAGTGGAAAGATTTGTTTTCATGTATACTGTAATTTAAATTGTATAATTAACAATTTAGGGTTTTTGTATGTGATTTTAAGGGTTTATTTATAAACCCTTTAAATCACATGCAAATTTGTGAAAACCCTAGCTAACAATACACATAAAAAATTATTGTAATATTAATTTCCATTTTGTGAGCAACCATACATAGCCCATTACTAACAATGATGGTAAATTTGTTACTCTTCATCCATATTTTAAACAATTTGAACATAATTCAAGAACTATGGACATCTTTTACTGATATCAAATTAGCATAGTTCAATGATGTATACTCATTTCTTTTGGTGATGACCATAAGAGATAAATATGTATACTCATCTTTGAGGAAGCTGCTAAAATTTGGGTGCATAAAAGCCTGACAACATTTGGCTCATAAGGAATAAGAATGAGTAAGATGAGGGAGAACTAATGCAATTCTTGAAGAACAATAAAAATTGCACCTTTTTTCTATTCACTATAGTGTGTTAAGGCAAGGCAATGAATAAGACTACATGTAATAGCCTCTTTCTACAACATGTAGCTAAGATTTTGCTATGAGTTTACCTACTCTACTAGGTTACTCATATGAAAAAATGTAGTACTTTATATTAAGATGTATTTAGGAAATTTCACATGGTTAAAGCTGTAATAAATACAACTATACATATCAATTTGTGTTTTAATTTTGTTGTACATCATGCTACAAGGCCTCCTATGAAGGGTCTCTTGTGGGCATTTTTTTTTTTTTAAGATGATTATGTTAAGATTTCATGTAATAGTACCTCTTAAAAGAAACACATGCAAGTGAGTTCTCAATAAAAGAAGAGAAAGGGTAAAGCAGTCTGCTGTTTTGTCTACTTGGGGCAATGTAACCATAAGAACCTGCAATGGATAACATGCATTCTGGAGTGCTTGGATCCTGCAAAAATTTTGCAAGCCCAAAATCTGCAACATGTGCCTCAAAGTTAGAGTCCAGGAGTATATTATTAGATTTTACATCACAATGAAATTAGTAAGATACTACTATTATTGACTTCTTCCCTGTAAATATTTATCATTTCCTAACATCCAGATCATGATATACCTGTAGAGGTCAATTTCACATCTAAATAGAGGAACTCCCTCACTCTGTTGTACTTACTGCATTATCATTTCCTACATCGTGCAATAGGGAATAGTTTTAGAAAAACATAGATATAAAACTACATCGAGTGTTTACTTCCTAAGAAGTGAGAATAAAATACCAAATTTCTATGATATTTCATTCAAAACATCAAAAAAATCAATTGTTGAGAATCCATGAAGTTGAGATTTGTCAGTGAACCCTCTGCCATATGCCAATTATTAAACTATGAAGAAGAGGAAATTTACATTTTGAGTAATGAAGACACGATTTTTAAGAATCAACTATACATTCTAACAAATAATGAATGTACATCATAGTGATATACTTGTTTGATGGTAATTGGCATTACTTTGCGTCCCTTTGTAATCCAGTATTACAATTCAAGTACAAGTATGCATCAATGAATAGCCTGATCTTTTGTATAAGGAATTCACATTCTAAAATGTTTCAAAATCCAGACATATGGCCCCTGGCACTCAGTTCTCTTCTTTCTTCTCTTCTTTTGCTAAATTGTTGATATCTTCATGTAATGGTGATTTTAGAGAATCTTTTAACTCCATTGTTTCTGTTATACCTTCTTTATAGCCTTCAATGTAATGGTGATATTGTAATATTTAATGTTTAGACTTTACATCATGATGAACTATAAGTGGGCAACAGTCATGGTGCAAATTTTAGGAAATTTCACATGGTCTTCTTACACCCTTCAGCTTATAGGAAAAACCCATTTCCTAGTATTCCTCTAATGACCCTTATGACATAGTCCTCTAATGACCCTTGTGACACATTTACTGTATATAAGAGGTGCATGGAAAACCTACATATGATTTATAAATCCATTGGTTATATCTACAAATCATGTAAAAATCACCTATATGTATTATAAAAATCATTTAAAAATCACTTATATGTATTATAAAATCATTTAAAATATTATAATTTACACGTAGTTATTCCCATGTGTAATTGAAGGCTAAGGCCTCATACTATAGCAACTTACAATATAATTCAATTCTAATTGTGAATAAACAAATATTATATTATTGTTGAATCATTTCTTTCTACTCTATGTTTTTCTTTTGGCTACATAGTTGGATAATAATTTATTCTTATCTTTCATCCCTATCTACATTACAAAATAATTTGAAGACCACATAACATCAAAGAAATTACACCAAACCTAAGATTTATAAGCCTCTTTTTTTTTTTACTTTTTTGTGATCCACACGAGTCATTCTAGGATAGATCTCAAACTAGGTTATCTTATTTCCCTTTCCTATAGTATCCATAGCTTATCAATAGGGTTGAGATGAGATTTCTCCTCGAAGAAAGATTAGAATATAGAGTAGCTCATGAAATAACAAAGAAATATGGCATGATTAATAAGAGGGCATTAGTTGGTCCAAACCTTTTGGTTCTTCCAAAACGTTTGGAACTAGCAACAACATGAGGAGGTGGTTTTTCTAAAACATTTGGACCAACTAATGCTCTCTTGTTGACCATACCAATAAAAGTAGAAATATATGGCAATATGAACCAATTTCATATTTTTTAAAAATAGAAGAAACTATAAGATATTAGATTTAAAAATGAAACCTTTTTTGTACACAACCCTAAACCATATAACCTATGCTACTCAAAATTTATAAGAGACTTAGATTAAGCAAAAAGAGTTAGTTACAAACATTGATGAAAAAATAAAAGCTCACAAACACCAACCCTAAGTGAAGCTAGTTATATAGTAGAAATTTTAGTGTTTATTCAATGTATTTTAGGATGTGGGTCTAGTAGAAATTATAGATATGACTTACACTTGTATAATTTTATGTATTGTGAAATTATAGAGTTGTAAGTCATCCTAAAATACATTGTGTTAGATAACAATTTTTTTATTATAACTCTAATTACTTTAACTTACCTAGTAATTGGAGTTATTAAATTGAAGTTATGTAAATGGGTAAGTGAAATTAGTTAAAGTAAAAATTTTGGCACCTATATAATTTCATTAAAATTCATGATTTTATGAATATATTTAAGTGGTGCATTTAAACATTTAAATGAAATTATAGTCATACTTTTATTAAGTTGTAAGTCATATCCTAAAATACATTGTGTTAGGCAAAAAAATTTATTTCACTTATCTATTCACATAACTCCAATTAATACCCTTCGAAGATTATTTCAATAAAGTATTTGATTGATCTTTTATTGTATTCAATGTATACCATCATGGAGAATGGAGAAAAGGGCCAGTTATTACTCTTCCAAATTATTTTAATAAATTGTTATTCAATATTCTTTTGTATTTGATCGATCATTTAATGTATTGAATGTGGGAAAGCTTGGGTTCAAAATGTATTTGTAGACACACTCTTTGACATATCAGCCTTCAAACATAGTCAATTCACTTGAACATGCAAAATGTCAATCAAATATAGAAGAATATTAAATAATTAATTTATTGAAATAATTTGGAAGGGTAATAATTGACCTTTTTAGATGCCTCACACTAAATGAATGTTTAATAGGTCATGCTTGGTGATGGTGTACATTCAATACAATAATTGATCAATCAAATGCTTTATTGAAATAATCTTAGAAGGGTAGTAGTTGGAGTTTATGTGAATGGATAAATGAAACTAGTTATATAGTAGAAATTTTGGTGCCTACAAGGTATTTTAGGATATGACTTACAACTAGATATAATTTCATTTAAATGCATTGATTTTATGAATATATTTAAGTGGTGCATTTAATTGAAACTATAGTCATACTCTTACATAATTAAGTTGTAAGTCATATCCTAAAATACATTGTGTTAGGAAACAAATTTTCTTTCACTTATCTATTCACATAACTCCAATTAATACCCTTCGAAGATTATTTCAATGAAGTATTTGATTGATCATTTACTGTATTCAATGTATACCATCATGGAGAATGGAGAAAAGGCCCAATTATTACTCTTCCAAATTATTTTAATAAATTGTTATTTAATATTCTTTTGTATTTGATTGATCATTTAATGTATTGAATGTGGGAAAACTTGGGTTCAAAATGTATTTGTAGACTCACTCTTTGACATATCAGCCTTCAAATGTGGTCAATTCATTGAATGTACAAAATTCCAATCAAATATAGAAGAATATTAAATAACAATTTATTGAAATAATTTGGAAGGGTAATAATTGGGCTTTTTGGATGTCTCGCACTAAGTGACTTTTTAATAGGTCATGCTTGGTGATGGTGTACATTCAATACAATAATTGATCAATCAAATACTTGATTGAAATAATCTTGGAAGGGTAGTAATTGGAGTTTATGTAAATGGATAAGTGAAACTAGTTATAGTAGAGATTTTGGTGCCTAGGGCAATGTATAAATTAGGATATGACTTACACCTTAATGTAAGAGTATGAATATAATTTCATTTAAATGTACACCACTTAAATATATTCATAAAATCATGCATTTAAATGAAATTATAGATCTATTTGTAAGTCATATCCTAAAATACATCGTAGGCACCCAAATTTATACTATATAACTAGTTTCACTTATCCTTTCACATAAGTGAATTTAGCTAGAGTAGAAATTTTGGTGCCTAGCACAATGTATTTTAGGATATATGACTTACAACATAATGTAAGAAATTTTTCAGACTATATAATTTCATTTAAATGCACCACCTAAATATATTTATAAAATTATGTATTTAAATGAAATTATAGAGTTGTTAAAGTCATATCCTAAAATACATTGTAGGCACCGAAATTTCTACTATAACTAGACACACTTATCCATTCACATAAATCCAATTAATAGCATTCCAAGATTATTTCAATAAAGTATTTGATAGATCATTTATTGTTATTTAATATTCTTTTGTATTTGATTGATCATTTATTGTATTGTTCATGTACACCATCACCAAGAATGGTATTATACATTCACTTAGTGTGGCATCCAAAAAGGGCTAGATGTGTGTAATGACAAAAGGATAAACAATTTTAAGACCTCAATCATAATAGAATATCTCCTTCTCTAACATGAAGTAGAATTGCACCACACATAATTATAGTGTAGGAGTTCATTCAAGATTTATGTATTTATATGCTTATTTGTTACTTTTACATGTGAATGCTTCATTAGGATATTTTAGTACCACTTCTTTTATAGGAAATTTTTTATAATCCTAATTTCTCCCTTTCTCCCTCTTTTTCATGATAGTTGAATGAAATTAAATTTTTTCTTATTAAATTACTTCATGATGTTCAAGCCACTTATTGCTCTTGTATTTCTTATTTTTTATAATTTCCTATGGAGCATCTTACTAGAAAAATGGTTATTGAATATATTTTACTAAATTAGAGAAATAGAATTAGTACATATTTGTAATTTTTTTGTTTTTTAAATTAAATTTGCAGATCTTTACATATTTATATAGATATGGCTAATGATCAGGGATCACATCATTTCGCTCAGTCTCAGCAGCAAAATAAGGCTAGGTCTAATTTATATAGTGATAGCATTAGGAGATTAGAGAATGCTTTGAGATGTTTGCACCAAATAATACTTAACTCCCCTAATCTCACTAATTCAGATAGATTAGTTAGCATTCAACAAGAGATCCATCATATGATTCACATGATTTGATCTTATAATCCTTATGATGAGGTCAGCACAGAGGAGTTTTACAACTCCCTTGCTAGGAGTGTTGTTGGCACAGAGAAAATTGATTCTATTACTAGTAGAGTTTCAACACGTAATGTGCACAACATGTTCCCTTATTATATGGAACAAAAGAAAGTTAGAGGATATGTTGTTACTAGATATACAAATGAGCTTGTTGCTCCTTTTATATATCCCAGATGGTTGGAAACTCATCATAGATGGCCTCATAATGACGAGTTTCCACTGTAATTTTGTAAACAACTATATGTTGAGCTTCATTTAGGGTTAGCAGTGGACTACACATCTATTCCTTCACATGCTAGATAGGGAAAAGGGAGGTTTGTTGACAAACCTCAATTTAGACGTGCAAATTTTCCACCACCTGTCAACAAGAGGGCATTAGTTGCTCCAAACCTTTTGGTTCTTCCAAAATGTTTGGAACTAGCAGTAGTAGGAAGTGTAGTAGCAACACCTACCCGAACAAACCTTTTTGATAGTATTGCCATGATTTCTACTCAGTTTGATCAGATGCCATCTGTTCATGTAGGTAGATACTTATTATGTCCACAAATTAGCCTTCCTCCTACTAAGGCTACATCTGTCGATTATGATTCCTACATTCGAGCATAACCACCATCACCATTAGATGTGGCCCAGATGAGTGAAGCCACTATATGTAATGTTGCTTCAATTTCCATTGCTGATTTACTATCATCATACCAGTTTATCAGTGATGAGTATGGGATTCCTTTAGATGGTGTAGCAGCTCATATTAGATGACATTTTGGTAGACAGCCGGGTCAGGCTGAGGTGGCCTCACAAGATGTACATATTTCAGACTAGCCTACATCCCTTGAGGTTACTGCACATGATGTACATGGCACATATAGCTCACTTCTCTTTGGCACTATTCCTCTATCTAATACAGGTGTCCCTGATTTGACTATGCATTCTCGTTACATTAGTGACAATGGTAGAGTGCTCTAGGGTGAGACGCAGGTACTTTCAAATAATCAGATATATTTTGCGTTCTAAAAATTCACATACATATATAAAATAAAATTGACTTTAAAGTAGTTCTCACTCTTCATTGGAATCTGGTATTTTTAAATTTGTAGTAAAATGAGGGTTTGTCAGGCTTTGGAGATTTGGAGCATGTAGACTATCCTATGCATGCTACATTTGGGGTACACATTTATAATATTTAAAGTAATTAATACATTCAAATATTTGAAGTACATAACTTTAAGATGACTTTAATACATTTACACATGTGTACATTAAATTAATTAATGTACTTTCTTTTGCAGGGAGATAGATCGGGACATGGATCAAGACAAGGATTGAGAGAGGCATTGGGCCATGGATCCAGAGAATCATGACATGGATCCAGACAGGGATTAGGAGAAAGATCAATCCATAGTCATATTAGGAATCCTCCACTTTTATTTATTTTACATGTAGATACATGATTTGTTATACATTTTATAATGTGATTTGTCACATTATGGTTCTTAGATGATGATCTTCACATTATATACATTTTACATTATGGCTTCACATTATGGTTTCACATTATGGTTCATCTTATTATATTTTACAACATATATACATTTTACATTATGGTTTCACATTATGGTTCGTCTTATTATGGAAATAGAAATTCTTGAAGCTAATCAGGGATTACAAGATCCATCTTTACAACTTTTCCAAGAAAATAGAAATATAAATATAAAACTAACAAGATAAAACACAATAATTCCACACCCTCTGATGAACATATCAAAGAATCCATATAGACCTAATGATGATCAACATCACCCAATAATGTGTGACCATAAGGCCCACCCATTTGTACTAGGAGCATATTGATTAGGTAGTCCAACAACACTCACACAAAACAAAGTGGTTGAATAATCAAACATACTAATTGCATATCATACATGAGCCATCCAATAGAATACACATTGAAAAAATAATATCGAATAATGAAATACAATAAAATACAATTATAATGGAAAGGACAAAAAATAATCATGTGAATGGGTATGTGCAGGATCATGATGGGCCAAAAAGTGGCAATATTATGGGTATTTGTAGGGTATGTGGCTAACAACTTTTTTTTACCCAAAATTGATAAAACGAAAAGGGTTTTTAAAGGATATTCTCATATTTCCACTAGTATAAATTATGCTTTACTTTGAATTTAATAAATAATTATTATTCTTTTTCTTTTTGAATTACAACTAAAGTCCTGATTGATAGGCTGATTGAAAAACATCTATAGATTTCAAACGATATCACATTTTTTGAATCTGAAAAATGTGTCACATTCTATGCTTTGCATACTATAGAATTTTAAAAAAAATTGAATTTCATGAAGTTTTGACCAAATTAAGGTGGTTAGACATACATGTTTTTATATTTTTTAAAAGTTGTAATAAAGAATTCATAATTAATTATTTGCTTGGAAAAAAATTACAAAAAAATATGCATCACATCGAGACATGAGTCCTCTACTTATATGTAAAATCTTATAAAAAAATATTATCATTTTATTGTGGTTAGGGTGGTCAGACAAACACCTACTTATTTTTTCCCTAAAATTTAACTGCTACTGCATTGAAATTTCAAATTTTCACCAAATAGATTTTTTCTTTTTTTAAATAAACCTAGTAGTTTAGAAACTACATTCAATTTTCTATAGATTCTATTCTTACATATTTTTGAAATAATATAGATAACTTATTCAAATTTTTACATCAAGTTGCCTAACTCTGATTTTTTTGAATTTTATTGCCACTTAAGGGCCTATTTTTCCATGATGATCTTGCACATACCCGAATATATTTATGTACACACATTGGATATAAACATGTGAATATATCATGATAATTTATTGAGTCTTAATTATGTTTAGGTTTATTTGATCTCATTTTAAATTATATTTTTATATTTGATCCATTCTCAAACTCCTCTAGTTTACCATTGAAATTTGACTGGAAATAAAATTTCACTCTACTCTTAACTCTAGAGTTAAATTCTAACACCAAAAGGTCCAAAGTGATTAAAATATTGTGACACATAAATTGAGGTTAAAAACAAAGACACTCATATCCAAAAGATAGATGCATTTCCATAAGGAGAATTTTCATCCTACAAAACAAAAAGGTTTAATATGGTCTACAACTCAATTTTGATATTTAAAACAAAAAACAATACAAACTTCCCAAAAACATCATTAATGAATTTTGGAAAATTTTCAATGTTAAAAATAAATAAAAAACTAAAATGGAATATACCCTTTTGAGAACTCAAGCTAGGAGTACTCAATTTTCAAATGGTAATGATTCAACAAAAAAATTCCATAGATCTGCCTAAAATGTAATTTTCCAAATCCAAAAATGTACAAATATAAAATTCACAAGTAAAAATATAGATCTTGATTCAAACTTATCATACTACAAATGGAAAGGCATACAATCTCCTTAGGTGAAGGATGAACTTTAATATGAAAACTATCTAAGCATGTTTGTATAAATCAAAATAGAATAATACATTCACAAATCAAAACCCTCAACAACAAAGATTATCTTTCTTGAATGTAATGCACACAATCCTTTGGCAACCATCTTTTAGATCCAATCTAAATATCCTAATCCACAAGAAATTTGTAAACAATAATTTTGCAAAATAATAGCTCTCACCATGGAGGAGAGGGAAGAGAGAAATATGGAAAATGAATAAGTGTTTTAAAAATGACTCTGTGTTTCCTTTGTCTCAAAAATCCCTAACCTCTAATTAATTTTTTTTACTCTTTTCACATCCAAAATAGTTGTTTTCCACAATTAAGACACTAATTTTTAGTGATGGCACAATGAAGACACTATCTAATGTGTTGCACATTCATGGTAGTACTTAATCTAACTATGCAATAACTTTTGATGATATAAATGAATTAGTTAAATCTTACCATCCTAATCTAACCAAAAAATGGCTAAAATTTAAAAAACAAATGTAGGATTAAAATACAACAGATTATGATAGAAAAGATGTAAGCTCCCAAATAATCACCACCATTTTATGTCCTACATACATAGATCTAGTCAAATCTTTATAGCACCAAAATATTGGATTCTAGAAGTACAACCATAATTAAAATCTATAGACTATCATGAAATGTCTCCTAAAACTTGAAGGCTATATGCTGTAAGAATGCGAAAGAAATAAAAGGGACTATTTAATATACGTTTTAAGAAAGATTTATAGGAAAATAAGATTACAAAAAAGAAAGATTCATGGGCTACTATTGATTGAAATTATTTGAATTCAACATAAAATAAAAAAAAAATCAAATTTAGGTCCAAATGTTTTATTTTTATTCAAGGGGTAAACACTTTTGACTCAGAGCTATGAACCGGTGAGGTCACAAATGGGGAACCTCATCCCAAAATGTTACATGTATGTATTTTCATAGAAAATATATATATACAAAAATTTCTTCAAGTTCATGGTACATATAATTTGGATCCTCTCTATCTTTTATTATCTCTAAAATCTTTTCATGGTCTTCAATAGGCAACCTCCACCTTTGTTTGGTACACCCTCTTTTTGGTAAAGTTTCAAGATTCAATCTTGTTTCTATAGCTAAATGACTATAATGTAAAACCTTTTGGCCTGACATATAACCAATAAATGTAATTCCATTTGTATCTATCTTTGTTTGTTGATAGTATGTGCCTTCAACAATCACTGATCCGGTAGGATACTCTTGTCCATCACCATCTTTCATTGATTCTAAAAATTTACATTTTGGTTGTGTACATCTTAGTAGATTGTAATCTACACCTTCTACATTGTCAGGATATGCAAGAATAGCAAAAATATCTCTTGTACAAACCATGTTCAACTTAGGTAGAATATAAATTATCAATTGTTAGAAATAAAATTCAATTTAAAAATTAAAAATTTACTTGTAACAACTAAATCTGATACACGTTTGTAATCAACTAAATACATAGGATCATAGATATCTAAAATGTCATTATCTTCAAAAGGGTTTGATGTGTCCACTAATTATTTTGTTTACCATTGTGAAACATACCCATCTCTAATATTCTCACATTGTAGAGTATTTGCATTGTTCTTAATGCAATCAACACAAAAACATGATTTTTCTCACTTGAATTACTGGAGGCCTACTATGTCCTACTGTCACGATTTGATGCAAACTTCTAATACCACTAATTTTTTGACAATTAGTAAGAGTTGATCGATCAATATTTGTAAATTTCAAATGTATCCAATAAAAAGTGTATAAAATTTAAAATTCAATTCATGTACACATTGAAATTCATAAAAAAAATTCATTTATGTACATTTAACTTCCCAAAAATATCGTGTGTTGTATATTGAGTCATGGGAAACAAAATTAATTTTGCACCATTCAACAATTTCATGTGCATTCCTTATGGCCTTACCTACAAATTCATGTTGGTGAAATGTCAAGTTAAGAGGTTTTGTAGTTGAAAGGAAAAGACGGATCTCAAAAAATATAATTATATTTTTTCTAAAAATCCATATGGTGTTACCGACAAGTTCGTGTTGGAAAAGTTCACACTTCACACATACTCCAACTCCATCATGCTCTCCTTTTCCATGTCCACTCTCATAGAAATTCCACAAAATTTTTATGTCGCGTCTAATATGTTGTTGGCTTAACCAATTAAAAGCTTTTGTAGACTTAAATTGTCCTGTGACGTTACAACCAATTTCATTTAAAACCAAGATAGTAAAAATAAACTATATATGTACAACTAATTAAGTTTGAACAAGTTAAGTAAAAAAATAAACATATAATTTAAAAAAAATTAAATCAACACTTAGCAACACATTGATCAAACCATATCCAGTGTTGTGAAGCATCTATTTGATGTTGTCTCAGGTCTTCAAAAAACATTGCAAAATAATGGGCTACATAGCTTCTATCATGACCTATATCATCACTGATATAAAATTGAACCTCTTTGATGATAATTCACTCATATTTGCTACTTTGTAGACCATCAAGATGTTCTTTGACATGCCTATAACAAACTTGTACAAATATTGCAACTTTCTCTGAATGATGACATTGGCTTTGGATCTCACCTTGAGGACTAAATGCATAGTTCTCATAGAAGTTAACAATAGAGAGAATACAACCCGTTGGAAAGCAATTGAGTCATGAAATTGCTTAGCTTTCCATCTAGCACCATGACAATGTTGAATATGTGGATATATGATATTGCAATTTTTTTTCATAAACTCATTGTAAGATAACTCACTTTCTTTGAGAACAATTTTTCTAGTCTCAACTCCTAACTTTGTTGAGTATTTCTCATATTCAAATCTCTTCCACATAACTTGCATTGAATGATCAATATTGTCAACCTGTAAAAGATTCTTCAAATTTCCACATTCATTACATATATTTTTTATACACTGCACTTTCAATTCATTTGAATATTCTATTTTTTCACATAGAAGAGACTTCACTAATTGTGTTGTACTTCCAGGGATGACTATTTTGGATTGATTACTACTATAAATTTTCTATATGTCTGAAGGTGTAGATCAAATTCAACATGATTTCAACAACAAGTCTCACGTATCTTATTTATACATAAAAAAATTGGTCATAGTCTCTCAAACATCCTTTGACAAATCTTCACATCTGAAAATTCTTGCTTGAATGCTTAAAAAACTCACTTTGAGTTGTATCTATAAAATGTTTTAGATGTGAATTTTTTTTACCATATGCACCTTTTATTTTTATAGTGTCCCTTCTATTGGAAGAAACATGAGAGTGGCTGGTCCAATATTCAATCACTTGTTCCTTTACATCTTCTGATATTTTATCTTTTCGGGGAACCTTGCAAATATTTGCCCCATTATTCTCAATATTTCCATCCAATCTATTTCTCTTTTTGATATATCTTTGAACATTTCTCTTAGAAACATTGAGTAATTCAAAAACTACTTTAACTTGTCTTCTATGTGATAATTTCTTACTATAAATTAATGTCATCAATGCTCTACGTGCAACACTTAAATCAACAACTCGACTCTTGCTTTCAATAGAATTCAATGCTTCTTGTAGGTTTTCAACTATTGTTTTTGTTGGTGTAATTAAATGTCTTGTACCTTGTCCTAGGTCATGATTACACCTTAGTTAAGTTTACTTAGGGACCACATAGGAGGTTGATGGAGATTTTCCACTTTTGGTGGACTTGACATGTCATTTCCTCATCACTTCCACCTTTTGTGGACACATCATGTGATCATCTCTCCACCTTTTGTGGAGATTATCACATTATCCTTTTCCACTTTAGATGGAGTGATAACTTTTCCTTGTTGTCACATGTCATAAGATTATGACACTTGTCATAATCTTATGCCCTTCTATGTTCTCACCTTGGCTATATAACCAAGGGGTCTCCTATGTACATTGTATTGTACCATTCCATTATCTCATATTATTGACATTGAATACAGTTTATTCTTGTCATATTCTATCTCTCTCTTTTGTGCTTTCTATTAGGCCTCTAGATCTTGGGTGACTACCTTCATAGCCAATTCTTACATGGTATCAGAGCTTTTGGAGTGCCTTTAGTTAGTCATTTGGAGAGATTCTTGGAGGGTTCCATTTTTGGCCTTGTATTGCAGGTGCATATTGGGAGCTTGTTGCATCAGATCTGAGCTCGCCATTGTGTCCGGAGTGCCCGAGATAGTAATATTTGCCTTTTGTTTCATCTTAGTTGGACATTGGAGGTCCAATCTGCAAAGGGTTGAAGATCGGAGGTGGTTGCCAGATCCAAGAGGTAGCTACCACTTTGGAGCATTTTCAGTTGAAAAGGACCTCGCCATCGTGCTCAGAAGGGCCAAAAACCCATAAATCGACTGCCAAATCGGAGCAAGTTGTCTGCCGAGGAAATTTTTTTTTACTGGCCGAGCCATACGGCCCAGCCATTATTGCGTCGGGTACGATTTATTTTTCAAAAAAAATATTATTCATTTTCTGCGAAAATTTTATTTCAAAAAAAAATCAAAAAATTTCGCAGTCTTTTTAAATATTGTAAAGTTTTTTTAATAAAAATAAAAATTTAGTTACTGCGCAAGGTACGCAGAGTAGCCTGTTGCAGTATAGTACCCGCAGGGTACCACGCGGGCCTGGCAAGCAACCACGTGGCCTACAGCCGTGGCCACCGCGGACTCCGTGGCCCCACGCGGACCCTCCACCGGCGCACCTGATTTTCAAATTCTGGCAACAAAAAAAAAACCGGCACACTTTCCGGCCCGTAAAACATAAATTCGGCAGGAATATTCCATGAAAAGATTCCTCAGCGACAGGATATTCTAGCATTTTCCGACAGATTCCAACGGTTTCCGCGACGGTCAAACGACCGTCAATTTTAAACCACTGCATCCTGTGATGGGCATTCAGCCGTCAAATTTAATACAGTGAATTGCTGACGTAAGCCCTGCGTCAATAGTTTTTGAAAATTTTGACCCCCTCTCCATTGAGCTTTTGGCTTTTGCAATTCATCTTCAAAGGCTCATATCTTGATCATTTTGAGGCCTTTTTTGGTGCAATTTTTTTTTTATTTGGGCTAATTTTTCATGTACATCACAGCGGTAAATTTATTTTCTGATTTTGGTGCACAGATTTTCTAGAAAATTGGATTTTTCTCAGATCTTGCTCGATTGTCACCATTTTTGCAACTTCCGGGGCTCCGTTTAGGCTCATACGAACTCCTTTTCAGGTGCCATTTTTTTTGAAAGTGCATGATTTTTTCTAAACTTCATAGTGGTGCTATCAGTTTGTAGTAATTGTGATCAGAAATTGTACTTTCAGCACTTGGTCATTTTTGGCCTATTTTGGCATTTGTAAAGTTAAGATCTCAGTTTGGTCTTTTGTATCAATCATTTAAGTCTGCTATAGCCTACTTAAGGCTGTTGTAAAACATTGAAAATCAGAAGCCCACTTTGCTTGGCTTGCAAGTGGCCATTGTACACGCACTAATTATAAAGTGCCAAATCATCTTTTTGGGGGGGTTTCTTTGATTGAGTGAATTTGGGTGGGTGCCTTGAGTGATTGTGCCTCTCTCTCTCTCTTGTTCTCTTTCATTTTGCTGCTATGGTTTCTCCTAAGTTTCCTTTGTTAACTCCACATAATTATGCTTCTTGGAAAATTGATGCATGGAGTAAGTTAATGGAAAAATGATTAACTCATTATATTGATGGAACTGTTGTTGCACCATCTGATCCTCAAGCTAATCCTGTTGCTCATTTGGATTGGCTCACTAAAAATACTATGGATCTTGGAACATTAAGGAAATATGTATCAAAAGATTTAATCTTTCAAATTGATAAGTGTAAAACAATTAAAGAAGCTTGGGAAAAGTTTGGTCAATTGTATGGCCAAGTTGATGAGATTAGAGGTTATCAGCTTGAGAATGATCTCACAATGTTAGATCACAAGAATTTTGATACAATCCAAGACTATGTCACTAAGGCAAATGAGCTAAGAGCATAGCTTAAGGATTGTGGCATTGATAAGAAGGATGCACAGTTGGTCTACAATTTGTTGGGAAAACTTCCATTAGAATATGCAACATTTGTTTCTAGCTTCCAAACCCATCGCTTGACAGTAGGTAGCTCTTTCATTATGCCTACATTCGATGCTTTTACATAAATGTTGATGTTAGAGCAAACAAAGTTGATAAGCATGGGGATTCTCAAGTCTTTAAAGTCCAAGGCTTTGGTGGCTAATCAAGGGAATCAAGGGACTCAAGGAAAGGGTTCCAATAAGAAGCAGAAGTAATCTTCACAAGGAGAGAACCAACAATCAACTCCTCCACAATAAATCTCATCAACATCATCTTCTTCAAAGAAGTACAACAATTCAAGCAAGAGGGAGCAACCAACATGTGCATATTGCAAAAAATTTGGTCATGAGGAGCATCGTTGTCGTGTTAAGCAAATTGATGAGTTGAAACATATCCTTAAGAAGAACAACATCAACTTTCCAGCTGCATATCAAGAGAAGGACTCATCTCCTTCCACTTCTTCTAAGGGAAAAGGCACAACTCTCATGGCAACAACATCAAGCTCTTCTCCTTCTTCTTCATCTCAACATGAGAAACATAAGGGGCAAGCATTTCTTGTAGTTGTAGATTCCAATTCAGATAGGTGGATCCTTGATTCAGGAGCTTTGCATCATATGACTTCGTCCAAGGATATGTACTCTTCATTTGATTCTTGTTCATCACCACCCATTTTGATGGCCAACAACACTTCTTTGGCAGTTTGTGGGAAGGGTTCTATTGACATTGAAGGTGGAGCATTTAATGATGTTCTATGTGTGCCTACTTTGTCAAGGAACATCCTTTCCATATATCAAATTACACATAGTGGTTCAAGAAAGAGTGTAGAGTTCACACCAAATTCTGTCATTGTTTGAGACTTGCATAGCAGGGCTCTTGTTGCAGTTGGGGAGGTTGATGATCATTCTGGGTTCTACACCTTCTCATATTTTGCTCCTATTGATGATTTAGTTCACCCTAGTGTGGACACACTTGAGGAGATTGAGTATGGTTACTTGAATCTTGGAGTGCTCTCTACTCCTAAGGTTCTTGAACCTATTGTTGATATTCCATCTCCTATATTGACTGATGTACCTGATGATACTTGTGTTCTGACAGTTTCAGTACCTTGTGATTCAGTGCAACAGTGTATACCTTGTCTTCCAGTAGCAGCTTCATGGGATGAATACTTGACAGACATTGGCAGTTTGTTTGTGGAGTCCTACATTGCAGATTTGGGAGACACACTTGATTACTTGCATCTTCTCTTTGATGAAGGTGATTCTTCTTCAGTTGTTGTGAGGGAACACTCTGACCCTCCTCTACATGATCAATCTTTCAAGGTTGATGTGATTGTGGATGCATCTTTACAACAGTTGGAGGAGGCCACTTTCTCTTTTGAGGAGACATTGTCTTTAGAGTATGTTCTACCTTCATCCTTGCTAGATCCTAAGTTGTCTTTTTCAGCAGATGGGTGGGTTGTTGCAAAGGGGTTCTCACAGGTTCCAGGAAGTGACTACACCATTGTAGCTTCACATAGTTTGGGAAAGGCATCTTTCAGCATCAATACAGGGACATTTGAGCAGATTTCAGAGACTTCTTACATTTTGAGGGTTCTTCCTTCTTCACTTGTGGATTGGGGAGACTTCATTCATACACCTTTGGTATTGTTTCTTCCTAAGGGGAGGAATGTTGTTTGAAAGTCTTGGAGCAGCTTCTTCATTCCTTCTTGAGCATCTTCCATGGGTGATCATTGTACATTGAGGGGGGGCTACCTTGTCTCTCTTCTTCTCTTGTATGGGGGGGACTTTTTCCTCACATGGGGTTTTTTCCTTCTCATGCCATGTTCATAGCTTTTTGTATCTCATCTCTCTTTTGGGGGGTAGTTTTTTCCCACTGGGTTTTTTATCTTTACTCCACTTGTGAGAGATTTCATTGCATTTGTATATGGGTACCTAACATGGCCTAGTAGCCGGGACCCATCATGCATTGTTTGCATTTGTGTACATTCTCCCTAAGTTGCACTTAAGGGGGGGTGTTGGTGTAATTAAATGTCTTGTACCTTGTCCTAGGTCATGATTACACCTTAGTTAAGTTTACTTAGGGACCACATAGGAGGTTGATGGAGATTTTCCACTTTTGGTGGACTTGACATGTCATTTCCTCATCACTTCCACCTTTTGTGGACAAATCATGTGATCATCTCTCCACCTTTTGTGGAGATTATCACATTATCCTTTTCCACTTTAGATGGAGTGATAACTTTTCCTTGTTGTCACATGTCATAAGATTACGACACTTGTCATAATCTTATGCCCTCCTATGTTCTCACCTTGGCTATATAACCAAGGGGTCTCCTATGTACATTGTATTGTACCATTCCATTATCTCATATTATTGACATTGAATACAGTTTATTCTTGTCATATTCTATCTCTCTCTTTTGTGCTTTCTATTAGGCCTCTAGATCTTGGGTGGCTACCTTCATAGCCAATTCTTACAGTTTTCTTTACTAATCCTGATGAATTTCTCTTATTATCAACCCCTAACAACTCCAAAACAAGGGTCATTTCTTTCCTCCTAATTAAATTTTCAAATAACTGTGCTCTTCTAACTATAGACGTTTCTTCAAAATATTCGTCCCATATTCTTTTGCAGTGTAATTTTACTGTTCTTTCAGGTAACATATCTTTAGATGAAATAATATTAAAAAGGGATTCCTTATCCATCTCTATAATATTTTCCATACTAAGGAAAATATTTCTATGACCACCTTCAATTTGTTCTGGTACCTGTACTCCTTGGTCGTCATCAATTTCCATGGATTCTTCTTCAGAAGATTTGGTTTCATCCACATTTATACTATCTCTTTTTTGATCATACAACCTTGTTCTTGTCTTTTTATTCCCCATCAAAAATTGCTCAGGTTTGAATTCACCTACATACACAAAAATAACGTGCATTCAAACTTTTTGATGTTTGTATTGGATAAAGTGTCCCCTAATATCATGGAGGTATGACTAAATTTTTACAATGAAAATAAGTTGTAAACCCATCATTATGTATGTGGAAATTGTTGTCTGGAATATTCTCCTCTGTGAGAAAGCTTGATTTGATAAAAGTGGATGATCCTAGTTGATAGGATATTATGGCCTTATCATTCGTCGTGCTCGACTCTTCTTGATCTTTCAGGATATAAATTTGATCCATGGTAGCTTTTGTATGTTCTTTAACTAGAAGTATTGTTGTGGGGTACGTTTGACTACCTCTATAAGAAGTTTATTGAATCTATTATCATTAAGAGCTTCGTTTATAGTGGATTGGGTTATTTCTTCATCCTCAATTTCACTTGTTTCACTAGTTGCAACACTAATGTGATCTTCCCCATCAAAGTCTTTTCCCCAAGGGTTCCCTTCTTCAAACATTTTTTCTCTTGTTCTATGGGTCATATGTGATTGTTCTGATCTTCAATCTAAGATAAGATAATGTATGAGACCTAAGACTAGGAAGCAATAAAAGGATATGATTCTAAGATGTGATATGAAAATGGTATGGTATGATATGACAAGCTAAGAATGCAAGAGCTCAAAGGAAACTCTAGGTCCAAAGTTGGTTATGATGTAAAGGATTTACTTGTGTTATGATGGATAGACACAATGACCAATGATCAAGAGAGGGCATGTAGGAGATGATGGACATCAAAAGGATTTCCCTACTCAAGGATAATGGTATATTCCCTAACTTAAGGATGATGAACCTCAAGTGATGCGGGTGATAGTTAGCTAATAGCTTGATTTCAAGACCTAGGAAGAGCAGTCTAAGTGCAAGCTAAAGGTTTGTTTGAGCAATAGTGGATATGCAAGGACTAGGTGGAATGTAAGGATTGATAGTCCCAAGAAATCTAAATGATAGGTTCATTTTGGATGTTTTTGTTGTTTGACATTTTGGGGTTTTGCAAGGTTTAAGGTGTTGCAAATTACTAGGTGTAATGTTTGTTTCAGGTCTATTCATGAACACACACACAAGACATAACATAATTTTTTTTTGATTTTAACAATACAAGCACAAATCCTAAGGTTGGAGAGGACTATATTCACTGGATTCCACATGGGTTTCCCCAACCACACTTATTCTTAGCGAGTGAATTAGAAGTTTGGCCATGCTGGCTCGCCTCCACGACACTCATTTCTTGGGTCAACCAAGCTTCAAGCCCTCATGAATCTCCCATGGCATACTCTTCACCTCTACTAAGAACTATGAGAATGTGGATGCCTTGGCAACGACCGTTGTTGCACCAACAAATAGAAAAATATTTTGGCAACTACAAACAAGAGGTGTCTAGTAAGGGAATCTATTTGAGTGGTTATACATGTGGAAAGATTAGCTCTGATAAGGAGGATTCCCAGCCTACATAGGTTATGCTCTATAGGGTTTATGGGGATTCACTTGTGGGCATAACACATCTTTACTCGTGGTACTTGAACTTTCCTCAAGCACCCATTTTATATGTCGACTGGAAGTAGCTTGGCTTTAGCTTGTTACTAGTTGGGTCATTCCCTTGGGGTGAGTAATTTTTCCCACCAAGGAAGGCCCTCTAAAGGATTAAACACATAAATGATGGGTCTGGTTTCTGATCACCAAGTTTGCACATGGTGAGAGCATACTCCCTACCATCTCAAGCATAACAAACAGTGTTCATTCATCCCCTAGTTAAATCTATATGGTGAAAGGCAATAATTCATTTTAATGCACCAATTGAAAAGTGTTCTAAGGTAAAAGACAATCAGTTTCAAAAATAAAAAGTCTTTGGACAACCTCCTACTAAACCACAGATTAGTAGTTTTTCAATATTAGTCTTTGACAGTCGACAAATACACCACTTGTTAGTCCAAGCATTAGCTACAAATATTCATAGTAAAACACAATGAAAATATAAGCATGAATATAAAATAATCTAGCAACGAACATATAAACATTAGAACAAAAAACAAATTAAAAAAAACCAAATCTTATGTATTAGATGTTTGATTTTCCTATTCAACCCTGTGAAAAATGCAAATGATTAGAAAAGTATCTTGTTGTTCAGTATTAAATAGTGATTTAAGAGCAAAAAGTAAATCATAATAGAAATAGTTCATTAAAAAGTGGATAAAAAATGGGAAAAGCCAAAAAAGGACTAGTAAAAGCTGACTTAAATAGTTATTTCAATAAAAACTGGATGAAAAATGGAAAAGATCTAAAAAACATATTAAAAAATCAAAAGATCGGCCATTTTATGTTTCAGTACACAATCAATGAAAATGGAAAGAAATTTGATGAAGATGGAAACAATCAAAAAATCAAATTCGAATAAATCATAGTTTTGGTCGAATTCCATCTGGTCAAATACTATTCGGCCATATATTATTTGGCCAGACGCCATTCGATCGATTTGGATTCAGATGAATCCATCTACATGGTAGGTGACATGGCAGAAAAGTCACCATTTTATCAAATTTCTAGAAATTTGAAACTTCTACTGAATATTTCTTCAATCAATTTCTAAAAAATAAGTAAAAATAAAAATACCCTTTTGTAGAGCTCAGAGTGCGAAATCCAAATATATATATTAGATTAATTTTAGTATATAAAAATTTGAAAATATTGCAAGTAGGTCATTCAAAGTCAAAAAGAGGCTCATTTAAAATTAAATAAAAAATAGTAAATTATCATAAAATAAATTGCAAAATATATGATGCCCTAGAGGAGAGAATCCTCTTGAAAAGGGTATATTTTGTTTTTTGAAAAAAAAAAAAAAATAAAAATATTTGACATCAATTGAAAACTACCAAATTCAGGTTGTTTTGACTTTACAATGTTATTACGAGAAAAAATATACATCAAAATTTCTTTATTTTCCATCCCCTAGATATTGAAGTCAGCTATCTGGGAAAAAAAAAGGAGAAAATGTTTTTTTTTGTATGTTTCTTGACTTCAACTGAACATCACTTTTTCTTGAAATTTTCAGCATAATAAAATCTGCTTTTAAATTGACAAAAATATATCAATTTTTAATTTTTTTTTTGAAAAATTACAAAAATAATCTTCAACAAAAGTTCTACATTTTATTAGTTTAGATCATTTTGAAATTCAAAACATAAATACCACTTTTATGTGGTTGAAGTTGAGAACTTTCTCTCATGTTGGTCGATTCCTTTATAAAGTGTGACACAGGTTTGTACTTTTACCCTACTCACAATAAATCCACTTTTAAATATTCAATTTATTAATTCTAACTTACCTTTTAATTCTTTTTACACCAAAATTTGATTAATATATTTATTTTAATATTTCTTTATTATATCATAATTTAATTTATTTAAACCAATTAATAATATTAATAATATTTTATTTAATCCATACCTCCATTGTATTAAAACATTCATTTAAATTAAAGTACCTTTTTAATTTCAATAACTTTATTTTTAATTATCAAAATTGCCCTTTTATTTCAATAATTTTTATTTTAATATAATAATCAATCGAAACACTAATCAAACAAATTAATCAAATGGACAAAATTCCAAGCAGTACCATACCTCGGAGAAAAATGGATGACAAAACACAATGACTCAGACAGGCCAACTTGAACTAACCTCACAAACAGGAAACAACAAATGGATACTCATCCTCATCCATGATGATGGCTCAACATAGGGGACTAGATGCTATCTCTAGTTCAAAAATCTCCATTGGTTTAAGGCACAATCAAACCTGGCAATTCAAGTAGAGTCGATGCCTAGTACTTGCAACCTACAACAAAATACATAGTCAATCATGTACATAGTCAAATAGTCAAACACACTATGAAGGGAAAGTCACAACATTGTAGGGAACTTGCAAGAGTGATGCAACACTGTTCCCATTCACCATAATACATTGACACACACTAAACAGATACTAATCCACATGATATAAATAATCATCAAATAATCATTGGATGCTCATAACAAGATTAATCCGCTTAATTCATTAAACCATATACCGGGCATAACATAAGCATAAAACATCAGTGATAAAAGTAGAATAAAAACTATCATCATAGCAATGAATCCATCATCAAGAAAAAATAGCATAACGTTCCAATCCAATACAAACAATAGTCAGTCAACCAAGAACAAAATGAGGGGCACTATGCTTCCCTCTATCTCTCTAGATACCTCTCCGTCCCTCTCTAATTATATTTATCTCCCCTCTGCAATAATGCAAGTGCACTCTTGAGGGTTTGCAGGTTGTGGTTTAGTAGAAAAATGTAGAAATATAAATGAAATGAATGTTTTTTTTGTTTGTTTTTAGAGGCTATAAGATGCTCATGTTATAATGTGAGCACATTATGGCCTTGGTGTTGTTGATCCTTAGGCTCAAAAACACCAAGTCATAATGTGAGCACCAAGTCATAAATTGAGCATGTTATAACACACTCACATTATGATTTAAAAAAAAAAATGAAAGATGGTTGGCCACTTTTTGGCCTCCAGTCTTTTTGGACCCACCCAAAAAGTTGAATATTCAACCAAAAGATTACCTTTCCTTAAAAAACTAGTTGGACTATAATTTTTTTGTAAGAAAATAAGACTACTTGAATAAGAATAGGTACCCAACAAAGATATAGAATGATTACTCAATAACCAAGAAGATCTAATTCTATTAGGGTCCCATAGGAAAGCTAATCTTCTAGATGGAACCTTAGCTCCAACATACTAACACTATCATCCTTTCTAGAGCATTGTAAAAGTAGCTAACATTTACCTCATAAAAAAATGTTTCTTGAATGAAATTTTATTGATTTTGAATTTGAATAAGATTTTAAATATTATTTTAATGAGGGTTGTTGCATAAACCCTAGCATTCCATGGAAGAACTATCATTTTTTAAAAATAACGAAGTGAGAATCTAAAGTGTGAATGATTCTATATTCTACTAGTGTTTCCCATATGATCTTCACTTTCTCCTGATTATGTTTTCTCCCTACTTTAGAAGCTTTCTCCATGCTAATTTTTTAAATATCTTTTTGTTGGAGTCCTAATGGAGGAATTTTCTTCTTAATATTATCCTTAGAACCAGTATCTTAAAGATATTCTAGCATCACATTGTCTAAAGATTCTTCAAATGGAAAAATTATCAAAATAAGGAGGACAACATTTGAGCCAATTTTATGATTTCCACCTAATCCATCAACATGAATTAAAAGAAGAGGATTTGTTTCCCATGTAATATCAATACAGTAGATTGATTTTAATAATTTTAATGTTGGGAGTGGGGTAGAATTATGGAATACCTAATCCTAATTAATAAAATCATCCTCAATTAGAGTAAAATCAAGACCTTAAAATTATTCAAAATATAAAATCCATTATTAGAAATTTTATCCCTTTGGTAATTATTTTTTATAATGCATACCTTTCCTTCTTTTATTATGAAACTTCATTAAAATAAACCCATTTGAGTTAGTCCCTTCTACATGACCTAAGGATTTCCACTTTACATTAGTCTTGGTTGTAGAAATCTTTAGTGGCAAATTAACAACACTTGACAAAAACCATAGGACAAAAAGCCACACCACATCACCATTGTTTCATCTTTAGGTCAGCATTATTTCTTTGAAAAACATTTCATATTAATTTAATAGCATAGTCGAGACTAATACAAACTTCTGCTATCTTAGATCTTGAACTTTTTTCCTATAAAAATTTCTCCATGTACATCTAGTGTTAGTGTTTTATTCTTATTTTTTCTAATTTTTTATGCTTTCTCTATTTTTATTATGTGGTTTTATACATGGACATGATTAAAATATACAGTTTGATCGATTTTATTTTTTATAATAGTTTAAATCTATTTTTAATATCCTTTGTATCAATATTTTTCAAATAACTAAAATGTGATCCAATATACCACTTCATTATTATGGTGAGAGGGGATGATTTAATTAATATGTCCTAGAAATAGGTGTTGGGGGTTGATAAGAATTCACAAAATGGGGATAGGGTCTTTATAAGTGGTATTAAAAAGTTATTATTTATCACTTTGAACAAGTCAATCAAAGGAAATACCTCTCACTATGTTGGTCTTGCTAGGGTCATAAATCTATCTTTTTTCTACACCACATAGTTTTGCATTTCATCAACACTTCATAATATTAGGGACACCTACTTAATACCAACTCTAATTCATTTGATAAAGGAAACAATAATCATCCAAGGTTACCTAAGTTTGATACAATCACAACCAATTTTTCAATAAAACTAGAGTTATTGGACACCATTTGTTAATGTCGCAATCCTAACTAGATGAATCATAAGGTATCTCTAAATTTTTTTGATTATAATTTAGTTTAATATGCATGTTATAATTGAGATATTTTATCATTATGGTATCCATTGTTAGACTCAATGTGATAAGGGTTTGAGTGTTTATCTATAATTTCTTTTAAAGAAAAATTTATTATAGGATGACACATTTTTCATAGCTCATGAAGGGTTTTTTAATCCCACACATTTAATGTATGTGATGATGATGAAAACTAGATTTGGTTTAAATTTAGATGTGAACATTGACATTGGTTGATATCTAGTACAAATAATAAGGGGATATGCAAAAAAAAGGTACATGAGATTCTAAATGAAAATATGGATGCACTTCAATTATACTATTCTAAGTAGAGGGGCTATAAAAAATAAATTTATGAGGTAGAAATAAAATAGGTCTTATTTATTAGCATCATTCAATGGATGTGTTATTCCATTGGTTTATTAAGTGAATCTCCTAAGATCTAATCATGTGACATGAGAGTACATAAATAAGTCCAAACTATCCCCCATCATCCTAGGGAACAAAAAATATGCAATACTATTTGTGAAACACCCATTAATGAACTATAGTAAATACATAATTCCCTCATTTTATCAATTAACAGAAATTAAAATTCACTCATCAATAATACATTATGTATATTCAATGGAAACATTCAAATACAATTCTATGCTCAACTATGTGAGCTCCAACAAACTAGTTCACCTTCCAGCACTCCAACACTGCCTACAATTCTTGTAGTTTCATTCCGATACTCAAAAAATTCAATAGAATGTTGTAAATCAGTCCTAATCTGAAAAACCACAACAAGAAAAAATTCCCCAAAGAAGGATACACCCTCTTCCTGTATCCTTCCATTTCTTTTCCCAAAATTCCTCTACAAAACCCCCTACAATGAAAAGTGGTTTTTTGTTCTTAACTCCTGTTGTATAGAAATTAATTGCTCATGATTTAATTGGGTCTCTCCAATATGACACAACCCTTGATTTTTTTTTGACATTAAAACCTTCAAAAAATAATTAAAAAACATTTAAAACCCATTTCTAGCAGCCTTGCCAAAGATAGGATGTTGCAATTTTTTTAATTCTTTCATTTTGACTCCTGAAAAATAAAAAATCAAAAAGTAGGCATGTGTGCCCACTTTCATAGTCCCTATTAATTAGGAATAATTATTTTAGTGTTTTAAAGCTCCACAAATCAAATCCCAAAGCCTCATATTGTCTCTCAAATATTTTGGAATTAAATATTTCTTTAAAACTACTTTTTTTTTTGCTTTTTCACCCCACTAGTAAAATTCAATGTGCAAAGGAGATCTTGGAAAATTTAATTATTCAAAAATAAATCATTTTCTACCCCTCAACATGAAATTCAAACCAAATTAACTTATCACAAAATTCAAAAATATTTCCACAAAATTAACCTCTTTTTAATTGACATAGGATTGCCAATTTGCCATGGATGCTCCTGCATCAAACACGTAGAAAGAAATGTTTCATGATTTGAATTTAGAAAAATTTGTAGACCTTATGTCTATCTTGGATCCACCTTATTGCCTTTTCCACTGAAATATTTCTATGCACCACTTTCTGCAAACTTACAACATTACCATGCTCCATCCTTCTTCTACTACCCATCATGTAATTCAAAGCATCAAATGTATTTAACCACCAATATACTTCATGAAAATCAGAACTAACAATTAAAATTATACCTTCTCCTTCATCAAAACAAATGTATTTATTTTCCTCATTTTCTATTCTACCTTTTCCACCTTTTTTCACTGTCTCCTTCATGAAATTCCACTATTTCAATGCCTTCTAAAAGGCATGATATTGCTGCAACTTGTTTTCCTTCACTCAAAATAGTGTTAGTACTATCATTAAAAGAATTAATTTCCTCATTAGATGATAAGGAATCATGACCACTAATCAAAACATTTTCACCTCCATTGTTCTCAAACAAGTGTTCTTCAAATAACTATTCATCAACCTTCACACTCAACTCTTCCAATTCAAATTTATCAAAATCAAATTCTATTGCAACAAACTTATCTACTCCTTCACTCTCCTTCTCATCACGGGAATCAATAAAATCAGATTTTACCTTACACTCTACTGCTACCTTCTTTCCACTTGAGATATATTCTTCAATTTGAATCAACAATTTTCCTTTCTCATCTTCTTCATGGTTAGTGTCAACAAAGCTAACATATTCACGATTCATACCATCTAAAAGTATGATTTCATCAACCAAACAAGACCTAGCATTGCTGCAAACCTTACCCATTTTTTCTTTTAATGGCTTCAATTTGTGTTTCACTCCATCCTTCATCAATGTGTATGTGTTGGCATAACCATCAGGGTTTTCCTTCTTGTCAAATTTCCAAGGTCTTCCTAGAAGACTATGACAAACATCCATTGGGAGAATTGTTCAAAGAATAGAATCATTGAGAGGGGGGGTGAATCAGTGATTCATGTAAGTTACAATTTTTTTAAAAATCCAAGGATTTAATCGATTTTTGAACCAAAAGATCAAATGACAGCTTATAGACTAGATTTGACTTGTGCACAAATAGTATTGTGTTTGAATTATCCATGAATTAAACATATATAGACATAACATTAACATAGGTTTTACTTAAGATGTTTTACACTTTCATATGTATCAGAGCCCACATTAATAACAAAACCTTTTATGCATGATATTTTGAGATAAACATTGGCAGAGATGAAAGAATCATAATTAATAACCATTCAATCCATTTGATGACACATTGAGATCAAATAGATAAGAAAAATAACACCCATAAAATCATTGCATAACACAATATATGTCCTAAGTGAAAAACCCTCTTAGGGAATAAAAACCACTCAGAAAATCTCTCTTTATTCACTTAGAGCACCAACTCCAATAAGTTCAAAAGCACCAAATTCAAAAGATACATGAGCACCAACTCATTGTTGGTACATGTGGCGACTGATAATGCTATACTGTATAGCCCATAGTAGTAAAAATCCAATTTTGTAGAACCCAAAATCTGGAAGCTTCTAAGCTTGATAAAAAGGGGTTCGGATGGGTGTTACAGTATGATGAAAAACACAATTATTCACAAGATTGTAATAATTTTTGCATTGGATAGTAAAAGTATTGGATGGCTGCGGTTTGGTGGATGTAGCTCAGATTCGGTGAAGCGCGTTAAATTCTCTGTGTTATGATTTATTCTGTGTGTGTTTTAGTTTCTCTATTTATTAATTAAATTTGCATTTAATTGTTAGATATCTGCCATCTCTAACCCTAACAAGTGGTATCAGAGCGGGTTGTGTTTCGATTATTGTCTGTAGGAAGGTCTCACGGCTGAGTGGGAGTCTCACGGTTGAGTGGGAGAAATGGAAGATGAGGGTAAGAAGGTTGAGAAGTTTAATGGGAAGAACTATCAATTATGGAAGATGCAGATGGAGGACTATCTCTATCAGAAGGATTTATGGAAGCCACTGGAAGGGAAAACCAAGAAACCCCAAGCAATGTCTAATGAGGAATGGGAGATTTTGGATAGAAAGGCTCTTGGCAGTATTCGTTTATGCCTGACACAATCGGTGGCGTTCAATATTACAAAAGAAAAGACAACTCAAGAGTTGATGGAAACCCTGTTGAAGTTATATGAAAAGCCTTCGCTTTGAATAAGGTATTTCTTATGAAGCGTTTATTTAATATGAAAATGGTAGAAGGTGGGTCAGTTACTGATCATTTAAATGAGTTTAATATGGTCACTAGTCAATTAACTTCTGTAAAAGTAAACTTTGATGAAGAAGTTAGGGCTCTTTTGATTTTGTGCTCTTTGCCTAAAAGCTGGAATAGTTTGGTAATGGCTATTAGCAATTTTGTTTCTGGTTCAAATACATTGAAATTTGATGATGTTGTTGGTGTTATTTTGAGCGAGGAAATTCATAGGAAAAGCTCAGGTGGAACATCCACATCAGACAGTGTTTTGAATGCAGAAAGCAGAGGCAGAACAAAGGAGAGGAAACAATTCCAGAAATCATGGGAAGTCACAAGGAAAATCAAAGGACATAAGGTACCAATCTAGAGACAAGAAGGATTGCTGGTACTATGGTAAGCTGGGTCATTTGAAGAAAGATTGTTGGTCTCAAAAAAATAAAGGAGACAAAAAGGAAGGAAGTAAAGAGGAAAATGTGGTAAGTAATAAATCTGATGAGGATGCTTTGATTCTTTCCTTTGATAATGCTAATGATTCTTGGGTGTTAGATTTAGGGGCTTCATTTCATGCTACCCCCTATAGAAGTTATTTTCTTGATTATGTCCAAGGGGATTTTGGGCTGGTTTATTAAGGAGATAATGAATCCTATTAGATTGTTGGAAAGGGAAGAATCAAGATTAAGTTGTAGAATGGGAATCATTGGCTACTACATGAGGTAAGGCACATTCCAAAGTTAAGAAAAAATTTAATTTCAGCAGGGCAACTAGATGATGAAGGTTGTGTTGTTACATTTAGTGATAAAAATTGGAAGGTTACAAAGGGTGCCTTAGTGGTAGAAAAAGGTGTGAAAGTAGGCACCTTATATCTTTGTACAGGTCATATTGTTCCTTCTACTTTAATTGTTACTATTACCTAATTTTCACCCACAGGCTCAGTGGGGGAAAATCATGTTTCTAATTCGGCACGTGGATTAAATGTGGCTCCCATAAGGGTTGAGCCCAGCGTGCAAGTGTTCAGTTTTTGGGTGGGTCTTCATCTTATGTCTTTACCTTGTTTTCCCCCTTTTTTCGTTTTGTTTTCTTTGTGCCCTTTTTCTTTTTGTTCTATCGGGGTCAAAACCGGAACTGAGACTGAACTGGAACTTTTTTGAAGTTCCAAGTTCAGATCCCATCCCGGTCTTGGTTCCATCAGGCTTGTTTGTTTTTCTTGACTTTTTTCTTTGTTCTTTGGTTGTGGCATGTTTTTTCCCCTTCTTTTCTCCTCCTTTTTCATCCTTTGGTCGTCATCTTTGTATGGTGTCAGAGGCGGGGTCGGGACATAATCTAAACTTGAAACTTGAAGAAAGTTTCAGTGTCGGATTTGTTTCTACCTCCGCCCTCGCTGTGTTTTACTCGGGATTGGTTTTGGTTTCGATCCCGCCTTTTCTTTGTTTGTTTGGGAATTTTCTTTGTTTTGTTGGACCCGGGATGCAGACCGAAACTGAGTGACGAAACTTTTCCAAAGTTCCAATTTCTATGTTCCGTTTCATTCCTAGTCCTGGTTCTACCTCTTCTTTTTGCCTTGTGCATCTTTGGTTTTGTTCTGGTGGACTCGGAACTGGAAGTGGAATTGAACTCTAAAACTTTTCCAAAGTTTCAGGTTCTGGTTCCATCCCAGTCTTAGTTCTACCGGTCTTGTTCTTTTTCCTTTGTTCCTTATATTATATCGAGGGGTTCTTTCTCCCGTTCATCTTTCTTCCTTCTCATCCTTTTCTTTGTCTTCTTTTGAGTTTTGTCGGGACTAGGACCAGGTTGGAATTCGAACTTGAAACTTGAAGAAAGTTTCAGGGTTAGATTTGGTCCCAATCCCGTTTCTGCTGGGATTTGTCTATTTTTGCTTCCATTCCCGTTTTGACTCTGGTCTTGGTTCCGGTTTCATCTTGGCTCCGCCCCCACCATTTTTAAAGGGTTAAAGCATGTCGAGAACACCTGAGGCCACTTTACAAAAAGATCAACTTGTATAAATATCTGTAACAAGAGGAAAGTCTAAAGGATGAAAAGTCACGAGTCTTAATGACTGATGGGATGTCTACTGGCAAAGGTAGATGGATGCGAACAACGATCCCCCTGGAACATTCAAAGCAGCTCAGCGAGAGTGTTTTTCAAGGTCGAGGACTGAACACGTGGTGTCTTAATGGTGGATTTAGAGGCTGCGAGTTAATGATGATGGTTGTAAAAGATCTAGAAGCCATGCCTGCAGGATATCTTTCGCCGACATAGATAGAGGGCATGCATATTTAATGCCATTAATCTTCATTCCAAAAAGGCTTCTAGGGCCGACGTGTCCAGGCACCGACTGATATTTTTTTTAAGCCCTAGGGGCCGACATCCTTTTGGATATAAGGCATTTTTTCCTCTTTGTAAAAGGGGGTTCTCCTTATGCTTTTCGAAAGTCTGTGACTTTTGTAGTCCTTTCTCAGATTAGCAAACTTCTGTAACTCATTTTGGAGCATAGTATACAGAGTTTACCTTGGACACTATTGATGTTTCAGATTACCCTCTTGTTCTTGCAAAGTGTTGTTCATTTCAGGTTCATGATCAAGTTATTTTTGTGAATTTCTTTCATTCCTTTATAACTTTATCTTGTGTTTGATGCCTTCCTTTGCAAAAAGTATCATTATACAAATCACAAGCTATGTTTATATAATCACACACGGATTCTATTATGTGAAAATATTTTCCTTTTTTGAAAAAGTGTGTGAATCGAACCTGTTTGTGAAATATTAATGCTAAGCTTATAGAATTTGATGTGTAATATTATGGTCATTGACAATTTTCAAGTGTAGCCTAAGTATTCCATTGCTCTTATCAGTTTTTTGTATCACCATAGTATTTAGTTTTATTTTTATGTATTCTCCTTCTCCCTTTTCCTTATAAGATCAGTAGTTAGGTGACACCATAGGAAGCTATCCTTCTCTGGAGGTTGACCTCTGTTTACAAGAAACCCACATATGTAGAGGTCTTCCCATGTTACATTGAGGTGTTGAACATCGGGTTCAATAGGGTGCAATTTTAGGTGATAACAGTTTTTGGCACGCCCGGTGGGACACTGAACTGCTTCTCAGTTCATGTTTATGCATTTTATTGCTATTGTTTGGTGTGTGCAACAGTAGTTTCGGCCTTTTGGAGGCATTTTATTTACATACTTGGCGACTCCGGGAGAATAACAACTAGTTTCAAGTAGATTAAGTGCTAGTTTGTTCTTATTTCCAGAAAAATTAGATCTAGTTTTCTTGTTTTACAAGAAATTTTAATGCATTTCCAGCTTCTATGAATGCTCCAAAATGTCTACATTTTATAAAGACATGTTCTATCATCCAACTTGTCATGAAACTATTAATCATCCCTCCTTTCATGAAAATTCTGCTCATATACCCAATTATCAGCCATATCAAAATGAGTGTGCAACTATTTTTAGTCCAAGTATCTTTGCTAAAGGAGATTATCAATATTCCCCACAAGTTTTCCACCCTCCCACCCCTGCTCAGTTTGTGCATCAACCTATATATGTCCAACAACAGTTTCAGCAAAACCATCATAATGCCAACCAACATGTTTGTTCACATGCCCAATCTTAAGGAGTTAATAACATGTGCATCGATGACATAATCTCTAATTTTCAAAGACAATGTGGGAGATTGAAGGAAAATAGGAGATTGATTGGAAACAAGAACAAAAAGCTTACCAAGTTCAGACAAGTCAAGAGGATTTGGAGGCCAAAAAGAGGCAATTTGAAGAGAACCTTACCCAACAGCTGGCTGCAAAAGATGCAGAAATGAGGCCAAAATTTTCCAAACAAGAGGTTCCTAAGTACAAGTTTGCCAGCTTTAGGAAAAGTCAACCTCTCAAATCCCCTAGTAAGTCTTCTGAGTTTGAAATTCCAAGCTTTAAGGGATTCAATTCAATGCAAGAGAATGTAGTACCTAAACAAGATCAGTCCATCATCCCTCAAGAGTGGCCCATTGATTCAAATGACTTACTCCTCATAAAGAGGATTAGCAAAGTAAATCCAATGCAGTTAGCTATAGCATGTTACCGACTACAGGAAGAAAAGCTCAAACAAGAGGAGGAATTAGATCCATCATAGGAGATAGTTGAGCATGCTTTACATGGGAAATTGGTTATGGAGCAAGAGGAACATATTGACCATAAAATTGCCTCTTTGATGTCTAATGAGTTTCCCTACTTTGTTGAACAAGGTGAAAGGGTCTTACCCATAGCTTCATTGGCAACAGATCTAGAACATCTTGAATTTGTCCAACAACGTGATAGGTTCATAGTTCAAGAGGTTATCAATGAGAATGAACAAGGAACTTTGATCCATGAAGATCACTATAAGGAAAAACTAGGTCCTCCTTCACTGAAAATAAAAAGTGAGAGTGAAGATGACCTTTTTGGGGATGATCTAGAATCGTTAAATCTAGAGGTCAAACAATTTTCTGAGGGGTAGAAAGTAGGACAACAGACAGTTGAAGAAGGAATAGATGATCAAGTTCAAATTTTTGTTTGTTTATTTGATGAACTTCCAAAATTTATAGGTGAAGATGAGCAATGCTTGAATGAACTCACCTCAATACCCAGTTTTGAGATACAAAGTGATGAGATCACAATAGATTGGCTTGTTGAACTTCCTAATTTTGTGGGTCATGATAGAGACACCCTGCTTGAACTAACACTAGTGTTAAATCTTGGACAACCATAAGATAAAATTCACTTTGATAGGTTGTTCATTCATTAGGAGGAAGATGGGGGCAACCTGGTCTTAAGAAGTGAAAGGGTTGGTACCTGTGAAAACATCCATAAAGAGGGGCATGATCAACAAAAGCAGGTTTTGAAAGGTACGGGTACTCCTTTAAGTGTTCAAGGAGAAAGTTATGGAATTGATTTAGGACATGTCATGCATGAGGAAGCTGATTATGAACTTGAAGAGGATATGTTTTCAAGCATAGTGGAGGAGTTTTTCTCAAAGCTTGATGCCAAGCCATCATTAACTAAACCCAGAGAGTGTGAGAAGCATAAACAAGTGGAAGGAGCTGCCGTAGTTTCACTTGAATCACACAAGGTAGCTCATTCCAATCATCATGGGGTTGTGACTGTGGAAGCAGCTGAGCAAAGTAGACCCAGCAGGATTGGCTTGGAGGCTATTCTTTCACAAGGATGCCTGATCAGGCATCTAGCCAAAATGGAGACTAGCACAGATATTAATACCTTGCTTGCACCCAAGCACTAGGGTATTACTGAGGAGGAACACACTCAAGTTACCTTTCCACCTCAGAACGAGAATGTTTACATTCCATATGAAAGGATTAGTAGACTTGAATATGCTCTGCAAGAGATCTTGAAATTATCCACTAAATTGTCATGCATGCTCCATTTCTTTTTAGTTGTTCTCCAGCGTAGCAAACATTGTAAATTTTTTAGAAAAGGTAGTTATTTTACCCAACCTATCAATGGGTTCATTTGACCAGCTTCTTTGCTGGTAAGAATAGGGTAGGCTAGTTTCATTTCAAATGCATCTTTGTTTTCCCTAAGTGCTTTTGAGCATAGTTAGATAGTTTGCTTCTTTTGTGTTGGGTTTTCATAAATTTCAAGGGTGTCTCTTGCTGCTCTATTGAGTTATAACAATTTGCAATGCTGTTTTCAAGTGGTGTTGGTTCTCTAATGACTCCATTCCCAATGGATAGGCCTAGGCTATTGGTTTGCATGTTTAGCAGGAAAACATCTAGTTGACGTCGCCAGAAATGTTACCTAATTTTCACCCACGGGCTCAGTGGGTGAAAATCATGTTTCTAATTCGGCACATGGATTAAATGTGGCTCCCACATGGGTTGAGCCCAGCATGCAGGTGTTCAGTTTTTGGGTGGGTCTTCATTTTATGTCTTTACCTTGTTTTCCCACTTTTTTTGTTTTCTTTGTGCCCTTTTTCTTTTTGTTTTGTCGAGGCCGGAACCAGAACCAAGAATGAACTGGAACTTTTTTGAAATTCTAGGTTCGGATCCCATCCTAGTCCTAGTTCCACCGGGCTTGTTTGTTTGTCTTGACTTTGTTCTTTGTTGTTTGGTCATGGCATGTTTTCTCCCCTTCTTTTCTCCTCCTTTTTCATCCTTTGGTCGTCATCTTTGTATGGTGTTGGAGGGGAGGTCGGGATGGAATCCGAACTTGAAACTTGAAGAAAGTTTCAGTGTCAGATTTTTTTCTGCCCTCGCCCCCGCTATGTTTTACCCAGGATTAGCTTTGGTTTCAATCTTGCCTTTTCTTTGTTTGTTTGGGAATTTTCTTTGTTTTTTCAGACCCGGGATGTGGACCGAAACTAAGCAATGGAACTTTTCCAAAGTTCCAGTTTATGTGTTCCATTATGTTCTCAGTCTTGGTTCCACCTCTTTTGTTTTTCCTTGTGCATCTTTGGTTTTGTTCCGGTTGACTCGAAACCAAAACTAGAACTGGACTCTAAAACTTTTCCAAAGTTTCAGGTTTTGGTTCCGTCTCGGTCCCGGTTCTGCCAGTCTTGTTATTTTTCCTTTATTCCTTGTATTCTATCAGGGGGTTCTTTCTCCCGTTCGTCTTTCTTCCTTCTTGTCCTTTTCTTCGTCTTCTTTTGAGTTTTATCGGGACCGGGACTGGGTCAGAATCCGAACCTGAAACTTGAAAGTTTTAGGGTCGGATTTGGTCCCGATCCCAGTTTCGCCGAGATTCATCTGTATTTGCTTCCATTCAGATTCTGACTCCGGTCCCGGTTCTGGTTTCATCTTGGCTCCACCCCCGCCATTTTTAAAGGGTTAAAGCATGTTGAGAACACCTGAGGCTACTTTACAAAAAGATCAACTTGCAGAAATATCTGTAAGGAGAGGAAAGCGTAAAGTATGAAAAGTCGCGAGTCTTAATGACTAATGGGATGTCTACTGGAAAAGGTAGATGGATGCGAATGATGATCCCCTTGGAATATTCAAAGCGGCTCAGCGGGAGCATTTTTGAAGGTCGAGGATTGAACACTAGTGTCTTAATGGCGGATTCGAAGGCTGCAAGTTAATAACGATGTAAAAGATCTAGGAGCCATGCTTGCAAGATATCTTTCACCAACATAGAAAGAGGGCATTCACATTTAATGCCATTAATCTTCATTCCAAAAAGGCTTCTAGGGCTGACGTGTCCAGGCACCAACTGATATTTTTAAGCCCTAGGGGCTGACATCCTTTTGGATATAAGGCATTTTTGCCTCTTTGTAAAAGGGGGTTCTCCTTACGCTTTTTGAAAGTCTATGACTTTTGCAGTCCTTTCTCAAATTAGCAAACTTCTGTAACTCATTTTGGAGCATAGTATACAGAGTTTACCTTGGTCACTGTTGATGTTTCAGATTACCCTCTTGTTCTTGCAAAGTATTGTGCATTTCACGTTCATGATCAAGTTATTTTTGTGAATTTATTTCATTCCTTTATAACTTTATCTTGTGTTTCATGCGTTCCTTTTCAAAATGTATCATTATACAAATCACAAGCTGTGTTTATATAATTGCACATAGATTCTATTATGTGAAAATATTTTCCTTTTTTGAAAAAGTGTGTGAATCGAACTTGTTTGTGAAATATTAATGCCAAGCTTACAAAATTTGATGTGTAATCTTATGGTCATTGACAATTTTCAAGTGTAGCCTAAGTATTCCATTGCTCTTATCAGTTTGGTGTATCACCATAGTATTTAGTTTTATTTTTATGTATTCTCCTTCTCCCTTTTCCTTACAAGATCAGTAGTTAGGTGACACCATAGGAAGTTGGCCATCTCCGAAGGTTGGCCTCTATTTACAAGAAACCCACATCTTTAGAGGTCTTCCCATGTTACACTAAGGTGTTGAACATCGGGTTCAACAGGGTGCAATTTTAGGTGATAACAGTTATAGAAAAAGGTCAATGTTCAGGAACAATTGCTACAGTTGATGTGGACTCTGAATCAACACTATGGCATAATAGACTTGGGCATAATAGTGCAAAAGGTATGAAAGTAATTCATTCAAATAATGTTTTACCAGGTCTAAAATTTTTTAATATGGATTTTTGTGAAAGTTGTGTGTATGGAAAACAAAAGAGAGTAAATTTTCTCAAGGATGGGAAGCAAAAGAAAGATAAGAAATTGGAGCTTGTGCATACGGATGTATGGGGACCAGCTCAGGTATCTTCTCTCGGTGGCTCTCTGTATTATGTTACATTCATCGATGATGCAACTAGGAAGGTATGGATTTATTTCCTTAGCAAAAATATGATGTATTTGAAACTTTTAAAAAATGGAGAAGCATGGTTGAGAATGAGATGGGTAAAAAGATAAAATGTCTCAAATCTAATAATGGTGGTGAGTATTGCAGAATTTTTTTTGAAGATTATTGTTCCTCTAATGGTATTCGTAGGCAGAAAATGGTTCCAAAGACTCCGCAGAAAAATGGAGTGGTTGAGCGCACGAACAAAACAATAATGGAGTGTGCACGGACTATGAGATTGCATGCTGGGTTGCCTTTAAAAATGTGGGCAGAGACTATAAACACTATTTTTTATTTAATTAATAGAGGTCCCTCTAATCCTTTGGGTTGTGGTATTCTAGAGGAAGCATGGAAAGGTAAGAAGGTGAGTTATTCTTTTCTCAGAACCTTTGGTTGTGAAGCATTTACACATGTAGATTCTAAAAATAGAACCAAGTTTGATACAAAATCAAAGAAAAGTATATTTGTTGGATATGACATTGATGAATTTGGTTATAGGCTTTGATCTGTAAACTCCTTACTATGAACCACTTAACAACTTGTTAGATTCACTAGGGTACATATTTAAAATTAAGATCGTAACTGACGATGCTTGTGAATTGAGCAAATAACACAGGAAAGTAAATAAGCTGACAAAAATCATGCACAAAGAAAAGAGAGACAAAGATTTGATTACGGAGTTCACCAATTTTTGGCTACGTCTCCAGATTCGCAAATAAGCGTGATCAATGCCATTACTATGATGCAACTACTTTTACATCACCATGGTCTTTCACTGAGTTACAATCTGCTACCAAGGAAGATTCTTGCACTTCAGGCTCTTCTTGCTGAAACACTGTCTTGACAAGAACTTTCTAGCATCCACACTGCCTAGTCCTTATGTCACCTTTACAATGATTTCAAACAATAAAGCTGCAACTCACACTCTCATCAAGAGTACAAACATGCTCCACTAAATTCTTATCTCTCCACAAGAGACCCTTTAGCTTGCTTACAAGAGAAAACTCTCACTTTCCCAAAACCCTTTACTAAGAGAAAATAAACTCTCCAAGAGTTAAAAATGAGAACACACTCTTCTCTTGCTTTTACAAGGAATTCCTAAGGAACAAGACTCAAGACTCTTCAAGTCTCCTAATCCTTGAATTCTAAATCTTTGAATGAATAAACACTCTCACCATCTCCCTTTATATACATAAAAATAAGCCTAAAATGGCTTAACAAGATATTAAATGCATAACCCTTTCACATCTTGAACAACCTTTTTTCCAACCCCTTTTGGCATTTCAGACCACTTTTGTTTTAGTGGCTAGGGGGTTATAATAAAAATAGGCCTTATTGTTATGGCCTCGGGCCAAAATATGTAGCAAATTAAAACTAACACCATATATATCTAATTACCATTCGGTAGTGCAACGGGCACACTATTTTTGGCCAACCCGGTGGTCACGGGTTCCAAACCCATCGGCCGTTTTAAAAAAAAAACACCAAAATTTTCAAACAATAAAAGAAAACGGTATCCTATATTAGGTAAACGGCTACACGCGGGCACAATGGTATATCAGACAGATGTTTGGACGGAGATCACGGGGTCGAGCCCCACCAAACTTTTGCTAATCGAATTCGCCGACTTCCGACAGTTGGGGTTGTAGACACCTAAAAATGGTCTGGAGAATCTAATTAATTGAATACGATTTATTTGATTAATTAATCTTGAATTCTTCTACTTAGTAAATAAATAGAAATATTTATTTATATTAAGTTCATTTATTAATTCTTCTATTTTCTCTCTTAATTAAATAAAAAAAATTAAAAACTTTGTTTTATCTAATTATTATCATTTCTATCATATTATTTCTCTTTTAATTAAATAAACGAAATTAAAAACTTTGTTTTATTTAATTATTATCATTATTGCTTCTTTTATATTTTCTATCATAAATTAAATACACAACTTAAACAATTTGTGTTATTTAATTACCTCATCACATTTCTTCTTAATTAAATAAAGATAACTCTAAAATCTTTTATTTAATTATCATTTTTTAATTTAATAAACAAACCCTATAGTTTGATTTATTAAATTATTCAATCCTCTTTTTTGCTAAATTTAAATAAATTGAATATTATTTAAATTTATGCATAAATTTTACCACTATTCACTCACCAATAAAATTAAATTTTTCAAAATTTAATTAATGGCACTGCCATTCACGGGAAAAGCTTTAGGGACAAACTTGCAGGAAGTTCTCTCAACAACCTTCCACCCACCTTCCCTCTTATCTTGCCTGGTGTTTTCATGGGTAGAAACCATTCTCCATGATCAGCTCCTTCTTCTCATCCCATGCCTTTGGATTCTCCAGATGGAATCACAGCCCCTCATCCCATGTTCCTGTGCAATTGTGCTGCCGTGAAAGCTATAAATACAGCTCTCGGGCTACAGGAAAAGGATCCCAACTTATGAAATCTTACTCTGCAGGTTTCCAAAGCATCCAAGCATCCAAGCAATCAAGCATTCAAGCACTCATCCAGCATCCATCAAGCAGCAATCAAGCATCCAACATTTGCAGTCATGGCTGCCATTACAATAGGATTTGCATATTTAGTCACATAGGAATAGAATTAGTTCATTTCTCATTCTCTAAGTATCATTTCAATAGTTTATTTAGCTTACAAATCTGAGAGCTAAGTAGATTAGATAAATCTTTAGAGTTAGAGAGCAATAAGATAGATTTCTGTAGATTTGTAGTTTAAATTCGTTTAAATTTCTTAATCTTAGATGCAATATCTTACACTAGAGAAGGACATCTAGAGATATTGGCCAAAATATTTGACAGGTTGGAAAAATTCAAAGTCAGATTAAATCCTAAGAAATGTGCCTTTGGAGTAACATCAGCAAAACTTCTAGGATACATAGTTTCTACAAAGGGAATTGAAGTGGATCCAGCAAAAGTCAAAGCCATCATGGAAATGCCACCTCCTAAGAATATCAGTACATTAAGATCTTTACAAGGCCGACTACAGTCCATCAGAAGATTCATCTCTCAACTAGTAGATCGGTGTCATCCATTCAACCATCTTTTGCATAAAAGTGTGCCTTTTAAATGGGATGAACAGTTTGAGAGTACTTTCAATCAAATCAAGCATTATTTGATGACACCACCAATATTGGTACCACCCAGTGAAGATAAGCCATTGTTGCTATATGTCGCAACAACAGATATTTCTTTAGGATCCTTGCTAGCACAAGAGGATAAGGAAGGAAAGGAACAGGCTATATTCTATATCAGCAGGACACTCAATGGACATGAAGTAAACTACACCTTCATTGAAAAATCATGCTTAGCAGTAGTACTCGCAACACAAAAATTGCAACACTATATGCTCACTCACACTATCAAGCTCGTTGCAAAAATTGATCCCCTCAAGTATTTACTGAGCAAGGTAGCTTTAACAGGAAGGTTGGAAAAGTGGGTTATGCTACTCAGTGAGTTTGACATTCAATATGTTGAAAGGTGAGCTATCAAAGGACAAGTCATCGCCGACCAATTAGCAGAAGCTCCATTATCAGACGGTCATCCTATGACCTTGGAATTTCCTGATGCAGATATCCTCAACATTACAACACAGCCGTGACAACTCTACTTCAATGGATCCTACACACAACATGGATCAGGGGCAGGAATTCTATTTGTCACACCTCTTGGGCACACAATTCCACGATCTTACAGGCTTACCTTTCGTTGCACTAACAATGTGGCAGAATATGAAGCTTTGATCCTTGGAATTAAAGTAGCTATTAATTGGAAAATCACAAAACTACAGGTGTATGGAGACTCCCAGTTAATCATCTACCATGTCAATAATGATTACCAAACTAAGGATGACACACTGATTTTATACAAGAGGCTGGTAGATGACCTAATAAAATACTTCATAGAAATCAAATTTGAGCAGATACCAAGATCAGAGAATAAAGCAGCAGATGCCATGGCCACAATAGCATCTCTTCTACAAATGCCTGAAACACAAGATCGTTATCGATTTATTGTAGAACAAGTATCAAATCCTGCATACGCAAATCCCAAATCCCAAACCATAAGCCTTTTGGATAGTGCCCAATCTTCCATTTATGGAGACATTTATACGTATCTAAAGGATAATATCTTATCGCCAGATCTTTCTTGCAACCAAAAGCGCAACTTCATACGCCAATCAGCCAAACATACCATTATTGCTGACACCCTTTACCGTCGAGGCCTAGATGGTACTATTTTGCGTTGTTTAGAACATAACGAATCCGCTTCCGCTTTACATGAGGTCCATGAAGGAATTTGTGGTACACATTCAAGTGGATTATCTTTAGCCAAGAAACTCCTTTGTTTGGGGTATTACTGGCCACACATGGAACAAGAATCTTATCAGTTTGTCAAAAGATGTCCAAAATGCCAGATGCATGGAAATCTTATACATGCACCGGCATAGGAGCTACATCCATTTGCAACTACATGGCCTTTCTGTCAGTGGGGATTAGACCTGGTAGGGAAAATTAACCCATCTTCATCTAATGGACACAAGTTCATTATCACAACAACAGAATATTTTACAAAATGGGTGGAGGCAGTTCCCTTAACCACAATCACTGGGAAGAAAATATCATCTTTCATACTTAATTATCTCATTTGTAGATATGGGATACCCCAGTCAATCATCACAGATAATGGCAAGCCTTTCAAGAACCAAGACGTCCAAGAACTGTGTGAAAAGTTTCACATCCAACATCGCTTTTCAACCCCGTATTACCCTCAAGGTAATGGACAGGCAGAAGCTTCCAACAAAACAATCCTAAAGATTCTCAAGAAAACTGTGAATGAGGTAGGGCGTGATTGGCACATTCAGCTTAACCCTGCTCTTTGGGCTTACAGGACTAGCATCAGAACCCCAACAGGAGCTACGCCATATGCTCTTGTTTATGGATCAGAAGCAATATTACCTATTGAGGTAGAAATTCCATCCCTTCGAGTTTCACTAAAGGGACTCATTTCAGATGAAGATTATAGGATCTCTAGACTTCAGGAATTAGAGCTACTTGATGAACATCGACAACAAGCTGTCAATCATTTGATAGCCTATCAACAAAGAATGTCTAGGAACTATAATCATAGGGTTAAGCCTAGAGTCTTCCAGATCAGAGACTTGGTCCTACGGGAAAACCCTAGAAATCAAGCAGGCAGAGAAAAGAAGGGAAAGTTTGAACCTAACTGGATAGGACCTTATGTCATCATATCAGTCTATGGATTAGGAGCATACCGACTGTCTACACCAGAAGGAGACATGTTGGAGGAGCCCATGAACAACATTCATCTCAGGCGATTCTACACTTGAGGATATCTAGTGCACGGTCAATAAAGTTGTCTTGATGAAAACTCAGCAAACAGGCGTCATGATGATAGAAAAGAAGGAAAAACAAAAAAATATATATAAAAATAAAAATACAAATGAAAAGGAAAGAGGAAACAATAAAAACAAGTGATGAAAACCTGGCAAACAGGCGTTACTTGTGATTTTCACCAAAATCCTCTATCTATTAGGTACAGTGTTGTTACAATTGTTTCCTTTCATATCATTTCCATCTATCATTTGGGGATAATCATTATCACTATCCATATCATAGCAGAGATACCATGTTTTATCCTGGCTTGGGGGCAACATCCTAGTGTTATCTGGTACAAATAGACTTTCAGCTTACATGGAAAAGCAGTCAAACATGAGAACATCAAGTGGCAATACATCAAAAATCCAAAGACATCAGAAAATCAAAATCCAAAACAAACATCAGAAAATCAAAATCCAAAAACATCAGAAAATCAAAATCCAAAAACATCATAAAATCAAAAACACAAAAATAGAGTCTACATCAATCAAAAGTGGAGTATGTGTCAGTCGAACTACGTGGTCTCTGCGTGTATAACGTAGGCAAGACTAATCTTTGATTAGTCCCCGAGACCCCTAGGATAGGTCTTTAGGATGCATCATTTAGTCAAACATTTGGGAATATCATGCACACATCAACACACACATCTCAACACTGATGATCTAATCTGAATAATGATTTGAAAATACATTAAGTAGAATTTGAATTGTTGTGCTTTTTATTTTATCATTTGCTTATCATTACTTTGGAGCTACTTGATGATTTATTGAACTAGAGAAGCAAGGATAGAGAATGATACTTTTTCTTGTTTGTTGTTTGTGAGTTAGTCATTATTACTTTGTGAATTGTCGCGGGAAGTGCTCTACCAAGTATCATGGATGACATTCCAATTCACTTAGAAAAAAATGATTAATTCTTGTTTGTTTACGCAAGAAATGCTCAGGTCATTATTGGTCTATCTTATAGCATGATGCTTGTGTTCTCTTGCAATATCAAAAATCATGAAAGATATACTCAGGTCATCATTGGTCTATCTCATATCATTGATGCTTGTATTCACTTTCAACATTTTAAAATAAAGCTCAGTGATGATACAAAGTAGAATAAAATGATTATTGAAATGACACTTAGGTTTGCATTGATAAAATAGGCATTTGCATGGTTAAAATAGATTGCATTCATAATAATACATCTGCAGAGTACTGGTTGCACAAGTTACAAAGATTCATTCACAAATGATGTTACCTTTTCTTATTAAAGATTGAGTATACTTGACACATACAATTTTTCTAATGGCATGCATATAAAATCATTTCTTCATCTCATCATAAATTTCACAATAAACATCTCATTTCATGGCATCATATACACGTTATGTTACATCATTACATTTTCACCACTTACATTTCATCATATATCATTAAATTTCATCCATACATCATTTAATTTACAATTCATTCATATATCATTCCATTTCATTTAAACATCATTCATTCATCTATCACATATCACATACTCATTTATCATATTTCATTTACATATCATTCATATTTCATTTACATCTTCGTCATTACATTTTCATCATACATCATTTACACATACATCATTTACATTTACATCATTACATTTTCGTCATACATCATTCATTTTCATCCATACATCATTTCATTTACATATCATTCATATATCATTTATTTTCAACTCATTCATTTACATTTACTTACATCATTACATTTCATTCATCCATCATTTCATTTACAATTCATTCATATATCATTCCATTTCACTCAAAAAAATCATTCATTCATCTACCACATATCACATATTCATCTATCACATTTCATATATATCATATCATTCACATTTCATATTATACTTCATTTCATTTTATCTCATTCATACATCATTCATTTACATCACATTTTTTTTTCATACATGGCATCTCATTAAGAAAAGAAATACATCATCAATATCATATCACATCATCATTAATGCATCCATACAAGCTATGTAAAACAAATCATCATAACAAAATGCATCCATCACATCAATCATGTAAAATACATCATAACATCGATGCATCCATCACATCAATCATGTATAACACATCATAAGATCAATGCATCCATCACATAAATCATGTAAAAACATATCATAAATCAATCAAACCGCTATACATATATATCTCATCAAGTGTCAAGTATACAATGAAGTCTGAAAAGGATGAAAATAACATCGTGTCAAAAATAGCTGTATATGTCTCTCAAAAGGGGTACACAACTGACATCAAGTGGTACTCCCACCAGAAGGAGTAGGTCTCGCACCAGTATCAGTACCACCACTAGATGTCCCAGGATCTCTCAGACCTCTCGGAAGCAGCTGTGTCACACCTCTGCTCACTTTCCTCAAACGAGTCCTCTCTGAGCGAGACTGAGCATAACTGACTCTCTGCTCTGGGGGGCAAAGCTCATAATAGCGGCTTCTGTAAAACTCAATCTTGGCACTAGCCCGCATGGCCTCCCGCATGTAGTCTGCCATAGATGTCCCATCTGCCACCCTCTGCAATCTCTTTGCAGTAGCCTGTGCTATCTATCTAATAATGTCTCGCTCGACAGTCAAGGCTGTGATCTGTGCCTCGGCAGTGGTCAACTGTGCTCGTACACCTATCAACTGAGCCTGTGCGGTCACTGCTACCTATAGAGCCTCATCTCTCTCACCAATTAGAGAGGTAATCTGCGTCTGTGCAGTAGGTAGTTGTGCCTGCATCTGAGCTTGTGTCTATGCTAATAAACCCTGCACCTGTGCTAGCTGTCCCTGTAAGGTCTATACCTGCACTTGTAGACCTGCAACCTGTGATGGATCTGCTGACAAGGAAGCAACAGCCTGCCTCTTACGAGGCACACTAGAAGATGGCTCTGAAGTACCTACTACGCTCGGCCTCCTCCCATCTCCGCCATCATCATCACTAATACCGTCACTGCTATCCTTGCTGCTACCAGAACTCTCATCACTGTTAGTCTTCGAGCTGCTCTCCACATCCACATCCACATCTACATTCTCCTCTCTCCCCCATCTCTAACCAACCTGAACACCCCCTGTTGGTACTACTGTTGGTGTTGGTGCCGATGCTGCCGCTGGTGCTGGTACTGGCTCATCTGGAATAGTGATACGTGGAGGAGGGTGCAGAGCCAGATACTCTCCATACTCGGGAGTAATGGGTGCCTCGACAATGTCCTGTCGGACATCCCATGTTGATGGCTATAGAGCACGGTAACCCTCAACAAGTGCCCCATAAGGAAAATCAGGACCCCAATCACTGACATCTATCCGACGTCGTCCATAATGGGCTACCCTGTGGAATGCACTGAACAATCCCATACTGTCTGTACACACTACGAAATAGGAATCGCTCCAGGACCTTGGGGCTCTTCCCGATCAAATACATTGAATCGGAAAAGAACCCCAACTCAATATCATCATTGTCCCAGTAATCACAATCTAAATACGGACGCCAGGTCACTACCTCTATATCATCAACAATCCGCCTCCAATACTCAAGCTTACCCATCATATGCTAGGTAGGCCTGCCTCTATACCAAAACACATAAGGCCTCATCGCTGGTCTGGCTAACACTGGCATGAGACGCGTAACAACAATATGCTCCCATGCCCATACCTGGAGAAGGGTAGCTCCAGCCGATAGACTGCTGCCGCCGAGATACACGATCCAATGCAAATCATGATATAACTGGGCAAGCATGCACATGCCCCAAGCATATCTTGTCCTATGGACCACCAGACCCTCTAACACCCGACCCCATCCAAGAGATAGACCCTTTGACCTCTTATCAGGACAAAGGAATCCACCAATAAAGTCGGCCAAAACTGAAGGAAGCGGAGCATATGACTCATAAATATCTATCCATGGAATCCACTCTCCTGCAACGTGTGGATCTTGAAAAACTCTCTGCATGGCCTCTACCCCACCAACCTCCTCTGAATCATGCACAACAATCTCTCCGACAAAAGGAATGCGAAGAATACGTCATACATCCTCTGGCGTCATGATCATCTCGTCAGTAGGTAAATGAGAGGTGTTGTGGTCACTATGCCACCGCTCTGCTAAAGCTGTCAACAGACCCCTATTAAGTCTAATATGGGGCATATCCAAAAATGTCGCTAAGCCACAATCAGTAATATGCTGTCTCTCGTCTGGCGTAAGTCACGGTATCATATCAAAAGGCTAGGGGAACTGCTCTCGCACCTGAATAACATCTAAATGCTCCTGTTATCATACAAACATAACATTTTAATCAAAATATCAAAGATCATAAAATTTTCAAAAATTGTGCTTTTACCTATCAACCTATCAAATTATCAAGGAACCCTCATCTATCAATTGGGTTCAATCCTTCAGAAAGTTTAATTATTCCTCGCCTATCATGAGGGTAATTATTATCAATCAATAGATCTCGCTCATCATGAGATCGTTTCCCATATATTTTAGTCAAGATCAAAACTAAAATAGACGGAATAAAAAACAAATCAACGAAAAGCAAGGTGCACAATTTTCGTCAATCTATACCTAAAGCGCTAGAAAATCAACCTAAAGCGCTACAAAATCAACCTAGCGCGCTAAAAAATCTGGCGCGCTATGAAACCCCCCTAATGCCCTGCAGATTTGACCCTGCGCGCTAAAATTTTTGACGTGCTACAAAACTGACCGGATGCGCTACAAAAGTTCATTGGCGCACTTAAACTATGGTGCACTACAACAGATCCCGGACGTGCTAAACCGCATCCGCCAGGTGCTAAAATACTAAAATCACGTGCAAAAAGACAAAAAGAAAGGGCACAAATTACGAGGAGGATTTGGGGTACATACTGGAGGTCCATAGTCGGTCGGACGCTGGTGACGACGCACACGCTCAAGTCGGTGGGTGTGGTAGGGGATCGACATCCTGCAGCTCTAGCACTCTGAGGGTCTCTATCACACAATTGTCAAAGTCAAATGCACAAATGACTTTTGAGAATGACCTTTGAGTATTTATAGGCTATTTTTGGAGGATTTTTATGGGATTTATTTATTTTTCCTTCTTAGGAATTAATTTTTATCCATCACAGGGCCGTTTTTGACAATTTTGTCGGTAGATAATTTATTTCTTCATCAATTCATCATCAAATCATCTGAAAATTCAAAATTCTTGAAAAATCATAAAAAAATTCAAAATTCATCAATTTATCTCCCGAGGGGCATATATCGCTATCATTTTGAAATTCATTTTCTGAGGCAAGTCGGGACATATTTTAAAGTTTTCGTCAAACACTGGCAACTGAGGTAAAATCATTCTTTGAAGCAATGCATAAACACATCACTTCAAAGAGGGGCAAAATGTAGACACCTAAAAATGGTCTGGAGAATCTAATTAATTGAATACGATTTATTTGATTAATTAATCTTGAATTTTTCTACTTAGTAAATAAATAGAAATATTTATTTATATTAAGTTCATTTATTAATTCTTCTATTTTCTCTCCTAATTAAATAAAAAAAATTAAAAACTTTGTTTTATCTAATTATTATCATTTTTATCATATTATTTCTCTTTTAATTAAATAAATGAAATTAAAAACTTTGTTTTATTTAATTATTATCATTATTGCTTCTTTTATATTTTCTATCATAAATTAAATACACAACTTAAACAATTTGTGTTATTTAATTACCTCATCACATTTCTTCTTAATTAAATAAAGATAACTCTAAAATCTTTTATTTAATTATCATTTTTTAATTTAATAAACAAACCCTATAGTTTGATTTATTAAATTATTCAATCCTCTTTTTTGCTAAATTTAAATAAATTGAATATTATTTAAATTTATGCATAAATTTTACCACTATTCACTCACCAATAAAATTATTTTTTTCAAAATTTAATTAATGGCACTACCATTCACGGGAAAAGCTTTAGGGACAAACTTGCAGGAAGTTCTCTCAACAACCTTCCACCCACCTTCCCTCTTATCTTGCCTAGTGTTTTCATGGGGAGAAACCATTCTCCATGATCAGCTCCTTCTTCTCATCCCATGCCTTTGGATTCTCCAGATGGAATCACAACCCCTCATCCCGTGTTCCTGTGCAATTGTGCTACCGTGAAAGCTATAAATACAGCTCTCGAGCTACAGGAAAAGGATCCCAACTTATGCAATCTTACTCTGCAGGTTTCCAAAGCATCCAAGCATCCAAGCAATCAAGCATTCAAGCACTCATCCAACATCCATCAAGCATCCAGTATTTGCAGTCATGGCTGCCATTACAATAGGATTTGCATATTTAGTCACATAGGAATAGAATTAGTTCATTTCTCATTCTCTAAGTGTCATTTCAATAGTTTATTTAGCTTACAAATCTGAGAGCTAAGTAGATTAGATAAATCTTTAGAGTTAGAGAGCAATAAGATAGATTTCTGTAGATTTGTAGTTTAAATTTGTTTAAATTTCTTAATCTTAGATGCAATATCTTATTTAGAAGCGTAGATGCATTGTTTAGATTGTTTCCCTCATTCTACCACTTACAGGGGTAACATGTGTCGACCTCCAATTCGCTGGCATCAATGACGTGTATGCTGACTTGTCACTAAATGTGTTGCCTAGCTGTCTGCCACGTGTCATGTTCCCATTTGCTATTGACGCTGATTGGACTACAACATCATCGCTGACTGTATGACCGACTTGTCTGCCACATCATCTATACAGATGGACATGTGTCAACACCTGGTTGGTCCACATCAGATTTCGTACCACATGCTGACGTTAGCTGTATGGATGATGATGCCATCATTATACCTTCAAGTCCGCCAAGTCAATCGAGAGCTTTGACTAGCCGTATCTTGCGCATATGAGCTCCGTTTTCAATGAAATGAACGTCACCGGAATCATGTTGACGAGCACTTCAATTTGACGCCGATTTTGACGAATTCTGAGATGATCAATTTTTTCACCTTCTTGATGGCCCTGGTACTCAGTTTGATCGAACCTTTGACCAAACATAACTCGCACATGTACGATCTCCTTTTGACGCGATTCAAGTTGTGTCAGAATCCTGTCAGTGAGTTCTTTGATCTAAGACTGCTTTTGCCTGATTTGAGGACAGTCAATTTTCCAGTCAACCATCTAGCATCCTCAGCTCTTGTTAAACTTTGACTGAGCATATCTTGAGCAAACGAAGTCCTTTTGACACGCTTCAAGTTGCGTCAGGATCGTATCGTTGTGCTCTATGCATTGATGCCAATTCTGGGAGATTCTGAAGCTGCTAGATTTTTGAGGCCTTCGAGATCCATTGGATCATTTGGGATTTTGAAAATCAAAAAATTGTGAGAAGCAGGGATGTCATATTCAATGAGAAAGTGTGGTACAAAGATTAGTTGCTGCAGCATGAGAAGAAAGAAAATGATTATGCAGTGTTGGATGATATTCCAAACAATGATGTTTCAGTGGTTCCTCATACTGGGCAACAACAACAACAACAAATACCACAAACTCCTATTAGATGATCTTCAAGAATAAGTAGACCTTCAGAAAAATTCTCTCCCTCTTTGTATACTATTTTGTTAACTGATGCTGGTGAACCAGAATATTATGATGAAGCTATACAGGTGGATACCAAGGTTCAGTGGGAGCATGGAATGGAAGAAGAAATGGACTCCTTGCTGAAAAATCAGACTTGGGAATTATGCAAGTTTCCTATAGGTAAAAAGGATTTACGAAACAAATGGGTTTATAGGCTGAAAGAGGAGGATGGAGGTAAGAAGAGATTTAAAGCCAGATTAGTTGTAAAGGGATTTGCACAGAAAAGGGTATTGATTTTGATGAGATTTTTTCTCTAGTTGTTAAATGACTTCTATTTGTATCATTTTATGTATTGTGGCTGCTGAAGATTTGCATTTAGAACAACTTGATGTTAAAACAACCTTTCTCCATGGTGATTTGGAAGAGGAAATTATATATATGGACCAACCACAAGGATTTGAGGTCAAAGGTAAGGAGAAACTAGTGTGCAGATTGAAGAAAAGTTTATATGGCTTGAAGTAAGCACCTTGGCAATGGTACTTGAAATTTGATAGTTTTATGGCTGAGCAAGGCTATAGCTAGTGTAACTCTGACCATTGTGTTTATTTTAAGAGGTTGGATAGTGACAACTACATTACTTTATGTTTATATGTTGATGACATGCTTGTAGCAAGGTCTAACATAGATCACATAAGTGAGCTAAAACAATAGTTAGAAAACTCTTTTGTTATGAAGGATTTAGGGTCAGCAAAAAAATCCTTGGTATGAAAATTTGTAGTGATAGAAAAAATAGAAAATTGTTTTTATCTCAGGCTAATTATGTTGCAAAGGTCTTGTAGAGATTTCATATGGAGAATGCAAAAGCTGTCAGCACACCTTTGCCTAGTCATATCAAATTGACTAAGGATATGTGTCCAAAGACAGAAGAGGAGGAAGAGAAAATGTCCAAGATACCATATGCTTCAGCTGTAGGCAGTTTAATGTACGCCATTGTATGCATGAGAGTGGATATTGCACATATCGTAGGAGTTGTTAGCAAGTATTTGAGTCATCCTGGAGTTGAGCATTGGAATGTGGTAAAATGGATTCTTAGGTACTTGCGAGGTACATGCAATAATTTTTTATGTTTTGGGGGCTCTAATACTGATTTAAAAGGCTATGTTGACTCAGATTTGGCAGGGGATATAGATATCAGGCGGAGTACCACATGTTATGTATTTACAGTTGGTGGGACAATAGTGAGTTGGATTTCTCGATTGCAAAAGGTGGTTGCTTTATCCACCATAGAGGCAGAGTATGTTGCTACAATAGAGGCAGAAAAGGAGATGATATGGCTACAACTTTTCATGGATGAGTTGGGAAAACAACAATGATGGGGTAGGGTTGGATGGAACACTCACTGTTCCATGCTTTGGGTTCCACCTTGGTAAACCCCTTTGGTGGCACTCTTCCACCACTCAACCTATAGGCCCTAATGTTTGTTAGGCATCCCTGGTACTTCTAGCCAACCCTCCTATCAACTACATTCACTTAACCAAGTCAATCTTGGTGCTTTCTCCTCCATTCTTTCCTTAGCCCTTAATCTTCCTAAAGGCCAACTAGCTCTCCAAACCTCACTAACTTGTTGCAGGGGTGTGTGGTACCTTCTATGGCTTCAAAACCATCCCACTATTATTCTTGATCAATCACAAGGCTTCATTTCTTCATCGCTTCTGGGTATGTGTAGGATCATGGTATGCCAAAAAGTGGCAATGAGGAAAAAAACATGTCTTTCATCGACCCAAAAATGTGAAAATATCATGTTGACTTTTTTTAGGCTCGGGTGTTAGTACACACCACCAAAGCAAACACCAATCCTAGTTTTCCTATCGGATATCCGGTTTGTAAAAAGAATATATATAAAAAATTTGCTGTTGTTTTAAAGTAACGGTCTACAAATCGGATATCCGATTTCAACCGGATATCCGATTTGTAGACTGTTACTTTAAAACAACAAAAATAGTTGTATATATATGACTTTTTAAAAATTGGATATCCGTTTCAAATCAGATATCTGATTTGTAAAATTCATATATATACAAATTTTTTTGTTGTTTTAAAGTAATGGTCTAGAAATCGGATATCTGTTTCAAATCAGATATCCGATTTGAAATGGATATCTGATTTGTGTACACATAGACCTAAGGATTAATGGTATATGGTAGAAGGTTTAAGGGTTAAACTTTAAGGTTTAGGGTATATGGTAGAGGGTTTAAGGGTCAAGGGTTATAAGGGTATAGGGGAGAGAGATAGATGGATTTAGTGTGTGAGAGAGTGACCTAAGAGAGTGGGATAAGGTCAGAGAGGGTGGGATAGTGGGATAGAGTGGGAGAGAGGGAGGAAGAGGGTAGGAGAAAGTGGGAGAGGGTGGTAGAGAGTGGGAGAGAGGGAGGGAGAGAGTAGAAGAGTGGAAGAG
>VDFB02281492.1:889012530-889179975 GCA_007258455.2 Sequoia sempervirens
AATTACAAAAAAATATGCATCACATTCAGACATGAGTCCTCTACTTATATCTAAAATCTCATAAAAAAATATTATCATTTTATTATGGTTAGGGTGGTTAGACAGACACCTACTTCTTATTTTTTTCTTGAAATTTAAGTAATAATGCATTGAAATTTCAAATTTTCACCAAATAGATTTTGTTTTTAAAAAAATTAACCTAGTAGTTTAGAAACTACATTCAATTTCCCATAGATTCTATTCTTACATGTTTTTGAAATAATATAGATAAATTATTCAAATTTTTACGTCAAGTTGCCTAACTCTGATTTTTCTAAATTTTCATTGCCACTTAAGGGCCTATTTGGCCCATCATGATCATGCACATACCCTTCCTTCAAACCCTAGTCTAGGGTTTAAGATGGGCTAGTAGCCCTTGAGCTCCAATTAGGCCTCTTAGCTCGAGAAATTAAGCTATAACTCCAATCCTATTGAGGTTCATCAAAAAATTATTTTTGAGACCCTAGTTCAATTGCCAACCTCTCAAGGAATTTTTGGGTTTTGGGCCTTCACAGGCCGTACACAGGCTCAACCCTATTTTTATGGGAATTAGGGCTTTTTAGGCCTTTTTTTGGATAGTCAGTGATCTGTTTGCCTCCTTCAACCACCAAAGGATTTGGTGAGGAATCTTCCTTCCTACCAGACCTTTTCCAAGACTCCTACATCCACCACACACCTTGGGTTGCTAAGGTTTTGACAACCCTGCAACGTTAGGGCTTGGTTTCCACTGTTCTTTCCTAGCCGGGCACTATCAGTTCGCCTAGGGAAAGATCTTCACCATGCTTCCTTGACACCTATTGACTTCTAAACCTAAAATATGTACAGTCATGGAGCTTAGCCTCATTTCCCCATAGACTATACACTAGGTGTAGTGGAAAAGAGAGGTCTAAGACTCCATGATCAACAACTAACCGGTCTGATCAGCAATGAAAGAAACAAAACTAACAAAGAAAAAGGCTAGAATTTGATAAGACAAACCAACTACTAACTAAAAAAAGCTTGGAAAATAGATACCACACGTGCCACACATTGTTCAGTGCTTGGAACCCTCCATTAACACACAAGTAAAACACTAAAACACATAAAATTTCAAGAAACTCATTGTTTTTTCATATGATTTGTAAACTCCAATGATTACAAAGATTTTTCCAACCAACCAACCCACCTTCCAGGTCAAGGGTCACCTTTTAAAGGTTCCCAAAGTAGTTACACTCCCTTGGTCGGACCTTCTAATGATCAAATAGCAAAAGTTGAAAAACCCGCTGTGTTTTCCAACTTTACCCAAATGTTGGCAACCTAAGCCAAATGAGCAACTACACTCATCTAATCCTTTCACCTCCTATTACACTAATCACAAAAGATCAAGATTTATTCAAAAACAACAAAAGCTAACTAAATGGTCAACATGACCTTGAAGTGTGTTAAAACTCAAAATTGCTTCCTAGGCTTCCAAAATTGCCTAGTGTTTCCCAAATTCCTTCTAGGTGCTCCTGCACCATTCTCCCCCTCTCAGCCCAAACACTAAGGAATGGAAGGAGATACCAATGACAAGTCAATTCCAATCTTCTTGAACTAATCTTCTTGGACCCATGTAGCTTATGATTCATGCTTATTCTTCCACTTGATAAGGTGCTCCATGTACACCTTGTTCCTTGTAGACTTTTGTACTCTTGACTCCAAGATCTACTCTGATTGAGGCTTCTCTTGATTAGGTAGGGGTATATTACTGATGTCCTTGAAGATATCCTGAATTTTTTGAACCTCATCACTGACTGTTCCCTTATACTTGATCAAATCAGCTATGTTGAAAACTGGTGAGATTCCTAGATCGGTAGGTAACTCCACCTTATATGCATTCTTGCCATACTTGGCCAATATCTTGCATGGACCCACTCTCTTCATCTACAGATTGGTTGAAATTTTCTTCTACAACCTAGACTTGTTAAGGTGGACCATAACATAGTCCCCTACTTGAAATTGCACATCTTTCCTTGACATATCTGCCTTCTCCTTCACTTTTTGGGTAGCCTCAGTGACTGTCCTCTTGACCCGCTCCTGAATCTCCTTCATGGTCTGACTAAATTCTTCTACATGTCCACTTATTTGTTCCATAGTTCCAAGATCTCTAAGCTCACATATTCCTCTTGGGTGCATCCCATACACAACTTCAAATGGACTCTCCCCTGTGGTCCGGTTTACACTATCATTATAAGCATACTCAGCTTGGGAAATAACCATATCCCATGTCTGTCCATATTCTTTAGTTAAGCACCTTAGAAGATTACCTAGCACCCTGTTAACCACCTCTGTTTGACCATCGGTTTGAGGATGGTAAGCTGATCCAAATGACAGATTTGTACCCAGTCTACTCCATAGAGTCTTCCAAAAATGACTCATGAACTTCACATCCGTGTCTAAAATAATGCTTAAAGGCAAGCCATGGATCCTCACAACCTCCTTGAAGAAAATATGAGCTATGAAGCTAGCATCATGAGTAGTTTTGCAGGGAATGAAATGACTCATCTTGCTAAATCTATCTACCACTACATAGACACTGTCAAAACAAGTCTTGGTCTTAGGAAGCCCTACCACAAAATCCATGCTCACACAGTCCCATGGTCTATTAGGAATTGGTAGGGGTCTATATAAACCAACATTACTAGCTCCTCCCTTAGCTATCATACACACAACACATTGTTCCACATACTTTCTAACATGTCTTGCCAACTTAGGCCAGTAATAGAATCTTTGCACTATTTCTAAAGTCTTATTGATGCCAAAATGCCCACTAGGACTGCCATTATGCTTTTCCTAAATCAGATTTTCCCTCATTGACCCTTTTGGAACACATAACTGATTTCCCTTAAACAATAACCCACTTTACAATGTATACTCTGAGTATTGACTATGGAAATGGTTCTCAAAGTTAGAACATACCTTATAGACCTTTGAAAAGTCTTCATCCCCTCCATATAGATCCTTGAAACTCTCTATGCCAATGCTCTTGATCTATATCTCTTGGACTGTCAACAATCTCCTACTCAATGCATCTGCCACTTTGTTTAGCTGTCCCTTCTTGTGCTTGATGGTGAAGGTAAAAGCTTGGATGTATTCCATCCATTTCAAATGCCTATTACTCAACTTCTCTTGAGTGTTGATAAAACTGAGTGCCTGATTGTCAGTAAAGACTACAAAATCCTTGGGTAGAAGGTAATGCCTCCATTTTCTAAGTGACTGAACCAAAGCATAAAGTTCTAAGTCATAGGTTGAATAATTCTTCTTTGCTTCATTTAGCTCCTCACTAAAGAAGGCTATAGGTCTGCCCTCTTGACTAAGCACACCTCCTACTACCACTCCACTAGCATCACATTCAATAGTGAACAACTTGTCAAAATTAGGTAATAAGAGAATTGGTTAAGTTGCCACCTCTTGTTTCAGTTTCTCAAACCCTTTCTTAGCTTCTTGAGTGCACACAAACTTAGTTTTTAAACCTCATTTGATTGTATCTAAGATTGGTGCAATATACCAGTAAAATTCCTTATGAATTTCCTATAAAATTGAGCTAATCCATGAAAAATTCTTACCTCAGTCCTTGTGGTTGGTGTAGGCCAGTTGAGAATAGCTTCCACCTTGCTTGGATCCATCTTCAATGATCCTTTGGACACTACAAAACCCAAGTCTAGACTAGCTCTTGCTTAAAGAACTCACACTTCTCTAGATTGATTGCCAATTTCTCCTCTTGCAACCTTCTAAGAACCAACTCCACATGTTTCAAATGCTCTTTTGCTATCTTTCTGTATATGAGGATGTCATCAAGATACACTACCCAAAATATCCCTATAAAATCCTTGAGCACTTCATTCATGAGCCTCATGAATGTGCTAGGGGCATTGGAGAGACCAAATGGCATCACTCTCCATTCATATAACCCATCATTTGTCTTAAATGTTGTCTTCCACTCATCACCATCCTTAATTCTGATCTGATGGTATCCACTCTTGAGATCCAACTTAGTAAAGTACTGAGCAAGCCTCGAAGACAATCCATCAAGTCTTCAATTCTAGGAATAGGGAACCTATACCTAATTGTGATTCTATTTATTTCTCTAGAATCAATGCATAACCTCCATTTACCTCCCTTCTTTGTTGCCAAAACCACTAGTACTACACATGGGCTAATGCTCTTTTGAATCAATCGTTGATCTAATAATTCTTGCACTTTCCTAGCTACCTCTAAATTCTGATCTGGTGTAAGTTTGTATGCTGCTTTGTTAGGTAATGAAGCTCTAGGTATGAAGTCAATTTGATGAATTATGGCTCTCTTTGGAGGTAAAGTTGCAGGTGTACCATCACTAACTATGCTCTTGTACCTTTCAAGTAACTTCTAGACTGCTTCCGGTAGGACTATTGTTTCAGCCTTATCTTCCTCTTTAGGTTGTAACACAACCACATATCCTTCACTCCCTTGATGTAGGTTGTTAAGGAACTCTTTACCACTGCTCAGCATGATGTTTTGTGTCTTTGACTATCCTTCATCTTCTTCTGACAGTGACTACAACATAAAAGTCTTTCCATCCTTCTTGAATGAAATGGTGTTCTCTTTTCCATCATACATGACACTTCTATCATACTAACATGGTTTTCCTAGTAGTAGATGGAATGCATCCATGGGTAAAACATCACAAACTAACTTGTCCTTGTACCCTCCAATTGAAAACTCCACCGTTACTCTCTCATTCACTAAAACACTTTGCCCTTTGTTTAGCCATGTGACCTTGTAGGGGTTAGTATGGGGTACCTTCTCCAATTTCAGTTTCATTACTGCCTCCTCTAAGATGATATTGTCTATTGAACCTGAATCTACTATGACCTTGCACACTTTACCAAGTATCTTGCACCTTACTCTAAATAGAGCTCTCCTTTGTTTAGGTTCTTCTTTAATCGGTTGCCTGATCAAAACTCTGTTGAACATCATATTCTCTCCTACCTCAGATTCAATATGACTGACCTTAGATGCCTTAGAACTCATGCTATCCTCTTGTGCATAAGCCACTCTCTTTTCATTGCTTGATGAAGATTCTTTCTCTAGGCATCTATAAGCAGGATAACCTACTTGTCCACAATGGTAGCATTTCATGTTTACAAAGTATGAATTGCTCCTGCCTACTCGTCTTCCTCTGTTTAAACCTTCTTGAGGTCCTCTACCTCTGTTATATCCTCCTCTAGAAGATGTTTCACCTCCATGCTTGGTGAGTTTAGCCTCACCTTGGTTTCTTTGATCATTTCCTCTACCTTGATAGCCACCATGCTGCCCTCTTTGATCTCTTTGATCTCTGCCTTTACCTCTGCCCTTAGAAGCTTGGTCTTGCTTCCTCTTGCTTCTTTCCTCAATCTTTATGGCCAGCTAATAGCATTGGTGTACTATCTTAGGACTTAAAAGAGCCATCTCCTCTTGAATGTTCCACTTCAAGCCATTAAGGTATCTAGCCACCTTGAGACTCTCATCCTCTATCACATTAGACCTCATGAATTTTTTTTGAAACTCCTCAGTGTAAGTGTTTACATTTTGGTCTCTTTGCCTTAAGCTTTGCCTCTTCTTGTGTAACTGAATCTCATAGTCATCTGGCATGTATGCTTCCTTTACTTTGGCAACCATACCCTTCCAGGTAGTTATAGGTTGCTTACCTTCCTTTTCCCTCTCTGTCTGAATGAACTTCCACCATGTCAAGGTAGAACCTCTTAGTCTTGATTTGGCCACCTTTACCTTCTGTGCTTCAGTGAATCCATCACACTCAAAATGGTTTTCCATTCCTTCTATCCAATCCATGACTAGGTTAGCTTCCATTTTTCCACTAAATCAAGTGCTTTCCCACTCAAGGCTTTCAATGCCTTCAAGAAAGGCTCTTCTTTTAGGATAGGGTTAGGTTCAGGGGTCTTTTCTTCCTCTGCAACCTCTTCTTCCTTTGGTATCCTTCCCTCAAATTGTGCACTCCTCACTGCTTGCTCAAGTTGGGCTATTCTTTCCCTCAATTGCCTATTCTCTTCCTCCTACTCTTCAACCATCTTGGCCAATTGTGCATTTGTCACCATGACAGTAGTATCACTTGACTCAACCTTTGACATATATTACTCTTTCCCAAATCTTTAACTTGCTCTGATACCAATTTGATGGGGTGGGGTTGGATGGAACACTCACTGTTCCATGCTCTGGGTTCCACCTTGGTAAACCCCTTTGGTGTCACTCTTCCACCACTCAACCTATATGCCCTAATGTTTATTAGGCACCCATGGTCCTTCTCACCAACCCTCCTATCAACTACATTCACTTAACCAAGTCAATCTTGGTGCTTTCTCCTCCATTCTTTCCTTAGCCCTTAATCTTCCTAAAGGCCAACTAGCTCTCCAAACCTCACTAACTTGTTGCAGGGGTGTGTGGTACCTTATATGGGTTCAAGACCATCCCACTGTCATTCTTGATCAATCACAAGGCTTCATTTCTTCATCGCTTCCTTCAAACCCTAGTCTAGGGTTTAAGATGGGCTAGTAGCCCTTGAGCTCCAATTAGGCCTCTTAGCCTGAGAAATTAAGCTATAACTCCAATCCTACTGAGGTTCATCACAAACTTCTTTTTGAGACCTTGGTTCAATTTCCAACCTCTCAAGGAATTTTTGGGTTTTGGGCCTTCACAGGCCGTACATAGGCTCAACCCTATTTTTATGGGAATTAGGGCTTTTTAGGCCTTTCATGGACAGTCAGTGATCTGTTTGCCTCCTTCAACCACCAAATGATTTGGTGAGGACTCTTCCTTCCTACCAGACCTTTTCCAAGACTCCTGCATCCACCACACACCTTGGGTTGCTAAGGGATTGACACCCCTGCAACGTTAGGGCTTGGTTTCCACTGTTCTTTCCTAGCCAGGCACTATCAGCTTGCCTAGGGAAAGATCTTCACCATGCTTCCTTGAAACCTATTGACTTATAAACCTAAAATATGTATAGGCATGAAGCTTAGCCTCATTTCCCCATAGACTACACACCAGGTGCAGTGGAAAAGAGAGGTCTAAGACTCCAAGATCAACTGCTAACCGGTCTGATTAGCAATCAAAGAAACAAAAATAACAAAGAACAAGGCTAGAATTCAATAAGAAAAACCAACTAATGACTACAAAAATCTTGGAAAATAGATACCACACATGCCACGCATTGTTCAGTTCCTAGAGCCCTCCATTAACACACAAGTAAAACACTAAAACACAGAAAATTTCAAGAAACTCATTGTTTTTTCATATGATCTATAAACTCCAATGATTACAAAGCTTTTTCCAACCAACCAACCCACCTTCCAGGTCAAGGGACACCTTTTAAAGGTTCCCAAAGTAGTTACACTCCCTTGGTCGGACCTTCTAATGATCAAATAGCAAAAGTTGAAAAACCTGATGTGTTTTCCAACTTTACCCAAATGTTGGCAACCTAAGCCAAATGAGCAACTACACTCATCTAATCCTTTCACCTCCTATTAAACTGATGACAATAGATCAAGATTTATTCAAAAACAACAAAAGCTAACTAAATGGTCAACATGACCTTGAAGTGTGTTAAAACTCAAAATTGCTTCCTAGGCTTCCAAAATTGCCTAGTGTTTCCCAAATGCCTTCTAGATGCTCCTACACCAAACAGACTGAAAATTACTTGTTTAAGATAGGTATAGTGCTATACATCTTGCAAATAATTTTTCCTTGCATTCTAAAACAAAACACATACAATTGAGATATCATTTCATTCGGTCGGTGTTGGAGGATGGACAGATCAAGCTGGACAAGATACATACAGATGTCAATCCAGCAGATATGTTTATGAAGGCGGTGCCAAGGGAGAAGTTGAGCTCCTCTTCAGCTTTGGTTGGCCTTCAAGGTTTAATTCAAGTATAATAGAGCAGCAGGGTCTAAGGTAATTATTTCTAGTGGGAACTGTTATTGCAGTAGTGTCGTCTAGGATCAGTCTCCAAGTGGGAGATTGTGTTGGTGTGGAGCTTAATTAGTCTCCAAGTGGGAGAGTGTTGGCATGTGGTGACTGATCATGCTATACTATATAGCCCATGGTATACTATACAGCCTAGCACGTATCCTACTTTTTCGTGTCATCACTAGAAAAGGGAAAAATCAACGAAAAAAGAAAAATCTGATTTTGTAGAACCCAAAATTTGGAAGCTTCCAAGCTTGATAAAGAGGGGTTTGGATGGCTGTTATAGTATGATGAAAAACATGATTATTCGCAAGATTTTAATAAGTTTTTCATTGGATAATAAAAGTATTGGATGGCTGCGGTTTGGTGGATGTAGCCCGGATTGGGTGAACCACGTTAAATTCTCTATGTTATGATTTATTCTATGTGTGTTTTAGTTTCTCTATTTATTAATTAAATCTACATTTAATTGTTAGATATCTACCATCTCTAACTCTAACACTCCTTTACAATGCATAATAGTTATAGTATACTATCAATAGCCTAGAAGTGCAATTTGCAATCCTAGTGCCTCAATAGAAGACTGTTAATATTTTCCATAAAAAAAATGAATAATGTTGTATGAGAATGACAACATCTTCCTTAAATACAATAATCTAAGAATATTTGTTATAAATATTTTCAATGCAATACAACTTCTATACAATGTCTATTAAGGATAAGTCTAAAGTCTCATATTCTTCTTCTAGGTAATCGAGAAAAATGTATGAAGGTTATCTTTTAAAGTCATTGTGTGAAATAACCTCTGTATGCAGTTTGAATAGCTGTAAACCAGCTTGGGTTAGGGTTACAGGTGAGAAACCCTAAAGAGTCTTTTAACAAACTCTTTAACAAGTTTAAGTAGGTACATTAACTTTAGAGAAAATGAGAGTATATTCTGTTACAACTCGAGAAGGATCATCCAGAAACCCTAAAGGGTTTTAATCGTAATCAATAAAAGTTAAGCCCTTAAATATCCTTAATAATAATATTTCAAAACCAAAGATTTTACTCAAAACACCCATACATATTTGATCTTAGCCAAAACGTATTACAGTTAACTGGTATAACTGTCAAATATCAAGGAATGATATAATCTTTTTGAGCATAAAAATAGTTTGATGCCTTTGAAAAAAAAGATAATCCTTTTATCATTCTTAACAACTTCCTTAACAAATTGTCTCAAGGCCCATAAGCATCAAGAGGGTTTTTGTATTACCTGATTATAGTGGAAGAAATATGAACAAATATGATAAAGATTTGTCAAGGAATTCCATAACTACCAATTTGAAAGATGACAACAATTATTCTTTGTCCAACTTCCATAGTCGAGCTTTCATTAGCTCACAGTCAATACTCAAACTCTTATCCAAAATACCAATATGTTGGACCATCTTCACTGCCAACTAGCTCACACAGTAATCAATATCACATATTCTTAGTATGTTGACTGAGAGAGGATTCAAGACTATAGAAAAACAAAATGTCCATGGAAGCTAGGGTTCCACTCTTAAACAAGATGAATGAATCAAAAAAACATATTTTTCCTAGGTAAGCATACTTCTGGTCTTTTCGAAGACTTTACAAACAATAATAATCATTTGAGATCCGAATGCTTTTCAACCAATACTACCAAAATAACCAATAATAATCCCACCAAAAGTGTCAATAACTATAATACAAAGAATCATAACAACACCAAATTCAAAGATAGCTACCAAAATCTTAAACATATCGACTATTACAATGATAAAGAGCCCAATATCACATGTTTAACATGACTAAACTTAGCATCAAAATAAAATTCCAATCACATAAGTCAATAACAATGTTGCCTGATACCTTTATCACTTTACAAGGTGATTGCTAGCAATGCCATAACTTAAATAAACTATAAACCATATAGTATATAAAAGATCTCGTAACCATATAAGATGTCGATTACCTTAGCAAAACCATGGAAGTATTTATTGACAATGCCACAAAAAAATGTGAGTGACAACTTCCTTAAAACAATATGATCATTACATTTGAATGTAACAAGGAAGCTTAAGAATCCTTAGCAAAAAAAATGAATATACTTGAATCACCTTATTTGATCAATATGAAATACTTCAAGTGCAAAGACCAAAGTGATGTCAATGATGCCAATGCAACCAAACTGAGCCAAACATCATCTCAAGAAGCTATATGTAAACACCATTATACAAATCAAGTATAAATATCATGAATGCCTTAAAACAATATAGTAGTGCAATAATATGAGATTAATAATGCACTAATATATCATTCAAAGAAAAATTGATAATAATCAACTGAGTATACATGTGACTTGTAACCTTGAAGGATCAAACTGAAAAATTATCCTATCAAAAGGATAAACAATGTTAGCATTATCATATATCAAAATCCTATAACTGCATATCATATCACCAACCATATGTGAATAAACCAATGTAACTATATATCATATCACTAGCCATATGTGAATATCCATACCCATATCATACATCAAACAAGCTAAGAATTCCAAATCAGAGAACCAGTTTTGTCATCAAGGACAAACCACAAATCATAAAAAACTTAAAGGCAACAAACTCCCCCTTTGTCCTTGATGGAAAAACACATATTATCTCTCCCCCTTTTTGCCTCAATGACAAAGAATGAAAGAAGAGAATGTGAGATGCCATGAAGATAAACAACTGAGAATACAAGTAACTATCCAACACAATAACCAGCTACAAGTAGAGCAATATAGCAACAAAATAAATATGCAAGAGAGGTGTGAATGAAAAGATATAGAAAAAAGCTCCCCCTGAACAAAAGATAGGAGAATCAATGAAGTAAGGATTGAGAGATAACTCCCAATCTGAGCCTTATCCTTTCAAAGACTTCTTTGGATGGAGGTTTAGTGAATATATCAGCCACCTATTCTTGTGAATCAACAAATTGTAGACATACTTCATTAGCCAACACTTTTTCTCGAATAAAGTGAAATTTGATTGCAATGTGTTTAGTGTGAGAGTGCATAACAAGGTTCTTAGAGATAGTGATTGCACTTGTATTATCATATAAAATAGAAACAAGATTATAAACTATGATGCCCATATCAGATAACATTTGAGCCATCTAGAGCAATTGAGTACAACAAGAAGTGGTAGCTATGTACTCTGCCTCAATAGTAGAAAGAGAAACAAATTCATGTTTCATATTGTGTCAAGCAACTAACCAATCACAAAGAAAGAATGCAACACCATTGGTTCTTATCATATCATCCAAACAACTAGCCAAGTCAACATCTGTATATGCAATCAGAGAGAAATGATTGCTTCTAGGATGTACCAAAGACCATAATCAAGAGTACCTTGAATATACTTAAAGATTATTTTAACAATAGTAACATGATATTCCTTAGGTGATGCCTAAAATCTTGCAACCATGCAAATTTCCTGCATTATATCAAGTCTAGAAGCAGTTAAATATAACAAATTTCCAATCATTGATCTATATTCAGACTAATTTGCATCAAGTGAATCATCAACCTTAGTGAGTTTGCAACTTGTAGCCATTGGAGTACTAAGAAGATTGTATCCACTCATTTGAAACTTCTTAAGAATCTCTCTAACATACTTGGTTTGAGAGAGAAATATACCAAGTTTTCAAGTTGAGAAACTTGAAGACCAAGAAAGAAAGTTAATTCTCCCAACATTGACATTTCAAATTTAGATTCCATAATATGAGAGAATTTTTTACTTAAAGGATCATTATTGTAGCCAAAAATGATATCGTCTACGTAGACTTCAACAACCAAAATATCAGTACCTTCAATCTTGACATACAGATTGTTGTCAACACCACCTCTAACGAAGCCATTTGATGTCAAATGATTGTCCAGCCTAGTGTACCATGCCCTAGGAGCTTGTTTTAAGCCATATAAGGCCTTTTTCAACCTGTAAACATGATTAGACTTGTCTTTGCAAACAAACCCTTTAGGCTATTCCATATAGACCTCTTCATCTAAATATCCATTTAAAAATGCAGTCTTGACATCCATTTGATAAATAGTGAAATTCTTATAAATAAAATAAGCCAAAAATATTCTAATGGATTCTAGCCTAGCAACAGGTGCAAAGGTTTCACCAAAATCAATACCTTCCTTTTGAGCATAGCCTTTGCAAACATACCTTTCCTTGTTGTGAACAAATTTTCCATTTTCATCAAGCTTATTCCTGTAAATCCACTTGCCACCTATGACATTCTTGTCATCAGGTCTTGGGACTAACTCCTAAGTTTGGTTTTTCTTAATTTGATTTATTTCTTCTTGCATAGCCTTAAGCCAACATTCATCCAAGAGAGCTTCATCATAGTTCTTAGGTTCAAATTTAGTGACTAAACAAAAGGCTGCATGCTCTGCTATTTGAGCTTGTTCTTCAATTTGAGTAGTTTTTCTTCATGTTTGAACTCCAACATTTCTATCGCCAATGATCTAATTTTGAGGATGATTTTTAGCAAAATATTTTGAAGGAGTTTGGGGTACAGTATTTATAGGATTTTCTTTCCTAACATCTTTAGGTATTATCTCACGTTCTATTTCTAATTTTCCTCATCAATTTGCACATGAATAGTTTCTAAATGTAATCTTTCATCAACTTTCACATTTATTGTCTCAACAATCTTATTGAGCCTTTTATTATAGCATTTGTATGCTTTACTTTGAGTTGAGTATCCCAAAAAGATATCCTGATCACACTTTGATTAAAAGTTTCCTAGATGTTCATCATCTTTCCTGATAAAGCATTTATTTCCAAATATTTTAAATTTTTTTATAGAGGTAGTTTTTCCATGCCATAATTCATAACCTGAGTGAATTTTGATTTCACCCTAAGTTGCACTCTATTTAAAATGTATACAAATTTATGAAACAATTCTTTCCAATACATGTCTAGCAATTTAGCTTCATCTAGCATGGTTCTTGTCATCTCCTTCATAGTTCTATTCTTACGATCAACAACCCCATTTTGTTGAGGTGTTGTAGAAGCTGCACATTATCTTTTAATACCGTGCTGTTCACAATAATCAACGAATTCCTAAGAGGCGAACTCTCCTCCTTTATCATTTCTCAAGCATTTTAGCTTTAGATCAGATTATTTTTCTACCATTTTACGAAAGATCTTGAATCTTTCAAATGCTTCTGATTTTTGTTTATGAAAAGTAACCCATACCATTCTTGTATAGTCATCCACAAACAACATGAAATACCTTTCACCATTAATTGACCTTGTTCTAGTTGGGCCACACAAATTTGTATGCACCAGCTGTAAAGGCTTAGCTGAAGAATTTTCTTTTGACTTAAAGCTGACTTTAGTTTGTTTACTATTTAAACATTCTTTGCACACAAATTTTTTTGGTTTATTAAGAATTGGTAAACCTCTAACAATATGGTTTTTATTGATTATAACTAGATTATCAAAGTTTATATGTCCTAATCTTTTGTGCCAAAACCAACTTTCTTCAACTTGAACCATTAGACACATACCTTCATTACTATCATTACTAGAGGTGTCTAGAAGGTTATAAACATTACCTTTAGTCCTTTCCCTAGCTACAACAATCTTTTCAGACTTGTTCTTGATCTCACATCTTTGTGAAGTAAACATGACATGATAGCCACTATCATAGATTTGACTAATACTAAGTAGATTGTTCTTTAGACCTTCCACATAATACACATCATGAATGGGTGTGTCCTCATTTAGCAAAAGTGAACCTTTACCTTTAATCTGTATACCAGTGTTATCACCAAATTTCACATATCCACTAGTATAATCTTCTAGTTTGATAAACTTGTCCTTGTCCCCTATCATGTGGTTAGAACAACCACTATCTAGGATCCATAAGTTCTTATTTTTAGTATGAAAAGAAGTTTGAACTAGCATTGATTTCTCTATGCCTTTGACAAACTTAGGTTTCCAAATTGTTATTGTTTTCTGTTGTTTATCATGCAAATCAAATTTGCATTGTTTGACTGTATGTCCCAAAGTGTTGCATTTAAAACATCTGACATGGTTTACAAAACCAATGTATTGCTTATGTCCAAACCTTGGCATTCTAGAAGTCATGAATCTACAAGTACTCACTTTATGACCAAACTTGTGATAGAAGTAGTAACCATAAAAATAAGGATTGAATCTGAATAGCATTCTTTTGTTTTCAAAAGAATGTACATAATTCTTACCAAAATCATAATGATTTGGTTTGAAAATCTTGTTTGTAGAATTAGGTTTTTGATTTGAAGTATCAATTGAACACTCACCCTTTTCAAACCCTACTCTAGTTTTATCCTTCTTCAATTTCTACTCGCTAAGAACATCGTTGAGCTTTATTGTACTTTCATACCCATCAATTTTATTTCTAAGATTAACAACTTCTTGCTCCAATCTTTGAATTTCTTTGTCTTTGAAACTTAGTTATTTTAAGACAGTCATCAATTCTCTTAGATTCTTCAAGCTGAGTCTTCAAAGAGACTATTGCTTGATCTGGTTTCTATTCTTGAGCAAGGACTTTCTTTTTATTTTTTTCTAATTTCCTTTAAAGCACATTTTAACTCACCTTCTAGATCTATTTCACCATCTTCTAAATTAGTCTTGCTATTTATATCCTCTTGCTATTTGACTTCAACCATAAACAAAGTCTCTTCTTCTTCATCTAAGGAGTCTTCTATCTCACTGTTTGATTCATCAAACTCTTTTTCTTCTTGAAATTGAATTTCCTTTTAGGTTTATAGACCTTCTTCTTAAACTACTTGTTAGGTTTTTCATCATCACTATTTTGTTCAACATAGGGGCATTTAGCTACAAAATGTCCAATTTTTCCATAGTTGAAACATTTAAAGGGACGTTTTGCTCTGTATTTACCTGATCCCTTTTTGAGTTTTATAACAAAGTGAGACTCTTTTGTATCAGAGTCTTCTGACTCAGTTTCAACTACATCTTCCTTTTTTTTTTCAGTTTTAAAAGTAGATTCTTTTCCTATTGGATTGTTTTTTCTTGTTCTCATTTCAAAAGCAGTAAGGGTTCCTTGTAGATCATCTAAAGGTAAGCTTGTTAAAATGTTTCTTTTCTTCAAGGGCTGAGACCTTAGTTTCATATTTAGGATGTAAGGTTCTAATGACCTTTTTGACCACATCAAACTCTTCTACTTCTTCTCCTAACCCTCTCATTGCATGAACATCTTCATCTATTCTCAAAAATTATTCAACTACTTTTTCATTGTCATTCATTCTCATTTCCTCAAACTGAGTTTTAAGAGTGAGGATTTTTGACTGTTTGACTTTATCATTTCCTTGATAAATATTTTCAAGTTTTTCCAAAATTTCTTTAGCTGATTTGCAACGCATGAATTTAACAAATACATCTTTGGTTAACCCACATAAGAGAGCATCTTTATCTCTAGCATTAGTTTCATACTTCTTCTTCTCAGCAGAGTCAGAGGGAATTTTGGATGAACAACATATCCATCTTGAACTATCCTCCATAGATCAACATCAATTGAAATCAGATATGTTTCCATTCTGATTATCCAAAACACATTGTTTGTACCATGAAATAGTGGAGCTCTAGACACAGAAGTACCTTCTTGAGCTATGTTTGACAAACCCCAAAAACCATAATCTATCCTAGGTGGATTAGACCTATATGAGGACCCTATGCTCTGATACCACTTATTGGAAGACTAGAATCACTAATAGGGGAGGGGTGAATCATTGATTCATGTAAGTCACAAACTTGTTACAAATCCAAGGATTTAATCAACTTTTGAACCAAAAAAAACAAATGATAGTTTATAGAACAAATTTGACTTGTGCATGAATCATATTGTGTTTGCATTAACCGCGAATTAAACATATAGACATAACATTAACATAGGTTGAACTTAAGATGTTTTACATTTTCATATGTATTAGATCCCACATTAATAACAAAACCTTTTATGCATGATAATTTGACATAAACATTGGTAGAGATGAAAGACTGATAATTAACAACCATTCAATGCATTTGATGACACATTGAGATCAGATAGATAAGAAAAATAACACACATAAAATCATGACATAACACAATATATGTCCTAAGTGGAAAACCCTCTTGGGGAATAAAAACCTCTCGTAAAATCTCTCTTTATTCACTTAGAGCACCAACTCTTCAAAGTTCAGGAGCACCAACTCCACAAAGTTTAGGAGCACCAACTCCACGAAGTTCAGAAGCACCAACTTCATAAGATATAGGAGCACCAACTCCTCTACAATGCATAATAGTTATAGTATACTATCAATACCCTAGAAGTGTAATTTGTAGTACTAACTACCTCAATAGAAGACTATGAATATTTCCCATAAGCACATTGAAGAATGTTGTATGAGAATGACAACATCTTCCTTAAATACAATAATCTGAGAATCACCATTATTAATATTTTCAATGCAATACAACTTCTGTACAATGTTTGTTAAGGATAAGTCTGAAATCTCATATACTTCTTCCACGTAACTAGAAAAAATGTCTGAAGGTTATCTTTTAAAGTCATTGTGTGAAATAACCTCTGTATGCAATTTCAATAACTGTAAACCAACTCGCATTAGGGTTATAGGTGAGAAACCCTAAAGAGTATTTTAACACACTCTTTAACATGTTTAAGTAGTTACATTAACTTCATAGAAAATGAGAGTATATTTTGTTACAACCCAAGAAGGATCATCCAGAAATCATAATCAACAAAAGTTAAGCCCTTAAATATCCTTAATAATAATATTTCAAAACCAAAGATTTTACTCACAAAACCCATATAGATTTGATCTCAACCAAAACCTATTATAGTCAATTGCTATAACTGTCAAATATCCAGGAATAATATTATCCTTTTCAGCATAAAAATAGTTTCATGCCTTTCAAAGAAATGATAATCCTTTTATCATTCTTGACAACTTCCTTAACAAATTGTCTCAAGTCCCATAAGCATCAAGAGGGTTTTTCCATTACTTGATTATAGTGGAAGAAAACTGAACAAATACTATAAAGATCCATTGAGGAGTTCCATAACTACCCAACTGAAAGATGACAACAATTCTTCTTTGTCCAACTTCCACAGTCAAGCTTTCATTAGCTCACAGTCAACACTCAAACTCTTAAGAAAAATACCAATATGTAGGACCATTCTCACTGCCAACTAGCTCGTATAGTAATCAATAGATCACATATTCTTAGTATGTCGGCTGAGAGAGGACTCAAAACTGCAGACAAAAAAAATGTCCATGTCAGCTAGGGTTCCACTTTTAAACAAGATGGATGAATCAAACAAATATATTTTTCCCTAAATATACTTCTATTATTTTCAAATACTTTACAAACAATAATAATCATTTGAGATCCGAATGCTTTTCAACCAATCCTGCCAAAATAACCAATAATAATTCTACCAAAAATGTTGACAACTATAATACCAAGACTCATAACAACACCAAAGTCGAAGATATCTACTGTTGTCTTAAACATATCAACCACTACAATGATAATGAGCCCAATATCACGTGTTTAATGTGATTAAACTTAGCATTGAAACAAAATGCCAATCACATAAGTCAATAGCAATGCTTCCTGATACCTTTATCACTTTACAAGGTGATTGCTAGCAATGACACAACTTATAAACTATAAACCATATAGTAAATCAAAGATCTCATAACCACATAAGATGTCGATTACCTTAGCAAAACCTTGGAAGTATGTATTGACAATGCCACAAAGAAATGTGAGTGTCAAATTCCTTAAAATAATATCATTACATTTTAATGTAAAAAGGAAGCTTAAGAATCCTTAGCAAAATAAGTGAATATAATTAAATCACCTTATGTAATCAATTTGAAATAATTTAAGTGCAAAGACCACAATGATGTCAATGATGCCAATGTAACCAAATTGAGCCAAACATCATCTCAAGAAGCCAGATGTAAACACCATTATACAAATGAAGTATAAATATCATGAATTCCTTAAAAGAATACAGTAGTGCAATAATATGAGATTAATAATGCACTAATATATCATTCAAAGAAAAAATGATAATTATCAATTGAATATTCTTGTGACTTGTAACCTTGAAGGATCAAACTGAAAATCATCTTGTCAAAATGATAAACACTGTCAACATCATTATATATCAAAATCTAGTAATTGCATATCATAACACCAGCCAATGTAACTACATATCATATCACCAAGCATATGTGAATAAACCAATGTAACTACATATCATATCACCAACCATATATGTGAACATCCATATCTAGATCATACATCAAACAGGCCGAGAATTCCAAATCAGAGAACTAGTTTTTCCATCAAGGACAAACCACAAATCATAAACAACTTAAAGTCAACAAGAATATCACACAAAATTTTATCATAATATCCTCCTAGCTTAAATTTTACCTCACATTGTTCTTTGATCAAAATATTCTTGTCATCTTGTACCCATGCTATCTAATATGGATTCGAGTGCTTCTTCCTTTCTAGCTACAATTTTTTTACCATTTCATTAGACACAAGATTGTCTGTGCTTCCACTATCAATAATGACATTACATGCCTTTCCTTCACACTTGAATCTTGTCCTAAACAAAATTCTTCTTTGAATGGATTTGTCATCTTCATTTAATAGTGTTCTCCTAGCCATTAAAGTTTCACCATCTGCTTCTTCGGATTGTGATGATCTTGTATATTCTCTATTTAGATATGTTGCCCTATTTTGATTTTTAGTCCTTCTTCTTGGTATTTCCTCTTCATGAGGACAGTCATATGCTATGTGACCCTCTTCTCCACACTTTAAAAAAGTTCCTCGAAAGGTTTCTCTTCCAAAACCCCTACCCGATCTTCCTCTACCTCTTGAATCTTGATCCCTAGGACCATAAGGACCACCATACCTCTAATTTTTTTTGCTTCCTTGCTCTTGTTTTTATTTTTATTTTTTTGATTATCATCTACCCCATATGATCTTCCTTCAATCTCCTCTTCATGGCATCTTCCTCTTAGCTTACTATCATACCTTTTATTCATTCTTTCCTCAATTTTTAAGGAAACTTGGTATGCATCTTCCATAATTATAATTCTCAACAATTCCATCTCCTCTTGTATGCTTGGTCTCAAACCATTAATGAACCTTGCAACCTTCTCCTTATTTGCTTCAACACATTCCATTCTAATCAAGATCATATGAAACTCCTCTGTATATTCTTTCACTGTTTTTGTTCCTTGCTTCAACCCTTGCATTTTCTTGATTAATTCTAACTCATAATCTATTGGTATAAATCTCCTTTTCATTTTCTCTACCATTCTATCCCACCTTGTGATTTTCTCCTTCCATTTTCTACCTCTTTCTAAGTGAATTTCTCTCCTCCATATTGAAGCATGTCCCTTAAATCTTGTCTTGGAGAATCTTACTTTATTTGAATATTCAACTTCTTCAAATTCAAAGTACTCCTCCATATCATTTATCCAACCTGTTAGTTCTTTAGGATTCAAACTGCCATGAAAGGTAGGGACATCAATCTTAGGCATTTTCCCCATTTTGATAAAAAAATTCAACAATGGATCCCTTGCAACTTCCTCTCTTTGTTTAGTTGTTTGGCTAGCATTCTCTAGAGCTTCTTCTTCTTCCTAATCACTCATTGGTTCCCTTCTCTGTACAAACCCTCTTCTTATTTATTCTTGAAGTGTTTCTACTTTCCTTCTCAAAGCTCCAAAATCATCATCATGGACAAAGTTGTCAATTCTTCCTCTTCCTCTTCCTCTATCACAATGGGCTTCTCTCCCATCGATTTTCTCCAATACCCACAAGCTCAATCCTAGTGCAACTGCCTCTTTTCGAAGGTTTGTTACACACTCAAGATCTTCTAGCTCTAATACAACTAATGTAGAGAGGATTTAAACTCAAAAATACCTCTTCTAAAATCCTCAAGCAATTCCTCAAACAATTTCGTAGACAAAAAAGAAAAGTTGCAATTTAAACTCAACACTTGATTGCACATGAACCCATTGAATTTCTTTGTTGAAGGAAGCTTATTACAAATGGTTTTTTTCAGTCTTAATAGATTGATAAAAAACAAATAAAAACTCCTACAAACATCTTATATTCAATGGAAACATTCAAACACAATTCTATGCTCAACTATGTGAGCTCCAACAAACTAGTTCACCTTCTAGCACTCCAACATTGCCTGCAACTCTTGTATTTTCATTCCGATACTCAAAAACTTCAATGGAATGTTGCCAATCAGTCCCAACCTACAAAACCACACCAAAAACACATTCCCTAAAGAATGCTACACCCTCTTCCTATATCCTTTTATTTCTCTTCCCAAAATTCCTCTTCAAAACCCCCTGCAATGAAAAGTGGTTTTATGTTCTTAACTCCTATTGTAATAAATCATAAAACACCTTGTAATTATTGATAAATTCATGTAGATAATTCTATTGGAGATTCTCATAATAAATCATGTTGAATGATGTAGAAATAACAAACAATCAAAAGGTGTGTAGGTATGAATCAAAGAGATAACAAATAATGATAGCCCAAGCCCTAAAGAATATAAGGTAATAAAGAAAAAGTAAGTGTAGGACCTAATTATATCTAAAATGAAAGAAGAGCAACACAAGATATTAGAACTAATATCCTAATTTAGAATAATAAACCCGAAAGATAAACTATCTAGGGAGTATAAGTGATATTTGTTTCACTAATTTTATGTAAATAAATGAACCTAACCCATATAAAGTATCTAGAGATAAAGAATTAATTATAAATGATAATCAAATGTTCTTGGATATTAAAACTATGAAAATAACACTAATTAATTGTGTTCATAAATACACATTGAAATTAAATAAAAAAATTAAATTAAATTAGTTCTAAGGATTGAACTTGAATATTCTATAATAAATCATGCTAAAAGATTTTTGACTATTTACACTAATTAATTATCACATGACTACTATCAAAGTGTGTCACTCTAACTCAATTGTCCATATGTACAAATGATTTCTACAATTATGCAATTGACCTCCTATCTATGGATTCAACCTAAACCTATAAACTCAATATGGGAATCTCTAGTGTTTTAAAATTTCTCAACGCAAATATCTAAATAGGTAATGGAAAATAGTATAGTATCTACAAATAGTGGGGCTACTAATTACTATTACATTGTTTGCTTAACTATTGTTATGTGCAGTTATGATGTGGTTGGCAGTTGCTAAATCATTTTCTCCTCTTTAAATATGTAGGCTATTCATTAAATAACAGCAATCAAGTATTCACGTTCATATGATATTAGAGCATAAATATGGAAGAGACCTAAAACCGATGCTAAAAGAAAATGCTGAAAACTGGTGATATATTATCCTGTGTAAAGCCATATTGTTGAAAATTGTGTGAAAATGGTGGTGAGCAGGCAATGAGAATGGCATGAGTTGAGAGTAGAGACCAAGTCTGAGTTGGAACAGGATGTTGGATTGTAAAAGGAGAGCTGGCGCCGAGGTGAGTTGATTCTGAGGCTCTTTTCCTACTCGATCGTTGAGGTTAAACTGATGGCAGTATACCTGGGCTATAGAACTCATGGTCGAGTTAAATCAAAACCAACGTGAAAAGGCTTGTTTGGTGACCATTGACCTGCAAAGTGGACGTACGATGATTTTGACTGAATTTTTTGAAATATTTTTCAACATATGGAGAGTCTTTACTCGTAGTTAGCTTGCAGTTATTATTTCTTCGGTTTTATTTTGCTCCGCTATTGGGGTAGGAGGCAAAATATAAAGTAATCGAGAAGTGTCGAGATACCATTCTCGCTGATACGACTGTCTCTTTATTTGGAATCAAGTTTGCCAACTTTCGTGCTAATTCTTTGGTTAGTAATTCAAAGAAGTGGAGTTTATTTCATTGTTTTTGTTTTTTTTTTGTTTTTTTTGGTTATTTTAAGGTTATTATTTTAAATATTGTATGTATTGGAGTGATAAAGAAAATAAAAGTGTGTTTTTGGAGGTATAAGGTTGACTAGTGTATGGGTTTATCATTGGTTGAAATTGACATTGTCATCTTTTAATTATGGTTACACATATGTCAAATATTGTTTGTGGTTTCATAACCATCTTTGTTACACATGACAAGGCTTCCAAAACCTCATTTAAGACATCAAATGGATAAAGTGCAACAAAGTAATATTGGAGGTTGGTGGCATCGGAGGATGGAGGAATTTCCATCACCTCAAGTTAGCTTCTCATTTTGAGATGGTGCTTTGCATGAGAAGCATTTTTTTCTTTCTTTCTTTCTTGCTTTTCGTTTTTGGTGCCGATGGATTTGAAAAATACATATATTGTGTAGTTTCATTTTTGGACACTGGTAATGGATTTGATGTTGAAGCTCAATATGGATTGTTTTCCAACGATTTTACAAGATTGTGACCAAGAATTATACTATTTTGAGGGTCATTAGATAAATTGATAAAGTATTTTTGCAACTCAATATGGATTGATGTTGAATAATTTCAAAATCAGTGGTTCGATAGATCAAGAAAATGGTACTTTAAGAATTCAAGAATTCAGCTTGAACCTACACCCTTATGAGGGTCATGAGGCAACTTGATGGAGTTCCACTTGATCCAAGATTTGTTTCTTCAAGAAAAGATCTTTGCATGAATGTGTGTTTATGTAGTCAACAAGTTTTGTTATGTAACCCTTAAGGGGGGGTCCCTTAGCAAGGTGAAATTTGTTGTTTCAGGGGTACATTTGTAGGAACAATGTAATAAGAGGGAGAATGTTAGCATAGCTATTAATTACTATTATATTGTTTTCTTGACTATAAATTACTGATAGTTATGATGTGGTTGACAGTTGCTAAACCATTTTCTCCTCTTTAAATATGATCGCTATTCATAAAGTAACTTCAATCAAGCATTCACCTTCACTATGGAAAGGATCTTCTTCTTGGTAAGCCTCTTGATTCAATTTAATAGTGTAGACAAGTTTGAAAACACACAAAACAACTATATGATATGCCTCGTCAATGTTGATGTCATATTGATGCAATTTTAATTCTTGATGTTATAACATTATTCCTTAATGTACATTGACCTAGATTCTATATCTCTTCTAGTTGATCATGAGGGATTACGGTTTGTCTTTTTATTCAACACCCTAGAACACAAATTTGAATGTTTCATGCTCAAGTTGACAAGTAACAACTAACTAGATATGTTTTCACATGAATCCATAATTAAATTTGAATAATTGTAAGTTTAAAGATCATAACCATGTGTACGCAAACGATCCAATAAAATAAAAGATAAAGTTGACATTTGAACCCAAATCCACATAATATATGAAATCAAAATCTATCAAAATTTATAATGTTTACAATTTTTAACACGCATTTCACTCTCACACAACTTATAACAGTTATATTTTTGAATGAGAAATTCCCTTTAAAAAGGGAACTCCAATTCGATGAATCAACCTTTTTGAGTGGTAAAAAGTGGTCAAATGTTGATTAGTTTTATCCTTTAAAAATCTATAAATTTTATGTAATGAATATATTCTTTTGACTTTGGTCTTCAAACTAACCTTATTTAGTTCATTTAAACGGAATTTTTTTACACGACAAATGTTACGGTAGTAGGAAAGTCTTATTCTGTAGCGGAATAAATTGCATCAACAGCTTCATACATCAAAAATTTGAAGCAGGCATTCCATTGCTGATGATCAGAACGTGCGCTCACCGTCAGTTTATCACCTATCCTCAGCCAATTGAAGTTTGAATTACCCTCTGCTCGCACAACAAGTATTTCCAACACATCTTCCCTTCCATAATCGATATTCTGGGTGGATCACTTTGCGTGGACGTGCATTGTGCTTCCTCTCAATGTTGTAGCACAGCCTGTTCATGCCTTCCCGATTCAAGACTTGCCCAAGCGAAAGACAATAAACAATATATCCTGCACAGTAGTTAATCTCACTGTGATCTGCACATAAATCAAAACAACTTTCTTCCTCCCCGTTCCGTCCATTCGCCTCGGCGCTCAGCCAGGTTGAAGTGATCACTGGACTAGACATTAGACATTGGCTGTCGAAAGTGATGTCCTGCAAATACTGATATACGTTAGTTATTTAGACATTAGATGTCGGTTTTTATATCATACAGGCCCTTTAGTGGGACGCTTTTATCACATGGAATTTACCTGAAGGGAATCATATAAAAGATTGGAGTTGCACTCGGCAGACGCCGGGCCCGCCAATGAAAACACTCTCCAAAGATGTGAGACTCTGCAAGCAGCTTCCCAGTGTCTCGGTGGACATATTTTGACACTCAATTAACTTCAACGTGGTTAATCCTTGCAAAGATTCTAACCCGCCCAGCTCCGTCAGATGACGTGATTTGCTGACGTCTAATCTAGTTGGACTCGTCAATCCCGACAAGCAGGGTAAAGTGTCCAGACGCGTGCAGTCGCGGACGTAGAGCATCTCCAGCGATGGCGGGACCGCTGGCAACAGGGAAAGCTTGCTGCACCCGTCCAATTGCAGCTCCCAAAGTCCACTTAGCTTTTGTAAGCAGCCGGGGAGGCTGCGAAATCCATTATGCTCAAGATGGATCACTCTTAACGAAGACAATTCGAATGTTCCGTCTGGGAGTCCGCTGTCACACAGTTGGCAGTAGCCGGCATCCAGATAACCCAAAGCTTGTAGGCCGCCAATGGTGTCCGGTAGCTCTCTAAGCTTATGATTGTGATGAATTTCTAATTCTTCCAACCAAGTCAGATTGCCAAAACCAACGGGAAGATTGCATAAATTCTTACACCAAGACAGATTCAATTTTCGCAGACTTGAAAGCTTACCGAAATCCTCGGGCAGAGAAGAAACACCACAGCCTTCCATGTTGAGAGAATCTTAGCTACGGAAGTTTCCCAGCGTATTGGGCAGGCTTCTCAGTGAATGGCAATTGCGCAAGTCCAGTATCTGCAACTGGGTATAGATTAACATAGAAGGAAGTCCCTCCAGGGACGTGCATCCACTTAAAATAAGCACTCTAAGTTTTCCAGGCTGTATGTGTTCAAGCATCATGATATGCATAAATACAAAACCTTGACTTCTTTACACTAAAGAAAGAGACAAGATATGTATGGCTTACGTTTGGATATTCTTCTGTTTTTTCGTTCCAGAGATGAGTTATCTGACTATCGGTCACCTCCAAAATAACAAGCTTGTTCAGGTTCATTCCCCGAGGTAGCCATTTTGATGAACATCTCCTCAATCTTAGCCATCTCAAATCGTCGAAGTAGCATGCTTCAGAAAAATGTCCCTCTATCACAACGTCGGCGAGCCAAAGCAGCCTCAAGTTGTACAGTGGCATGAACAAGTCTACCTTCAATGTCTTCCTCTCCTTGGGTTCGTAGCAAAGATAACGCACTGTCTCGGCGTTCTCCTTGAATCCATAGAAAAATACACAACTATCACTGGCTTCCAGTTTAATCAGAATCTAGCTATCATGTAAGATACAAACATAAAATAGACATACAATTTTTTTGTTCAAACTGAAACAGTTTAAAAATAACAGGATCTAAAGAAACAGAAATATCAAGGGTCGATGTAAAACATACTGCACGGCGTCCTCATCGAATAGTCTTGTGGGTTTAGAGGGCTGGGAATTCATTTCATTTGCCAAATTTCTTCCCAAATCTTTGAGGCAGCCATGGATCAACAGTTCGTTGCTAGGGCTCAAGTTTACCAAGGACTTTTGCAAGAGATTTCTCAGAGAAGCATGACAACCCCGTTTCTGTTCCGCCCAAAAGATTATAGCAATTTCTTTGTCCCTCCCTCTAAGAAAACAAAGAATATCTAGAAACATTTCCTTCTCAAAAGGATTAAGGGCGTCGTAGAAGGCTCTAAGTTTGTTTTGCATGTTGGGCTCAGAATTTAACTTGGCTGCCATGCCTTTCCAAACATTTTTATCGCCCTCACCAGCCAGGGTTTTCCCAAGAAGTTGGAGGGCAAGAGGAAGGCCTTCATAGGCACTAACAATATTGCTGCTTAGAGTTTGTAGCTCTTGATCTGGACAGCAGGGGTTAGGGAATGCATGGACTTTAAATAACTCCATTGCATGCTCGTGAGGAAGCCCCTTCACCTCGTGCATTTCATCAACGTTGGTCAATTTTAGAATTTGTTATTCTGAGATGTGATGAGCACACAACTGCCTGCCCCGAAGTCACTGTAATTTCCCCCGAGTGCTTCAAGCTGTTCGACACTTTGAATGTCATCCAGCAGAAAGAGAATTCTTTTACCCTAGAGATACCGTTTCAGGTGAGCTTTACCTCTATCAACATGATCTCCTTCAGCTCTGAATTGGGAAACCTCTTTGAGCATATGGTTTGCAGCTTTACGAGCCCATTTTCCGCATGACATCTTTCTCCCACACCCAGTACAAAATAATGCAATCCAAACCGAGAGTACAAGAGTTGCTTGTAAACAACCTTGGCCAGGGTGGTTTTACCCATCCCACCTATCCCATGTATACCCACTTTTACAATCTTCTTCTGACGATCTGCTATATTTAGTAATCTCATGGCATGTTCTACACGCCAGTCTAAACCAAAGCACTGTGGAATGTCCGGACACCCCTTCTCTGAAAGTAAGATGTTCACAATTTTCTTCAACACTTCTTCAATCAAATTTTCCTGCCTGTGAAAGTGTAAAAACTAATATCAATGGCATAGTTTTACACATGTCAATTGGAAAGGAAAAAAATCACTTCAATGCAGGCTTACCCGGAAATTTGATTAAGTGACCAGCCAGGTTGACCCCCAACACTCTGTAATGAGCTTTCCATTTAGTGATTTTTTCGGGGCTGAACTTTTTCCGATGTTGCTCGAAATGTTGTGCATATAATTCTCCATCCGGGTTACGTACGTCTGAAGGAGAAACATAGTAAAACAGAGGGATGATTCTGTTTCCAAACTTGTGCATAAGCCGTACTTCCTTCAAGCACCATTTTGAGTCGGCGAATTTTTTGGAGAAAATAGGAATATAGATTCTACTTGACCGAATGCCTTGCTTCAAACAAGGGGAGATATACTCACCCTTCTGTAAGCTTTCACTGTCTAAGAAGGCAAGAATGCCCACCTGAACAAGAGCAAAATATAATCGTTTAGCAAAATCTCGGGTGCCGGCGCCGCGAAAGCTCAAGAAAACATCATGACCATATGTTTGTCAATACAGAGGGACACGTTTCGTCTGCAACTTTTCTCAAAGACGAGAACTGATAAACTGCTGAAAGGATAGATTGGGTTCCGTTTATGTTTGCAGTCTGTTTGATATTCTATGCAAATTATTTATGTACATATCCCCATTTTCTTTTATGCCATCCACGTATGGGTTATAAAAAACATCATATTTCATGTACGTATTCATATATATTTCGCTCTATATAGAATTCTTATGTGAGTATACTATACTGTGCATTGTATGTTTATTCTACTTGTGGATTAGATTTTGCGGTATCATGCTTTCTAGATTATATGAAGTTGGGATTCGAACACTGCAGATTGGGCTTACAAGCCATGGCTTTTAACATGTTGATAATTAGTCAACCCAATTCTTCGTCACTCCAACATTTTCTCAGCCGTCCTTAAAAGCTGACAGGACAGGTAGGGTTAACAACTATTGTTAATTCATTGATTCAAGAATGGCCGTCGGATAAAAAGCACACCAAATCTCCATTCCTCCTAATTATTTTACTTCACTTGGTCTCAGCCGCCTTAAAAGTTGACCCAAGTTCGAGTTCTATTACAGGTGGCTTCAGACAAATTCTTCGTACAGCTTCGATGGTGCGGAGGATTGAAGCATGGGCGTAGGATCAATTGGCCAAGACAAACTTTTAGATTTAACAATAGAATAGAGGTTAGTTCGACAATGAAAATATCTTCTGCGCATGGGGTGCACAATTTTTTAATCCAAAAAAGTGTTTTTCTTAGAGGGGAAAAGTGGGGCACACCTTCACCTCCATGTTTTTTAACATTAGTTTATGTCTTTTTAATTCAGTTTTATGTTATTTTATGTGTTTTTATAATAATTGAAAAATAAACTAGCAATTGCACCTTGGTGTGCAATGGTTGTGCCGAAGAAACGTGGAAGGTTAATTTGAGAAATTGTTGGTCTTTTTTTGCATACATTTATGTTCTACATGAGGTCAGTTGGTAGGCCATTTAGCAAATGAGTTTTGTGCAACAAAGGTCTCAATGGAGAAGTTATAGCTTCAAATCAGGTATGCATCCACTTACAATGAACCAAACATGACTAAAACAATTTAGATTTTGAATGAGAAAGATAATCAAGTTTCATTAACAATAGGCTAGTGTTATGTTTGCAATAGGGAAATAGGGAGAGAGAGGTAGGGTTAGGTATATATAGAAGGAGAGATAGAATGGGGAAGTGTCAAGCAAAGTCAAATAGGGAACATATCGCAAGGTATAAATTAACATTGAAATTGGAATGAAATTCAACTATATGTAGTAAAACATGACAACTAAGCACCATGGGAAAAAGTACAATCAGATCCATAGATTGAAACTAAGAAATTGCCTCAAACAGAAGGTAAAAATGACAACTAAGGTTGTTAAAAATTTAGATCAGTAGATTGCAGTAAAGAATCCAGCACGAATAAAGGACAATTTAGATCAGAAGACACTAAATCTTGCTTAGATTTGACAAATATTTTTTGTGTCTAAAATGCCTCAAAAATCATCCTTGATTGACAGTTGTTACCAATGCAATCACTAGGAAAAATGACACATGAAGATCTAGCAAAGTGAGCACCTTCCCAATAAATGTTGACTGACCATCAAGCCTGAGTGCCTAGTCTTTTAAAATTTCATAAAAAAACAAAATGTAAATCAAGAGTTTTATCTTCCTAGAATCTTTTGATCTCCCAATTCATCAGTTTTATAATTGAAATGCAATTTCTATGGAATCACAATTAGTTCTACACAAGTACATGTTATTTCTTTTCAACTTGGATCATATGCAAAATTGCTACCATGCAGCTTTATTTAATAGCTGAAGTATTATCTGCTCATATTGCCTGTGTGCAAAGACAAATAGGCTTTTGCATGCAAGCCACCAAAAGCAACAAAAGTCTGGTGTTCTAATCTAGAAACTACTTGTCTCAATATAAAAGGTTACAAAATTTTGAGGCTCTTTTTACTGTTACCACATGGCAAAAAGTTGTGCCTGAATATAACCATCAATAAATTTGTCCTGTGTTGGCTTGTATTTGTGCCATGCTTTAAGAGGATTGAGAGTAAACAATCTGCCACCATGTTGAGAGTACGAGAGGACATTCTATGGCATAAATTTACAAGAAGATATTGTTTATGTAAAAAGATACATTGTACGATGGGTGCACACCATATAGGAACACTCAAAGTAAGAAGGGTGTCAAGAAACACAACAAACCTGCAATTTGCAGTTGATATTATTTCCTAACATCCACCATAGCTAATTTCACATCTCGAGCAGCAGAAACAAGCCATGTATCCTCAAACACAAGGGAATAAATAGGGACAAAATGAGGAACCCATGAGACTAAGGGTGATTTTTCATCTCCTCCTCCTCCCCGAGTTTTGAGCATTCAAACAGCTATCAAGCTATGAATAACTCCCTTCCAGTGAATAAAAACTTCCATGATTAATTGCACAATACAAATAATGGTAGACTTTTACAACAGAGACGCAAGTGCAATGGTGGATGTATCTGTACCAGTGCTCCACCAGTCCCTGATATGCCTGATATGTGCCATGCAATCCCACCACTCCTTCTCAATCTTATTCCATGAGACTCCATGGGAAATGGTGGAAAAGGGAAGATGCTTAATTTTCAATTAGGAAAATTAATTGATTAGATTGATCCATTCAAAAAACTGCTAAGCTTATTAGTTACTTATTATTAAGAACAATACACTATTCTTGTGGCCTCGTCTAATAACAAATCATTAAATTGATAATAATATACATATAATACTACTAATGCATATGAGACTTTATAATGATCTTAAATTGATAATAATATACATATAATACTACTAATGCATATGAGACTTTATAATGATCTTAAATTGATAATAATATACATATATTACTACTAATGCATATGAGATTTTATTATGTGCAATGGTAAAAAAGTTGATTGGCAGATGGGAGAAACTTAAATTGACATAATAAATGATGTAATTGCCATCACCAGCAACCATATTCTACAATATACTACAAAACCTTCAACAGGGGCAAGGACCACAAACACCTAAAGCACCCCATGTAAGATGCTCATTGCCACAAACATACACTTAAATCAAAGCCTATCCTGCAAAATAAGACAGTATCTCACGTGTTGCTGTCATACTGGTCCTCACAATCAGACCAATATCTCATGAGCTGCTGTCATACTAGTCCTCACAATCAAACCATTACAGTGATCACAAACCTTAAATTAACTGTCTTCACATAAAATGTGTAGCTTTAAAACTCTTAAAACATACAAAATAAAACATAACAAAATATTTTGCACTACAATAGCTGCAAAAGAGTAATTTTTTTCCCCACATGGTAATTATTGTACTTTTGTTATTTCTTCTCATGTAAACACAACCTTGCACTTTAATGATACATCACAAAATAAAAAATGTTGGACCCAAGATGTGCTGAATATATTTTCTCCAACTAATATGTTGCATCAAAATTTTCCCTTCAGAAAGAAAATATATGAAATAGAATATCTTCTCTTACACTATACTCGTAGCTGGCTAGCTTTGCCTGGTCACAATACAAAAATACTATTTCCACTATCAAAATTGATTAATTACATTTTTAACAAATCCATCACCAGAGAAAGACTTCATGCTCCAAACTTAATTCACGATTCTACAAGGCAAACTCAAATAAGACCAATATGCTATTTGGAAATTATATCTCAGGTTACATTTTTAAAGCCAACCCACCCCAAATACTGATAAGAAAGGAAGAAACAAATGCAACAGTATTTACATTGCAATAGGCATATTATTTGTTTGTTATGGAAAAAATACTTTTCCGTCCACTTCATTTTTTTATTGAGGTAAGCAGTAACACATACCAATTTCAAGGGAAGCAGAACCATTAGAGCGAGCCATTACAGCTGCTACAACTAACAAGATCAATGAATGATCCCATTTTGAAACGTCCAAAAACATAGAAAATTGTTAGTTCTTAGGGTCTTCATATAGTTTGAAAAACCCCACAGTTTAACTTTTGTTATAATCTAAAACACAAATTTATTAATATTGCCCTGTTTATTCCACAAGCATTTCTTACATGAAGTTTTATAGAACATGTAGTCATAGAAATGCTGAGGGCATGCATAATTTAGATAAAAATCTTTTGTGAAATACTGGAATAAAACTCTTTTCTAAAATAATAGCTCTGGATTATAGACCTACTATTGGAGGAGTCAATTATTATTACCTTTGCATTCCTTTTTTAGTCTCAAGTCTCCTACCTGCATTGACCTGATAGCTTTGGATTGTAGACCTACAATTGGAAGAGTCAATTCTTATTACCATTGCATTCCTTTTTTTAGTCATAGGTCTCCTACCTGCATTGACCTGCCCATTTGCTAATAAGAAAATCTTCCTAAAATCTTATCATACAAAACAAACAACAATATCTGTAGAATTTGAAAAGACTTTACATATTGGACAAGTATTGACATATAATTTGGGACCCATTAAGCTTAATTGAAGAGATGCACTTCCATGTCTGTTTCATTGTGGTCCAAGAGGAATCTTGCTAAAGATAGGAGCCCATTGTCTGAGAAGATGGAATTCTACAAAGTGATAGAGTTTTTCAATAGATAGCTTATCTGTATGAACATAGACAATGTGCAATTGTTGATGACTTCAAGAACATAAACCAAAAAAAATCATAACAATAAAACCCTTTCAATATTAAATTAGTAGATGAGGAGCCCATATGGTTTAAACTTTCAAAAGACTAATTCCCTTGTATATCTTTGTATGAGGTCACAAAAAAAAATTGAACCCTCCTCAAGACGAGTTTGTTATAAAACACTATTTTGGATTTCCAACTAAGGAGACACTCACTTTCATATATAAACATGATAAAAGGAAGCACTGTGTGAGATAAATTCAATGAAATACAACAGAGACAACTACTTGTATAGCTTTATGATGTTGCATGTAGATTATGCCCTTCAACAGAATTAATGAAGAAGCCAACTTAAGTTAAATCCTAAGTTAGACCTTTCTTTTTGTTTTTGTTTTTCTGATGACAAGATAAAAATCCTCAGTACTTTAAGCAACCTATTAGTATCATGAGCATGAATTGTCTTAGGTGCATGAAAAATCAACCTCTTTCAGCCTAGGGCACAATCTCGGTCCCATCCCTTCAGAGTATTAAGCCTTTGCATTCAACAAGACTTGATTCTTGATGGGCTCTTCATTTGAGTGAGTTTGGACCATTCAACAAGTTTGGGTGAGTTTTGTAATGATGGTAATACGAATGTTGAATTCCCTTCAATCATAGTATCACTCTATAACAACCAAAGTTGATATCAAATCAGCACAATGGAATTGAATGAAATTGCATATTCATATTTACGATTTGGTTCATCAAGCACACTACAGTCATCTTCATAAGAATAAAAAACATAGATAATACCATTGTAATATCTGATAAATCATTCTCCAACTACTATATGGGCCAAAAATGGCCAGAAATAATCCCTTTCCTAGACTCCTACTATGTGTATAACAATATATAACAGTTATATAAACAAGGATGGATCGATAGTAACCCCTAGGAAAAACTATCTGGTGCATAAATTAAAGTGTACTCATTCAAGCTATGCATTGCTCTATTGTTTTCCTTGAATGTGACTACTAATTTGACTTGTCCCAATCTCGATAAGTACTAGAACATCACAGCTTAAAATAGTATCTAGAACGGTCCATAATGATGTATCTTATGCACCACATTTTGTTTCCTATTGAACTACGTATTAAATATGTTACACATGCTCCATTGTCTTCCAAACTTGCGAGTACTTCCACAAGAGAAGTAGAAGATCATGAAATAGATCTCTTAGAGAGCACATTCTATCATTTATCAACAAGGGGAAAAATGAAATAAAAATTATCTTATTTTCAAACTACAAATGGCAAGAATTCACCAAACATGAATTTACCTCTTCTAATGACTCCATGAATGTCGTTGCATTTCCCATAGAGCCCATATTAGGAAATAACATGTCAATATACAGTTTTCTATGTAAAAATTTTTAAACAAGACCAATGTAAAAAAATAGAATCAATATGAACTGCCAAGAAAATTGATTCGTAGTGTGCACAGAAGAGGTTGGAATGGACTTCCTTTCTTTGTTTGGCACCATGCTTGCAAATGCCACCTTCAAATATGCAATTGGGAAAGAATGGTGTTGACCATCACCAATTTAAAATCTGCTCTATATTATAATAATGGAGATACAACAATAGGAATTGTACACCAATTGTTTTCAAGTTCACTAATGATAGGAAAGGGAAAATATTCTGGTTCCAAGATAAAGTGGTAGGGACAAAAAACATACAATTTAGTACCAAAGTCTTTGAGATTCACATGATAGCGAAGTTGTCAAAGCTTTAAAACTTACAAAAATTCAACTCTCTTCCTTGGTGAATATCGTAGTGGAGAATTTCCAATGGGTCCTAGCATTGCTTATCTTCCCATTGATTGGCAATGATCACCAGTTGGTTTCTGGAGGATTTTCTGTTCATTATAGTCAATATTATAAAAGAAAAACCAAAATAGTGAGTTGCCATAAATTTTATTTTTAGATGGTTAATGACTGTTGTTCGACATTCCCCACCCTTTAAATAGCATGGCAATGAGATTGAAAACAACTGGCCAAGATTGTAAGCACATTCCACTAACCTGTAAATGCCTAGAAAAAGTGACTAAAATTTTCTAGAATTTTACATACCACCTATCCCATATTTATCAATGAATGGTATTCTGAATTAGGTGTTACTGGATAGTCAAGATCTTCCAGAAACCAAGAGTTTGACAGCATCCTAGCAAACAAATGATGCTTTATAAATTCTACAAATATCGCAGACCAGTAGACCATGTGTGAGCAATGCACTTTTTCAAACAATTCATGAGTCTTTGGGTTGCTATCATATTTTTAATGCAAGTATTTAAACATCAATCACATCCACCAAAAAATTTGATCTCAATTAATCTTTTTGGTCTTCACATCCTGTTTTTAAGCTACAATCTGGCAACACACTGCAAGTATTCTGCCCTGCTGCTTATTAACATAAGAATATAAACATTTACACTTGTGAATGTACAATCTTGGAAAATTCTGGCTTCACACTTGCTGACTGTATTTGCTTAAATTTTTTAACGCTTATCACCAAGTCTATTTAGTGTATATCCAGTGATGAATTTAGTTAACGAATCCAGATTATTGATCCATTCTGTCAAACAATTTGCGTGCCCTATTCCAAAATTCCAATCTTGGTGTTCTCTGGGAAGTAAGTAAAGGATACAGATTGTCTTTATGTCTGCCAATTGCACTTTTCTTAAAATATCTGATGCTCTTTCAACAAGCCCCCTTGTGCATATATGAGAAGCACCCACAACAGTTCATTGAAGTCGTTTTTCAAACAATTTGTCATCCTATAAGCATCCATCTCTATCTGAGCACTTACAGCTACAACAATTGATTCGTTTCTGAAGCCTAGGCAGTTCACATCTCCTCCACATAGATGGGGCCAAAACAAGAAGCTTTGGTGATCCTAGTATATGCTTCCACACTTCGCATACATCTCTGTCCAAGCACTCACAAGTACAATGATTTATGTCTGAAATGTAGGAAATTCACATCCTTCTCTATATAGATGGTAAAAATTTGATCACTTTCAAAATTATGAAGTTTAGCACTAATTATTTTGAGGTGAGAGTAGAGTAAACACTTACAACAGAGGTATAAATTTATAGCATGACTTAAAAATCCAATTCTTGGAACTCCATTTAGGAGGGATGTTTTTGGAACAAAGAACATAGATATCAATGGCATTTATCTCCATCAACTTAATTTATCACTATTCACAATGAATTACATACCCAGAAAAATAAAATATCAGAACACATAAAAAATTGATTAAAAGCAAGAGAGGATAAATTTGGTAATGATAACGCTATTAACTTGTAATGTGTGCAATGCAGAGTTCGAAGAAAAGGTGGCGCAAAGACTCCCTTACAAGTCTTAAAGGTATGTTAAATTCCCCCTACACCCCTTTGACGAATTTGAATGTAAACAAAAAGGTCTTAAACCCTCAAACCCTATAAATTGCACTGTACCCACATTTAAGAAGCCATAAAATATCTCCATTAAAATCTAAACAAAACAGAGTAGCACATAATAATAGCAAATGCAGAGAATTGATTGCAATTAAGAAAAAATAAGAAATTTCAAGGCCCTTCGGATTTCAGCACAACGTCAAATCTGTAATTTATAGAGGTTCATATAGATAAGATACCTTTAAGTCGCAGTTGTGGTGGTGGTGAAATCTGCTGTGCGCAGAATTTCCTTGAGTCGGTCTGCTATTTCGGAATCCGGAACCATCTTCTCTCTTCTCCTGTTTACAAAGTACTTTCTCTGCTTGTTTTGCATTCGACAATTGTGACCAAACCGGGAGAGAGGGTCACTCAAGCGGATCAAAAGCAAAAAAATTTGAGAAGTTGCAGAGAGGTTTGTGATAGACCGTACGAGAGACTGGAATGATAAGAATGCTGACTTGATTGTGAGAGAAATCTCTCAATGTCACCGCTTCATTATTACTATCCAAGTAGTTGGCGAGCAATAAATTTTGGCTTCCGTGGATGAGATTGCTTGGATCGTCTTGCATCCTTTCTGCAGAAGTGCACACCGTTGATCGTGAAATTCAGCCAGGTTCATTTCATAGACTGATATTTGCAAGTTGATGTGCAAGTTGATGTTTTCTCCGTACACATTTCTGCGCATGGCTGATCTTTGACAGGGACGGTCAAGATGAGTTTAATCATCTCCAGAGGGCTCCATACCGTTGATTTAAAATTTTAGGTTGGCCTCTTTCAAATAGGATACGCCTTCAGCATAAATAATGTATTATTTTTAATATTTTTAATTTTTAATTTTTTTAATTTTAAGTATAGATATGTATGTGTGTTTGTGTGTATGCATGGATGTATGCATTTGTCTATTTATTAATCTTAAATTATGAATTGATCATTTTGATATAAAATATGTTTAAGTTTAAAATCTATTTGATTTAATTATTAGTAGTTTTTGCTTATAAATAAAATTCCATCCATGATTATGTCCTCTAAATTGGATTACAAGTGTGGTCACATCTCCAAAATTCAAATTCTTACTTTCCAAGGTTAGCAATCTTCGGATTTGACCATTACATGTTAACATGGGAACCAAAAATTTAAAATTGTGCCCTTGAAAATAACATCCTTGGACACTTTGAAAGAAGAATAAATAATATATTGTAGACCACAAAATATTGAAAAAAAATAACAATAATTCTCCTCTCATCAATATTAGACATTTGTACTCATCTACTAGCATCAAACATCAACATAATCTCCAATTGACTATTAACATTCATTATCAACGCTTAACTTCAACACTTTATAGTAGGCTTCCAAAGTTGCTTCTTAGTAGGACCTAGTTTCTCTTGCAAAAAAATGCACATCCTATTATTATAAGAATGATCCTATCCCATGTCTTCTATTTTTTAGGTATTAGTTGTGGGATTGTAATTATATGTTTAATCTCTATGATATAAGAGGGATTTGTTGCACACAGGTCTCCTTGTTCTAAAGAGATCACTAGGGAACGAACTGCCCTTATACACCTCAACATAAACAGATTGACGAAATGGTAAGTATACCCAAGTTATGTTTCAGAGAAAGTCACTTCAGATCCTGAGAAAGTGAAACCCCGAGATTTTTGCCTCAGATGAGTGAGCTCTAGGCCAAAAGACAGCAACACAATTTCAAGACACCAGTGTGGTACACTATCATCTAAAAGGCGTGTTGGCGTCCTAAGCAACAGAGGGCTTAGGAGCTCAAGCATACGAAACCAGGTTTCACTTCTAAGCTTAGATCTAGGATGTGCTAAATGAAATAACCAAAAAAGAAGCTAGAAGCTATAACAAACACAAGGGGACTTGGAGAAAGCTTACCTCTTATTGGACGTTCGAGTCTTCACTCCAAGCTCCGATTTGCAACCTACACATAGAAGAACGAGAAGAAAAGGTTGGGGCTGTATAGGGGTCTACCTCAGTTAGACCCCTGTTTTGGTGTTCCCACCTCCACGGACAACCAAGTTTGAAAGGATTGAAAATGATGTAAACAAAGCGTGTGGTGAAAGAAAAACTTGCTTCAAGAGTAGAACCCACACCATGAGATAGTAAATTAAAAAGTAGGAAAGGAAAGTGAGAGAGAGAGCATTAGCCATGGGCCTAAACCCTCTCTAGAGCACATAAACACACCGTTGAGTGTTTGCTTGAGAGCTATTGCTGTTGGAAGGACCTTAGTCTAGCATGGATTCACTTGTGACAGTGCTACTATCAAAGATGAAGAAAACTCAAGGATGGAGCAAAATGGTAAGAGAGCTTGAATGAATGACTTCCAACCCCAAATGAGAGCAAGAAGGGGTTTTTGATGCATGCAAGGTGTTGGTTATTTTTTTAAGAACCAAACTGATCTCTAGACATACCTATGGATTTTTCCATTTCCACTTATCAGTAATGCTAAAGGGATTGGCCAACGAAGGAATAGAGGCTGCTTAAACTTCTATTCCTACTATTTGGGCTTTGTGAAACCCGGGAGGGTGATCCCACAATGTATACCTAAAAAAAACCTTTTATAATTACAATCAAATACATTGTTAATAACATATATCTCTCATGCCACTACTTAATAGCAACATTAAATAAGTTGGAAACATATTATGCTTACATGATATAAGTTGATTATGAGAGAAAAAACACCTGAAAGAACAAGTAACAACAGTGTTCCTTTGAAATTTTATGGTTGAAAGATTGAGTGGTAATGAATCAACACTGTAAATGTAACACTAATATCCCACATGAACCAGTGTATTTATTCAGAGCACAGAGTCAATATCCTTTGACATAAATTGATAATAATTCAAATAATAACACATATAATCCCAAGAAATCTCGCATTACAATATTTCTCTGTGACTCCAAGATTATCACTTCTTACAGATATCCTAGCACATAGTAATTATAAGTTATCACTCTCATATATGCATTTACATCAATTAATTGGATCGATTGAAAAAAATGAAACTGAACATCCATCAGATAATGATAGAGACAAATGAAAGAAATCCTTGACTACTTTCAATCATAACTCATAACACACATATAGGGAGAGAGAATAACCATGAAACTAATAATATGTATCATAAAATGCTATACCATTATCAGTCTTACATGCATGAGTATGAACTCCAAAATGAACTTAAAACAAAGACCCTAAAACTTGCTTCGTATTTTCTTGCTAACACTAATAGTATCAACTTAAAATTTTCTAACTCTCGTGCTTCTGGTCCTGAATTCCTTCTTATAGAGATGAAGGAGAAAAACAAGCCTTAGACCAGATAGCATGCATGTCATGATCTCATAGGACTTCTTGCAACAATATTCCCTTCATGGTTATGCTTGAGTCTTTTGGTGAAGCAAATAAACATGAGGCATAAATATTCTCAAATCTTCCTAGAGAATAACTCCCACCTTAAAAGACATCATTAGTTTGTTACAACAATCAGAAGGTATTCTCCATGTGTTCCAAATGTCAACTGTAAGGAAATCAAAACAACAAAACTTATGAAGCAAGACAAATAAAACAAAAAAAGGTCAAAAACTGTTTGATGCACAATAGCACCATGTGCTAATCACTTTGAGCACTGAGGAGAGAATAATATTTAACCATGTTATATGAAAAGCCTAATATGTACTATTTTCAAGCTACGTATTATTCTTCTCCTATCCATTATTCTCCTTATTCACTCTGTATGCCTCTCCAACCAAACATTGACTCCTCCTTAGTGGGCCATTTAACATCCAATAGATCCTACACCTTAGTAGTATACTGGGAGTACCTTGCATCAATTAGAATTTTGGCTTCCTTAACAAATATATCCATTTTTTATTCAATTTGTACCATCATATCAATGTCTGAATTGAGCAAGAGGTAATTAGTGATAGATAAATGCATCATAGCAGAATCAAGCAATCCCCCCAAAATTTCCTTCTAGGTGTCAAACAGGTGTAATTCACTTTTGAAATTCAAGATTTGAGGTATGCCACAGTTTTCCATTTCCTTGAATATTTTTAAGCTGCTATCGAGTTGTATTCCCAATTTCCCATGGAAAGTGGTTATCTCCTTTATTGAGTCAATAGTCTTCAAAATGTTAGGAATATTTGTGGGTGCCTCGGGGTCCTCCGTTATTTTTGGCATCATCTCTTTTAGAGAACTCTAGCAATCTAGTTATTCCACTCATTCCTAAAGGCTTCCTATACTTGTAGATACTTTATATTTGCCTCACAAACATTTTTATACGTGGCCCATACTTCATTAGTCTTGTGGAACAACTTGGTTACTCTATGCTTAAGAACATCCCTAAAAATCTCATTGGTGACCTTGACTGTCTCTAGTTTGGGCTGCTTGACATTTTCCTTTTCAAGAGTTAACTTTCCTCTTAAATCATCAATTATGAGGGCCAAAGTTTCTCTATCTTGCGTAGACATATCAAATGAGGAAGAGTGAGAAGGTTGAGTCACTACCTTTTGGGTAGCTTGAATGGTAGCACTCATTTGACTCAATTCATTCAAAGCCTTATTATATTCCTTGACCAAAGATTCATATTTCTTTTGAGAAATATGTGTAGGATCCACACTAAGCATTGCAGCATGTGCAGTTAACTCAGCTACCTAGATCAAAGTTATGTCAGTAGCTCTTTTGACCACTAGTGAACCCATGACTCTTCAATTGGCCTAGCAACCTCATGTTTGTAATGCAAATGGAGACTAGGGTTTACAATTTCTTATAGCTAGAAGAAACCCTTTATAGTTATGACAGGATAAAACTCTACTGTTGAACAAGACAATTTTCTTCACAATTTAGGCAGTGCTCAATTATCAAATTGAAATCACTAGAGAAATACTAATTTTCATTTTCCATCAATTTTCTCATTAGCTTTCATGGGAATTAATCCTACTACCTTAGTTAAAATAAGGTATCAGGTTTTGTTACCAGGAAGAAAGCTATGTCACCCTAGTTACAGATAGTCTCTGGAGCTTCGCTTACAAATTATTTGGCCTTTGGTATTCCTTCCACTAGCCAGTGAACTAAGATGCATGATACACCAGATGTCTACTTTCTATTATGGCCAATAGGAGATCATGTCACCATTAATATTTGATAGTAAGTTCACGTGAGTGAACTGACAAATAGCCATTCAATTTTGAACCTTGATCGTTGATTCTTTAGCTTTAAAACTATATCAATGTTTGACAATCCACCTCACTACTTTTCTTTCTTCTTTAGATGAAATCCTTAGGATTTTTCCATGTTGCCTCTTCATGTAGCAGTTGTTTCCAATTGTTGATTCATGTAGTAGTTGTTGCCAATCACTGATTGACTTCATCCTTGTCCATCTTTATTAGCGATGCATGTTCCTCATGCGATAAAATCTTGGCCCTTAGATCTATAGTTGGTTTCTCGATCATATTCATCTCAATCACTCCTTGCTAGTTCAACTTTGCATCTTGACTTCCATTAGTGATAAGAGATGTAAAAACCATTGTTTGATATGTACAATTGCATAACAATCAATGATACAAAGGACATTGAAAATAGGATGTAGTCAAGTTAGCGAGAGAAAATTTCTCGTAAAGGACCATATCGCTCATCGCTAATCATAATCTTAGCGCTCAAAGAAAATCCTCAAGGTGCGATATCATTGGGAACTCATAATCTCACTCATCACTAATTGTAAACAATCCCTTTACAACATATTGACGATGAGTGATGAAACTAGGATCATGAATTGAGAAGTCATCGCTTATCGCTATTACAACCTCAAGAACTCAAAAACATTAGCGATAAGCGATCCCATAAGAACCTCACTCATTTCTAATCACAAATAGAAGCTTAAAGAACAATTAGCGGTGAGTGATACCTAAGAGATATCACTTCATTGCTCATTGCGGGTTTAAAACATTATGTCAAAAGTGATCGGCGATGAGCGATAAGGACATGAGGCTGGCTAAACTTAGGTGAAAAACTTTATGCACATGCTCAATAAGCTATTATGATGGAGGGGAATTCCTAGGATGACACGATAGATAAAAAAGAACTTAAGAAACACAAAATCATTATTGTAAAGTTTTATGAACTCGTGATGAGGGAACCATCCATTTAATGGGTATAGGCAGGATCATCATGGAGAAAATAAGCCCTTATATGGTAAAAAAATTAGAAAAATTAGAGTTAGTCAACTTGATGTAAGAATTTAAATAAGTTACCTATATTATTTCAAAAATATGTAAGAATAGAATATGTAGTAAATTGAATGTAGTTTTTAAACTACTAGGTTTATTTTTGAAAAAAAAAATCTATTTGGTAAAAATTTGAAATTTCAATGTAGTAGTACTTAAATTTCAGGGAAAAAATAAAAAGTAGGTGTATGTATAATCACCCTAACCACAATAAAATGATAATATTTTAGTTCTAAGTAGAGGACTCATGTCTGGATGTGATGCATATTTTTTGTAATTCTTTTCCAAGTAAATAATTAATTATGAAATTTTTATTACAACTTTTGAAAAATATAAAAAACTCATGTGTCTAACCACCTTAAAACTTGGTCAAAACTTTATGAAATTCAATTCTTTTTTTTTAATCCTATAGTATGCGAAGCATAAAATGTGACACATGTTTTGGATTCAAAAAATGTGATACCGTTTGAAAGCTATAGATGTTTTTCAATGAACCTATCAATTAGGATTTTAGTCATAAATCAAATAGAAAATGAATAAAAGTTATTTATTAAATTCAAAGTAAATCATAATTTATATTGGTGGAAAGCTGAGATTCTCCTTAAAAAACCCTTTTCGATTCATCAAATTCGGGTTTAAAAAAGTCGTTAGCCACATACCCTACACATGCCCATCATATCGCCACTTTTTGGTCTATCATGATCCTACACATATCCTAATAAAAAATATTAAAATAGTGACCAGCAACGGGCAGTAGAATAGAGCACTCAATTAATTTCAAGGAAAGAAATTCTAAAACCCTCCTAAAAGCAATAAGGGTTTAAAATGGGACATGAGAAATAAGGTTCCATCACAAGGGTGGAAAAGAGCAGTTACGTCTGAAATCTGTCTGCTAGAACCCATGTCAAGAGAGTCAAGATTCTAGATTCCCTATTTCAAACTTAGAAAACTGCCAGGATGTTAGTGTGATGCACAGTTGTCCGTCCTTGGCGCATGCATCCAAAGCCTAGATTTTTGTGAAATGTGTCATCAAGCTTTTGTTGCTTTGCCATAAGTCTGCATGGAGTCATAATTGTGAAATTCTGACCCATGGGATTTTTGTCATTAATGCTCTAAGGTGTCATAAATGCTAGGAAAAAGTACAAAAATGTGGTATTTCTCATAGGTGCAATTCTGGGACATTACATTTTCTCCTCACTTTAGTGGGTTCAATTTTGGAAAAAATCAGCCTCACTAAAGTAGAGAAGAAAAAAATTCACTTGAATTTTGAATTTTATAGATTTGTGTGTCAAGAAAAAAGGGCCTTAGAGGCCATCGAAGTTGAGCTAATTGGTACCAAAGGTGCCCCCAACAATCGAGCTCAACAAACAATGAAAAAATGGTCGTGAAAAATTGCTCAAGAGTTTATCCTGCAAAACTCAAATTTTAGGTGACCTTCGAAAATCAAAAGAAGCTACAACGGTGAGAAGAATGATCAAGAAAAAGAGGTTGATTTGGAAGGAATATACGATCAAGTGGTGACTATATGCCCTCTCCTATGTTTCCCCCAACTTGGTGGGGTAAATTTAGGAGAAACCAAGGAGCCACAAGCTATAGGGAAAATGGGCCTCGGGGTGCCTATATATACCTAGGTGGGCCCATAGAAGGGTCATTTTCACTATTCACTATGAGCAAATTGTTGACTTTGGTGAGAGAAAAGTTAGCAAAATGCTTAGAATGAGGGCATATGAGGTGCCAAAATTGAAGCAACTATGTGACAACATCACCGAGGGTCGCAAGGTGGACTAGGTAGGCCTCTAGATCTCATTTTTCATGAATTTAAGCTTATTTTTAGTTGTTTTATATTTGGCGAGGTGCATAGGCATCCATTTTGGGCGCTTGTGTCCAAAATGTGCATTGTCGTCTAGATTCTGCATCAGGGTCCCAAATTTGCACTGTAGTCTTGGGGATGTGTCAACATCCTCGAAGCATCCATGGTAGACAGGGATGCATGCACGACGTGCATATGTCTTGCAATTTTTTTTGTTTTTATAGTGAAATTTGATGTTCTGACTTAAATTTTTTTAATTTTTTGCAGGAGTATCTGGAGATTCATGAGTATCTAGAAGGGTGAACTTTCTGACTCGTTCATGAGTAGAGGGATTGTCTTACAGAAGATGAGGTCATGTACTTGGAGCAGGTCAGACTCTGGCAGGTGTTCACCATGCCAGAGATGTGCTATCATGAGCAGATGCTCACAACATTGATGGAGAGATGGGATGCCACCATGTCATCTTTCTAGCTACCTTGTGGGGAGAAGACTATCACACTCGAGGATGCTTATTGAATCCTTAGACTACCCATCCATGGATAGCAGGTGGCCCTAGATGATACCCGTTTGGCATGGGAGCAGATGATGGGAGTCCTCTACTGCTCAAGGCAGATGGATGATGGCAATGACATAGGCCACATATACACACACAGGTATGACTAGGCGAGGAGCACAACACCATTGCTTCATCGGGTGATGGTCATGATCATTGCTTTCCAGATCATGATAGATGGTTGAGGCTTGCACCTGTGCAGAGGCCTTGTCCACATGATCAAAGAGATGGTGGAGCATAGGATAATTTTTTCCTGGGGGCACAACATGCTAGCGTATCTCTACTAGGAGCTAGGCTAGTATGTCCACTATGAGTATTGTAGCCTTACTATGTGCACACTTTTGTAGGTGTGGGCCTTCACCCACATCATGTGCACTAGGCCAGTCATTTTTCCCCAGTGATAGCCATATTGTGTTCCCATAGACCAAAGGTACGACATGACAAGCTAGTGGAGATTCAACGATTTATAGTTTTGGTAGCTATAATTTGACACTCCTACTATAGATTGGGTCTGATGGAGACCCTATCGATTTTAAGATGGTTGGATGATAGCAGGCACTTGAGGAACCTATAGTGGGACCATTTTTTGGTAGGTCACCATGACTATATTATAGTATCATACTACTAGAGTTGGGTCATACGATAGCATGGCCAACCACAGACGATTCCATCAGATGTGCCCACATATACTAGGGCCTATAGGAGTGCAACGAGAGTCAGGGATCGCCCCTACGCCACCATCACCGATTTTGTTCCTTTCAATGACGATGAGCATGACCACAATCTATTGCCCATAGTGGTGACAAATAATGTTGGGGTTGTAGGATTTTGCATGGTGGTTGGAGAGGAACTGTCTTGCTCCTGTGTTCGACGAGGGTGCCCCGAGTGGGGATCCTGGTCTACAGGGGGACTTGCCACCCCAACCTCCATTAGGATAGAAAAAGAGGGCACCAATAGACTGACAAGGAGGAGGTGGCACCTTAGAGGCTGAGGCAACGAAGGAGGTCAGATCCCCTAGTGGCTACCCCTTGTCTCATTGGCACCACCAGCTCCTACTATTATGGCAGTGGCTGGCTTGATGTTGCCAGGAGTGGCTATTGATGCTAGAGGTTTGGGTCCCAACACTGCTCCTCACCTTGACCCCACATGGTAGCCAGGGGACCTAGGTATATAGAGTACATTGTTTATGTTTCTATGCTTCTAGTTTCTTTTGTTTTTTATTATATACATATGTCATGTGATATTTATTTCTCTTTTTTCCTTTGTGGTTGCAAAGGATGCACAAGGATGGAATGGGTTGATAGCTCATTGTATTTTAGAGGTAGCTCCTGACGTGTCAATCTAAGGGAAGGTCCTTGAGGCTTTCCAACCACTGTCTGCAGGATGAAATTCCCCCTCTTTTGAGCCATTAGTACACCTAAGGACAACCTATGAGGAGTGGGGTGCAGAGATCATCCAGCTAACTGTAAAGATCACTACTATTTAGGGGAAAACATGACCAACTAACGGGGGAGCTACCAACAACACTCGAAGAGAGAGACACAATAGTGGTGAGGTTTGATGCCGCCGAGTAGGCACATGACACCCTCTAGAGCCAACTTGATGACCTCAACAGCAAGCCAATAACTATGATCCCAACAGATGTTTAGGGACCATGGAGGAACCGAGATGGGCAGAGATGACCATATTCTCCCTGTAGGGAGAGATTAGGAGGATATGGGTAGCTCTGATCACATCACGCTCACATTGATTTCATTCCATGACCATCGCGCAACCTCTCCCAAGAGGATAGGAGAATCAACCAGAGCCAAAGGGCTCTAGGAGACATGCGCCATAGTCATAGGGGCTTATAATTTTGTACATCATTCTTATAGTGAGGGATAGATACACATACATACATACTTGTAGATCATTTGTACAAACATATATTCAATAGCCACTCATTTTTTATAGTAGTGGCCCAATACATGTACATGACATTTGATACATACATGCATATATATATATATATATGGACATATTGGTTCTGACATCATGGCATTGTTTATTTGGATGTGTATGCTTTTTTATTTTCATGTATGTTGATGTGATGGATGTTATATGCTCATATGGATGTATGTTTACATTAGATATTGACATGATTTAATAAACACACATGGTTGTCTGTTAATTAAATACAATGATGATCTAATTTCCTTAAAAGATGTAATGTGATGTATGGATACATAGCATAGTGAAACACCTGTATGTATATCACACGCACACACGTGGTCATATCATAACACAAAATTTTTCATAATGTGTTAATGAACAGTGTGCAATATATGTAGTGCTACTACCCTTTCATAAATAGAAAACCACACAGATGACACATGGGACACTACACATAGTATCAATGAAGATGCATCATATTAATAGACTCTTTTAGAGGTGTCCCATCCATAGATGATAATCTATAGGCACCTGAACAATACACAAAGATCACAATGTAAGGGTCAAACTAGTTAGGACTAAATTTCCCTCTCTGATCAGGCTGTGTGTTTACATTTCTCTGGTTTTCATAGAGAACCAAGTCCCCTAGTTTAAAGGTCCTAGGAAGCACACTCTGATTATATTGTCTTGATAATGACCATTGATAAGATTTAAGATGATTGGGGCCTATAATCAGTGCTCGTCGAGCATCTCTAGCTAATGCAAATGGTTGACCTAGTAGGTTTCATCATCAATTAACCCTTTAAGGGAAACCCAAAGATGAAATTTCCAAATCTAAATGCATGATAGCTTTGGTACCATACATGAGATTGTAAGGCATTGTTCCTATTGTCATATGGACACTCATGCAATAGGCCCACAAAGAATATGTTAATTGAATATGCCAATCCTTACTATGTTTATTAATTGTTTTATGAAGAATGAGTTCAAGATTCTTATTAGACACGTCTGCTTGGCCATTAGATTACAAATAGTATGGCATAGAAAATCTATGTTGGATATGAAATTTCTCTAAGAACTACTTTACTTCCTTGTTCTTGAATGGTGTGCCATTGTTAGAAACAAGTGTAGCAAGAAATCTAAAATGAGAAATAATGTTGTTCATGAGAAAGCTATAGATAGCTTCAACATTTGTGGATTGGAGTGGAATAGCTTTGACCCATTCCGTGAAATAATCCATAGCAATAATAATAAAGGTATGTCCCTTGGAAGAAGGAGGTAATATATTTCCAATAATGTCCAACCCCCACTTTGTGAATGGCCAAGGAGAGGTTTGATTTTGTAACTCTTGGGCAGGTGCATGAATAAGATGACTGTGTTGTTGAAATTAAAAGCACTTTTTAAAAAAATCAAAGGAATCTTATTCCATTATTTTCCAATAGTACCCCATGTGTATCAATCTTCTTGCTAGGGATCTACCACCAAAATGTCCACCCTTAGAGCCTGAATGGGCTTCCTTAAGGGCAAGGGGTATTTATGCTTTAGTGAGACACTTGAGAAGCAATTCATTATAGTATTTTTGATTTAAAGAACATTAGATAAAATGATATAATGTGCTAAAAGATTTCGTATACAAGTGCGATCATTTTTTGTTGCATGACCAGGAAAGTTTCTAGTATTTAAGTTATTATAGATACTAGAGAACCATTCTCCTGATTCTACATGAGAACACACAAAGGATTCGGATTTAGGTTGATCAGAAACTATAGGGGCTCCCAGGACCTGAACCACGAAGTGGTAATATTTCGTATCCTCTTTCGAAGGTACCAAGGAAGCAGTGCTTACCATGGCATCAATGACATGTCTATTTTCCCTCCGATGGATACTATCTATTGTGAAGGAGGAGAACCGATTAAGCAAGGACAAAGAAATGTCTCAATACTGGGACAACTTACTTTGTTTAGCTTGATAGGTTCCCATAATCTAATTCATAACGAGCTCAAAATTGCCTAATTTATAGAGATGTTTGATTCTAAGTGTAATTACGGCATGCAATCTAACAGTGAGAGCTTCATACTCAATGATGTTATTGGTGTAAGGAAAATCTAATTGAAATGATAGAGGGACCAGTATACCTTCAAGGGATATTAAAACCACACTTGCTTTGAAACCAGTCTAACACCTCGATCCATTGAAATACATTTTCCATTCAAGGTCATAATTAACCATGAAAATATTCTCATCAGGAAATAAATCCAACCTTGGGAAGGAACCAGATGAGGGAGCATCTACCAATTGATTGACAACTGCTTGACCCTTTATTGATTTCTAAGTAATGAAATTTATATCGAACTCAAAAAGCAACATAACCCATTCCGCTAACCTCCCAACAAGGTCAACACTAGAGAATAGATGCTTTAGAAGGTCAATCTTTAAAATGACGTGAGTTTCAACATGGAGAAGATAGTGCCTCAAATTATGTGTAGTAGAGACAAGAACAAGTCATTGTTTCTCCATGGAGGAATAACGAGTTTCATAATCAACTAGGATGCGACTAATGTAGTAGAATGCTCTCTCTTTCCTTGTGTCATCATATTGAGCCAAAAAAGTTTCCAAGGCATATGGTGATGCAGCAAGGTAAATCAAGAATGGTCCATCTTGCGTAGCCAACATCAATACATGAGGATTGGCCAAATAAGCCTTGATTGACTCAAAGGCTTTCTGGAACTTCTCATCCCACATGAAGTGAACATCCTTTTTCAATACATGGGTGAAAGGAAGGGTACGATCAACCAATTGAGATATAAATCTATGAATCACTTGAATCTTCCCTTGTAAACTTTGTAACTTAGGGATATTCCTCAATGGAGGCATGTTAACAATGGAATCAATTTTATTCGTGTGAACTTTGATCCCACGGTGAGAAACTATGAACCCAAAAATCTTGTTGCCATCTACATTGAAGACACACTTATGGGGATTGAGTCTCATCTGATAGAGTTGAAGCCTTTTGAAGATAAGACAAAGATTCTTCACATGATCTTGATGGGTTATTGATTTTGCTAAGATGTCATCAACATATTATTCTAAGATCTTATTAATAAAATCATGATATATTAGGGTCATCACCTGTTGGTAAGTTTCTCCCACTTTCTTTAACCCAAAGGGCATGCGGACATAACAGAAAGTACCCCAACGGATAGTGAAGGCTGACTTGTATTTATCCTCTGGATTAATGCAGATTTGATTGTAACTCGAGAAGCCATCCATTAAATATAACAATGCATGGCCTATAGTCAAGTCCACAATCATATTTATATTAGGCAATAGAAAATCATCCTTAAGAGAAGCCTTATTAAGATCTCAATAGTCAATACATATATAAATATGACCATCAGGCTTGCTAACAATGACTATGTTTGAAATCCAAGGGGAGTAGTCAATCATGCAAATAAAGCTTGCTTTCAATAGCTTCTCTATCTCAGTTTTGACCATCAATGCCACCATGAGATTGATCTTTCATATTTTTTGCTTAACTGGCTTGGGATTGGAAAATAGGATGATATTGTGGACCACTATAGACTCATCAATATCAGGCATATACTTGTACATCCAAGCGAAGATATCAAGATGAGAATGCAAGAGATCAAAATGTTCATCTATTTCCTCCAAAGAGAGACACTTCCCAATCTTGATTACTTTTTATGAGGACTTATGATCCATAGAAAATTCAGTAGTGTCTCCTTTAAGGAGAGAACTACAATCTTTAGAATGAGATATTAGAACATCATTACTGGTGTTAGATAGAGGGTCTTCTTCATCAATTCTCAAGACTGATTCTCTATAGTATGCTTGTTTATGCAGGTGATATGGGAATCGTATCTTGTGATGGAAAGAAGGTAGTAGGGAATAGGCACCTAGGAATTCCTCCAATGCTTCATTTGAAGAGAAGACATCTAAAGGGATTTTCTTGGCCTACTCCTTTTCCTCTATTAACTCAGGATGGACCGAGCTCAATGGCTTGGCTGAAATCATGTTAACACTCCACCAAGGTTTTTGCTTAGAATGTTCAATAGAGAATCCCAAACCCAAATAGTTTTGTTGTGGCTTAAACTGGATAGGGAATTGAATTCCTTGTTTGATACATCCTCAGCCTTTCTACCCATAGCTATATTGAGAGGCATGTTCATATCCAAACCAATAACGAGTTTGAAAAACATCAGGAGGTGGAGGCTCTATGTAGAGTGTTTCATTCCACCAATGGATGTCAAATATTTCTATAGGAGCATCCCCACATTATTTACCAGGTTCACAAATGTTAACCTCATTTGAAAGAGTGGGATTACTCTACTCAGTAGAGGAAGGAGTGGTCTATGCAAGAGGGGATCACCTCGTATTCTGCAATAAAGAATTTAGAGAATTCCAAGGAGCCCCAATAATCACCAAGGAAAGTATTTGATCAAGAGGAAGAATGGGAAGAATGGGGAGACTTAGGATCTTTTACTTTAGGTGGTTTGAATCTTTACTGATAGTCACTACAAGAATGACTCCCATAAAGGGTATTAATGAAGAACATGCCATAGCATCAATGGTTAAAGATGGAATACAATTATTGAGAGTGGATATGACTGAAGCATGATCGACAATCGCTAGTTCACAAAGGTGAATAGCTTATGTCTGCTTTAATTGTAACCACCTAATTACTTGCATCAAAATTTAAAGAATAGTGTAAAGTAGAAGTCACAACACCCACGGTATGGATCCAAGGTATCCCCAAGATAATATTTTATGGTAAGGGGCTAGACATCACATAAAGCAATGTAGGTAAGGCAATAGGACCCAACTGCAAAGGTAGTATTATCATACTTAGAGCCTAGTAGCCAACATTATAAAACTTGTGAATAGATAAGGAAGAAGCCGCTAAAGAAGATGAATCAACTTTAATCTTAGGTAATAGGTCTATACTGCAAACATTGAGAACCAAATAAGTGTCAATGAGAGTATGCCTAATACTGATATTATTAACATTAATTATAATCATCAAGGGATCCACTTGCTTCAACACATCCAGAAGTGGGAGTTCTTGTGAATGGAATGTGATATTCGGCAAATCCACTTGAACATAAACCAACAACACATTAAAATCTATAGGCCTTATGGAGGAAGGAAAGATAATCTTTTGTAAGGCTTCCTCAAGCATATCTTGGTTAACCGGAGTAGTCTGAAGCAAGTCCCAAAGTGAGATCTTATCCAAAGTAACATGAAGTTGCTCGACAAGATCATAATCACCTGGTGCTTTGATCGCAAGTTTAGGTGTTGAAGAAAGGCTTGGTTGAGAAGGTGTTAAAGAAGTAGGAACTTGAGTGGGTTGTGATGTAGGAACAAAAGGTTATTGATCTAAGTTATGTTTATTTCTCCTTGTATTATATGTGTACCGTGGATTCTATAGCTTTCACAAACCTCAAATATAAGTCCAATGAATCACTACGACACAAAATACCATAGACAAAATAGTTCTCCCTAGAGGATGATTCAACTGGGGTCATGTAAATGATGGGTTTCTTAGGGTACAGAGGAGCCACAGAGATGAAAAACACATTTATTGACTCCTTAGCTTGCAAAGGGGGGGTTCATTTAGAATATTTGTAGATAGGGGAGAGTGCTTCTAAGAATTCATCTACAACATCCTCCAACATATCAAAACATTCTTCAGAAAATGGATTATTATAGGAGTGCAACATCGTGAAGAATAGATCCAACGTGTTCATGTCGGGTGCACCAAAATATGATATAAGAGGGATTCGCTACAAACAGGTCTCCTTGTTCTCAAGAGATCACCAAGGAATGAATTTCCCTTATACACCTTAGTATAAATAGATTACCGAAATGGTAAGGAAGTATACCCAAGTTACGTTTTAGAGAAATTCACTTCAAATCTTGAGAGAATGAAACACCAAGATTTTTGCCTCAGATGAGTGAGCTCTTGGCCAAAAGACAACACCACAATTTCAAGATTCTAGAGGGGTGCACTATTGTCTAAAAGGCATACTGTCATCCTAAGAAAAAGAGGGCTCAGGAGCTCAAGCGGATAGAACCAAGTTTCACTTCTAATCTCATATCAAGGATGTATTGAACAAAATAATAAAAAAAGAAGCTATAAGCTATAATAAACATATGGGGACTTAGAGAAAGCTTACCTCTTACTGGACATTCGAGTCTTCACTCCAAGTTCTACTTTGCAACCTACACAAAAAAGAATGAGGGGAAAAGGTTGGGGTTGTATAGGGGTCTACCTTAGTCAGACCCCTGTTTTGGTGTTCCCACCTCCACAAACAACCAAGTTGGAAAGGAGTGTAAATGAAGTAAACAAAGTGTGTGGTGAAAAGAAAAACCTGCTTTAGGAGTAGAACCTACACCACGAGATAGGAAATAAACAATTAGGAAAGGAAAGTGAGAGAGAGAGAGTGTGTGTTACACACAAGCCTAGACCCTCTCTAGAGAACACATAAACATCATTGAATGCTTTCTTGAGAGCTATTGTTGCTAGAAGGACCTTAGTCTGACATGGCTTCGCTTGTGAGAGTGTTGCTATCAAAGATGAAGAGAACTCAAGGATCAAGTGAAATGGTAAGAGAGCTTGAATGAATGACTTCCAACCCCAAATAAGAAAAAGGAAGGGGTTTTGGATGCATGCAAGGGAAGAAAAAATTTGTTATGTCTAAAATATGACAGCTAGGACACATGTTGAGAGAGTCAATATTCCAGATTCTATGTTTTAAACTCAGAAAACTGCTAGGATGCTAGCATGTGGTGTAGATGTCTGTGTGTTGCGCAGGCATCCAAAGGCTCAATTTTTGGGAAACATTTTGTCAAGCTTATATTACTCTACCACAAGTCTGCACAGAATTAGAATTGTGAAATTCTGGCCCATGAGATTTTTGTCATTAATTCTCTAAGGTGTCATAAATGCTAGGAAAAAGTGCAAAAATGTGGAATTGCCCCTAGGTTCAATTTTGTGACATTAAAATCTCAAATTTTAGTTTATTTCTCTTTGGAATTCTTTGTGCCACAACAATGAAATTCCACATTACATTAACTTTAAGGTAAGCCCAAATCTCTTTCATTTCTATTTTAAATAGAATTTGTAGGAGTACCAACATATCTAATTAAAAACAAAGAAATCAAGATCCAAAAAATGTAAACTTGTATCATCTAGTTTTCTTTCTAAATCACCCCCAACTAAATTGGTGTATAATGAGATAGAGGCTCCCAATTGAATTGAATATCTTTGTATTACATATTCTTGTGTTTCAATCTATAAGATGACCAATTATAGATAGGGGAGCTGATCCTTCTAGTAAGGATGGACCCATATCTTAGAATCATTCCACAATAATAAGTACCAAGATGGTAGGTGAAGCATTGAAAATATCTTGCAGTGATGCATGTATTCTTTCTTAGCAAAGTCACAACAAAAAAATGGAGAACCATGGTTGAAGAGTTAAGAGGCACATATATTATCACATATAAGGCCTTTACTCAATATTGAATGAGTGCTAAGAGGTGACTAATATCTAGTAGGAATTGTTATACTTGCACTTAAATCTATAATATAAGATTGTAGACAACATATCCTTTTTTTACTATAGTGAAAGAAACATATTTAGGGTAGTGACTAAAGATGAAATTATTTCCATATCTTCATAAATAAATCAATGTGGCTATATAATTTTTTTTTGAACCATGAAGGTATCTATGAGAATAATAACATAGTAAAAAATATATTTAAAGTGAATGGTTATGGTTTGGATGAAATAATAAAGGGTGAAGCCAAGTCTATAAATCCAAGTTCTAAATTTTATAAAAGAAATTTTACATCAAATCTAGTTTTGTGGTTGCAAGTGGGAAATTTTTTTTTAGATAGTCAATTGTGTTGATAGAATTTGTTACAATGAATTTTTTATTTGTGCTTTTCTATGTACCTCAAAATTACTTAATGTAGAGGAGGGGGACCAAATTCCTAGGACCTCAGCTCACAGGAGGGTCTAGAACGACTAGCTTCCCTAATCTACCTCACGCTAAGGATTATTCAGGGTAGAGAAAGAAGAGAACTCTTAGTATTGTTGTCTTTCTACTAACCTGAGAGGTTTACAGAACTAGATGAGCTAATTATCAAATCAAAACCGTAATTCCAATAGCTCTATTCTAGAGGACTCCAACACAAGAGACATATGATAGTACGGCACGTTGGCATCCTAGTCAGGCGCTGACATCCATACATACAAAGAGTACAAAGTAAAACTAAGAATGAAAGAGAATTAATTGCAACCTGATAAATAGAGTCTTAAACGATAAAAAAAACATGAAGTTGAACTATTAAGAAAGTAAGAATCTAATACTTTAACTTAAAAAGAGAAAGTTGACAAGAATGAAAAGGTGGTAGAAAATAAAACTCACAATTGGTCTAGCCTGACGCAAGTTCCACACGAATGCAAAACCTACACATAGTAGAATGAGGAAAAATTTTGGGCCTATTTTGGGGCTTGTAGTAGTCAAACCCCCATTTCAGTGTTTCCACCTCCATGGATAGCCATAACAGCCATGAGATAAAAAATACGATAAGGAAAGTATGTAAAGAAATTCCAAGCCATGGAAACAACACTATGCTACAAAATCATATGAAAATTCTATAGAAATGGAGAAAATGAAACAATATCACCTTCCCAATCAAGATTCCCTCAAGCACATAGAGGAAGATGCAAGCTTGTAAAACTCGATGTTGCAATAAAAATGAAGAAGCAGTCTTGCAAGACACCAAGTTGCAGCTCCAATGGTGAAAAAAGTGCAACAAGAAGTGAAGTGTGATCAAGAAGCATTCAACAACATGAAGCCAAAGTGTGTAGAAGTGTGAATAATTGTGAAGAAGATTGGAGAAGATCTAATTGCATGAAGAATGAATTGTTTTGGAGTGAATCATAGCCAAAAAGAGTCATTTGAGGTTGGTCAAGGGAACAGGGGAGTTACTCTTCATCGCCAATGGAGAATTGTAATACCTCTATAGATTCCAAAGGTGGGAATCCTATCAGGATAGTAGCATGTTGTGTAGAAATCTACATGCCATGCTAGCATCCACAACAAAAAATACCTCATCGACACTACAGAAAAACAAGAAAGCGAGTGGATAAAGTGGAAATGCATTGTCAAGTTTAATTTTATTAAGGTGAAGGGTGTAAATGGGGAATTTGTAAGGGGTAAAAATTCACTCCGTTGCATTTTCCCCCACTTTAGCAAGCATATATGCCACCAAATGTGAGGTAAAGTAGATCAAAAGAGTTTAGAAATGTATACCTGAATCATCAAGGAAGTAGATCACAATCTGATCCACCTGAAAGAACAGGAAGAAAAGCTTACTCCACAGGTCCTTGGACCCAAGGAGGATTGAAGAAAATGTATCACAGATCCGTAGACCCATAGATGGTGAACAAAAGGCTCTATAGGTCCTTGGAGCTATAGAGTTGAACAAAGAGATTCTATAGGATGTAATATCTTAACAAGTTCTTGGACTTGCAAAGGAGGTGCCCCTAGGTGCTCAGTTCTGAAGGAAGCTATATGTGAGAGGCTCTGCAGAGTTTGATGGGCCTTATAGGTTCTCAGTTCTACAAGGTCGATTAAAAAATAGCTTCACAGGTGCACCTACAAATCAACATGCTAATCTACAGAAAAGACATGTTAGATAAAAAAAAGAAGCCACACAGGTAGACAAGAAGATAATCATACATATAGTCATTCCACCCATATTTATATGGTATTTTGAGTTTCAAAGTTATGATTTTAATATTGAATGGATTAAAGGTGATCATAACCCACTTACAGATTCACTCACCAGAGAAATGGCATGCTCTATTTATACTGACCTTGAGTTTTTAGATTGTGAATATTACAGATCAGATGGAGCGGCCATTTACATAGCAAATTTTGGGCGGGGAAATTCTTTAATGCTTCCTTCTCTTCCAAGAGAAATAGTCATTACTTTGCTTGAGACTTATTTCTTGAATAAGTGGCTAAAAGAAATTTATGAAAAAATTCATTATCAACATCACCATCTGTTACTTGATCCAGAAGAAGAGGATGAATTCAGGAAAGACATTGGTATGCACAATGCTCTAATAAAATATTGGTGTGGCAGAAGAACAATCCACATTAAGATTAGAGGACTCTTTGGTATGAACTGGTCAAAGAAGAGCAAAATGAATCTTCTTAAACTAATAAAATTTGGGTTTATAACTCGAATCACCATACACCAGGATACCTTTGAAGATTATGCTGATTTGGTAGGAGCAAGATTTAACCCAGATATGGAAGAATTCTTTAACCTTTTATATCATGGTTTTTCATATAGAATTTGTGATAGTCTTTCTGATTATCTACAAGCATACCCTCACACTGGTTATATGTTTCCAAGGATAGAGTATTATCCTCTTTGTGCAGATTGGAAAGCTGAAGTTAGGCTTCAACAGATGGAGATCACTCTACAACCTACATTACTAGGAGTCAGAATTGAAAATGATATCGCTTATTCAAACGACTACATGGTGCAGATAGATCATGTTTTCAATGCCACAAATGAAGATTGGGAAAGAGCTTGCACTCAGCTACCAGATGATCTTTTAGATCCAATCCCCTTTTGAGCTAGCATACGGGCTTGTCTATGCCGTGATGTCACCCACATTAAGATGTGACAAATAGGATGCTACCTATGCAAAAAAGCAGACCCCATAGTGACTTTTGGGTGTAAAGTCATCATGTACGTGACATGAGTCCTAATCACAGTTGTTGGAGATTCCTTGCTCACGCCCTTTTTCAATGGCTACAGGAATTCTTGTCGGTTGGTTCTTATCCTTGTTCACGCATTTACCATGTCGGTGTTGCTACGGATAAGATGCTTTTGTTGTCACTCTTCTATTGGCGGATTTCAAAATTTTGTAAAGAAGAGGTTAAAGCTTTGCTTCGATGGAATCAGTCTCTTCCTATAAGAGGACCTCGAAGATGCGACATGTTAGATAACAAAAAGAAGCCACACAGGTAGACAAGAAGATAATCATACATATAGTCAAAAATTAAAGGAAAATATTTCAAAGGGTTCCCTTGGGAACCCTTCAAAAGAAAAGGGGGTCCACTCAAGGGATGCTCAGTTTGAAAGCAATAACATTTTTGAAAAGAAATAGAATTTTTTTCCAATGATTCTAGCATTAAGGATTCCTTTTGAAAGATTCATTTCATCAAGGAAATTGAAAAAAAGAATGTTCCCTCATAAGGGAAAGCCCGAATTCTATCTTACAAATCTAAATTGAAAGAAAATTTTGTCTTGGGATCCTTACTGAAGAATACAATTTTTGAAAAATAGTTTGAAAAAGTAGAGATTTTCAAGGAGGGATTCATTGGTCACAAAATACACCTTTTTGAAAATTGAAGCAACAAGATAGCCCCCTTAGGATGGTGTGTCCTAAACTCAGGGCATGTGACATCCTAAGGAGAGGAAAGTAAGAATAAAAATGACATTGTGGCCCATAAAACATGACTAGATGTAACCATGGTAATGTTGTTGCACATGTGAGGGACAACACATAAGCACCACAACAACAAAAAGAAAGAAAATAAGAGAGAAAGATAAAAATAAAGGATAAACAAGAACATAACGAATAAGAGATAGGGGTATCCGATATTTCAGGGTTAGAGCTACTCATAAATATAGATAGATAAAATATTATAGTATATAAATGAACTACAACATCAACCCCCTTATAGATCAAACCATGTGAAGAAGGGAACGTGAAAATAAAATGAAAATTAAAAAATTGGGTCAACATGGTAGGAAGGCCTAAATGCCCCCAACACTTTGTATTGTTCCCAATTGTCAAAAATCAATACATGGTAAAGAGAACAATGATGTGACAAATAGAAGAAGTTTAATGACACAAGAAAAATCCTATATCCCAGCACCTAATAGGGCGACAAGGGTCATCCAAGAACATATAAAACAATCATGGGGGAACACAACACACACACACAATCTAATCTATAGATATTGAAGAGGTTCCCCCTAGTCCTCATCAACCAAGAGGTCATCATTATCTAGGTCTAGATCATCATAAGGGAGGAAGATGAGCCTGCAAGGGTAGAATATCAAGGGGGCTACCCTCCGACCCTCCTACAACAAGAGCCAAGGAAGAAAGTCCCCTCGAGGTCTTCTCCACTTAGTTCCTGTGAGGTGAATGTTAGCGATCTCACAAAGATCACTGATAGGGTGGAGACATCATCTATGAAGTTGAACATGTGCTTCATAGGAGTTCCATGCACCAACTTAGTAGGTGATGAAGGTGTGCCCAAGAACCATTGGTAGGCTCACTAAAATACTTAAGAGCAGTGATGAACTCCAGGGACACTAAGGCTACCTCTGTCACTTGGATGGTGCATACAAACACATAACCACCCTTTGAAGAAGGAAAAACCCTCTTTTTATCCCCGTTGCAAGTAGGGTTTTCCTCCATATTATGCTTCATCAGGGGATGCAAAATCCCCATAGATGAAGTAAAAGGAAAGAAGGAAGAGGATAAAATCGTGGCAGACACCACTGAGGTATTCGACATGTCCATAGGTTTTGAAAAGGGTGGGATATTCAATAGAGACATCAAAAGGGGAGACTCAATTGAAGGAGCAATGAATACTTGCACCCTCTTCAATTGAGGATTGTACACACTCAAATGGGAGCCGAGAGCAAGACTAATGTAGAGGGAACTAAATTAGGAGGAGTAGAAGAGGACATAACAGAAGAGGCCGAAGTTGGAGCTATTGGTTCCCCTTCATTCTTTTGCAAGGCGTCCTGCTCAACAACCATATCCTTCCTTTGATGCTTGCACTCACGCACAAGGAAATTTCTACAACTCTAAGAGCTAAGGCTTCAGCTTGACAAGGGATGGAAGACTCCTATTCAACCATCAAAGTATCCATCAAAATCATTTTTGGTAGAGGGAGTGGCTCCTAGATGGGAATATGAGAAGGAGATAGAGAAGATAATGCAACAATAGTGAGAGGAGCAGGCTCAAGTACCTCAGCAACAGGCCTCTTCCCATTCACCACCTTAGAGGTAGGAGCAGTAGGAGGCCGAAAAGGCCATGACATAGAATATTCTATAGGGGGACCCTTCCTCTTACCATACAAAGTGGGCCAAGACACCATAGGTAAGAGATGAAGTTCAAATGTTGGATTCTTGGCCTTTCACAAAGCGGGCACCATTAGACTCCCTAGCAAACACATAGGACTAGAAATTGATCATGCTATAGTAGGAAAAGAGGAAACATCAGGTGGGATGGTAGAAGAAGGAGAAGCATGGGTGGACTTGTCTTCCTCCTTTTTTTGAGTGGTAGAAGTAGCCTTGTGTTGCTCTATCATGGAAGCTTTAACTAAGATTACATATTGAGGAGGGTAGGTCACTTAATAGGTCTATCCTAGGAGGAAGTAGGCCAATAGGGGTAGGCTAGAAGTGATCAAGTGAGTAGCCTCTATGCTCAATTGTCGGTTTGTAATTTTGGTGTCATGGAATACATGCACAAAAACCTCATAGAAAACTTTAGGCACTTATGAATTATTGAGGGAACTGCATTAATGGAAACTAGCTAGGGAATACCTTGTTTTACTCTAAAAATTATGGATCTCGGGATGATATCAAAGAGTGCATTCATAGTTCTAGGCCCAACAAGGATAGACAAGGTGATACAATCGATGGGTTGGATGAAATCCCATCATGTGTACGTATAGTGCTTCTAGATCCATCATATTCATACTTATTTAAAAATTTTATTAATATGATCTCCTTTGTGATGACATTCACTTGACATGTAGGGTTAATGAGAACACCAACTATGGTATTATTGTTGATAGTGTGGGAATGTACAAAGGAGATGGCTCTTTGTTGGTGTTCATCAGCAAATCCTGTGAGGTGAACGTTATAGTAGGAGACCCACTCACATGTTGTGTAGATGGAATGTGTAGATGTAGAAAGGAATCCATCTTTACAAACACTAGATGGGACTTCCATAGGAGCCCCAAAGGGTTTCACAATTAGACAGTGACCCACTCAAAGTTTCACTTCGTAATGCATAAGAATCCTTCCATCTACACCACTAGGGGTCATAGGTTGGTTTGAAAGGCTAGGCACCCTACAACACTCCTAGAACACGATGGATGAGTATTTCAACACCACCATATGAAACCGAAAAAATTCATGTCAAGTTCACCAAAATTTAGAGGGGGACCGAAAACCCAAAACCTTGGGTCACAAGAGGGTATAAAATGATCAACTACCCTAATCTACCTCATGCTAAATATTTTTTAGGGTAGAGAAAGAAGAACACTCTCAGTACTACTAACCTAAGAGGTTTAGGGAACCAGATGAGCTAATTCTTGAGTCAAAATTTTAAAACTAGCAGCTCTCTGCTAGAGGACTCTAGTGCAAGAGATAGATGACAGTGTGATGCACTAGCATCCCATTCGAGAGCTAGTGTCAGTATGGATAGAGATTATGGAGTACAACTAAGACTAATAGAAAATTAACTAAAACCTAATAAATAGAGTCTTAAACGATAACAAAAAACATGATGAAGCTAAAATATCAAGAAGGTAAGAAGAATACTTTAACTTAAAGAGAGAAAGCTGACAACAATGAAAAGGTGGTTGAAAATCAAACTCATGATTGGTCTAGCCTCTCGTATTCTCCACAAAAATGTAAAACCTACACATAGTAGTATGGGGAAAAATGTTGGGGCTATTTTAGGGCTTGCCATAGTCAAACCTCTATTTTGGTTCTCCCACCTCCACAAACAGCTAGAATAGCCACGAGATAGAAAATGTGATAAAGAAAGTATGGAAAGAAATTCCAAGCAATTGAAACAACACTATGCTACAAAATTAAATGAAAATGCTATGGAAATGGAGAAAATGAAATAATATCACCTTCCCAATCAAGATGCCTTCAAGCAAATAGAGGAATATGCAAGCTTGGAAATGTTGACATTACTGTAACAATGAAGAAGCAATCTCGCAAGACACCAAGTCGTAACTTCAATGGTGGAAAAAGTGAAACAAGAAGTGAAGTGTGATTAAGAAGAATTTAATAGCATGAAGCCAAAGTGTGTAGAAGTGTGAAAAATTGTGATGAAGATTGAAGAAGAGCCAATTGCATGAAGATAGAAATTTTTTGAAGTGAATAGTAGCTCAAAAGAGTCATTCAAGGTTGGTCAAGGGCGTAGCGACATTACTTTCATAACCAATGGAGAATTATAATGTGTGTGAAAATTCTACAGGAAGGAATCTTGTTAGGATGAAAATGCATTGCACAAACGTCTGTGCACTGTGCTAGCATCCACAGAAAAAATTCCCCCACTGACACTACAAACAACTCCCAAGTGGGTAGAAAGCAAGTGGATGAAGTGGAAATGCATTTTTAGGTTTAAGTTTTCTAAGGTGTGTTGGTATGTGGTGACTGATCATGCAAACACTATACACTCATAACAAGACATGGGGTTTGGGGCTGATGGTGAAGAAATTAGGGCTTATCAAGATCAAGATAAACCATTAAAATTACTCCACACAAAATCACTATAATTTGTGTAATTATGAGGGCCAAAATATATAAATAACAATTAGAAATTGACCCTAATTTTTATAGCAACTATGAGGGGAGGTTTTAGAGATCAAATAGGTTTTAGAGATCAAATAGGTGTGTACCTTGCTACAAGAAGCCTATTTTTTTTTAGTGTAATTAATTAATTATTACACTAGCATAAGTTAACTTAGGTCATATATCATTTAGTCCTAGGTTGCATTTTTAATAAATCATTAATAATGGGGTAATGTCCCCTTCATTATTTGTAGGGATAAGATTCCTTCTACTAGAAGATGAGTTGTCCTTTTGGAACTTATCTCAACATTCAATAATTTTTAGATAGGGTTCAAATGTTGTCACATGTTGTTAGATCATGACACATGACAACATCTCATGCATCTTAGGTTTTCTTTCTTGCATATATATTTAAGGAAACTTGTTCATTTGTAACATATCAATTAATCATAACAATAGAATCTCTATTGTGCATGCCTAGTTGCAGCACTTTCTTTGTGGTTGATCATCTTTCTTGGAAAAGGTCCTCCATTGAAGACTATAGTTTCAGGGACTGTGCATCCATAATCTCAACCTGGTATCAGAGCTTGTCCAATGAAACATCAAACCTTGATCAAGAAAGTTGGTGTGCGAGATTCTTTGCAGGCTTGAAGGTTTCCATTAAAGGCTACTTGATTCCACCCAGGGCCCAAGCTGATTCTTGAAGTAGATAGAGACAGATTTGATCTCACCATTATCTTCAGAAGGCCTTGAAACCCTAGGACCACCTACCCATTCATCAAAATTGGATTCATCAACCTGGGGGCATCAGAGGTATTTGGGTTTGAAAAATCAATCATACTATCTGTACAATTTGCAGTGAAAAAAATCATCCCGGTCAGTTGTCCTCTAAGGAAAAAAAAATTTAGTCGTAGGCACTTTTTTCGTTTCAGAAAAATTGGGCTTATTTCATATTTGTTTGGAAACAAACATATTTTCTATAGTTGGGAGGAAAAATATTTTATGTGACCGTGATTTAAAATACCTAGTCGGCTTCAAATCCATTGACATTTTATTAAATTTTTGGGTTTAATTTTATTTCTAGTCAGCATCAATATAAGGGTTTTGATTTTTTCTACAAATACTTCTTTTTGGTCACCAACTATATATTAAAATTTCTTTTTATTTTTAATTTCCAAGTGGAAATATTAAAAATAAAAATGAAAGTTTTTTGTTGGCCATTTTTTAGTTTGTAGAAAATTTTGGTGGTCGTACTTTAGGCAGGGTACTCTATCAGCCACTTGGGGCCCCATATGCCATTGTCGTACTCTGGCGAAATGTCTTTTCTGTGGGCCCTTCATCCTTGGTGCTAGTTTTTTGACACTGGCTTCCACCAGCCACCGTCACCTATGCTCCGACCCTCAAAGCTCAACATTGGAGTTCATTTCTCGGTCGACCATCTTCTCGCTGGCTCCCATGCACTTGTCGATCACCAGAGTCTTCATCGCCGGTATATCCCTCTCGACCTATTCACTCTTACCACTGATGATTGGAACTTCACCAATGTTTTTCATCAGTGCATTTAAAGCCTCCGTCATCGAAGACCCTGGTCCCATCAATGACTAAGGGGCCTTCCAAATCAAGCTAATTTTTTTTGCCACCTTTCTAGTTGAGGTCACATCAACAACTAGGTGCCCATTCGAGGGGGCTTAAATTTTGCTCCTCTTTAGCCTACTAAGTGCCAAGTCAAGGCATTTTTTTCATTTTATCATAACTTTCACCCACAATATAAAAAATTGGCAAACGAGATACCATCGGAAAGAGAATTTTGTCTACTTTCTAGTGGTAACATATCTTCTGTGAAATTTGTTTTGCAGAAAATTCTATAGTCAACTGAAGTCCAAACCCTAATTTGGACATAAAGGCTCATATCTTCACATTATATTTTCAAAATTTGGTGATTCCCATGGCATCAAGAATATTTTTCAGATCTTTTTTCATTAGTCTAGACCTCTTGATCATTTTCAGCTCTAGGTACTCTTGCATGAGATTTTTAAAATTTGGTGCATTTGATCAATAACCTGGTTATTCTAAAGCTTGGGACAAGTTTTTTTGATCCAGGTAGCATCACTTCAGTTGCACATCATCTAAGTTGGAAGCTTCTATTTTCTATTGAAGGTCATTTTTCTTTGTATCTTTGTAGAAAGTTCATTATGGGGCTTGCATATACTCCTTCTTTGGTTATGTTGCACAAGGGAAACTATCAACAATGGTGGGATGGGATCACACACCATCTCCAATCACTTGATTTTTTGCCTCATCTATTTGGTATAGTTCCTCATCCAAGTGAAGGTCTTCATGAACTTGCTTGGAGTTGCAATAGATACATTATTTTAGAGATCATTTCAATGCAAGTTGATTGTGATGTTTTGAGATCTATTGATCATTGTGACTGTCCTTACATTCTTTGGACTAAGCTTTGGGAGATATATGGAGATTCAAACACTCCACCATTCCCTGATGGTCATGATTCAAAATGTCATTTTTTACATCAGATACCCCATGATGATATTGTTGTGTAGGAGGTTGCTTGCCTTGAATCTTCCAAAGAGGTTGACAAGTTTGATTTAGGTGATTTTTCTCCATCAGAGACTATTGGTATCCCATTACATTCAATGATTCCTTATCTAGATTCTTTGATTGAGGCTTCCACTATCATCACTCATCAGAACACATTCAATTTTTCAGACTTGACATCACAGAATGGATTCGTCTCAGGTATCACTGACTTGGATACTTCTATAGGTTTGGAGGACATTATTGATGGGGTATCACTCCTCTATTTAGATCACACTTTGGGGAGTTATCTTGAGTCTTCTCATCCCTTTTTCTCAACCTTGATTGGGGATCCAGAGACTATCTTGGAGGAATTTGGTTTCTCTTTAGAGATTTCATATCCAAGACTTCTTCCCTATTACTCCATTCAAGATTTGAGGTTTCTTCAGCATCTACCATTGGATTGGCTTCAAGATTCTTTTAGTGGTTTTGAGGACACTTCATTCAGGGGGTAATCAAGTCTCCATCCCATTCATCACACTGTCTTTGGATAATGTTTAGCATTAATTTCTGCATAGTCCTGGTTTGTCACCTTCTTCATTGGTTGTGGCATCTTCATCATCAAGGAAGGGGACACATGAGTAGCTTCCAGAGACATCATCCATATTCATTCTTCCTTCCTTCAATTCCTATCTAGAATGGGAAGCATCTCTACACTTGTAGTTGGTTTTGTCTCTTCTGAAAGGGAGACAAGTTCTTTGTCGACACTAGATCTTGTTTTGTCTTCAGACACTTACCATTTTTGTAGGTTCTCACATCTTTTGGGGGGGCTATATAGTCTCTCTCTTTCCCTCCTATGGGGGAGCTATTGATTGTAATATATCCATGTGACAAAAGGTGTACTCGAGGGGTATTTGGGAGTCCATCCTTCCCATCCTTTCTCACTTTTCTTGATTTTCATCTCCTTTTTTGAAAGGGGTTTTGTTCCCACTAGGTTTTCCCCTTTTCTTCAGTTGTGGGATATTTTTCTACACCTTCATGTACATGGCTACCTAACATGGCCTCATAGCCGAGACCCATTATCAATCATCTTTGCATAATCATTGCATTTTCCTCCCTAAGTTGAACTTATGGGGGGGTGTTAGTGTAATTAATTAATTATTATAGTAGCATAAGTTAACTTAGGTCATATATCATTTAGTCCTAGGTTGCATTTTTAATAAATCATTAATAATGGGGTAATGTCCCCTTCCTTTTTTGTAGGGATAAGATTCCTTCTAGAAGATGAGTTGTCCTTCTAGAACTTATCTTGAAATTTAATAATTTTCTAGATAGGGTTCACATGTTGTCACATGTTGTTAGATCATGACACATGGCAACATCTCATGCGTCTTAGGTTTTCTTTCTTGCCTATATATTCAAGGCAACTTGTTCATGTGTAACATATCAATTAATCATAACAATAGAATCTCTATTGTGCATGCCTAGTTGCAAAACTTTCTGTGTGGTTGATCATATTTCTTGGAAAAGATCCTCCATTGAAGACTGCAACTTCAAGGACTATGCATCTATAATCTCAACATTTTTTAGGCATAGAGGACTCATTCGCCTTTAGTGGTGAATAGGTCCCTATTAGGGTTTCTAAAATTGAGATCTAGGTTATTTTCCTTGATGTTTGCACTCTCAGATCCCCAATTTTAACTCACGAAAACCTATACTTAGTCTTGTAGCTTCAATTCTTTGTTCTTACACTTTAAAGGTCAATCTTGCAACTTGACAACTTTGACAATTTTGCTTCAAACTTGCTCTCCACTTGATCTTCAACCTATAAATCAGAAAACACACATTCAACGAGAGAAAAAATTCTTGATTTTTAGTTAATAGGGGTTTTCCTTGGTCAATCCCCTTGTAGGTAATTAAACCAAATGATGAAATAAGGAAATTGAAGCATGAAGTATGTAATGATGCAATGTTGATACCTTATATGTCGTCTTATAATAAAAATTGGCAAACTAACATGTAGTGGCCATGAAGAATGTAGATCTTGATCCTTGAATATGATATGAAACAATTCTTGCAAGTAGATCTTCAACTCTACATCTACTTTCTTAGCTCAAAAACATGCTTGAATGCATTGAACCCTTGACATGATAAAATTATTTTGTATTGCTGCAATAAACTCTTGATAATTTTCCTTGAAATTCCTTTGAATTTCTCTTGTAAACTATTGTGAACTCAAAATTTCTATAGTGCATGAATGCTTGGAAGTCTATGATGAAACTAGGTGAATTAACCCCTTATTTATACTAAATTAAGTAACTAACCTCAAAATTCAAACAATTGAAGCTAACACCAGATATGGAAACAAACATTATTACATTCCTACTAGAATGAAATTCAAAAATTAGGTCCTTGTTAAGGGAGTACCCATTCGCCACCTAGGGCGAATGGGCCTTGGCACTTTTTTCTAGGACTTTTCCTTTAGGGAATGAAATATCACTAAAACCCCATTTGAAATATGTTGATAAAGGGGGGTCCTATAGAGGGAGGAACCATTGATGACCTTGGGAGAATAGGTCCTAACACCATTTTATAGGACCTCAATTTTTCCCAATTAGATGTTATGTAATTTGAATCATGGGTTTCAGGATAGATCCTTCAAAGGTGTCACAAATAAGGCTTAAATTTGAATTAAAGGGGCTAATTAACTCAAATTAACTGCCATTAATTAAGAGGACCCTAGATAAGTGTGAAAATGTATTACAACAATTTACAACATCATAAGTAGGCTACACATTGGGTACATTTTATTTAAAATGGCCCCATTAGGCTTAATTAATTAAATAAACCCTAGAAAAGTGTGAAAGTGTGTTACAAAACTTTTGAAAAGGACAATTTAAGGTATATTTTAATCAAATAAGGGCCCTAGAATGATGTGAATGTGTACAACACTTTACAACACTATTCCAAGATGCAATTAAGTTATTTCAATGTTAATTATTCCCAAATTAAGTAAGGGAAAAAATATACTTTTTTTGTTACTTAAGGGGCAACGCCCCCCAATTTTTTTTTTTTTAACATGTCAAGGTTTTCTCACTGACACATCAAGGGTTTTTCTCATTGACACATCAAGTTTTTTACTTATTGACATGTCAAGGTTTTTCCATAACATGTCAAATGAAAACGGACCTTATAAAACCTTAATTCTAGAAGGTTCCAAAAAGCTTGTTATAAGCATTTGGGATGTAAGTTGTGGTGTGGAATTCATGAGATTGTAATATGTTTTGCACTGGATAATAAAATCATTGGGTGGCTAAGTTTATGTGGATGTAGCCCATATTGGGTGAACCATGTTAAATTTATGTGTTAATCTCTTTTGTGTTATTCTTCATTGTTATTTTTGGGTTATTTAATATGCATATAATTGTTAATGTGTATTGCTCCAATATGCTTGATTCCTAACAACTGGTATTAGAGTCGGGTGTATTTCAGTTGATTGGTAGGAAACCTTTAGATTTGAGTGGGAGCAATGGAAGAAGGAAAATTCAAGGTTGAGAAGTTCAATGGCCAGAATGATCAATTATGAAAGATGCAGATGGAAGATTATTTGTATCAAAAGGGTCTATGGTGGATATTACAAGGAAAAACAAAGAAATGGGTTATGATGTCTGATGAAGAATGGGAGATTCTGGATAGAAAGGAGGGAACCATTTGGTTGTGCCTAGCAACATTTGTGCCCTTCAATATAACATAAGCAAAGAAAAAAGAGGATCTGATGGAAGCTTTGGCTAAATTATATGAAAAACCCTTAGCCTCAAATAAGATATTTGTCATGAAGAGTTTATTTAATCTTTTAGTAATGGAAAAATTATCTCTTTTCCTTAATTTGGGAATAATTGTCATTGAATTAACCTAATTGTGCCAAGTGGAGTAGTGTTGTAATGTGTTGTACACATTCACATCATTGTAGGGCCCTTATTTGATTAAAATTTACCTTAATTTTTCCTTTGCAAAAGTGTTGTAAAGTGTTGTAACACACTTTCACACTTTTCTATGATTTATTTAATTAATTGAGTCTAATAGGCCTCTTTTTGATAAAATGTAGCTAATGTGTATCCTATTTATGGTGTTGTAAAGTGTTGTAACACACTTTCACACTTATCTAGGGTCCTATTAATTAATTGTGGTTAATTGGAGTTAATTAGCCATTTTAATTCAAATTTAAGCTTTATTTGTGACACCTCCCGAAGATCTATCCTGAAACCCATGATTCAAATTACATAACATTTAATTGGGAAAATTCAAGGTCCTAGAAAATGGTGCCAAGAACCATTCACCCTAGGTGGCGAATGGGTCCTCCCTCTATAGGACCCCCTTTATCAACAAATTCTACATGGTTTTTTAATGATCTTTCATTCATTGGAGGAATTTCCCTCAAAAACAGTGCCAGGATCCATTCACCCTACATGGTGAATGGGTCCTCTCTTAATGAGGACCCCCTTTTTGAATTTCATTTTGGTGGGAATTTAATAATGTTTGTTTCTTGATTTGGTGTCGGCTTGAATTGTTTGAATTTTTGGGTTAATCACTTAGTTTAGTATAAATAATGGGTTAATTCACATTGTTTCATCCTAGACTTCCAAGCATTCATGCATTATAGCTAATTTGAGTCCACAAGAGTTTAAAAGAGAACTTCAAAGGAATTTCAAGGTAGATTATCAGTAGTCTATTGTATCAATTCAAGATCATTTCATCATTTCAAGGGTTTAATGCATTCATACATGTTGTTGAGCTAAGATAGTCAATGTAGCATTGAAGATCTACTTGCAAGCATTGTTTCATATCATATTCAAGGATCAAGATTTACATTCTTCATGGCATCTACATGTTAGTTTGCAGATTTGCATTACAAGACAACATCCAAGGTAATCTATATTACATCATTTCATGTTCATGCTTCAATTTCTTTATTTCATCACTTGGTTTAATCACCTACAAGGGGTTTGACTTAGGAAAACCCCTATTCACTAACAATAAATAAGTTTTTCTCTCCTTGAATGTGTGTTTGTAGATTTACAGGTTGAAGATAAAGTGGAGAGCAAGTCTGAAGAAAAATTGTCAAAGTTGTCAAGTTACAAGATTGACCTTTAAAGTTTAAGAACAAAGAATTGAAGCTACAAAATTTACTATAGGTTTTCAGGAGTTGAAAAACATGGATATGAGAGTGCAAACATCAAGGAAAATAACCTAGATCTTAGTTTTAGAAGCCCTAATAGGGACCTATTCACCACTGAAGGCGAATAAGTCCTTTGTACCCTAAAAATAGGCTTCTTGTAGCAAGGTACACACCTCTTTGAGCTCTAAAAACTCCCCTCATAGTTGCTATAATAATTAGGGTCAATTTCTAATTATTATTTGCATCTTTTGGCTCTCATAATTGCATATTTCATAACCTACAAAATGGACCATAGAAAAATAGAGTGTGGGAGGAAGCCCACTTATTCTCCTTTGATAATTAAATAATGTCCTAGGAACCTTAATTGGATTGACTATCAACCCAAAAGGGTGGGTCAATTCTCAACAATGAAGACCTAGGAGGGGGTTCTTTAAGCTTTAAAGGGGTTCACTACCAAGCAAAAGCTTGGAAAAGACAATTCAACATTCAACTTACAAAACCAAATAATGCAAGCTAAATGAAGGATGAAAATGATGAAATAATGCAACTACAAGTTAGGATATGTGTACCTGGGAAGTATGGAAATGTGAGAAGGATTCTAGAAATGTAAAGAAGTTGTCAAAATGTGGTATGGAGGACTAAGATTCCCTTACTGTCTTATTAGTCCCACTATTGTTTTTTAGGGAAGATGTAGAATCTTCGAATGCTAGAACTAGATCTGAAAGAATTTTTGAAAAATAAACTCAAGAGGAATAAGACCCCTAGGTGTCTTATTAGTCCCAATTTGAATTTATGAAATATTTGAATGTAGTCCTAAGGCTTGATGTCTACACTTTCTTCTTCTCTGATTTCAAGTTCTGAAACCTCTAGATTTGACCTATAGGTGAGTTTTCGTGAAGATGACAACTTTGCAACTTTTTACTTCAAATGATCTTCCAGTCTTCAACCTAAATCTACAATTAAAAGCACAAAAGAGAGGAAAAACTTGTTGATTGTTAGTAAATGGGGGTTTTCCTTGGTCAAACCCCTTGTTTGTAATTAAACCTTGAAATTAAATGAAATAGAGGGAAATGATGAGTGAACAAAGTACTTTGTTGCAACTCACCAAACCCTTGTAATAAGGTGATGCAAATATGCTTGAAATGGCTGTAATGGATGTGGTTCTTGAATCTTGCTTGAAGGATGTAGATCTTGCATAAAACACTTGCTTGAATCATAAACCCTACATCACAAATGTTAGCACAATAACAAACATGATGCAACACTATCCTTGATATAATGCCTAAATCTTGATGATGGCTCCAAATGCTTGATGAAATGCTCTTGAATGTTCAATTTTCTTCACTAGCCCATGTGAGCATACATTTTTGTACCTTATTAACAATATCCTTGATATAATATCCATTCTTAATTTTCTATTAGGATTGCTCTTGAACGTTAAATGAAATTCTCTTGCTTGATGTAGAACTAGCTTCATTAGCCCATGTGAGCATGTGTTTTTGTACCTTACTAATAATATCATTTATATAATATCCATGCTTAATATCCAAAAATTACACCACAACAAGATGACATATGAATTGTTGATGGTGTTTTCTACACAACAACAACTTAGACAGAATATGATATTATATCTCTCTTGAAAGGTAAATCTCTATCAACAAGCCTCAAGAGATAACCCCAAGGTCTCTAATTCAAAGTCTTGATAATACAAAAACAACTCAGATAATGTGTGAAAATGCTAGTAATCACAAGGGGCCTTACAAATGAACATTGTTGGAAGTGTACTTTCATCAAATGTAACAACATGGTGACACTTTCAATCCTATAACTAACCCAAATTTCAAAGAAATAAAAAAAGAGAAAGGGTTGAGAGAGAGATTTCTATTCTAAATCCTAAGATCAATCACAATAATGATGAATGTTGCAAATGGATAGATCTCCAATAAAACCAATCTCTACTTGATCAAGGACAAGCCCACAACTCTACAGAAATGGTGCAATCTTCTAAGGAAACTGAATATTTTTAGACTATGAATATTCATCCACATACCTAATAACTAACACAATGTAAACAATCATCCACAGTTGAACTTAGCACAAAATAAGGCCCAAACTAACTTTACACAATAAATTACAATCAACAAATTGCTAAGAGTATGGAACGAAGATCGATCAACATCATTAACATTTCACCATCATTGCAAAAGAACTGAAATGTAACATCTAACATCTGAGAATCTAGAATGAGAAACCATCAACTATCAAAGTGTAACACAAAGCTTGCCAAATCAACAATCCAATTGCATTAACTTCTCCAACATTACATAACAATTTCTAGTCTCTCTTGAAGCAGTAAAGACTATTTCTTGCTTATGTTGCTTACAAGAACTACAAAGTTTACCAAATGGATGTAAAGTCCACATTTCTAAATGGGGAACTTGAAGAAGAAGTGTATATTGAACAACCAGATGGATTTCAGCTAACAGATGAGGAAGACATGGTTTGCAGGCTGAAGAAAGCCTTGTATGGACTCAAACAAGCCCCCAGAGCTTGGTATCCCAAACTGGACAAATACCTATTGAAGTTTGGATTCTCAAAAGGTACTGCTGACAATAACTTATATTTCAAGATAGATCATGATAAGAAGTTAATCATAGAATTTTTTGTTGATGATATCATCTTTGGTGGAGATGATAATTTATGCATAAAGTTTGGTAATGAAATGAGGAATGACTTTGAGATGAGCATGATTGGTGAAATGAAGTTCTTTTTGGGATTACAAGTTTCACAATTGGATCAAGGGATTTTCATATCTCAGTCCAAGTATGTGAAAGAACTATTAAAGAAGTTTGGTATGGATGATTCCAAACCGGTTGGTACACCTATGGTGACCGGATGTAAGTTGACACAAGATGATGACTCTCCTAAGGAAAATCAAACTAGATACAGATCAATGATTGGAAGATTACTCTACTTGACATAGACTAGGCCAGATATTATGCATGCTATATGTATGGTTGCAAGATTTCAAGCTGATCCGAAAGAATCACATGTAACTTTTGTCAAAAGAATTTTTAGATACTTGAAGGGAACTGCTCATTTTGGAGTTTGGTATTCAAAGGATGATGATCTTACACTATGTGCTTACATAGATGTTGATTGGGCTGGTGACGTGGATGATAGAAAAAGTACTAGTGGCGGTGCTTTCTTCTTAGGGAAGAAGCTGGTATCCTAGTTAAGCAAGAAGCAGAGCTTTATTTCTCTATCCACTCCTGAAGCATAATATATTGCTGCTGAAATAATTGTACTCAGGTGCTATAGATGAAACAAATGCTAAAAGATATTAAGGTGATATATGAAGAACCTATTGTAATATACTGTGACAACTCAAGTGTAATAAATATATCAAGGAATCTAGTACTACACTCGAAGACCAAGCATATATAAATCAAGTTTCACTTCTTAAGCAAGAAAGTGAATGAGAAGGAAGTTAAATTGGAGTATGTTCCTACAAAAGAACAGATTGCAGATATCTTTACAAAGCCATTGCCGAAATATACTTTTGAGTATCTTAGAGGAATGCTAGGGGCAGTTACCCCTCCTGACAAGAACTAAATGATGCACTTATTTGCATCAATTCGTGAGCTACATTGCTAAACTCTAATCTAGATTGATGTTTCCGTGGTTGCTACTCAGGGGGAGTAGTCAGATGTGCAGAGATATGGCTCATAGCATGTGTGTGGAAAGGTCATGGTTACCTTTGCCATTAATGTCAAAGGGGGAGAAGTGTAGTCTGAAAAATGTAAATATCTAAGGGGGAGAAGTGCAGAATGAAAAATCTTTCCAAGGAGAAGAGAAATTGTGCAGTGTGTTGGGTTGATGATATATATATTTTTACATCATGTGTTTCCATCAATGCCAAAGGGGGAGATTGTTGGGAATTGTTGGATGGTGTGATGTTGTGTTGATACATGGTTGTCATTGATGTCACCACTATTAGCATTTGATGTTCTAAGTGTTGTATATGTCAAGGATATTGAGAAAATTATAAGTAAATGTGTTCCAAGTTCCTAGTGGAACTATGCAGGTTATGAAGGAATTACATTACGTACGTAAAAGGTTAGTTATTGTGGATCAAAGGGTTTAATGTTGAGTATTTCTAGATCATCTACCAGAAGTTTTAGAGGTCCGCATGAATTCGTGTGCAAGTTGTGGTCTAACAGGGTTTTGCTGGTCTCTGTCAGAGTTTTTGAGTGAAGATTGTATGTTCCTAGTTATCTCGGTTGTCGCGGATGTCTCTCTGATATTTCTTGGTTTTTTCAGATGTCTCTAGTTCAACCTTTATCTTTGTGGTATGTCCACATGATCTGGTGAAGCTCGTGATTGAAAATATTTTCTTGCACATGATTCAGTTTTTCTTGTTCTTGGTTGACATGTTGATGCTAGCATGTTGTGGATGTTTGAGGCATGATTAATTGGTGTATTCTTGTTTTGGAGAAGTGAATTTGGGTCCCCACTATGTTGTGTCCGAACTTGGTGGATGCACATTGAAAATTTAATTGTGAATTTGAGCCGACATTGAAAATATATTCTTTTCCTCTGGCTGACTTTGTTATGGTGAAATATTTGTGACGGATATATAAGAAGAAATTATGTGGATAGTATGTGGAACATATGTGAAGTGTGGTTAGTGTGTTGAGTATGCATTATGTGCTCTTGTGTGCATAAGTGTGAATATCATTAAAGAGTAAGTGTGTAGAAGGTTGAGCAAAGTATGCAGAAGTTCTGTGCCTAATTGGAACTGTAATCTGACTTAGACATAAGCCATTCTCTTAGTTCAATTTTTTGGATGGTTTTAATCCAAATCTTTCTGTAAGACAGTGAGCATTCTATTTGTAATTGAGCAGTGAGCTCTAGGTAGTGAGCCTGAATGCATGTGAATTCCCCTTATTATTTTTCTTTATACTTTTAATAGAGTATAATCTTGTGGATTGACATCCACCGTAGTTTTTTCCCTAACAGGTTTTCCACACAAAAATCTTGGTGTTCTTCATGTCTCTAATGTGTTAATTGCTTATGGTTAATTGTTTATTCAGCAAATCTAAGATTAAAGTTAAGTTAGCTTGTAAAGTTTAAATTTCTGTGACAACTGATTCACTCCCCCCTCTCATTTGTTTGTCCTTGCTTTTACCAGCAAAAATTATGGCAATAAATTATGAAACAAAAACTCAATCAAAAAATATCAGACATGAAAACTATAGCAATTAATTTTGCAGCATGGAAATAAAATGCAGATCATTAATATATGAAAAGTATAAACACACAAAAACGTAACAATGCAAAATGTAATCAATTGAAATCATAACACATGAAAACACACTCAAAAGAAAATAAATAAATATTTTACACTTCATCGACGAATGAAGTGTAGGCACCCTTCCTCCTAGTCAATTGATGAATAAAAAGCTTGCATAATTTCTAAGAAAGAATTCAAAATGCTTCTCTTAATAATAATATCGAGTGTATTTCCTTTCTTTTGCTAAGTTGATATTAAACATAAATGCTTATATAGTTTAAAAAAAATATGAACTTGTAGTTTATAAATCAGCGATTGAGGTAAATCAGTTGGTTTAGGAAATATTTTTTATAGTTTATAAAAAATGAACTGATTTCTTAACAATATATTAATGATTTTGTTTATTAACCAATTTACCAACAATATAATAATCACGCTTTGCTATCATCATAACAATATAACAATTAACCATTACCTTTGGATTTAATGATGTAAAGAGGAAATCTAGTGTTGTATAGTTGGCGGTTGAGTTGTCTCAACCTATGATACATGGCTAGAGGAGTAAACAAGTGAAACTGAAGTCAACTATGTAGAAAAGGAAATTGCAACAATAATCACAAGCCATATTCCTGTGAAGAAGGTGATAGGAAATCTGCATGTTGCAAGCTATATTTTCCAAGGCTTAAAATGACAACACTTATTAGTAAAGATAATCAATAATTATTTTTCATATTTTTATCCAAAACCATATTAAATATCACTCATATATATTTAATCATATGCAATGTAGAATGGTAAAATTTTATGATAAGATATAGAAATGGAATATGGGAATGGGATTGAAGGCATATGAAAAAGGCTAAAATGTGGCATAAAAGGCTCTTATCACTCCAACTAGTTGAAATCCAGACAAAGGCTTTTAAGGAACCATGACAAACCATCACCATCCTTCAAATCAACACTCCCATCACCCTCTTCTTCCAGAGTTTTTGGAAAACTCCCCCTGCTCCCTTTCCCACTCACTCCCATCCCTCTCCCTAGGGATTGATAATAAATCTTGAAAGTTGAATGAATTAAAGCATAACAATTTAAACAAGATTCAAATTTTTGGCTTAACTATTTATCCAAAATAAAATATATAATTATATGGAATCTATCCTCTAGTACATTCTAGTTTTTAAAAATTCTTATAATAAATTATGGTATTTTTCTTGAGAAGATAATAAACTTTAACTTTTGATGATGATGACCCACTTTTAGTAAAAATAAAAGAAAATATAAATAATAATTAAAATATTGATTTAAGAAAAAAAACTATAGTTATAAATCTATAAAATAGTGCTTTTAGATTTTTTAAAATATTATATACGGGTAAGTGCAAAAAGATGGGGGACCAAAAGGGGTTTTAAGTGACTTTTTTTTTAAATCAAAAAAGAATGACCTTGGATGAGAAATTGAAGATAGTTACACTCAAAATTTGAAGATGCAACAAAAACAAGAGTTGTAGTGCTAATCTAATTTCTAAACTACTATTTTTTTGAAAATGGTAGAGATTAAGGGGTTCAAAAAAGGGGGGCACACAAAGTAGTTCTATTTTTTTCAAAAAAAAATAGCATATGGTGTGGTCCCCCTAAAATGTTAATTTTTTTTAGTATTTCAAAAATCTCTTCATTGATAAATTAGCTAACACCATGTAGTTTATGCTCTATTTTCTACTAATTTCATAATGAATATATGGTTTTTTATTAATTTTCAAAGTGAACACATCCTTAAAAAAAAAAAATTGAGTGTGCTGCCCCCTAAATTTTTTGAAAATTGATTGAAAATCAATTTGTTTTTTGAATATGTGTAGAATGGAGTCCTGTTTCTAAAAATTAATTTATTTGAAATTTCAATGAATGATTAAAAGATAAAGTAAAAAATACTATAGATTGGTTTTTGACAAAAAAATAGGTAAATTTCCTTAAGAGGTATAACTGATAAATTTTCTACCTACTAACAAATGATTAAATTAGGCACTTACAATAGTTATTACAGTCACATCGAGAAGAATAAAACACAAAAACCAATTATAACTCACAGATGACAACATATTTCTCATTCTAAATGTCCAAAATTTGTATGTTCACAGACGTACAACATCTCAAATTAGTAAACAATTGTTCAAACTATTCTAATCTACCTCAAAATTCTATCTTTATTATTTTATTTTTACCTTAAAAAAACCAAAAAAAAGGGTCCCCTTCAAGTAGCATCTCATTACATATATATATATATATATATATATATAGCAATGCAAGTGTAACTGAATCTTTAAAGTAACTATTTCTTGAAGGTTAAAGAATCTCGTTTAAATATAGGGAAATTTTAACATTTCTAAATTTAAATAAAAATTAAGTAACAAAGCTTCAACACTAAGGTGATGCATCTCCTGGATCCACATCATTTCTATCATTGTGTGGTGATTGGGACGATTGCGTAACAAGATTGGCCTTATATCCTTGAAAAGTTTTAATGAAAGGTGGCATTTCACTATGCTGAGGGATTTGATGACATTTTTAGTTCTCAACTTCTGTAGTGCTTTGTTTCCTCAAATTATATCATATTTTTTGGAAAAGGTTACTAGATACTTGATGCATTGTACCAAAGATGAACTAATGACACTTGGTTTTCTTATATTATCAATACAAAAAGACTATATGTCAAATAACCCTTTGATCATTTCTTTGAAATTGCTTTTCACCATTTCCACATCCTCATCTTGGGAATAATCTTTTTTTCAAATATTGGTATTGATGGCTGAAAAATATTTCTACATGCCTTCCCTAATTTAATTGAACTCTTTTAATAGCTTATTCTATTCTAAGATGTTTTTCTTTAAAAATGAAAATTTTCATTGTATACTTTCCTTCCACATAAAACATTTGTTGTCCTTAGCACTGGAAAATATTTGTTCTACTACTAGTTTATTTGTTTTAAGTTCAATAATATATTTTCAATCACCATTAGTTTTCTATCAAATTGATTCCTCATTTTTTTTTGTTGTGTCATTTTTTGTTGTTGTGACTTCATTGCCAATTTTTTTTAATGTTTCTATATCTTCACAATTTTTCTTATTTTTCCCAATAAAATTTATCCCTTTGATCATAATATCCTTTACCTAGTCTTTAGTTGTTTTTCCATAGGAAATATATATATTTTATCAATTACCTTTTTCCCATTGACTGAGCTTGGTTCAAAGGAAACATCTATTTGACTAATTGGATGGGCCGAGAAATCAAAAAATGATTTTAAGCATTCTATCAAAAGAGTTATCTGTTGCTTGAATTGGTCCTTTGTCTAATTATTTTTTTTTGTTATTTTTACTAGCCTAGTAGCCAACACCTAAAATTTATGTATGCCCCCATCTCTTATAGAGGGAACCAAGTTAATCCTAGTAATATTGAGATTCTTTCTAGTTAATTAGCTAACATCTTTTTGTGTAGAAGGGTTAGCAACTTCTACATACATATTTCTTGAGGTAGCATCAACCATTAATTGATAAGTAGTTTTAGGCTTCTTAGGTTGGAGAGTTCTTTGAAGTAGCTGAGCAACTGTGTATTTATTAGGAACATTTAATTCAAATATTTTCCTTTTATTTGATAAATTTTTCTAGATAACCAAGAAGTAGAAGGAGAAGATAATAGGGTTCTCGTAACAAGAGAAGAAAATTCTAGAGATCTCGTAAGAGGTAGTGTATCATAAACCCCTACCTCTAGGGAAGAAGTGGGAGTTGATGCAGTTTGCATAAGGGGACCTTGAGAAACATTAGGTTGAGGATAGTTTGTGGAATAATTTATGAATTACTCACTTGGGATGGAGATTGGTAGCCAAAAAATAATGTATAGACACTAGTCTAGAGATATGTAATAGATAACTAGAAAGAATATTTTGAAACATGAATTTAGGATGATAAAATGTACTCTAGGGGTACTATCTAAGGGAAACATCCCATACTATAAATATAAGTGTTGCAATTATGGTGTAGTTGTTGTCATTGATGTTAACATATGTTACAGATGTTGTCGTTGGTGTCAACAGAATGGAGTTTGTTGCAAGTTTTATTAGAAGTGTTGGATATGTTGATGGTTGGCATGAGCTTGTTGTACACAATTTTTCTACATTTCTCGTTGCTCATGAATAAGTGAATGTTGATATGAAGAAGTTTTTTCCTCATGTTATTTAAGAGTGTTGCAATTTTTATATGATTATATTTCTTGTCTATTGATGTGAAGCATCACAAAAGCTATGGGAGAATGCAAGGAAGGTTTTCATGTAGTCAATGTCCCAGGAAGGTATATTGAAATGCTCTAGAGAATGCTCTATATTTCTACACATTTGAAGATATGAAATTTTTTGGAGTTAATAGTGAGCCCCCACAACTCCCAATGATCCTCTGCAACCAAAACACCTATCATGCACAAGATAACAAAAAAATGATTATGCTATACAACCAAGAGAGAAAATATTGATCTAGAGAAGCATTTTATATGCCTTATGTATTGAATGAATAAATGTGAATTAATGATTACAATGAAAGTGCATGCTTATAAAAATATAAAAAATAAAACCCTAGACGAGGATCGCACTAGATTGTGATAAGTTTCTTAATCTCATACAATGAGTCAACTAGACCTATAGTTAGCCCAATCTAACAATAAAAAATCACTCCTAAGTTTAGCTTAAGTAATTAAGGTAATAAGGTACTTAATAATTAATTAATGATTAATTTATTATAAAGTGATTATCGTAATTACTCCAACACCCCCCTTAAGATTAACTTAGGGAGAAGCTAAAAACTGTTATAGAGAATGCAATGATGGATGCATGGATGGGTCTAGGATACAAGTCCTGATGAGGTACCCATGTACAAACAAATGAATCTCTCGTAACCAAAGAAAATGAGAAAACCACATGGGAAACAATCTCTTCTCCAAAAAAGAGAAAAATAAATGACTACACTAGTGAAAGAAGGAAAGAAGGAGGAATCAATGTGACCCCACAAGGATTGATTCTATCATGAAAGTATAATAGATGTCCCCCCAATAGGAGAGAGAAAATGAAGATAATAATACCCCCATAAAGAAAGAGCTCACGTGCCAATAATGAATGCCTAAAGAAAAAATACGGTACACTGCCTACAAACTACATTTCTCCCCTTAAGAAGAAATAAATCTAATAGTGAGTGGAGAAACCAATCCAAAAATATGGGTTATTTTGGAATCCAAATCCACATGATGTGTGTCTTTGAAAATTGCTCAAGGGTCCACATGTCAGAAAGAGATGATGTCAATCCAAAAACCTGTGAAGACTAATGCAGAACAAGATCCAAAGATAGTGAAGATGATGGTGGGATAACAACATTGGTTTGGATATCAATAAAGAGGAGACAAATATCCTCAAAATAATCCTCCAAATATGTAATATAGGACTTCACAAAAAAAGATGATATGTCTATAAGATACAAATCCCAAGTAGTCGTGTCTAGAAGATGTATGTCCTGTTGCACTGGATCGATAGGGGCCAAGGATGTGGTGATGTCAAAATGATTAGGAACAACAAAATATGATGATGTAGTCTCTATTTGAAGAGTGGGAACATGAAGAAAAGTCTCTAGACCATCGAAACATGAAAGACTTATGACATACTCAATCTCCTCTAAAGTATCATCATTAAAGGGTATGGAATTTGCATCTACAAGAGGGATGATACAATCTATAGTAGGATCCTTTGGGTATGGATATATATGATTGCATCCATGGATATCCAAAAGTCAAGTCCAAAGTGTGTGGGGACAATCAATGTCTGATACAACACACATAGTGTCCAGATCAACACTAGAACATATAACCTCTACAATATGATCTTAGATGATACCCAATGCTGATAAAATCCCTAGCGTGTTTAGTGTAGGCATGAATCCATAAATATAAGGAAAAGGATCAAGCCACCTAAGATGTGTTAGGATGTTGTTTCGCCAAGACTCATAGTTATCCTTTGCCAAGATGAATATGAAAGGATGAACAAAAAAGCCCATGATAATTCCTCAAATGATAAAATTAAAGACTAATAACATCATTACATATAAATTAGATCAAATGATGTCACCCAACACAAATAGATCCTTTGCAAGTGTCAAAATGTCTAATAAGATGTATAAATGTGAAATCACAAAAAAATGAATAAAATATACCCAAGATAGATTCTAAAAAAAGTGTATGAATGGATTTGAAGAGCTCTGTAATACCTTTTTAATGCTGCTTGAATCACGAAAATTAGAGATACAAGAAAAAAGTTACAAGATCAAAAGAAAAAAATGAAGATTTGACTTTGATTGAGAATAATAAGAACTGACATAAAAATTTGATGATGAAACACGTTGATGCCTAAAAATGCCAAGCAATAGCCTTATGGGAAACTCAGTTAATCGGGGGACCAATTACGCTAAACTGAGTGACCTTCAAGTTTTTAAAGAAGCCGACTCCTATATTTGGGGGTTTGAAATGGGAAAAGGAAACATATCTATATATAATAAATATCTAGCCTAAGGAAATGCACCAAGATGTAGGTGTGGGAATGGTAAATCTTCCTTTTAGATGGGATTTAAAGGCCCGTTCAACAATCTGCATGTCCAAAAATAACAAATAACATAGATGAAAATCCCAAGAAGTTTATCAAATAACATAAAATAAATTCCATACACATTTACTAAAAAGAAGAGTCTAAGAAATGGTTTGAATCAACAAACTTATATTGAAATTATAGAAGTTCTGCAAATAAACTACTCAGTGTAATAACAACACAGTATATGCCTTGTTAATTAGCTAATAAATAGAAAGGCTGAACAACAATGGCACAGTCTATGAATCTTAATACAATAATCTAAAACAATGCAAAGGCTTGGTGCCTTTCCACAATTTTCTATGTATTCTCTGAACTCTCAACCCTTTTTTGGAGAACTAAAGTAGTATATATAGAGAAGCATCCCATTGCCTGAGAGCTAGTAACAAAAAATATTCCTTGGCACAAGGAATGATGTCCATCGCGATGATTTCCCATGGTCGTTGTAGCAGAAAATATTTTGAAGCATGGAATGCAGTCGCCTTCAAACTAGATGCATCCCTTGTGAATGATGATTGTGGTCCTAGTGTGAAAGCAAAAAAATTCCCATGCAGACACATGTTGCTCACCCACAAACTTGGTTAAGACATGTGGCGACAGGGCAAGACTCATCATTCATTCTTCCCTTCCTTGCGATGAAACTCCCCATAGAGTCTTCATTTTGAGTGTTGACTATGGGGTCCACCAAAAGATGCATACAAAATGATGTTACGTGGCATGCAAGTGGAGCTCGGTAGTGTTAGATGTTCTAGTTGTGTTGCTAATATGTGGTTGTCATTGACGTCAACACTATTAGCATAAATTTATTTGAAGCTATATATGTCGAGGATATTGAGAAAATTGTAAAGAAATGAGGTATAGGTTGTCAATGGTTAATTAAAGTTCAATATGGTGGTATGTTTTGTACGTTGAAGATCAGAGGTTGTAGACTAAATGGTTTCTTTCCGAGTGTACCAAGTTTATACATGTCGAGTTTTAGAGATCCACATGAAGAGTTGATCAAGTTATGAAGATTTTCATTTAGATAATTTTTTTGTTTCTTCAGTTAGTGTTCTTGATTGAAGATGAGACTATTTCTATTAGTTCAGTTGTTCTAGATGCTTCTAGATTGATCTCTATCTTTGTTGCACATCTTTATTGATCGTTGTGATCGTGGTTGGTGATTTTTCTCTTGCGTGTTCATATTTTTCATCTTCCTGGCCAACATGGTGTTGAAGTGTGTTGTGGATCTTCAAGGAGAATTTAATTGAAGTGTTTTCATGTTGAAGATGTTGAAATAGGTCCTCACTAAGTTATGGCCAACTTTGGTTGATACACATTGATTATTATGAATGAGTTGGGTAGACAGTTATATGTTAGAAACCCATGATCAGATTTGCAAACCGAATAACCTTCCACAGAAGAGAAAAAATCAGAAAAGGCAGAGATATTGCAAAAAGATGTGCAACATTAATTATTCGAGAATTCAATTAATTACAAGATATGATTTGCTTTATAAAAGCAAAGATGCAAACCTAATCTTATCTTGAGCAACAAGATAGCTCGATAAGATAAAGATGAAAGCCTAAAACCTAGGAATTAAATAATTACCTAAGTAAACTTATGCAACGTGTAATTAATAATTAATTACACCAACACCCCCCATAAGTGCAACTTAGGGAGAAGCAAATAAAGCATGCACCTAAAACTAAGATGAATGCAAGAAAGCATGAATGGGTCCCGGCAAACAAGGCCTGATCAGGTACCCAAGTACAATATGCAATAAAGAAGTAGAGAAGGAAAACCCAGTGGGACAAAAGCCCCCTACAATGTGATGAACTGTTGCGAAGAAACACTGGAAGAACTCTGTAGAGTAACACTGGAACTTGATATAGGCAAGCAAGGAAATATTCTTCTGTATACTACTGAAACCGGATGAGAGTCACTGATTGACTCAAGGAATCATGATTAGAATCCAAGATCACCTGCATGCAAATGAATACCTGTCACATGCAAAAGACATGCAGAACCGAAAAAGATGTTCTGTAAAACCTCTCAATAAAAATGCATTAAGAGAATCAATTATTACAATGTGATCAATCCTTATGAAGGAGATCAAGAAACCCTAAAAGGGAAACCCTAAATGAAACCCTAGTGTGCACACTTAATAATTAATAATTAATTATTAATGTGCCTAAGTTTAGCTTAAGTAATAAAGAGGAATAGTGACTTAATTAATTAATCAATGTGATGTATTAATTAATAATAACTTATTACTCTAACACTCCTTAAGATGAACTTAGGAAGAAGCTAAAACACTAGAATAAGATGCATGAAAGCAAAGATGGGTCCCGGCAACGAGGCCTGATCAGGTACCCATTTACAAATGCAATAAGGAGTAGAGAAGGAAAAACCCAGTGGGACAAAACCCCCCTTACAATGAGATAACATGCTGCAAAGAAGCACTGGAAGAACTCTGTAGAGTAACACTGGAACTTGATATAGGCAACCAAGGAAATATTCTTCTGTATACTACTGAAACCGGATGAGAGTCACTGATTGACTCAAGGAATCATGATTAAAGCAACAGAAACCCGATGCCACGGAACACTCGAAAACTCCAAACAGGAACAACTCTGGAATCTATGATGCAGCAAGTGATTATTAAATGATGTATTACTGAAAATGAAGTGCAAAGATGCAAGATGCACTCTCCCAACTGCCAAAACATCCAAGTAATCGCCAACCAACCCATCGGGTCAAATCTGGACTAACTGATAAACCTGGGATAGATACAGAAAAAGTGCATGGACAGCAACCTAGAGCTCCTCAATACCTTTCCGACGCTTCAAACGAGGTGAAAAACGGAGATAGTGGCAAAAAGTTATGAGCTCGGAAGCATAAAAAGTACATCTGACTTCAAACAGCAATAAATGCAGTAAAACAGTAAAATACTGAAAAATAAACAGCACTACTGGAAAGTGCTCGGAACCAGCTTTCCGGCAATATCTCGTTTGCCCGATTTCGATACCGTATGCCCAAGTTATAGCCAAAAGAAAAAAACTGCTCTTTTACAAAAATTAGGGTTAGGAGGGGGCAAAGAGGCCGTACGGCCGATGACGTCATGCTGACGTCACCCGTTCACGACTTAAATTTGACGGCCGTCTGGCCGTCAGGGCAAAAATCGCCCCCCTGCAAAATGAAAAAATTTTTGGGCCGCCGGAATATGCTGAACAGGTGGAAGGAATATTCGCCAAACTACCGGAATATTCAATGGAATCTCCAGTGGGAATATTCCCTGCCGATGCTGTGCTGTCGGTTGCAGGGTGGCGCCGGGTTCCGGTGATGGGTCGCCGGAGTAAGGAATGCCGGCCGTTTTGAGGGAGCAGCCGCCGGTGAGGGAAAAAGGGTCGCCGTAGAGACCACATCCCGCCGGGGAAGCTTGCCGCCGGTCGGTAGAAATGTCGGCGGGTTTGGAGGGTGTGGCCCGCAGGCCTGCATGTGCAGGTACCTGCGGGTACCACCCTCATAAATGTCCCTGCAAAATTTTAAAAAAAATCCGCCCCCTTTCTATATTTTTTTTGTAAAAAACTTTGCTTTCTATTTTTTTTTTTTAAAGCAAAAATTTGATTTTTTTTAAAAAAACACAATAGATTTTTTATGCACGAAAACTTGAATTGTTTTTGAAATGCGTGCACAGGGGCAGAACAGAGGCCGTACGGGCAAAAAAAATTTGCCTTACAAACAATTGATGCCGAACATAGGCATATTATATGTCATTTTTCGCCTCTCGGATGCTCTGGATCTGATGGCGAGGTCCGATCTGCTTGAAAATGCACCAGAAGCTTTGCAACTCCCAGATCTTGCAGAAAGGATGCATGTGGAAACCCTTGCACTTGAATCTCACTGAAAGGCCATATCTTCAGATCACGAATAGGCTGCTACAGGTCTGGAGCTCTGATACCATGTTAGAAACCCATGATCAGATTTGCAAACCGAATAACCTTCCACAAAAGAGAAAAAATCAGAAAAGGCAGAGATATTGCAAAAAGATGTGCAACATTAATTATTCGAGAATTCAATTAATTACAAGATATGATTTGCTTTATAAAAGCAAAGATGCAAACCTAATCTTATCTTGAGCAACAAGATAGCTCGATAAGATAAAGATGAAAGCCTAAAACCTAGGAATTAAATAATTACCTAAGTAAACTTATGCAACGTGTAATTAATAATTAATTACACCAACATTATATTCATTTTATTATTTCTTTATAGCTGACTTGTAGCGGTGAAATTTGTTGTTGCAGATATATAAGAGTGGTTGTTTGTTCCAATTGAAGTGTGTGAGCGTCTATCTATGTGTGAATAATCTCCTAATCATTCGAATGCAGAGTAGAGTGTGAAGAAAAGTGAAGAAGAGTGAAGAGTTGTTCATGCACTTAACCAAAACTATGATCAAGCATTAGAAGATGTTATTTTATCAGTTCAAATTCCTATGGATGGCTATAATCTGAATCTATTTGTAAGACAATGTGTCTTCCTTTGTAATTGAGTAGTGAGCTCTAGGCAGTGTGCCTGAATGCAAGTGCATTCCCCATATTTCATTTTCATTATAATTTTAACAGGGTATAATCTTGTGGACTAACCTCCACCATGGTTTTTCCCCTAATAGGGTTTCCACATAAAATATCTTAGTGTTATGTGTGCTTCTGATGTGTTGTTAATTTTTTTTTCATGGTTAATAATAAGATCTAAGAATAAAGTTAATAAGTTTAATAAGTTTTGAAGTTTTGGGACAACTGATTCACCCCCCCTCTCAGTTGTTTGCTCTTGTTTTTCCAACAATTGGTATCAGAGCTAAGTTCCTTGGAAGAAGTTTAATAGATTAATGTGATTTGGGATGGAAAGTTACAAGAAGGATAGTATAATATTTGATGGAACAAAATACTCTTTGTGGAAGACTCGAATGGAGTGTCATCTGAGATTAATTGGTGAATGCTACTGGAGCATTACAAGTAATATGTATATTATTCCACAGAATGGTCCTACTACTTCTGCTGAGATCAGAGATGTTGAGTATAATATCTGGGCTAAGGAAGATTTGTTGAGTGCTTTGATTGATTCATAGATGACAAATGTTATGGATTTGAAGATTGCTTATGAGATCTAGAAAAAGTTGGAACCCTTGTATGAAGGTGATGATAATGTGAAGATTGCTAAGTTGCAGAGCTTGAAAGGAAAATATGAAAGGCTGGGAATGGGCAATGATGAGAATATTAATACTTTCATGCAAAGAGAGAATGAACTTGTGTGTGGTACTAGATGTGCTGGTGGAAAGATAGAAGAATTTGAGATTTCTGCTAGAAAGTGCTTAGATCCCTGCCTGATTCCTACAAAGTCAAGGCTAGTGTTGTTGTAGAGCTTTAGACTATAAAAAACATAACCAGAGATACATTGGTTGGTAAGTTGACTGCTTTGAGTTAAGCGAATTTGGTGATGCCCTTCCTAAAGTTGAATCTGCATTCAAGGCTACTACTTTCAGAAGAGATAAACAAAGATATGAACCTGGTGAGAGCTCATCTAGAAATACATTCAAGTACGAAGATGAAATAAGATAGATTGAAGAAGAAGAAAAAGATATGGAAGAGCTAGAAGCACTTATTGTCAAAAAGGTACCAAGAGGAAAAGGTAAGTATGAAGGAAAGTTTCCTCTTAAATGTTTTTCTTGCACTAAGATAGGTCATTTTGCATCAAGGTGTCCGGAAAGAGCTACTAAACCAAAACATAACAAGCCTAGATTTTAGAAGAAATGTTACTATCCTACTGATGAAGGTGTAATAGATGAAGAATCTGATAGAGATGATGATGAATGGGTATTTATTGCTGTCAAAGAAAATAGTCTTGTATCTATTGAATCTGCTAGTTGTACAAAAGTGGAGAAAGACATGGCTGCTGGGGAATTGATAGTGGATATTCACATCATATGATAGGAGACAAAATTAATTTTGTGAGCTTTGAAAAATATGATGGTGTTATTGTAAGATTTGGTGATAATACAACTAGTGTGATATGTGGAAGAGAATGCATTTCTCTTGATGGTAAGCATAATATTGATGATGTTTTGTATGTGGAAGGATTGATGCATAATCTTTTGAGTGTTGGTCAAATGGTTGATAAGGGATATAATCTTCAGTTCAATGATGGAAAGTGTAGAATATTGAGTTCTTGAAATTTAATCGCATCAGGTACAAAGAAAAAAGGTAATATCTCACTTGAATGCTACTAGTAAAAGTTGTTTGATTACTCAAGTTGATGAAAGTTGCTTATGGCATAGGAGATTGTGTCATGTTAACTTTGATAATATTTTCAAGATAAGTTCTACAAAGATTGTGAGAGATCTACCTAGGTTGGTGAAACCTACTAATGCAATATGTAAGGAATGTCAATTGGGAAAGCAAACCAGAATTTCATTTCAAAGTAAAAAGAATTGTTCAAATGAATTATTGGAGCTTGTACATACTGATCTGTGTGGTCCCTCTACGGTCAAAAGTCTACAAGGTTAGAGGTATTTCATGTTATTTATTAATGATTATTCTAGAATGGTATGGGTTACTTTCTTAAGAGAGAAATATGAAGCACTGGAAAAGTTCAAGATATTTAAATCTGTGGTTGAGACAGAGATAGGTATGAAGATTAAGTGTTTGAGATCAAAGAGAGGTGGTGAATTCACTTCTAGTGAATTCAATTCTTTTTGTGAAGAACATGGAATAAAGAGACAATTATCTACATTGCGAACCCCTCAATAAAATGGAGTTGTGGAAAGGAAGAATATAATAGTTGAAGATGCTAGTAGAACAATGATGCTAGAAGGAAATGTCCCTCATATCTACTAGAGAGAAGTTGTGAGTATTGTTGTGTACATAATCAACCAAGTACAAATTGAAGTTGATATTGGGAAGACCCCTTTTGAGCTATGGATTGGTCAAAATCCTACTGTTAAATACTTCAAGATATTTGGAAGCAAATGTTACATTAAAAGAGATGAAGACATAGGAAAGTTTGATGCTAGGAGTGATGAAGGTATCTTTTTGGGTTATTCTACTAAGAGCAAGGCCTACCGGTGTTACAATAAAAGATTGAAGAAAATGGTTGGAAGTGCAAATGTTAAGGTTGATGAAGACTTTGGTATACCATCCGGAACATGTGGATATGAATCTGATGATCAAAATGATAGTACAAATCAAGGAAAGCAAGATCAAACTACAAATCAAGTGCAAATCAATGTGGAAAATTAGGAGAATGAAGAAGGAGAAACTGGTGGAAACACATAAGAAACTAAAGTTGAAGAACAACCTAAGAAGACTTTGAGGTATGTAAGATTGAATCATTAAGAAGATCTAATTATAGGTGATAAGAACAAAGGTGTCCAAACCAGGAGAAAGATTGCATAAGAATATTGCTTGATTTCTAAGATTGAGCCTAATAATGTGAATGAAGCATGTAAAGATGAGCATTGGATTGAACCAATGAAAGAAGAGTTGAAACAAATTGAGAAGAATGATACATGGATTCTTGTTCCCAAACCTAAGGATAAGAATGTTATTGGAACTAAATGGGTTTTTAGAAACAAACTGGATGAGCAAGGTGAAGTGATTATAAACAAAGCAAATACTAGTATGTAAAGGATATTCACAAATGGGATGAATTGATTTTGAAGAGACCTTTGCCCCTGTTGCTAGAATTGAAGCTGTAAGATTATTTCTTTCCTATGCTGCTCACAAGGATTACAAAGTTTGTCAAATGGATGTCAAATCAACTTTAATTGTTGAAGTCTTTGTTGATGACATTATTTTTGGAGGATATGATGCCTTGTGCATGAAGTTTTCTAGTGATGTGCATGAAGTTTTCTAGTGAAATGTAGAATGAATTTGAGATATCTATGATTGGTGAGATGAAATGCTTTTTGGGATTGCAAATTACAGTTAGATAAAGGGATATTTATATCTTAGTCCAAGTATGTGAAGGAATTGTTGAAGAAGATTGGTATGGAAGATTCAAAGCCAGTTGGTACACCCATGGTAACTAGATGAAAGTTGACAACAAAAGATGATTCTCCAAAAGCAAATCATACAAGATATAGATCAATGATTGGTGGACTGTTGTATATAACTCAAACTAGGCCTGATATTATAAATGTTGTATGTATTGTTGCAAGATTTCAAGCCAATCCAAAGGAATCTCATGTGATTGTTGTGAAGAGAATTTTTAGATACTTGAAGGGAACTGTTGATCTTGGCCTATGGTATCCTAAAGATGATGATCTTACTTTGAGTGCATTTACTGATGCTGATAGGGCTAAAGATGTAAATGATAGGAAAATTACTAGTGGTGGAGCATTTTTATTGGGTAAGAAACTAATTTCATGGTTAAGCAAGAAGCAAAATGCCATCTCTTTGTCCACTATTGAGGCTGAATACATTGTTGCTGCTAACAATTGTACTCAAGTCCTATAGATGAAGTAGATGTTGAAGGATATTAGAGTTATATATGATGGGCCTATTGCTATATACTATGATAATTCAAGTGTTATTAAAATTTCCAAGAATCCAGTGTTGCATTTAAAGACAAAGCATATATCTATCAAGTTTCAGTTTTTAAGGGAGAAGGTAAGTGAAAAAGAAGTAAGATTGGAATATGTCTATACCGAGGAGAAGATTGTAGATATCTTTACAAATTCGTTTCCTAAGGATACTTTTGAGTATCTTAGAGGGAAGTTAGGGGTGATTACCACTCATCAGAAATAAGGATGCAATGCAACTTCATTAGTCTATGCATTTCATAGAAATATTTTGTTTTGGATTGATGTTGTGGTGGTTGCTACTTAGGTGAATTAGTTAGATGTTCAGAAATTTAGATATGTGGTTTAGAGATTAGAGATTCTTTGTCATTGATGTCAAAGGGGGAGAAGAATCAATGTTTAAAACTAGTGATTATCTGTAGAGAAGAGTTATGTGGGAGAAAAAGTCATGAGGAAGAGTTGAGGAGAAAATGAGTCAGTTCCTTAGGGGCAGTAAGTGTCAAAATTTAGTTGGGTTGATGGTGTTTTCCACATCATGTGTTTCCATCAATGCCAAAGGAGGAGATTGTTGGATGTTGTGGTTATGTTGCTGATATGTGGTTGCCTTTGATGTCAACACTATTAGGATAAATGTATTTGAAGTTGTATATGTCGAGGATATTGAGGAAATTGTAAGCAAATGAGTTGTAGGTTGTCATTGGTTAAGTAAAGTTCAATATGGTGGTATGTTTTGTACATTGAAGATCAAAGGTTGTGGAATAAAGAGTTTCTTGCTGAGTGTATCTAGTTTATCCACGTTGAGTTTCAAAGATCCGCATGAAGAGTTGATCAAGTTATGAAGATTTTCATTCAAACAATTTTTTTGTTTCTTCAGTTAGTGTTCTTGATTGAAGATGAGGCTATTTATGTTAGTTCAATTGATGTGGATGCTTCTTTGTTAGTTCTTAATGTTTGTGGATGCTTCTAGATCATGCTCTATCTTTTTTTCACATCTGCATTGATCATTGTGATCGTGGTTGGTGATTTTTCTCTTGCGTGTTCATATTTTTCATGTTCCTAGCTGACATGGTGTTGAAGCATGTTGTGGATCTTCGAGGACAATTTAATTGAAGTTTTTTCATGTTGAATATGTTGATTTAGGTCCTCACTAAGTTATGGCTAACTTTGGTTGACACACATTGATTATTATGAATGATTTGGGCTGACAATTATATTTATTTTATTATTTCTTTATGGCCAACTTATAGCTGTGAAATTTCTTGTTGTAGATATATAAGAGTAGTTTTTTGTTCGAACTGAAGTGTGTGAGCATATGTGTACGTGTGAATAATTTCCTAATCATTTGAAGGTAGAGCAGAGTGTGAAGAAAAGTGAAGAAGAGTGAAGAGTTGTTCATGTGCTTAACTAAAACTATGATCAGGCATTAGCAAATGCTATTTTATTAGTTCAAATCCCTACAAATGGCTATAATTTGTATCTATTTGTAAGACAGTGTGTCTTCCTTTGTAATTGAGCAGTGAGCTCTAGGCAGTGCAACTAAATGTAAGTGCATTCCCTTTATTTCATTTTCATTATATCTTTAACAGTATATAATCTTGTGGACTAACCTCCACCGTGGTTTCTCCCCTAATAGGGTTTCCACGTAAAAAGTATTGGTGTTATGTGTGATTATGATGTGTTGTTAATTTTTATTTACATGGTTCATAATCAAATATGAGAATAATGCTAATAAGTTGAATAGGCTTTGAAGTTTTGGGACAATTGATTCACCCCCCTCTCAATTGTCTGCTCTTGTTTTTCCAATAGGTAGAAAAGCAAAGGGTAGTGGGCTCTCAAAGGCCTGCACTGCTAACACATGGAGACACGATGAGGCTCAATAAAGAAGCAAGGGAGGAAAAATTTGCAAGGATCATGCAACAGACACATGGAGCAAGAAGGAAAGACTCTTCAAAAAGGGGATAGAGATATCCAAAAATATGAGGTGTGGGTCGGGGCTAAGCAAAAAAAATATCAAATTGAAGGGAGCTCAAGGGATTTTGAATCCATAGCTTTTGGAAACTACTAGGGGCATTTTACCTACAAAATGGGAACCCAAAATTTCTAGTTCAAGGAACAGAGCCTTATTCATTGGGAAATGGAGTTAGAGCTTTGAGATTATGGTCTGTAGAGGCATCCAATCGGCCTCAGATGGTATTGATATGGTGCATAGATTATCTTGTGCCTCATGCAGATCGATCACTTCTTTGAAGGGAATCTTCATGGATATCTCAGTCCCAGACTCAAGTTAAAAGAGAAGTCACACTATCTAATGGGTGACACCTTTAATGTCCTTAGTAGTATGGGGTTGACTGAAATTCTAAAAGGAAGATAAATCTTGCCGATTCTCCTCAATTTTTGCTATGATATGCTCTACCATAGCCAGCAAATCATCAAAGAGAAATGAGGAGGGAAAGCCCATCTAAGTTAGTTGGGAGAATTTCATCTGTATACTGTTCATAGTCTAACTTAGTGTTGTCAATCAGTCATTGGAATGAAGGATAGTCGTGCGACAATGGATGAATTCTTTTTCCTTTTTGGTAGCCAACCTCCGGTCTTTAATCCCTACATTTACCTGGTCTTTATTTTCCACTATGTATAGATTGTCTAGAAACTTCTCCACCTCAAGCATCTTCTTTGCAATGAACTATGGGAATCATTCAATTGTTCCATGAACCTCTTTGCTCAAATTTTCCTCTTCCACCATGAATTGAAGCGCTAACTAAAGAGTCAGACAAAAAGTCTTGACTTTTTCCCAATAGGAAATATATAGTAGTTGGGCTACTAAAAGGAGATTTGGATGAGTTGCAAGGGGTTGGGGAGGATTTTTTAAAGCAAAAATTTCCATTTTCTTCAACTCGACATCTTGTGTTAGCTCCTCGATTCTCTTGTTCGCAACAAAGATTCATTCCTATAGAGTCCCCAACTCGGAAAGCAATCATTCCTCAACTTGGCCTCTGGTTTTAGATTCTTTTTCTAGGGAAATCTTTACTTCTTGGATCTCCCTCTCAAATTGAGCTTGTTTGTTTTGGAGCTCTTGATCCTTATATTTCATTTCTTGCTCTAATTGTGCTTGATGTTGTCAAATCTCTTCAGTTTTTTGTTGTACTTCTCCCTCTGCCCGTGCCAACTGGTCTTGTAATTCCTAGTTTTTATGTTGTAGTTCAGTGACTAGGTTGGGATCCATTGATTGGAACTTTGCAAGTTCTACCCAAAGTTTAGCACTTTCCGCTAACACTTACTAAGATATTCATGTAATTTTGACTTCGCTTTCCTTTTCTTTCTTTAGTAGGACCTCCATCCTTTCCTTGAAATTTTTGAGCTTGTCCTTCCTCCTTTTTAGTTGACAACTATGCTTGAGGAAGTCAGTAGTCACCACTCATTGGGTTTCCTCCATCAACTTAACTTTGTCCTGTGGCTGGGCCATGTGCAAATCAATCCCTACAACATGGATTGTATAGTCCTTAGGTTGTATCTCACCTTGTAGCTTTATGGTGTTCAGATGCATGTTTACAAAATGCAATGACTACTGAACTTCATTGAAAAGGGTTTGTTTGCAAGCCTCGACTGGATTTGTAGCATCTTTGTATTTTCTCTTCTAGACCTTGAGAGCTTGTGCTAATTTTGTTTTTTCACCCTCTAACATAAATTTTGCTGGTGATTTAATCAACTCGCCAGTGAAGGGCACACTAGGAGGAAGAGCAAAAGGGACAGAGAGAGTAGTGGTCCAAGATGTCTTTTTCAGTAGAGAGACCGTTAATGGGGAGAATGGGGGAAAGTTATACCAAGGACCAGTTGGGGAAGTGATGAAATGAATTATGGGGAGTAGTGGCGGTAGTGGAGATGCAGTAGATTCCATATGTTGTGAACGCTGAGTTGGAGTCAACGCAGTGGGAGTAAAAGGGGTAGTAATGGAAGAACTAGACTAAGTTGTGACAAAAGGTGGGACAAATCATGGGGAGTAAAAGTTGTATGTTTGATTTGAGAGAATTGGGAGAAATCTCCCATGACCATGGAAGTAGCAAAGGATTTAGGCTAAAAATTGAAGTAATTAGGGGTGCAAATATGACAGAGGTAGCAGGAGTAACCAAATATTATGTAGTGAGAAGAGAGGGAGAGAAAGATACCTGAGGCATGGAAGACTTCAATCCTTGGCTCATTGCGGGCTCTTGTGAGCCTTCTCTACAAGTTGCATCTATGTGCGACCTCTTATTGGGTGGGGAATCGTCCACCTCTATGACCTTTGAAGGTTGTTGGGATGCCTTGGGTCTTTTCATAGTCCATGTACATGGTAGTGAGGCCATTGACCGTGATGCAATTAGATGCACTTTTAGTGAAGTCTTGCCAGATTGCTTTGTCACCTTTTCTTTCTTCTATAGTTGAGCCTTTTTCACCTCCTTTCCCTTCTCTGTATATGTCTTAGCTTCCTCTAGATCTATATCCTATCATCACTTATTTCAATATCTTCATGCCCTTTGTTCCATAGAGTATTGAATCTTTCATCCATGTCTACCTCTTGGAACAGGGCATCAAGGCATTTGATCTCCTAAAGATAAATCCAGAAGTCTGTAATTTTTTCCTGACTCCACTACCAATGCTTGAACAATTCATTGTGAAGGGTGGCCCCCATTAGGAACTTCTCATTAGGATTCACCAAAGTAAAATCGAAAGAGAGAGACATCAACCTCCTATCTTTAGTAGGAATATAGGCCAGATCCACAAATAGGTCATCTTGTTCTGACTATTGATACCATCGAGCTTCCCAGTAAGGCCGAGAGTTGTGAGTCACCTTAATGTTTAGGTCCACTAAGTCATTTTCAGGGTTATAATGCCACTTGTCACAAATTAATACTAGCCCCAGATGAGCTAGCTTTGTTTCTAATAGACCATGCATCTGCTTCTTTGCCATTACCACCATTTTGAAGCTCAAAGGGTAGAAGAAAAAACCTTTCTTATTTTTCCCTCCGCAAATGTTCTTATCGATAATTGAAAATTGCCAAAATGCCTCGAGGGCCAACACCCTATCTGTGATGCATGTTGGGAGTGAAAATGGCTCGTTAGTAAATCCATGTAGCCTAACAAATGTGAAATCCTCCCCAAGAAACCAATTGCAAGGAGGACAAAAACTTTGCATCCACACCATTTGATCAATAGGAAGCTGATAAAGCTTGCCATCTTTACTAAAATATTGCAAAATTAGAGTCAAGAAGCACTCTAAAAAATGTATAGTGATCATAAGTTGTAGAGAGGAAGGGAGTCCACATAAAAACTAGTCTTCTTACTCCATGTTTATCAAAAATAGCCAAGCCCATACATTTTCTAAAGAATTTAGGGTTTTGGTGCAAAAAAATGTGAGCAAGGAGGGAAGAAAACCTAAATTTATGCTGTGTGTTGTATTCTTTGATCTGGCTCAACATTTTCTGAATGATGACTTTCACGAAATCATACCAGAATAAAGAATGTTTTCTCCTCAACTGAAAACCTAGACCCATTTGAAACTCTTGCACGTACTTTTTGTGGTCCATTCTGCAAACAAAAGCCATCATAGAGAAGGCCATTGGAAGAATGAGAAGAATGGCCATCTCTATAGTTTTGTGTTGTCATTGATGTCACCATGTTGTGATTGCAAGTATAATTTAGTGCTTGATCTAGTATTTTGGTCCAGTATCTAAATCAATATTCAAGTTGCACCTTCTGATATTATAGTTTGTAATCCTCCGCAGTTGATTGTTGTTGCTTATAATTTTGGGAAATAGTTTATGATTGTTGAAATCATATATGTTCAAAATCTCTTGTGCTCTGGTGCTCATATGGTGTATTGACATTATTCTGTTGATTAATTTTTGCAATTAAGTCTATTTCTGGCCAACTTCTTGGATAAGTTGTGATATGGTCAATTAATTTTTCTTATGTGGATATATGCACGACCTATCTTAGGTCCATGCCGACATGATGTAGTGTGTTGGACATTTGGATTGCCTTTTGGAAATATTTTGTGAATGTTTGTAGCCGAAAAGTTAATATTTTTTGATAAACAAGGAAATGCATCTAATTAGGCTAACCTAATTGATACTTGTGAATGAATCAAGTATATATTGGCAGGGTTGAAGATTAAAAAGTGTAATCGATGAAGCAATAGTGAATGCAAAAGTGAAGAAGAGCTAAAATAATTAAGTGTGTTAAGTCAGTCTATTGAGCATCACCGAAACTGTATCAACACTTATTAGGTGCACTCTTTTCAATTCATTTTGGTTGTAAAGCCCGATTCTATTTTGTAAATCTTTTTGTAGGAAGTGAGCCTCCTTGTAAGCAATGATCTTTTGTATTTGGATAGTGATTCCTTTTTGGGAGGTGAGCCCTTAGTAGTGAGCCTTATACATTCAGTTTTGGAACTACTTTATATTATGAGTTAATCCTCATCGTGTTTTTTCCCTCATTGGGTTTTCCACATAAAATTTGGTGTTAATTGTGTTGATTTTACTTTTTGTTATCTACATTTCATGTTCAAAATTAATAAAAAAATAGTGTGGTTGTGAAGTTAATAAGAGTTGAAGTTTTGTGTTTAATTTTGGTGACAACTGATTCACCCCCCCTCTCAGTTGTCCTGCGCCTTTTAATAAAGGCCTCCTGCAAGTCCAAGCTAAAAGCAATGTGCATGACTGAAATCTGTGGTGGCTTCGCAAAATATTCTTTAGGCCTTTTGGTTTCTTGGTTATAAAAGCTTAGAGAAAGATCTCTGGTATGCCAAAATTCTTCCCCCTTTTTTGCAATTAATTTCTACATCTTTTTTTCTCTATAGCCCTTTTTGGGAGGGATGCATAGCATATACCTTGCAGCCTCCATGTTGATCATGACCCTTAGTTCTTAGCCTTCAAAGGCGCCAGTATCTGGGTCAAAATGCTTCCTGCATTTGTGGGCTAGTTTCAGGTAGTAATGCACAAAAGGAACCATATACTCCAGTAGACCACAAAACCATAGCTTGTATGCTAAATATTTTTGGCTACTAACTTGTTTCATCCTCTCATAGGCTGCTTCCCTAAGACTCTAAGGGTTGGTTTTAAGGATAGGGTCATGAATGTTATCCCATTGTTCTATTATCAAGGTCTGGTCCCTATGAGCTTACTTGTCCATGACCCGTGTGTAGACCCACTTTGGCTTCTTTGGTATCCCAGGCGAAGCGTAAGAGATGTTATAAAAAAATTTGGCCATTGGTGCCACATGTATGGCATCAAATAAGATTTGAGTTGATTCTCCTTGTGCTTCCATCTGAATATTGTAGACCATTTCAAGAATTTTTGGACCTTAGCAACATTCAAACTCTCTACAATTCACTTGGGTTCTTTGGAAAATTCTACATTCAAAACTTTTAGCGATGAACAATGTACTCAAAAATATTTTCACAGTGATTTTCTTTTGCATGCAATTATTAGTATTTTCTTCGACTTGGATTTGTAGACAAGGGTTTCCCTTTTGCAATAAATTCAGCATGTACTGCCAACTCTCTTGTTCATGCAAAATGAATTTTTTTCCTTTTCAAAAAGACATCAATTCATAATGGTGATTAGTCATTATTTCCATCAGCATGATTTCTTGGGAAATTGAGTTGATAATTGAAGGCATACAAAAAATTTCACATGATTTGCAATTAATAACCTAAAATGAATGATTAGGCCCAAAGCATAATGAGTACTCAAAAAGATTGAGTTCATCCTTGGAGAAATAAAAATGCCCACAACATGACACATTAGCACTTAACCTTTTAGATGATCACTTGGGACTACCACCGGTTTTAGCTAATTAATTACTTCTTAACTTTGCATGCACCAATTTGTACACAATAGATGTAACTGGGTGGGATTCTCAAGTTTGCTCTTGGTGGGAATTTCGAGTTGGCTCTTGATGGGATTTTAGTGTTAATACTTGATCAACATCATGCTTATCGCACGCATGTACCTCAACTATTTCTATAAATAGACCTAAATATAACAACAAAATTGCACTTGCTAATTGGGAAGAATTAGCATTTGGTAGTTGGGTAGAGATAGGCATAAAGAGTACTCCAATTAGGCTCACTAGCAATAAGTCACATACAACCTTTTTAGGTGAAATTGCTAACATGAATCTGAAATGTATGACAAAGAACAAGCATTCTTTGAGGATTATAGCAATGAAGTGAATATTGGGGAGGGATTGAATAGAATGAGGACAAGTATAGGGTTAATACTGACATTTGCTCCCATTTTTTTGCTTCCTTGCTTGATATACAGGTACCCAAGCTAATGATCCTATGACTCACATTGGAAATCTTCTCGAAGTGCTACCTTGGCAACCTTGCAGAAGTTGTGGAAAATGTAGTGTATGGCCTTGGTCTTCCTACAACGAGCAACCTCTGGAGACACATTGAAGAAGATGCAGTGGTGTCGTGGGTGCCATTCCTGAGTGGATTCTGCATTCTAACGATTAAAGAGCATTTCCAGAGGGTTACTTGTTCCTTCCACTTCCTGCTATGCTGTTACAATGTGGTGTTTTTCTACAGTGTGGAGTGGTACATCAATTTTAGAAGCCTGGTGTATCCTCCATCACTTGCCATTGTTGTTTTTGATGCTCTTGTTGTTGTTAATGATCCTTCCATTGTTCATGATCCTACTACTATTGATGAAGTTGTTCCAGATGTCACTGACACTGCTAATCCTCCTACTTGAAGAATGAACTCCCTTTTTTCCATTTTTTGTATATATTCCTTGAAAGTTTTTTAATACATACTCAAAAAACTACATAGTATATATATATACTTAAAAAAGTATAGCCCAAAAGCCATTTTGAAATTCTAATACCAAATTATATAATACCATATAGTGAATAGACAACCTTTTAATCATATTTTTGTCTCTTTTTCTTTCTCTGCTTTATGGGTTCCATTCTACTTTTATGAGTTCCTATCTCTGCTTCTTGCATTATGGGTTCATTTTGAAAGACCCACCAAACAAAAAAAAACACAAAGGAAAATTACATAATTACATATCTACATTGGTAAAATGATTAATGAAGCTTATTTGAACAATTTTAGGTGAATTATGTTAACTGGAATCCCTAATGCTTCTTTTTCCATATTTTTTAGTTCAAATGTGTTATGTTGCTTGCATTGAATAATGCAAAAAGGGTCTTCCCACAGGCTATCAAATTCTCCATGTAGGCTAGGCTTCATAGCCCTTTCATTGAATTTTAGCACTAGGTCTTATATATAATACCCTAGTTTGAGGTCTTCTTGTCAAACCACCTTTTAACCACCTATTGGAAGTTAGACATGGCTGTTTAGAGCTCTTTCTCTTTTTTCTACACCTCCAACAACTCACCAATTGGACCTCCATGGCTCCATTATGTTCCACCTCTAGAGACTTGAGCAACTATAACATGGGAATTTCCATGGAGATGGGAAATAACGCTTCCTTCCGTATACTAGCTCGTACAAAAAAGTCTTAAGGACTTGCTTAGGAGTTATTCAATTTTCCCAGAGCATTGCTCGAAGGTTCTTATGCCACTCCTTTTGATGCTCCAACCCTATTCTTTTAATGAGTCAAACTAAATTTTTATTTGTCGACTCGGCTAGACCATTTCCCTATGGGTAGTAGTTTGAAGATGTTTTTAAGAATATGCCATGATCGAGTGCAAATTGATAAGCCTTTGAGCCTAGTAAAGCCTTAGTGCTATTAGAGATTATGGTCTTTGGTAGGTCGAGTCTCATTACTAGTTCCTCGAGAAAGTTCACAATCTTCGCCTCCATCGCATTCTTCTAGGACATGGCCTCGATCCATCTGGTAAAGTAGTTTGTAGTTGTGAGGATCCATTTGTGTCTATCACTGGAGGTGGGATTAATCATCTCGATAAAATCAAGGCCCCATTGTGCAAAGGGTTCTTCGATAACTATTGGTTTTAGGGGAATTGCTGAGTTCTTCCTTCTTTGTGTGAAGAATTAGCATTCCTTGCAGACCTTAACCAAAGAGTGTGATTTATTAAATAGTGTGGGCCAAAAATATTTGACACACATAATTTTGATGGCAGTGGTCTTTGCAAAGAAATTTTCACCAACAGGACTATTGTGGAATATGTCTAAAATTTTCTTTGCTTGCTTTGTGGTGATGTGCTACAACAAAACTCCATTGAAGTTCCTTTTGGAAAGGACTCCTTCGATGAGCGCGTATACGCTATTTTGAAATCTATAGAATCTCCTCTTTTGAAAAGGGAGGTCATTCAGGTATTTTCCAGTCTTCATGAATTTCGTCTGATCCACCAACCAACAACCTTCAGACTTAGATTCATTCGCTAGAACAAGCTCAGTTTGTTCCTCTTCAGCTTCGCATTTCTTAATCATGCACCAAATACTCACACAATCCTCTCCCTTGGACGGTCTTTGTGGGCTGGACCTCAATGTCATATTCAAGGATTTTTGTAATCAAGTTGGCCCTTTTCTTTGTGATTTCTCCTTCCATAATGTATTCACACACACTGGAGTATGCGACATATACTACCACCTTGTTGCAAGATATGAGGTGTCAGAACTTCTCGAGCCCCTTAACAATGACAAATGATTTCCTTTCAACAACATTATAATTCGTTTCATAATCCTTTAAGGTCTAGGAATGGAATGCTATCAGATGTTCTCCCTTTCCTTCATCATCCTTTTGGGTCAAAATAATAGCAATGTTGGATTTACTACTTAATACATACTTTATGAAGTCCTTTGATAGGTCTAGGTTTAATAGCATAGGAACTGAAGAAATAAAATCAGAAATGAATTTGCTCACAAAATTTACCTTTCCCAGAAAGGAATGGACTCCCTTCTTGTTGACTGGTAGGGGGAGCTCTCTGATTTCCTTCACTTACTCTAGGTCAATTGCAATTCCATCTTTGGACACCATGTACCCCAATAATTTTCCTGGAGAAACTCCGAAGAAACATTTTTTTTTTGTTGAGGGATACCCCGAACTCTGACATCTTTAAAAACCATTTCTAAATGATCAAAATGATAATGTTTAGACTTAGAGAATATAGTCAAATCATCCAAATAGATTAAGATAATTTTTTTGATCAATTCTCTAAAAGCAATATCCATTGTCCGCTAGAAGGTAGCTCCTGCATTTGAGAGATTGAAAGGAAATTTTGCTTAGGAAAATGTTCCCCACTTGGTAGTGAACATTGTCTTGTGTTGTTCTTCCTCTTTTACTTGGATTTGGTTGTAACTGGAGATGTCGTCCAGTAGAGAAAACATTTTCGAGCCGACCACTATTTGTAAGATAGATTCCATGGAGGGAAAGGGGTAGTGGTCCTTTAGGGACACTTTGTTTAGGTCCCAAAAATAAACACACAAGTGAATTTCTCCATTCTTCTTTTGGACAAGAACCAGGTTGCACACCCATGTGTTGTTCTTGATTAGGAAGATGATCTAGGATTGAAATAGCTTTGTCAAATCTTGAGCCATCAGTGCCTCAATCTTCAGATTTACTAGTATCTGATTCTGGTGGATAGGTTTTGCACCTTCTATTAGTTCTATAGTATGCTAGATGATTTAATTAATCATATCCCTTGAGGTCATCATATGACTAGGAAACTACTCCATATTTTTCACAAAACCAAATGAGCCTTTCTTTATCGTGCTTCAGGACATCTTTTTCGACCTTGAGCTTACTTCCGTCAATGACCTAAAGGTCCACGTAATTGCTTTTTTCCACTACAAACTTCCTCTTGTCATTCCTTGCATCATCACAATTGAATAGGTTTTCGAGAGTGACCAATCCTTTTGGAAGCTTGTTGGACCTTCACTAAATAATTTGTCCTTCATAGGCCTCGACAATTTTTGGTTGGAGTTTCTCAAAAAACTCTCCTTACTCCTAGATGAATGAGGCAATGTGTTCATCACTTTCAAAAATTTCCTAGCTCTGATAATTATCTAGGATTATTGGTCAGATGATCACTTGTACAAAGTGTATGATATGAATTAGGTTGGGAACAGGGTCAAATTCAGATCCAATTAATGCCATGTGATCTACATATGTATTTTTCTCTCTGTATACTATCTAGATATTGAAGGCTTTGAAGCTTTCAATCAAGTCCCAAAATCTATTCCTATAGGATCTCATGTAGACATTCTTGGCAGCAAAGAGCCCTTGGAATTGATTGACCACTAGCTCAGAGTCTCTAAACACCATTATTTGTTTAACACCCATCCATTTCCAAGACTCAGACCTTGCACTAGGCCTTCATATTTAGCTTCATTTTTTGAACAAGCGAACTGAAAGTGGAAAGAATTGAGGTTATTTTCATTGGATGGGGATGCTAGACACATGCTAGCTCCTACACCAAATTTACATCTGTGCTGTAGAAAAAAGTACCCTTTAATTGACATGGGATTAATTCATGATAAAATGGACTTAATGAGGTATTGATCTAGTGTTGTGAGGAATTTTATGCATCCACACTAGGTCTTGGACCCTTGTAAATTCATGAATAACATGATTTTAATAATGGATTGTAAAGGTGTTGTAAAGTGTTGTAAGATACTTTCACGCTTTTCTAGACTTAATGAACTTATTTCTCCCTAATTCAACATTATAAAATTATTTAAATGCATTATCACATCAATCTAGAAGGCTTGTAAAATAAACTTAATGTTAAACTAGTGTTGTAATGTGTCTTGCACATTCACATTTATTTTTGTGCTTTCCTAGGCTATGTAGACCTCTTTTTTTTTTTTAAATGTTGAAATCAAGGAACACTGGGAGGGGGGGTGAATCAGTGTTCAACAATAAATATTTAAATTTCAATTTAGATCTTAAACCATTTACAACATTTCAATAGAAGTAAAGATGCAAGCTCAAGAAGGAAACAATCAAAACACCATTAACACCAAGATTTTTATGTCGAAACCCTGTTAGGGGAAAAACCACGGTGGAGGTTAATCCACAATTTATACTTTGTTAAAAGTATGAAGAAAAAGGGGAATGCACATGTATTCAGGCACACTGCCTAGAGCTCACTTCTCAAAACTATGAAGACTCACTTCCTTACAATATATTTGGATTACAACAAAAAGTTGAACTGAGAAAGTAGCATCTACAAATGCTTGGTATCAGTTCTGGTGAGGCTCATAGACCAAATTCTGGACCTTCTGTCTCATTCTACACTTTGCTCTGCTCTACCTTAATTCACTTCACAAAAATCCTCTTCGGCATAAGTGAAATTGTGCCAAATCACTCAACAACCCTTCTACTATTCACACATTTCGAACATGCACCAACTCACCTTTTAAAATGAATTAATCAATCTCTTATATATATCCGCTAGCAAGAATTCAATCACTATATGTTAGCTTCAGCACAATAAAAAAATGCTTCCCAATAGTCAACTCAATCCACATTAAATATTTGATGTGTACCCATAAAGTTCAACTAAAGCTATGTTGTGGCCCTAAATCAAAATGTTTGAGCATAGAAATATTTAAAAAATTACTCCTTATATATCTACGACATGCCATATTCACTGAGTCGGCCACCATGAGCTAATAAAGAAAAAATCATTCTGTTGGATCTCCTAACTTAACCACCGATTGATGCAACATCACAAAAATTAACAATAAGATAAAATAGATACTTAACAACTTTCCCCAAGATCCACAACTCAAAATGATAATCCGGTGAAGCATATAGATCAACATACTAATCGGATACCCTGTTCTTCATTTTCACTTCCGGTAAAACTTTGTTCTTTACTTTGCTTGCTAGTATGAACAAATCCTGATCTACAGACTAGAATAATGACTTAGGTTGCCATCAATGACAACAACAAAATCCATATGCCAACAATTTCCCCCTTTGGCATTGATGGCAACACTTAGTGAGAAATGACTAAGTGTTAGAACCAATATGACTATGCTGCTAGAGTTCAAAATTTCAAAATTTCAAAACACAACTCCCCCTTAAAATGATAAAGCATTTTTCACTACTCTCTCCCCCTTTGACATCAATGAAAAATATATTTTGGATCTCCCCCTATGCTAATTCAAAATTGGATCAAAATTTGAAGAAATACACCTACTACTTGAGTCAGAAAATAATCTTGTACTTATCTTTCATTTCCGGAAGAAATTTTCTCCAATCTTCTACTAAAATCCCAATGATTAAGATCAAGCTATTGTTATTAGATGTCTAGTTGGTAATCCAGATGAGAGATTCTAGAATTGTGATTTCCTTTTCTAATTTCTCTCCTTTCCCCAGAACCTTAATCAACTACTCCAATCTACATTTGGTTAAATCCTTCACTTTCCAAAAGGTGTCCAGAAGGTTGTTTCAGGTGAAATTTTTTTTTTGTATGCTTAGAATGCAATTCTTGAATCCTTTTCTTAACTGTGCCATCCTAATCTTGAAACATGTTATAATCCTAACCAGTCTTGTTCAACTTAGATTCAACTTGCTCTAGCATATCTTTGTATTTCCTAACTACATGAGGCCAATGAAGACAATAGTTGTAGATGTTATTGGCTCCATTTATGCATTCTCTCAACACATTCATTTTCCTTTTTAATTTGGTAAGAGATAGCTTGAACTACTCCTTCAAATGTAGAATTATTTCTTTCTCTTTTATGTCCTTAGACTTAGAGACCATGGCTTCCCTAATGCACCCAATCATCTCTTTAGGAAACACATTCTACAAAATTTCCACACCAATGTTATTGTGCATGAAATAAGTACCTAGTGTGCTCTCAATCAAGTCCTACTCATATGAGGGTCTATCAGACCATATGTCTACAATTTTCTGCATCCCATCTTTCTACTGAACAAGCTACAATATCTTTACTTTGGATAAAACACCTTCTTCTTCGCTCCTTCTACTATAACTACATACAGTTCAATAGATTTTGGTTCTTCCCTTGGAGAGTATTGATCAGATTCTTCATCTGGTATGTCCACTATCACTAGACCTTTACCATTTCCTTCATTTTTTGGATTTTTGTGTGCTAGAGAAGTGTAATCAACAATCTCTTGAGCTCTTTTCTTCTTCCTTTCCATATCACTAGAAGAGGATACAAATTCATGTTCTCTTACTAGAGTGGCAATGCTAATTGCTCCAAATTTCCCAAGAAATTCTTTAAAGAAATTTGCATACTCTTGCTCACAATTTGTCAAAGTATTAGAATGTTCAAAAATATGTTTACAAACTAGTTCATTCTCTTTCCATACAACATTATTGATTTGTCGCAAGCAATTCAGAAAATACATCACAAGGAATATGACCAAGGTACCAAACTTGAAGGGGTAATCTACCTCCTTTGTTAGTCAAAAATTTTCCATCAATTGATCTTTTCGCAATCCGCACAGGTCAAAATCATGATCCTCCATTATCATTTTATGAGAGATGTAAACTGCACCTTCTAAATTTGAGCCTTCCCTATTTTTGAAAAAGATTTTGTATGAGATTCCATGTGCAATGTACCTTGTTATCAGATCTTTGATCATCAAAATTATCAAAGCCCTCTGATCCCCAATTACTCCGATTAGGGTTTCAACTTTCTTATTCTGAATCAACTTCTTTTTCGGTATATCCCCAACATCGCATAAACTAGTTAGATTATTAATCACCTCTTTCAAAATAGGATAGGGTTTATCCAGAGTTAGAATTTCGTCATTCAATTAGTTCAGGATAAACTTAATGACTTCCACTTTATCAAAATAGGGAAATTCACTCCAAATGTCCAAACTTTTGTGTTTCACACCTTCAAGCCATTTCAATTCATTGGCCAACAACATATTTCTCACATGTCCCTAATATTTTCACTCTTGTATTCATCTAAATTCACCATTCCTTTGACTTGCTTCATTTTCCTTTCCATACTGAACAAGTTTCTATCAAACACCAAATTAAGTAACAATTCTACAAGCAACTAAAATACCTAATGAATTCATCGCTGAATTGACTTTACTCCTTCAAATTTATACTACAGACGCTCTCCTTCTATTCTTCTTTAATGCACGATGACAAACGAGGGTTCCAAATACCATTTTATAACTCACACACCTAACCTTTTTATCACTTTAAATATTTTTCCCTAGGTGTTCCAAATATTCTATTTTCTCAGACAACAAAAGAAGAATTCATCTATGGACCTTCTACTTCACAAACTTCTACACAAGCGATCACTGATACATTTGTAAACTATTAGCACAATTACTGACTTCCTACATTTCGGTGCCAACTACCAATAGGGGGACAAAGGATTTTCTTGAAAAACTCCCCCTAGGCCAATGGCCTAAGATTAATTTTAAGAGGAATTACCAAAAACTGCTCCTGGTGTGGGCATATTTCCTTCATTAGATTCACTCTTCCTTACCCATTTTTTCTTCATCTAATCTCTTATCTCTTCCACAATCATTTTCCCTTTTCCTTTATCATCTTTCTATGAAATTCTACCTTTGTGTACTGAACCTCTTCTATCCATGTTTCTATTCTTGTAGAATCTTGCAATGTGACCAAATCTATTGTAGTTGTAACACACAATATTTCTTTGTCTAGAACAATCATTCCATTGATTTCCTCTTGATTTTCATTGATTAGCAACATGCCCAAATCTTCCGTAGGTGTAGCATTTATCATTCCTTACACTGACATAAATACTTTTGCATTCGATTGATTTATGACCAAACTTGCTACAACTGAAACACTGATCGAGAAATGATGGACTGCTTGAATTCATTTTACTTCTACACTGAGAAGCCTTATGAACAAATTTATTACAAACAAAGCAGTGACCATTAAAATTTTGAGCATTGGGATGTCTTATTAGATACCTTCTACCTTTGTTCATCTAATTTCTTTGTCTGGAATCCTTATGTTCAGATCTGAAACTTTCTCCCTTTTCATATCCAAGACCTCGCTTGTCTTTTGTATACTTTTGTCCTTTAGTTAGCTCATCAATCTTAGAAGAACTAATCTTAAACTTCTCCTTGTATTCATTTGCAATAGTGAGTTCATCTTTGAGAATAACTATTAGTCTTTCAAGTTCTTGTTCATTATTTTCGGATTGTTGTAGTTTAATCTCTAGCTGAATGAATCCACTATTAACTTTGCTGCATTCTTTAGATTTTTCTTTTAAGTACCAGGCAAGATTCTCCTCATTCTTCCTTCTTTCTTCAATCTCCTTAGTTTTCCTTATCATCATAGATTCCATCTCAAGCTTTAGAGTAGCATTGTCTCTAGCAATCTTTTCAAAATATTCAATTATTTCTTTTAAGGTCTGACTCAAGTGAACATCTTCCAAGCTTTTACTTTCTTTTTTCTTCACTTGATCACATAGTTCCTTCCTCTTTTCTCTTGAATCGTTGATTTTATCCTTCAACGATTGAATGAATTTTTCAACATCCTCGAGATTTGCTTTTAATTCTAGGACTTTTGCTTTAGACTGATCAAGATCATCAAGTGCCACCAAAATCTACTGTTGAAGACCACCAGATTCCATTGCATTCCAAGATCCACCTCAACCTATCAAACTTCTTTAGAGGAACCTTGCTCTGATACCAATTGTTGGACTCAAGGAAAAATGAGAGGCGGGGGGGTGAATCAGTGTTCAACAATAAATATTTAAATTTCAATTCGAATCTTAAACCATTTACAACATTTCAATAGAAGTAAAGATGCAAGCTTAAGAAGGAAACAATAAAAAAACCATAGCACCAATATTTTTACGTGGAAACCTTATTAGGGGAATAACCATGGTGGAGGTTAATCCACAATTTATACTCTATTAAAAGTATGAAGAAAAAGGGGAATGCACATGCATTCAGGCACACTACCTAGAGCTCATTGCTCAAAATTAGGAAGGCTCACAGCTTCACTGCCTTACAATATATTTAGATTACAACAAAAAGTTGAACTGAGAAATTAGAATCTACAAATGCGTGGTATTAGTTCCAGTGAGGCTCATAGACCAGATTATAGACCTTTTGTCTAATTCTACACTTCACTGTGCTCTACCTTAATTCACTTCACAAAAATCCTCTTCTACAAAAGTGAAATTGTGCCAAATCACTCAACAACCCTTTTTATATTCACATATTTCAAACATGCACCAACTCTCCTTTTAAAATGAATTAATCGATCTCTTATATATATCCACTAGCAAGAATTCAATTGCTATATTTCGACTTCAGCACAATAAAATAAATATTTCCCAATAGTCGACTCAATCCACATTTAATATTTGATGTATACCCATCAAGGTTGGCTAAAGTTATGTTGTGGCCCCAAATCAAAATGCCCGAACATAGAAATATTTAAACAATTACTCCTTATACGTCCACAACATGCCATATTCATTGAGTCAACCACTTTGAGCTAATAAATAGAAAATCATTCTGTTGGATCTTCGAACTTAATTACCACTGATTGATGCAACATCATAAAACCTAACAATAAGATAAAATGTATACTTAACAACTTTCCCCAAGATCCACAACTCAAAATAATAATCCGGTGAAGCATACAGATTGACATACTAACTAGATACCATATTCTTCATTTTCACTTTTGGTAAAACTCTATTCTTTACTCTGCCTGTCGGTATCAACAAATCCTAATCTGCGAACCATAATAATGACTTAGGTTTCCATCAATAATAACAATAGAAGCCATATGCCAACAATAAAGTTTATTTAATCACACTTTCAAATTGATTTCTATGTCGCAATCCCTATTTGACATTTACATCATCAATAATAGGCCCCTCTTAACCCATATTGTGCATCCTGAAGCTTAAATTGATCAAATACCCAACAAGACCTTGCATTTTAGACCTTATTTCCTTATCTCTTGGCATATAATATGTCAAATCGGCCCCTATGGGATCCATTCACCATGCATGGTGAATCAGTCTCATCCAAGTGGGACCCATTTTCCATGTGTGGCGAATTAGTCCCATTTGGCTCAATTTTGAACTTTGAGTGGGAAAAAAGGGAAATTTAAGTTTAATATTACTTCATGTCAACCTTTGATGAGGTATTAATAGGTAAAATAGGTGAATTACCTATAAATATGTCTTTTAACTCATTTTTACATCGAATAACTTAATTCACATCCATTCTTCATTATTCATCTGCCAATCTTTCATTTCAAGTCAAGCAACTTAGGGTTTTATCATTGCAAGATACCAAGAAATCTCGTAAAGAAATTCAAGGGCTGAATGTTCCTCCATTGTTGTAGAAATCAAAGATCAACATCATGGAAAGGTAATCTATTCCATTATTGCATGTTTCATTCTATTCTTTCATCATTTGGTTTAATTACCTAAACGGGGTTTGACCAAGGCAAACCCCCATGCCCTAACATTCAACATTTCTTCTTCTCTTCTTTGATGTTTACAGATTTAGGTCCCTTGGAAACTTGGAAATCATTGAAGATCAGGCTACAAATTTTTTCAAGTCTTCTCCTCATTCAACAAGTCAAAATATCAACAAAAACTCATTTTCAGACCTGTAAATCAAACTTTCAGAAGCGAACACCTATAGGAAGTCAAAGTGTAGATCGGAAGCTTCAGAATCCACCTTTGAAAATATAAAAATTCAAAAGTGGAATCATTCACCATGGGTAGTGAATGAGTCCCATTTCTAGTTCAGTTTTGAGTTTTCTGCATTTTTGAGTACCCTTTTATCAGAAACAAGTTTTGGCTCAATTTACCAAAACTAGGACTGATTTGCCCAGAATGGTGAATGAGTCCCTCCAGGCCTAAAAATTAGCATCAATAGTGTTTCAGAAACAATCTTTGGTCTTGTTCAAGCTTTGAGGTGCACACTTTAAGTTTCATTCATTTATGTTTAGCTTTGCATTTGTTTCTAGTTCATTGTTGCATTACACAATGTGTTTTCAAAAATCACTTATTTCTTAGGTTTTGCATTCATATTCAATCAATTTCATAGCTTACTTGCATTTAGATCACTTCATTTAGTTCATATAATGTCACACATAACATAATTTTAATAAACCCCTTAACATTTTTGGCCCTACCTCTCTCCTTTTAGGTGAAAAACCCTAGAAGAGTTAGAGAGCCCTAAGGAGCCAAAAATGTATGCTACATTTTGGTGAACCTGCTTTTCAAAAATCTTATTTTATAATTTGGAGTCCATTTTCATCCTAGTCCTTGCTTGCATTACACTTACATTCGAGTTGCATTGGTCAATTTGCATCTAGGATTTCAAATTTTTGCATTAGTAAAAAGGTCATTTAGCTTGCATTTTTTCATAAAATTTCCTTAAAAATTTCTGCAATTTTGTATCTCTATCTTAGGTCTACATCATACAAAATTAAAGATATTAGAAAAACTTCCAAATTTCTGAATTTTTTTCAAAAAGACCAGTATTGGGACTCATTCGCCATGTTGGGCGAATCAGTCCCATTAGGTCTCAAAAATGCAGGTTTGAACAACGAGAGGTTGCCAAGCTCTCACAATGTTTTTGACTAACATACAAGGCCAAATGATTAATTTGAACCTTCTACTCATTAGGCTCTTCCAGACCTAAGCGAGTATACTTATGTGAATGAAGCAAACTTGAACTATGTGTTTCTTTAATCTATCCAAAATGGCAGTTGGAAGTGGAGAGATAAGATCCTAATTGGTATAAATTGTATAAACAATATCAAAGTGAAATTTATGAATATTTTCAGTTAACAGATGCAAAAATTTGAAATTAAATTGGTTTAAACTAAATTATGAAAAGGGTAATACCAGTGCCTTGTTGGGTAAACAGAGTTTAATGAAGAATTAGAAAATGTGACATGTAATGACAATAACTCAAACTGTTTGGCACACTAATATAGGTTTATAACTTGTATAAACATGCAAGTAAATAGTTGACACACTCTACTTGAGAAAAATTGACAACCCTGATTATATGGCTCTTCTTATCAATCCAATTAACACTTCCAAATTATCGTGATTGACTAGAAGGATGTTTAATTCCTCTAGGGAAACTGATTAATAACATCACTCAAATACCACAAATGTGCATTGATAAACTAAATATATACTTGGTATATCAATTTAAATAACAAATAAGAATTAAATTGGATACAACCAAATAATCGAATAATTCCAACAAACAGTTGATACCAAGATTAGGCCACAAAATCAGATATCTTTCATTGAAAATTTTACATGCATCATGGTCTTTTGTAATGTAAACATTGTAGCTATCCCTACTCCCCCATCTTCTTCTGTCTAATCTAAAATATTCTTTTGGTCTTGGTCTCTCATATTTATATGAGAGGAAACAAGATTCAAACTAAAGGTTATGTCTTTTGATAACAAAACTTAATTATGAAATCGAACATAACTGAAATAACTAAACAACAAGCATGTGTTCCAATCCATTAGTCTTCGAGTAAAAGCCTATGGTCATCTAAGACCTGTGCAAATATTTTAATTTATGATTAATCTCCCTTCATGATGTTGATGATCAGTCATCATCTAAACCCAAATATTTCTCCTGCCATTTACTTATTGTCAAATCATTTAGCCATTTGAATTCTTGAGCAACATTAAGATTCGTGAGATGACTCTTCCATCTATTATTGAAAAAATTCCTCACATCTACCACAAATATTGTATATCCATTTTCTATATTAAAATTCCATCAAGAAAGGTATGAAATCTGTCAAGGCTGATATCCTTGAACCATAGATTTTTGGGACTCGAATGCTACTCTAGCACTTCTATTGTTTTCACATAAAAGGAGAGAGATTGGGTCCAAAAATGCTAATGGTTTATTCAATTTAGGATGTGTGTGATGTGATATGATGTAAATAAAGTTAAATAAATGCAATTGACTGATTGAAATGAGCTAAAATGAATGCAAATGTGTAATTAAAGCTATGTTTGAAAACACACTATGATATGCAAACAACTATGTAGAATGAAAAAAATTGAAAGAAATATGCAGAACATAAGGTATAGGAGTAAATCTAAGTGCACATAGATGAAGTAGGATGATTTTGGAGTGTTATAGATGCTGATGAAATTTACTAATTTTTCACAGTGGACTCATTCGCCCAGGGTGGCGAATTAGTCCACCTATTGATGAAAAACTGTCAGGAGTTGGTTTCTATCTGTTGGGATCTGAATTGACAAAACTCAACTTTATAGTCCTAAGGTGGGAATCATTCACCATAGATGGTGAATTGGTCCTCTCCCAAATTTCTAAAAAATTAGGAGACAACTCTGCAACACCAGATCTGAAAATGTTTGCTTGTCAGGTTATCAAGGTCAAATCTGCAGAAAATGGACAAATATCCTTCTCCAAGCTTGAATTTGATTTATGTTGACTTGAAGCACCTAGTTGACAATAAAATCAATCTTCAACACCTAATAACCTATCAAATCTACAAACAAAGGCTGCAAACAAACAAGCACAAAGGGGGAAAATGATTAGGGGTTAGTGAATAGAGGTTTTCCTTGGTCAAACCCCACTTTTGGTAATTAAACCCTTGAAAAGATAATGAAATGCAAAGGAATGATAAATTAAAATGTAATAGCTATTAACTTACCAAATCCTTGATGTCATATATCTGAAGTAATGTTATTGGCTGCTTCAAAGTGCTTGAATAGTGCTTGAAATGATGATGTAAAATGCTTGAATGTTTGAGATTGCTTGAATATGATATGTGAATGTTGGAGGATAAGTGAACTTGATGAATTGGGGGTTAGAATGAGTTTAAAATTACTTATTTATATAATTATTGTGCCTTAGTACCCATTCATACCTCATCATAGGCCAACATCAAGTGAATTTGAACAAAATCCTAAAAGGAAATTTGAAATATTTTGAATTTGGGGCCAAGGGGGACTCATTCGCCACCCATGGCGAATGGGTCCCACCTAGGACCTAAAGTTATGTGTTGGGAAAAATGTTGTGTTTAATGTTATTTTTTAGGATAACATTAAAAAATACACTCAATATAAGAATATGAGGGAATAAAGGGACAAAATAAAGCATGTGAAAGGTGTAAATAGTGAAGATGTGCCTAGAAAAGTATGAAATCTTGTTACAAGTGTTTACAACACTTCAAAATAAGACTTGTTGATGAGTAAAAAGGTGATTTTTAGTTGAAATGTATTAAATAGATTCTAGAAGAATGTAGAAATGTCTTACAAAACTTCATGACACCTTCACAAGAAGTCATTCTTTGAATTATAGTACCTAAATAAGCATGTTCAAGCCATGTCACAACATAAAATCAAAGTAACATAGTTCCAACACCATGAAACACGACCTAAAAGGCCATGAAAATGACAATGGGCCATTTTTCTACGGTACAATCCCCATCATTCTGTATGTGTGTCAGGCACTAACAAACCATATGATCAAGTTCACCTTTCCACTCATCCACTAATTTTAGTTGATTATCATTTTTAATGATTGAAGGGATGAAGATGTGTTTTATGGACTAAATTTATTCCTTCTATTCTCCACCTTCTTCATATCTATCAAATACTTGTGCCATCAATTACCCCCTTCACCGTTTCCTGAGTAGGTTTAAGTCTTGGAGGGGCATCAAAATCTCTTTGTGTTTCCTTGCAGAGAGTAGTTAAAATGTGATAAGTAGGCTGCCACCTCTTCTGGAGTTCCTCTAAAATAGGGAAATTAGCATTTATCTATTCCAAAGCTTTAACTAGATCATTGCTAAAGCTTTTATGTACTCCACCTACTTTTTCTTTCAATATTTCAATTCTATGCTCCAATATTTTCCTCAAGGTATCCAAGATGTGACACTTGACATCTTCCATATTATGGTTTTTAACTGATCAATTTCATTTTTCATTTGTTGAATCTATAGGTCTTCAGCCTGAATGGGTGGGTGATAAACAACTATCTCATCCCCCCTCACTGTTGTAGCCTACTATAATTTTTCTTTCAACTTGAAATTTTCAATAAACAATTTATTTACTTCATCATTTGACAATTTTAGTCTTTTCTCATATTCAATTATTTTCTTCTCCATGTTCTCCACCACATCTTTGGTGAACATTGTTGAAAGCATAGTTATAGTAGCAACTTTTGTTGTTGTATCTTTCATTTTCCTCACCATGGCCGACCCCCCTCATTTCTTGCACATTTGAGAGTCTGGGCTTCCTTGTGCTTTTTTTCTTTATACATAGGGCTTGAGTCTAAGTGTTAGGGTTATACCCTATTCCTGATACACCTTCCTTTGAGTCAAATTATGCAACCAACATTGGGTCATCTTGTGATCTGATTTGGTCCAAAAGAAACACCTTGGAAAACTCCATTCCTAGTATGATCAACATATCACTTTTCAAAACTAATTCTCTTGCTTCTTGAGGAGTAACATTAATATTATCAATGTTTAATTTTGCCAATGTTTGAGCTTGAATCTCAGCTTGTTTTGAATCATCAGATCCTATGAGATTGATCTTTAACCTTTTGTACTATTCCTCTAATTTCTCTAAATTCAATTTTGTAACAACTTGTTTGTTCAGGTTAAAACACTTAATAATGGCTTCCCTTGAAACATCTACTAAATACCTACCATCCGGGAGCTTGATAATCTTTGTTGAGGCATGGTATCTATTTTCTTGGGCTTTAATTAACTTGATATCAATGATAAATTTGGGACTATCAATTTGGCCAAGTCTAGAGTCCACAGGTTTGATGTCGGGACCTTGTCATTTATGTTCCTATAGAAATACCAGTATAAATTCCACCCCGACTAAGGAATAATAGGGTCCCTACACTCTTGATCTGAATCTCTAAAGACCTTCTTTGGCCCCTTATCTACTGACCTGAGTAATAAATTAAGCAATGGAGACTGTAAAGATAGTTTACTAGCTTTAGGTTCATCTTTTTTAGCTCCTATTTCTAATTTCTTTGGTGCCATTGCTATAAAAATCAAAGAGTGATGAACAGAGCTTACCTGAAATATAGCTCACTTCTGGAGAATCCACTTACTTTTGTACTTTGAGCTCATTTTCACTTAGCCTCTACTACTATGAATGAGAAATCTTAATCTACTTTGTTTATTTCCACACCAAATTGCATTAACTCTCAAATCATAAATTCTCATCATTCAAATATTTTGCGTTGAGCTCAATTTCATACTCTAAAGTTGATTGATGTGACTGGCTTGCTTTAAATGTTTCAATGACTGATTACCACGTTACCTCACATCAATTTTCACCCCTTGTTATACCACGATACCTATTATTACTTTGTTCTAGTATACTGCACTACTGCGCACCACCTTTATCTTCATTGTGGTACTGTGGTGTACGCTTACTTGATACTATACCGCTCTATCATAGACTACCTTTCTCCTTCCTGTGGTACCATGGTGTCCTCCCACTAGTTTACTTCTCATACCACTTTACCGCGGGCTATATTCTAACCCTCCACAGCATGGTGGTGCCTCCTCTTACTACTATTCTTAAGTATACCACTCTACCATGGGTCTTGTTCCAACCCTTCATAGTATGGCAGTTCTCTTTATCTTTGTTCTTCATCACACCACTCCACCGTGAGATGTGTTCCATCCCTTTGTAGTGTAGCGGTCTCCTCTTGTTAATATTGATTATTATATTGCTCCACCGCAGGCTATGTTTTAACCCTTCACGATATAGCAGTAAAAGGGTATAATCTTAGCTTCCTCACCGTGCTACTGCGATCTATTTTGCAAGGGGTTGCGGTAATGAGGTAAGAGGTGAGGGCTATGAAAGGTATTCAATGAGGTAGTTGTATTGCGTTAAAGAGCTATTTTGGCTTTATGGATGGAAATAGAATGATTTTTTTATGAAAATGATGGCATGAATTTTTTATTTCCATTGATAAAAGCTTTGAATTTTTTATGAAAATTATAGTTCTAACAAGTCCTTATCTAGTTTTTTTTTGTCTGTTCATGCATCAAAAACCTCATTTATGTGCTTCCTAAGCCTCCTAGTATCATATAGTATTAGTCTAGAAATTTTTTGGAACATTTTTTATGCATTTAGCTCAAAAACATCATTTTAGATTACTCATTCTTCAAATCACTTCATTTGCACACATCTTTCAATATGAAAAATGCTTACATTTCTAGAATTTTGCATAACATTGATAAAATTACATTTCACTTTTGCATATACAATGTTTATATTCATGAAGCTTTGCATTATTTGGTAAAAGTGCTCTTCATTCTTGCATGTACATTGTTTACATTTTTCAAATCTTGCATATATTGATAAGAGTGTTTTATATCTTTGCATATACATTGTTCATATTGTTGAAATATTGTATAAAATGGTTACATGTGCTTTTAATTCTTATTCAAACAATGCTAGTACCTTACATATGTAGACATTTTAAGAAAAAATTATTATCCCCTCCCTATGAGAGTGTCTTAGTGAAAGAGACTACAAATTGGGCCATTCCTAACAATCATACTTGTTCTTCTCATAATATATCTCCTCTTGGTGATGAAGATATTTTGGTAGAAGAATCAATTAATGAGAGTTTTGATAATCCTAGTTGTTTCTCTCCTTTTACCTCTCTTAGTGAAAAAAACATTCACACCCACCATAACCCAACCTTAGATGATGATGACATTACAATTTCTTTTTCTTCTAGTATCTCTCCTTGTTGTGAATATGATAAATTGATGTTAGAAAACATATTTTGTGAATCTTAGTTTTCCCCCTTCACCTCACAAAATTATTCTTAAACAAGACAATATAACCATAGGTAATCATGATAACAACATTTTTCCTTTTCCTAGTTGTGAAGAAGATACTTTGTTACAAAACACAATTGATGATGGTCATGAGAATCTTCATTGTCCCCCTTTACCTAGCGAAACCCCTCTTGAAAAACAATCCTCAACCATTGATCATTCCCCTACTTGTGATGAAGTCCTTCTAGGAGATCCAACCTTAGAATTTCAAGAAAATTCAGTTTATAGTTCTTCTCCAACCTCTCCTCCTAGGAACCGTATCATGATGCAAAAAATGGACCACAATAATAATATGGACTCTCACTTGTTAAGGGATGTTAACATTATTCAACATCAACTCATCCTTTATCCCCCTTCACATAAAACTTCACCTAAACCCAAGTTTACTCTCTATCCACCTTCACATAGAAAACAACCTCACCATAAACCTAAATTCACCCTCTACCCACCTCAAACTAATGTGCCGCAACAACCGTGTTATAAAACCATTGCTTATACATATAACACTTGAAATAATCTACAACCACTGCAACCAACCCCACCCTCCTTACCTTTACCCAATCCACCTAGTGCTCCTTGTTACCTCCCACACACAAAGGAGTATGATATTGTTGAACAAGTAAAGAATAGTCTTGCAAAGATTTCCCTTTGGTATTTACTTCAAAACTCACCAAATTACCACACTATTCTTCAAAAAACCTTACAAAAAATTGTAGTTCTTCGCCGTACAACGCCAAATGATGTGGAAAATTTAATTCATAAAACAAATCAAACTAATCTTGAAATTACTTTCCATCAATATGAGCTCCCTCCTTTAGAGTTGCACAAACAAAGTGATGGTTTCATGATCATTGCTCAATACAATAGGATAGGGATAAAGAACACCCTTATTGATAATGGTTCTACTCTTAATGTGTGTAGAGTGAATCTCCTTGATCAATTAGATGTTGACAACTGACAAATAAAACCTGATTCCATATCTATTCAAGGATTTGATAATTCAACAAAGCAACCACTTGGTGTAATCATTTTTCCTATTATGATTGGGGTGGTTACTTTGCAAACTCCTATTCATGTCATGCCTTATGAACTTTTGTACAATATTATTTTAGGTAGACCATAAATTCATGAGATGAATGCAATCCCTTCAACTCTTCATCGTATAATGAAATATGTCTATAATAATAAAATTTATCAAGTTGAAGTAGATCCTGAGCCTAGAAGTTGATTGCACCTTGAAAAAAGAGTTACAAGTCCTCTAAAAAAATTGATTCCAACATCCAATATAGATCCTCTTGAAATTGAACAAAAAAATGAGGAATCGGTCTCAAAATTATTTGGTGACGATTGGGGATCCTTAAAATTCACACCATCATTTATGGGGGAATACATATTCACACAAAAGAAATATGAGAAACAACCACAACCAACCATCATGTCAACACAACATTCAGAAGACCTTTCGAATGCATCCACCTCAACCACTTTAGACAAAGCCACAACCTCCACAACAACCCTTGACAAACACAAAAATGAACAACCATCTAATTCCAAAGCAGTTAAACAACTTTATGGAAAAGGCTTTGAGCTCATGAAAAAAATTGGATATAGTGGAAAAGAATGTGGTGCTAACAAACAAGGTATCTACAACACTATCAACCCTAACACACAACAAATGAATCATGGTATTGGTTATTGTCTATTGTTAGAGATCAAAAAACCTTCATCAACATCAACAATATCACACATCATACTCCTAAATCATCTTTCACAACTAGTGGTCTTGAACATCATCCTTTACCAAACATGAGACAAACACCTACACCTTTGCTTAATGTCAATGCCATCTCACAAAATGCTCATGATTTGAATAAAATATCACAATCTAAAGAGTCTTGCATAAGTATGAAATCCAATACTAAGCAAGATGTATCTTGAAAAAAAACCACAAGACCACCTTCTACCATTAATCAAGAGGATATCTCGTCGAGAATCCTCCAAGATCACTTGATCACCCTCCCCCCAAGAAATTAAAAGAAATGCTCTTCCAATACTTCATTCTATGCCTACCATAGCATTCATGGTCACTCCACTAATGAATGTCATGCCTTGAGTTGTAAAATCCAACATTTTTCAGGAGTTTGGTATGCTTCGCTATGTGGGGGCACCTCATTCCTCTCATTGCTCTTGATTTTCACTCTAGCATGCATTTCATCAATCCTTTTAGCTCACCTTTTTCCTGCACTAAGTGGGGGCAAGGGGTTTGATATCCTTGTCCTCATATGTCACTTGTCGTTGTCTCTTTTGACTAGTCGTTAACCTTTCATGAACATATAAGAGCAAGCTTGGGATATGGATGACATGTCTTAAGATTGACTCACATGTGGAATACTCCCCTTTTCATGATGTAGCTTATCAGAAATATATGACTTGGCATAGGGATTTCCAAGTAATCTCTCATGTCCTCTTCTTCTACTTTAAGAAATTTCTCACAGTACGGGTGCTCGCAACCACTTTAAAGTGGGGGCATGCATCACCACTCAAATTTCATTGTGCAATTTTATTTTTCTTGCGATTCCCTCTCTTGGAAGCATTAGGTACAATGTTTCCTAGAATGAGACCTTGCATTTTTCGTCTCTTGGAAACAAGATGAGATCTTGCACTTATCCTCTCTTGGAGACATTGTGTATGATGTTCCCTAAGATGAGACATTGCACAAATTAAGAAAAACCCCTTTAAAAAATCATTACACTATTTTTAATTAACAATGTCTATGAGTGTCAAGCATATGAAGTTTTTCTTACCTCATAGAGCTCGAAAACCCCTTTTCCTTTGTGGTGCCTTATTAGATTTATCAGGAGGTATAACTTTGATATGGTTGAGCGGGAAGCCCATTTAGTGGCACGACTTTCCCCATAGCCACATTTGTGTTTGAGTGCATACCAACTAGTGTATGTTTCTCACATTTTGGGATTTCTCACCCCACAAAAAAATAAAAGTTGTGTGGCCCTAGAGTGAGTATGTTGCATAAAATTCTCACCCTACAGATGACCTAAAATTCTATGGCCCCAGACTGTACATATTTTCCACCCTATTTTTCTTCTCTCCTAGTTCCTTCCATTGCATGGTTTTGTATCTTGGTGGTTTGACTTAGGATCTTAGATTTTGGGGGCTTGGCCACCTCTTTGATCTTTTTCATTATTTTTCATCTGCATCTGTACACTCAGATCTCTCTTGAATGTCTACTTTAGTGTGAGTTTGAAGCAAGTTCATCCTCTCACTAAAGTGGGGGCCAAATGTGTTGTAGAAAAAAGTACCCTTTGCTTGAAATGGGATTAATTCATGATAAAATGGACTTAATGAATTGTTAATCTAGTGTTGTGAGACATTTTATGCATCCACACTAGGTATTGGACCCTTGCAAATCAAATAACATGCTTTTAACAATGTCTTGTAAAGGTGTTGTAAGATACTTTCATGCTTTTCTAGACTTAATGAACCTATTTATTCCTAATTCAACATTATAAAAAGTGTTTAAATACATTATTTCATCAATCTATAATGCTTGTAAAATAAACTTAATGTTAAACAAGTGTTGTAATGTGTCTTGCACATTCACATTGATTCTTGTGCTTTCCTAGGCTATGTGGACCTCATTTTGGTGTTGTAAAGTGTATTTAATCACACTTTCACATTTATTTCTATGTCCCAAGCCCTATTTGAAATTTACATCATCACTAATAGGCCCCTCTTAATCCATATTGTGCATCTCGAGGCTTAAATTGATCAAATACCCAACAAGGTTGCATTTTAGACCTTATTTCCTTATCTCTTGGCATCTAAGCTATAAAATTGGCCCTTGTGGGACCCATTCACCATGCATGGTGAATCAGTCCTATCCAGGTGGGACCCTTTTTCCATGTGTGGCGAATGAGTCCCATTTGGCTCAATTTTGACCTTTGAGCGGGAAAATAGTGAAATTTGAGTTTAATATTACTTCATGTTGGCCTATGATGAGGTATTAATGGGTAAAATAGGCGAATTTCCTATAAATAAAAGTATTTTAACTCATTTTTACATCCATTAACTTAATTCACATCCATTCTTCATTATTCATCTTCCAATCTTTCATTTCAAGTCAAGAAACTTAGGTTTTTATCATTGCAAGATACCAAGAAATCTCCTAAAGACATTCAAGGGCTGAATCTTCCTCCATTGCTACAAAAAATCCAAGATGAACATCATGGAAAGGTAATCTATTCAATTATTGCATGTTTCATTCAATTCTTTCATCATTTTGGTTTAACTACCTAAATAGGGTTTGACCAAGGCAAACTCACATGTCCTAACATTCAAAATTTCTTCTTCTCTTCTTGTGTGTTTGTAGATTTAGGTCCCTTGGAAGCTTGGAAATCATCAAAGATTAGGTTGAAATTTTTTTCAAGTCTTCTCCTCATTCAACAAGTTAAAATATCAACAAAAACTCATTTTTAGACATGTAAATCAGAGTTTCAGAAGTAGAACCTTGTAGGAAATCAAAGTGAAGATTAGAAGCTTCCTAATCCACCTTTGAAAATATAGAAATTCAAAAGTGGACTCATTCTCCATGGGTGGCGAATGAGTCCCATTTCTAGGTTATTTTTGAGTTTTTTACATTTTCGAGTACCCTTTCATTAGAAATAGGTTTCGGCTCAATTTACCAGAAATGGGACTGATTCACCCATAATGGCGAATGAGTCCTTCCAAGCCTGAAAATCAGCATTAGTAGTGTTTTAGAAGCAATATCCAATCTCCGTCAAGCTTTCAAGTGCACACTTTAACTTTCATTCATTTCTGTTTAGCTTTGCATTTGTTTCTAGTTCATTGTTGCATTACACAATGTGTTTTCAAACATCACTTATTTCTTAGGTTTTTCATTCATATTCTATCAATTTCATAGCTTACATGCATTTATATCACTTCATTTTGTTCATGTAACATCACACATAACATAATTTGAATGAACCCCTTAGCATTTTTGGCCCTACCTCTCTCCTTTTAGGTGAAAAACCTTAAAAGAGTTAGAGAGCCCTAAGGAGCCAAAAATATATGCTACAACATCTCGCTCCATAAAAATACAACATCTATAGCTCTAAGGTTTGATCACCCTAGGATTCCTTCATGACTTTTAGAATCACTTGATCTTCATCATAGATGACATAGGTTCCCAATCTGGTAGCATTATAATTGCTAAAAGGATCAGTGTCTATATATTCGCTCAAAAGGACCTCTTCTGAATAAGTTCGATCTTCAATCACATTTTCATTCTCTAGTACAACTTATCACAATACATTTCCCTTTTGGTGATAGAGGTATGAGTGGCCTCAAAGTTGATCATGGCTTCATCTGTCACATGTTCTGAATGTAGAGGTTTAGACACTGTCTTCATTTTAGCTCTGTGTTTGGTCCTTAGGATTAAGTGTGACCAATATAAAGAAATATATCCACCTATCCTAGAAGTGAATTCCCAAGATAAGCAAAAAATGAACATGGGGGGAATGTCTATGATCATGATATCCTGTGGAAATGTGATGCTAGGGTAGGAGAATAGATTCAAGGGGAGGTCCTTAATGATACCTACAGTTTCAACCTTGTTCCCATCAAGCTGCATAACCCCTCTTTTTAAAGTTTCATAGCTATGTCCTAAGGCTTTAGCTATCTTCTTAGGCATAATTGTGGTACTAGCACTCGAGTCAATCATGGAATTATGGAACAATTTCTTACCCACAATAAGAGTTAGAAAAAAGGGTTTCAGTTTCGACTTACCTCTAACTTTGGTAGAGGCTTCCTTTGTACTATTTATGAGGACTTTGGCCAGAGGTGATGAATCAATGACCTTTCCCTTGATTAATTGTTCTATTGGTCCAATATTTGTATCTTCAAGTAGAGCCTTCTGCAGCAATGAATTTTGCTCTAGAATAGCTAAGATATCCCAAAGAGACACATTAGTAGAGGATTTCTTCAATTTTTCCAACACATTAAATGGCGGAAGATTCAAATGCTTCTGTTCCTTAGACCTTGTTATAATAATTTCCCTTCACGACTGAAATTGTTGTGCAACTATAGAGGTACTAGGAGTTTGGCTAGAGACATTTTGGGATTGTGGGACAACTAGTTCACCTGTGAATGTCCTCTTTGAGTGAGTGTTATAATTTGATTGCACTTGTTGGGCCTTGGGATGTGGAGGCCTCATTTGCAAACACCACTTCCTCTTCTTCCATCCATGAGAAGAGCATGGGTTCTGGAGCTATGTCTATCTCTTGCTCTAGGGACATTCCTTGCATTTGTGTGGTGAGTACCAAAATTTCCATTTGTAAAGAGGTATATACATAACCTCCTGAATTTGATGCCACACCTTGACTGTGTTGTTCTGCCACTCTTTGTTGTGGATTGTTGCATGAGAAATTTTGGGGCATATGTGCTTCATTGTAGGGGAAGCACCAAGGATTGATGTCATCAGCAAGATTATTTTTCCCCACTATCAGCTCTCTACTTGAGCTTGGGTGAGCATTATGTAGTGGAGTAGGCACCGACACCATCTAATTACTTGTTTTAGTTTGCAGATTTGTGCATGAGCCTCCTTGAAACTAATTTTTTTTGGTAGGAAGATTTTCTGCCTTGATAATTTTGGTAAGTTGGATTCAGAGGCATGGACTGGTACTACTTGATTGTAGATATTTCATTTGACATGCTCCACAACAACTCCTTGACATCACTCATCTCATATTTTGAAGAATTAGACATAGAATCAACATTCTACAGTGCACTCAAAGATGCATACATGGATTGGGGAGGAGCAGACGCATTGGTAGATGTTGTCTCCTGGGTGGGAATCAACAACTCTGTAAATATAGGCATAGTGGGTTGAGGTAGTAAATTTCTGGCATCGATCAAATTATTCTCTACCTGAACAACAATGCTATATGCACCTAGCAAGGTGTTCCCACCAAGGGACTGGATCATCACTGAAATTTCAGCATAGAGAGACTTTAGATAGAACATAAATGCCAAATTTGCAGGTGGGCAGATTGTAGGCTAGATCCTTTACCAAGTCGTGTGAAACCATGCATTAAAGTCAATCATGGCTTCCTGAGGGGATCAATTTATGGTCACTAGCTGATGATATAGCAAAGACCAATCTCCATTATTTGAAAATCTCTTGTAGAAAGGATCTTTGAGCTGATCTCAGGTATCGATAGTATTGGCTCCCAATGTGTGATATCAATCTAGCACTCTACCTTTGAAAGAGGCTACAAGCTACAAATTCCTTATTTTTCAGATGCCCTAGTGGAAAGAAGTACACTGGTACATTGCCCTCTTGAGAGATTGAGCGAAAAGATTCAATTTGAGGGTCAATCTCCCAATAAAGAGGTTCAAAATGGATGGTTATGATGAGATGATGTAAATGAGATGGATGTGGTTTGATGATGTGATATGCTATGATTATGCAATGGATGATTTATGCAGATGTTTAGACTAATAGATCTATATGATGATGATGATATGTTGTGATTAAATGCAAATGTATAATTTATGCAGATGCTTAGACTAATAGATCTATATTATGATGATGATTATGCAAATTTAATGCATGTGAAATGATCAATGTTACCTATTATCTATGATATGAATGATATGTGGTATGCTGAGAGTTTTCTGGATGCAGGATGGATGCATGATGGATGCATTAGTGATGTATGTTAGTGTGGAAATGAGATGATGACAAGAGGATCCAACAAGTCCATGATGATTTGCTTATCAAGGATTGGGATTTTAGAAGGGCCACTTACCTTATGTTTGATAACACACGTAGGTACAATGCATCAAGGTATAAAGAACCAGGATGACGTTGTACCTAGTGTGATGGAATTTGACTCAACAAACAGATAGGAGTATTCTTGTTCACACTTGACATACGAAAACCTTGCTAGGATGTACCTAACAAAGCAATTATTCACCAATTTATTTTACAAGAACGTCCAACAAGCACATCAGACAAAAGATAATGATCATTGCCACATTCCTATCTCTCTAAATCTTTCATTTGGATATCATCGAGAGGTCCTTGGAATGAGTGCAATAAGATAAATCAAAATAAAAGATTAAGTACAAAAACAAGTCAATTTTCTTCATACCTTTAGCCAAAGGGACTTGTTTTGATAGGATAAAAATCCAAGTGATATCCAAAATGATGCCCATTGTCAGAACGATATATCCTAGGACATGCATTGTATAGGATGATGATGGTTTGATGCTCGGATAGGTGTATGGATGGATGGATACGGTAAGTGCGCAAAGGATTCCAAGGATTATCTTGCAATAAGATAAGGTGTTCAGACAAAGGAATGCTTCATTGGATAATGCCTCATGGCTTAGATAATGTTACATAGGATATGATCAATGAAAATGACCCATGTCAAGATGTTTACCATAAGCAAGTGTAAAATGTGCCCCAAACTTTCATCAAGATCAAGATAACTTGGATTATGGATACAGATATATGTGAATGGATTGGATAAATGGTTCATGGCTGAATGGATTTATTATGGCTGAGATGGATGGAATGTTGGCTTTATTATGGATGGGATGGAATGTTGGATTTATTATGGATGGGATGAGATGCTTTCATCTGAAGTGGCACATGTAGATAATCGATTCTACACATGACGCCTATTTGCCAGGATTTCATCATGGTCTTTCCCAAAGCGCCACCCATGCAGTTTTCACTAGAGGATGATTTTTCTCTTTACTGTTTTCAATCCTTTTTCTAATTTTTTTGGATTTTTTTATATTTTTTTGAAAGATTTTAAGCTCATGTTGAATCACAAGGTGTTGTTGACGTAGATGCCTCTGTCATAATGTTCCATCGATAGCCTACTTGAAGAAGTTGCTTTGCTAAGATACGTGCACTTGAATGCCATGATACTGAGGTTAACTTTGTCTTTGTGCGTACATTGCAATAGAGTGCCTTCAAAATCCTTATGATGAAGGGTTGCTGCCAATACATGGTCAATTTGAAAATTGGATATCATGCGTGGAGGTGTGGATGGAGTGTGTTTAGGGATAAGAGATGGATTGGTTGATAGTTTGGAACCTTTGACTCTCCAAACTTGGGAAGATGAGCAATGCTGGGTGGATACAAAAGTGTGCATGGAATTAGGACCAACTGCTTGATACACTTTGTACGTCACTTGAAAAGCCTACTTTTTCTTTTGTGGATATTCTTGATGGATACTTTTCCCTTTTTTTATTTTGCCCCATAGTTTCTTTGATTGATGGAGTTTGATAGGGATGATATTTCTTTGTATTCTTTGGTATCCATTTCTATTTGATTTTTTCATTATACTTCTTAGCTTCTTTTTCTTTGATAACGTCCTTTGTACTTTGATTCAAATCTTCCTTTTGACATTGGTCCCAATTCCTGGATGGGGTGATGGGTGGATGAAGATTCATGGCATGTCTGGTTGTAGTATTGACACTAGTTTCATCATAAGGACTCTTCATGCTCCCTATGTTGATGTTTTCTTGAGACGAAGTTGCCCCTAGTATGGTGGTAATATTGCCTTCATTCTTTGATTTCCCCTGTTCTGAGATGTCTTGTTCAGTAAACATGCTCTAAAAAATGACCACTGTAGATGACATTGTTTCAATTTGTCGCTCTGCTAACTTTGGATTATATTGTTCCATCTGACTTATTTCCTTGAGTGCATAATGTTGGATATCTTTATTCATGATGCCCTCAATATGAGTTTGGGACATATTTCATCTTGATGTTGACAACTCAATAACCTGCTCTTTTTGTGTAATAATGTCAGGAATAAAGGGATCCTATTCTAAATGAAGATCATCTATGTCTCCATCCATAGAAAGCATCTCATGGGTAGATGGAGGAGTATGTGCTATGTGGATATGATCATCTTGCATAGATAGGAGAGTGTCCATTAGATTATTGTAGTATCTTGAAGATACAAATTCTTGATCTTGAATGATTTCAGAATTGTTTTTAGCATGCTTTGTATCAGTTTCAAAGGATGGATTGCCTATAAGGGGTTCTTGGATGTTGTCATTAGACATGGTAAGTGGTTCAATATCCTCAAGTGTCGAGTTTAGGGTTCCTTCAATATTTGTAACCATGAGGTCAAAGGGGGTCAACATGTCTTGGAAGGGACCATGACCTTGGTGAAATATTTTGATCATGCTTTGGAATAAATTCTTGAGATATGTCCTCTAACTCATAAGTCAATGTGGAGACATTTTCAACATGATCATAGGTCAACGAATTGTGCATTATGTCAATCGGATCAAATAATCCTAACACTCCTCTAAAGAGATCACTAAAAAGTGGCTCTTGATGTATGGTGAGTTGATCATCGGATGGGGTGGAAACATCTTCAAGGTGCTCATCGATGGCTCTTGATCTTTGTTTTTGGAAAATTTGGTGAAGGGATTTCCAGTAAGGTCAAATGATGTTGACATTTCTTGAATTGGATGATTGTTGGTTGGTGGATTTTGACATATGCTGATTTGATCTTCGAACGAGATAGAAACATCTTCAATGTGCTCTTAGATGGATAGATCTTGACCATTGCTCTCAATAGTTCTCATTTTTTGTGTTTGTGCTTGTGTTTGTTGGGTAGCTTGAGCGGATTGTGGAGTCACTTGATATTGTTGAAGTGCTTGTTAGTAGGCTTCATGTGCTTTTAGTGTGATGTTACGATATTGACTTATTGCACTTGGTTTTGGTGGTAGTGGTGGTGGATTTGGAATCATGTTGGATGTAGTGACATGTGGTTGAGATACGCTTGGAGTGATCGTGAGGTTTTGAGATGTGATGGGCATGATAGTGGTGGTTGGAATGATTGAAGTGATAGGGATGGTTGGAATGGCCGAGATGATAGGTCTTTGGGAGACCATGTTTTGATTTGTCAGGATTGATGTTTTCATTTTATTAGATACCATCTGTTGTTGCAATGTCAATGGTATATTCAAAGGATTTGATGTGATGGCTTGATTGGTGTTAGGTGGATTGATTTGGATGCAGTGATTGGTGCTAGGTAAAGGGGGAAGCCCTAAACTAAGGAATGATGTTGATATGGGTAAAAGTGGTGGAGATGTCTCTTGGTGCAATGACTCAACTATTTTGGTAAGTGTAGCAATTTGATCTAGCCAGATTTGATCTTGATTTCAATCTTGACTCCCTTGATTTGGTTTTTGTTTAAGCAAATTTGGAGTGTGTACTTGTGTTTGATTTTGGACAATGTTTTGATTTGGGATGATGTTCAAATTTGGCATGATAGGTTGAAATTGAACATTGTTGATGTTGGGAATCACATTACCTTGAATTGGAGTCATTAACATCTTGTTTGGACTTTGAACAACATTTGTGTGATTTGCAAACATATTTATTCCAAAGTTTTCCGGTTTCATGTTTCGAAAACTTGTACTTGGTACATTCTCCTTTGGCTTGTAAGGATTTGGTGGGATGACGTTGTTCATTTGAAGGCTCATGCTTTGATTGTTCAGTTGAAAGACTTGTAGGTTTGGATTTAGATCTACTATTGGGAAATGTGTTCCAATCTTTGATTTGGGAATACTCACACTTGTTGTGCCATTGACATTTATAGAAGGTAATGATCCCATGTATGGATTATATAGATGTGAGTGTTGATAATCAATCGATGTTGTAAGGCTTTGATAGCTTAGTTGACTTGGATTACTCATGATGTATGGATCAAGTTTATATTCCATGTTCCTCTTGTGTTTTGACCTTGTTATAAAAGTGAACTGTAAGGTTCTTAGGACTAATAGCGAGATGAAGGATGAAAGGGGTGAATGATATGAGTGTTGAACATTTAGGGACTTTGGATCAATGCTAGACTTAGGGTTTGATTTTGATTGGCTTGATTGGATAGTGATCTTAGGGTGAATTTTTTTGAAGAATTATTGATTTAATTAGAGGTATGAGAAAGGATGCATTCCTATACTCCTAACTAAACAAGGTGATTTTGATTTTGATGACTTACCCAAGTATAGAATGATGTTTCCAAAGTTCTAAAGTTGTTTGGTTGGATGGGATAAAGATGCTAAATGTTTGGGATGGATGAAGTGTTTGATTTGCTCCTAAATGAACCTAGGAAGGACTTGTTTACTAGGGCAAGATAGTGAAGAACATGCCTTTTTATAAAAGTAATTCAAAATCAAAAAGATCAATGTCTGCATGAAAACCATATGAACAAAAGATATCAAGCACATGTGTGGGGTCCAATTGATTCAATCTTTGCTTAACAGATTCTTTTTACCACAAACACACTCTTCATTAGGTTTTTCAACTAAATGTCCAATGTCCTAATTCCCTTTCATCCCACAAAGTGCATTATGCAATAAACAAGGAAATCAAGGCAAAGGTTGCCTAAAGTTGACTTTAGTAGAAGCAAATTGAGATGAAATCCAAATGTTTAGAAGCCTCTAAGGATATGAATCCCAAGGGAAAGCAATAACATGTGAATTTGTTCAAGGATATTTGCTTCTCCTAAAGGGTTTGAGATTTATGCTCATGTTGAATGTTGGTTTTCCAATGTTTTCGATTAAAGCACTATGTTTTCAAACCACAAGCAATATGACATCCTAGCTCAATTGGTATGTTTGTCTTGGTGGGCTTGCCTCATGTCCTTCATAGAAGAGATGATTTTACATGCAACCAAGGAAAAAATATAAAGGTATGTTAAGAATGAAGTCTTAACCTCTATATTTCAACCAAGATCGGACATGGCAAGTAACTTCTTGGAATCTAAGTTCCAATGCACCACTTTGATAAAATCACTCAATGGATCGATTGGCCACTATAAAACAAGGGTTCTATTTCAGAATTTCTATTCGTAGGAGTTGACCCAATGTGGAAAGAGTCCCCTTTCGGATCCATCTTATTGGAGTCAACCGCGTGATATTGGCGTTTCTTCCAATATCCACATTTATATCCCAGTTGGAAATTCTCTTGGCTTTAGAGTGTTACTAGTTGAGTCATTCCCTTGGGTGAGTACGTTTTCCCACAAGGTAGGTCCTCTAGGATAAACAAAAGCAAGCAAAAACAAAATTTGTAACTCGGTCAATCTTTGACGACACAAAGAAAGAGAATATACGCGATGATGCTCTACTCACACTCGCACAAGATATTGTTCAATTTTAAACCCAAATCAAAGTGTGTATGGGAAATTATTTATGCAACTTAATGTCACCAAAATCCTTTTGATTCTCAAGATCGCCATGAGGCGCGAGAGAAGCGCATACGTCTTTTGATGATATTACTTTGTGTAAATAATTACAAAACAATAAAGGAACACATTCATTTTATCCTTCAAAGCAATTATTTGATTCATTTTAAAACACCAAAGGAGAGATGAAGATTGCTTGTTCAATTTTAGCCGAAATTGAAATCTAGTAGGTGTCTAAGGTTCAATTTTAGACCAACTTCAAAAAGATCAAGACAATGATTTATTTTAAATCCAAATTGAAAGCAACTTGTTCTAAAACAAAAAATAAAATTAGGAAAGTAATTCCATCAAGTTTTTGCCATAATCATTAAAAAATGCTTTTCCAAGTTCAAGTCCCCACTTTCTGATTTAAATTTGTCATTATTTGATTCCTAGGTGAGAGCAACCACCATCATTTCCCGACACCACCTACAAACATTACTAAGTTATCAAAAATTAGAAATATGAGAAATAAATGATAACTTAACATAATAAATGCAAATTTTTATATAATAAGTGTCTCAAAAAGAAACAATCTTTGGAAACAAGCTTTGGTTTTAGATTTAATGAACAAAATAGAGATAGCTTGTATCTGAATGAGCACACTAATTTTCCATGTGACAATTTTGATACTCTACATGTAGTTTATAGATATAGGTAAATAATATTCATCAAAGCTTTTTAGAATCTGAATGTAATCAAAGAGACAAAAAAGAGAAAAGAAACCTTCTTAAGCAAACCCAATAGTCTAGCACTCAAACATAAAATCACATGGAATATTGATTCGTAACATCAAAAGGTTGGAAAAGCATCATATGAAGAGAACCAAAAAATTTCCACAAAATTGACTTGCAATTCGCCAACATAAACAAGAAACAAGTTTACCAACTTAATGTGTACTTCCATGCATTAAATCTATCAACCAATGGTAGATGAAGAATATCACTTGTTCTGATTTTCTCAATCTTCGAGCTTGAGATAAGCATATATTTTCCAAGTTAGGCTGGTCGAAAAAGATTGATTTGGTAGAATAAATCATAAGTCTGACATCGATAGTGATAGGAAACTACAAAACAATTGTCTTTTCATAAAAATAATGACAGCGAGATAAGAATTCTAGATGGTGTTAAGTAAAAATACTGTAGGTCATTTGCCTCCTACAATGGAAATTTAATGAATAAGCATTGAACCTAGGTGTGGTGTATCGACTTGCAGTTGTAATGATTAGATTGGTAGGCATTGTTCCCCATCATTTTTTCCATGCTCACTTCACTTTCCATGGCCATCAAGCTGTCCTTGGACTTCTCATCGCCCATGCTGGCCGTTCAAGACTAGCTCACCAAACTATCAAACATTCTTCATTTGCATCCTCGCATCCTTCCCACTACGTATAGATAATGTGAGCTCATTGAATTCAAAAATTTCTATTGCAAAAGATAGGCTTAAAAAGTCAAGTGATGGTAGGGGGTTTGAGAACACGCCAAGTTTTTTAGGAAGGACACATCACTTTAATACTAATAGCAGCAATAAATACAACCTATCCAATTTATCATTTAGCAGAAGGTCTTGAACACATGTAAAAAATGCAATCACTATTGGTAGCAGCTCCAAACTCGTCCATGCATAGAAGATATTTGTGTATACCATAGAATATTTTGTGCTTTCCTACTATCCCTAACGTGACAACAGTCTTCTCCTATCATTCTTCATAGCTCTCAAATGACATTAATCGGATAAACAAAAAATAGATCTATTGAGAAGTCCCTAGAAAATTTTAAGGAAATTCCATTGGGGTACAAAGTTGTGGTGTAAAGTTTATTCAAAAGGCTGCTTACATGCAAATGGCAGGTGTAAAGCCCAATTCCTAGAACATTTCAAAGTTGTCACTCTGCCACAAGAAAAATCTGCGGGCTTATACAAATAATGTATGTGGGGCAAGTAGATGTGTGGACCTGGGATTAGACTCTCTTTGTCTCTCATCAATACTCATTTCACCTAAATGTCTTTTGAGGGGCTTTCAAACTTAACGCAGCTAGCAGATGCAAAGCCACACCTGGGCCTGTGCATATATATTGGAAGGATGCTGGATTGCTACTCTCATGACACACAAATCATTAAAGTTGATATTTATTAGGGAAGGCATTTTAATCATAAGCCAAATTTCTTATATTATTCTTGTTGTTTGTTTGCTTTCCTTTAGCAGGGAAGGCATTCCAACAGGTTGCAAGCTTTTGAGGGATGACAATCTATGATTAAGATGGGAAACCAGTCATACTTAAGAGCTGGTGGGGGGATTGAATGGTTGATAAGGAAACAATTTAATGTCTTTTTATTTGACTTTATTCATTCTAGCTGTCACCTATCTTTCAGCTAATAGTACTTGATCTTAGCTCTAAATGGAGAACATTTAAAATCGAATATAGAGAAAATCCATTAATGGTGGAGAGGCACGCCTAATGATCTTTTATTTTTTTTAGAAAGAATACCAAATACATACTCCTCGTTGATGAGCTTTCAAATCACGAGTCCTAGAGCTCCCATCTTTTGTTGTAGCTTTGATCTGCAAGTTTGTGCACTATAAAAATAGGTCAAAGATTGATTCCAGAAATAGCCACTTTGTAAAAAAAAAAAGGATCATAGTCTAATGCAAAAATAATGGCTTAAGTCTACTAATCATAAACTTCACCTAGGCTTTTAGAATATGCCTTGCAAATTGGTTGAGTATGGTATTGGCTTGTATCAGGAATATTGAGTAACTGCCTCCTATGGTTTAGCTGCTTCTTGTGGATTTTTAGAATATCTAGTTACTCAATATTCTTGACATATCACCATCTTCCTTTGGTAATCTATTCACAACACCTAGAAATGAGAAGGATGTGAGGGTGGAAATGAGGAATAAATCAGAGGGAGATGTGAGCTTTAGTAAAACCACAGTTGGGAACACTTAATATTGCCATAAACAAAGTCTGGCTACAAATGATCCTGACTAACACATGTTGTTCCACCTGACAAAGTTGGTTGGATTATCTAGATGGGCAGGTACAATGACAATGGATGAAAATACAACAGTAGAAATTTAGATTTTCATACACTCCCACTAAAAGAAAATGCAAAGACTATCACACAGAAAATTTCAAATTTTATATGATTGGTAAAACATGGACAATGAATGACCAAAATATATGCCTTCCTCACATTTCTATTTTGGAAACCATTAGTATAAAATGATAAAAAAATTCCTACTTTTATCAAATAAAGTACAAAGAAATTCCCAAAGTACTGGTGAAGTAGATTCAATAGTGAAGTAGATATGAATGTCCAAAGCAAATGTGTATCAAGAAATAAAATTGGATGTTAAGGCTCAAACAAAATTCCTAATGAAATGGAAACCCGATAGCCCTCCTTCTAGCACCATAATGTGGATGTGAAAATATGCATATGGTTAGTTTAAAACAAAGCAACATTTCAACATCCCTATGAAATAATGAAACATGTCAATCATGTAATAAAATGAAACAATGGAAACTAAACAAAGCATATAAAAGACATGATCCAACTCTATATCATAGTGGATTGGTTCTATTGTAGAAAATAGCCCTTTCCCAATCCTTGATTAAGCTTGATGTTAATATGCTATGAAGATTATATAGATTGCTAAGATATGGAGTGGATGAACAAAATTAGTTCTCGGTTTAAGAGAGTGACTTTGTAAGAGATGTAGATGATCTTGTGGATATTTTGTGGAGGATTTGCTTGAAGAAAGAAGCCTTCATTTATAGATTTTCTTGATGAGAGATTGGCCAAATGGATGAATGTGGGACTAAAGATCCACCAATGAGAAGAGACCACTTGTCATCTTATGAGTGGTTGATACATGAGCAAGATTTGGGAAATGTGCCCAAGAGGGGGGAAATTTCAAATTCAAATTTGAGAGTTATTGCTGAGTTTGACTTGCAAGGGACATGTGAGAGCCATGTAAGAGCTCATAAATGAATTGTTGGATGTAAATTTCAGCTTGTTTTTGAATTCAAATTCTAGGGAATATGCCATGTTGAGTGAAAATTATGTTTTAATAAATTAATAAATTGATTTATTGGTGCAAGTGACAAAATCTAGAGAATGCAAGTGGGTAAGATTAGCATTTAATCATGGTTAGATTAGTTTAATGATGATTAGGATGATTTGACCAATTTGACTTGATTTAGGGATTTAAATCAAATCAAAGAGAGAAATATGAATTGGATTTCAATTAAATAAAGTCTTGATTAATTTAATTAAAGGGATGAGGATAGAATCAAGTTTGATTTATTTGATTTAAGCTGATGACTTTAGGAGATTGATAAATAAACTTGATTTATTTGTTGAATGGAATATGATTATGCATAATGCTAATTTTACGTGTCTACACAAGTAACCTTAGCATGAAATTTTGGTCAGTAACACCATGCACAAAACACACATTTTCCACATCTTGCAGGTGTTTGGATGGTGTTTTCAAGCCTTCCTCAGTGTATTTTGGTATAACTTTTAAAGAAGAGGCCAGGATAGCGGCCCAAATGGAGGGTGTTACTGGTGCTATAAGAGGACTTTAGACATCACATGCTGCATATTTTTGTTAGAAATCAACAACATGGCCGGTGGAGGGATCAAAACGTTCATCGAGCAAGTTTTAGTTCATACTATTACTAGTGGTGGCACTAGCAGGCCAGGGTTATTCACTGTTTGGGATCTAATAACGTGCCAATGGCTCATAAACCCGCTTTAGATTTATATACATTTAAGCAGTCCCACTTGGCATTCCAGAAAAAGAAATTGTTGATGTTTAAAAATGCCAAGCAACAGCCTCATGGGAAACTCAGTTAATGGGGGGACCAATTGCATTAAACTGAGTGACCTCTAGGTTTTTAAAGAAGTTGACTCCTATATTTGGGGGTTTGGAATGGGAAAAGGAAATAGATAAATAAAATAAAGATATAACCTAAGGTGATGTGCCAAGATGTAGGTGTGAGCAAGGTAAATCTTTCTTTCAAATGAGATTTAAGGGCCCATTCAACAATTTGCATGTCCAGAAATAACAAATAACATAGATGAAAAGCCTAAAAAGTTTATCAAATAACATAAAACAACATCCATACACATTTACTCAAAAGAAGAGTCTAAGAAATGATCTGAATCAGCAAACTTATATTGAAATTATAGAAGTTTTGCAAATAAACTACTCAGTGCAATAACAACACAGTATAATTTCTTGTCAATTAGCTAAGAAATAGAAAGGTCAAACAATAATGGCACAATCTATGAATCTTAATACAATAATCTAAAACAATACAAAGTCTTAGTGTCTTTCCACAATTTTCTATGTATTCTTGAAACTCTCAACCCTTTTTTAAAGAGCCAAAGTAGTATATATAGAGAAGCATCCCACCGCCTAGGAGCTAGTAATAGAAAAGATTCCTTGGCATGAGCAATGATGTCCATCACAATGATTTCCCATGGCCGTTGTAGTAGAAAAGATTATAAAGCACAGAATGCAATTGCCTTCAAACTAGATGCACCCCTTGCAAATGATGACTGTGGTTCCAGTGTGGAAGTAATAAAATTCTCATGTAGACACATTTCAATTGCCCATAGAGTTGGTTAGGACACATGGCGACAAGGCAGGAATTGTTGTGCATTCTTCCCTTCCTTGCAATGAAACTCCTTGCAGAGAAGAAACATGGAGGATCCTTCATTTTGAGCACTGAGTGTGGGGTCTGCCAAAAGGTGCTTGCAAAATGATGCTACATGGCATGTGAGCGGAGCTTGGTAGAGAAGAAAAGGGGAGCACACTCTCAAAGGCCCACTCTGCTGACACATGGAGACATGGCAGGGCTCAAAAAAGAAGCAAGGGAGGAAACCTTTGCAAGGAGAATGTGGCAAACATGTGGAGCAAGTGGGCAAGACTCTTCAAAAAGGGGCCATAGATATCCAAAAATATGAGGTGTGGGCGGGGCCAATCAAAACAATATATCAACCTAAAGGTAGCTCAAGGGATTTTCAATCCACAAAACCTACACCACTAGAAAGAGAAAAACTAGGTTTTTGATGATATCTCATTTTCTTGATTTCGACACTATATTCCCAAGTTATGCCAAAAAGAAAAAAATTGCTCCTTTAGGGAAAATGAGGGCTAGGATGGGGCTTGAGAGTTGCCATACAAATGGTGTCATGTTGACATCAACACGATGTTAGCATGGAGTATTCTAGGAATATTCCTAGCCACCTAAAAAAGGTTTGATTCTCTATGAGAAAAGCCCTCGATAGAAAGTCTTGTATGCTTAGAATATTTTTGAGAGAATATTCTCCTCTTTCATTAGGTCCTCAGATTTCTTTTTTTGGCTATCGAGGAAGCCGTTGGATTTCAAAAAAGTGGTAGAAGTTGAGGTTGTTGATTAGAAAAGTTGAAGTTGTTGGGTGATGATGTTTAAGCCCCCATGGCTGCTAGCAGGGGTTGATGGCCTCGCCAGTGGGACCAAGTGGGCCCTGCCTTGTGGTAGGCTATAACCATCAATAGGGTACTATGTACCTTGCATCAACATGAATTTTTTTATACCCTTTTTCTTTTATTTTTTACTTTTTGAGACCTACAATATTTTTTTTATTTTTGAGGAAAATTAAAAAGGCCAAAATGAATAGGAATACTTGCGATTCATTTTTACAGGGGTACACAGACCTAGATGGTACCATCGTATAGATTTGTACAATGGTACATATTTTCTTCGGATCTATGTAGCCACTATTTTTTTTTCTTTTTTTCAACTACTTGGATTTGAGCGATTCAATATGCATTCCTTATGTTTTCGATTGTTCTAGATGCAATGGTGATGCCCGTTTCACACTAGGATGAGTTGATTTTTATCTCAAGATCGTATCTCTTAGAATTCAAATAAGAAGTCACAGACCTAGTGCTTTGATACCATGTTGGAGTTGATAGTATACCACCATAGCTCCTAGTGATCCTTTGTAACCAAAATTATTATCACACATGAGAGAACAAAGCAATGATCATGCTATGTAACCAAGAGATAAAAGATTGATCTACAAAAGCATCTAATATACCTTCTATATTGAATGCATAAATGTGAATTATTGATTACAATGAAAGTGCATGCTTATAAAAGTATAAAAAAGAAAACCCTAGATGAAGATCACATTAGATTATGAAAAATTCCCTAATCTCATGCAATTAGACAACTAGACCTATAATTAGCCTAATCTAACAATTAAAAAAACTTGTAAGTTTAGCTTAAGTAATTAAAGTAATAAGAGACTTAATAATTAACTAATGATTAATTAATTATTAAGTGATTATCTTAATTACTAGCTTTGTGGTTTAAAATTTTGACAAAAGAAAGTGTTGAAAGGTGGAATTTTTTTTTCTTTCTCCACCCTTAATGGTTTAGGGCCTAGAAAGGACAACTTTCACTAACTTTCACTCAAGAACAAACCCTTGAGATCTCTTTGCAAAGGAGAAATAAATTTTGCAAGAGGGTAGTTCTAGGGACTAGATATGATCTAATGAGGGTTCACCACCAATTTTAGACTTGGAAAAGATAATGAAATGCAAGATGAAATGTAAAACCATAGTTGATGCAAACTAACACTAAAAGACCTAGAAAGATGAATGAAATGCAATAGAAAATTGCAAAACAAAAAGTGTGCACCTGGGAAATTGTAGATGGTTGAATGGAGGTCTGAATAACTAGAAATTCTATCTTTATTACTGACTAGGACTCATTCACCAAGCTAGATGAATCAATCTTGTTTCTGGGAAATTGTGTAGGAACAGGTGTTTGTCAAAAGGGTATCTAGATCTGTAAAATCCTAAAAATGTACTGGAACTGGGACTCATTCACTAGAAGTGGAAAATTAGTCTAGTTTGGATTTTTTGTAACTTTAAAAGTTGATCCTACTCTTCTCTATCTACTCTATCCTTCTTGATTGGTTTCTAAATCTGAATCTCCAATTTGTAACCTGCAGGTCTTGTCCAATGCTCTCCAAGGCTTGATGATAACTTTGAACAATTTGCAACTTCTCTCCAATCTTTCTCCTTAGGAAATATGCAACCTAACCCTACAAATCACACACAAATGAGAGGGAAAAACGTTGTTAGGTTAGTGGATAGTGGTTTTCCTTGGTCAAACCCCTTGTTGGTAATTAAACCTTGAAATGAAAGCAAATATGAATGGAGAATGATGAATGCACAAATAATAATGTTGTAACTCACCACACCCTAGCAATAAGGTGATGCAAATATGTTTGAAATGGCTACAATGGATGTGTTTCTTGACTCTTGGTTGAATGTTGTTGATCTTGTTTGAAACACTTGCTTGAATCATAAACTCTACATCACAATTGTTAGCACAATAATAAACATGATGGATGATATCATTGGCATGATGATTGACACTTGAATAATGCTCTAAAATTCTTGATAATCTACCCTTTAATGCTCTTGAATTCTCTTGTGAATGCTTAATGATCTCTTGAATACTAGGTGTGAATATGAGTGAACGAACCTTGTATTTATACTCAATTATGCAAGAATTCCAAAAATTACAACACTACAAGCCGACAACAGAACTAAGAGAATAAAATCCTACCAAAAAATTGAATAAAATTTGATTTTAGGCCACACAGGACTCATTCGCCCAAGGTGGTGAATGAGTTCCATTAGGCATAATGTATGGGACCAAAAAGAAAAAGTGCTTAGAAATGTGTGAAAACCGGTTTGAGGCTAGAATATCTAGGTGGGACCCATTCACCCAAGGTAGCAAATGAGTCCAAATCACTAAATCTAGGCCACACAAGCTAGAAACACCTGAATTATGATTGGTTACTTATTGGTGTCGGGATTATCCTTGAAAATATGCAATAAATGAGGTCCATGGATGCAAAATAGGGCCAATTAGAGCATAAGAAATCCCAATTATTAATGACAACCTTAGAAAAGTGTGAAAGTGTGTTACAATACTGTAAAAAAATTTAGAATAAGCAAGACTAATGTTGAAAAGAGGTTTATTAGGTGTAAATAATTAAGAAGACCTTAGAAAAGTGTGAAAGTGAGTTACAACACTTCACAACACTTTAGCAAGGTACCATTTAAAATCCATTAGTTCACAAGGGCCTAAGACCTAATGTGAATGTGTCAACCACATTACAACACTAAATCAAGGCAACATTAAGCCAAAATCCACAAGTCAGGCCCGAACAAGTGTGAAAATTTCCCTAACAACATTTTTCGACACTACAAGTGTACAAATGTATGATCCTATTTTTAGAACATAGAAGTTACTACAGATGTTTCTAGAGATTGAAGAGTGAAGATTGTGATGTTACAGTCAGGAAAGTTCAAAAAAATGTTTTGTATTTCTATATAGTTGATGTTGTCTTGCAGTTTGGATGATGAGCTTAATTTATCTATTTTTTTCCTCATTTCAAGTTTTAGGTGTTATGGTGTATCACAAGTTAGGTTTCCAATGTTCTATCTCAAACATTTTTTTTTTGGATTTTCCAGAGTTGTTGGGCTCTACGATTTTTTTCTTGTGCTAGCATAAAGTAGCATGAAGTTGTAAAGGAAGTGCATGTGAATGCATTTGAATATCATATAATGATTGTAATGTGATATAAATGATGTTATCTAGTATCTCTAGTATTTTTTGTGGTCTGGAGTTAATATTTAGAGGGTTAAGTGTTTGTTGGGTCAACTTTATATATTGAGTTGTTTTTGCCAATTTTTTTTGTTGCGTCCACCAACATGGGATTATGTGCTAAGGTAAAATAGGTCTTGCTTATCTCTTGGCTTGGACCACATTAAATTCCCTCTTGTCATAGATGTTTTGAAGTTGACTCATTATGGATGTTGCATGTTTCATGTCATATGTCTCATATTAGTCGACAAGGAATTTTTTTTTTATGCTTGTGAAGGATATATATGGAAGATCAAGTTTGTTTCAAGGTATGAGTTGAATGTTCAATGTGTGATTAATGTAATATGCCAAAATCAGTGCATTGAAGGTGGAAGAATGTGTGATTGAGTGAGTATGCAAAGAAGTATATAAGATATGCTAAAGGTAGTGAGCCAAAAGCGATGGTATAAGTGTGAGTGTTGAATGTAGTGAGATGAAGGCAGGAGACTTTGTTAAGCAAAGGAGTTGAAGAGTGTGTGTCAAAAGTAGTGAGCTGAAGGAAAAAAAGTTTTTTGTGTGAGTGAGTGTTGAAGGTAGTGAGCTGAAGGAAATAGTGTAGGTGAGGAAGTGTGTTGAAGGAAGTGAACTAGAGGTAGTAGAGATAGTTAAGAAATTTTTTTAAGGTGATGGTTGATCACCTAGATTCATCATGTGTTTTATGCTGAGGTTGTAGCCTCTCTTTGTAAGTGTTGTATTCTGGAGGGAGCTATAAAATTTCTTTGGTTGAAGCTATACAACCTATTATAAAACTCATTTGATTTTTTGAGGCTATATTTGTATAGTAGTTCCAAGAAACTAAATCTCACCATGGTTTCCACATAAATCTAGTGTTATGGTTGTACACTTGTGTTTTTGATATACATTTGATGATCTATTAGTTTAAAGCAATAAGAATTTATGTGATTAAAATTGAATTGGATTAATTATGGTATATACTTATTCATTCCCCCTCTTAGTATATCATTGTGTTCTAATAATTGGTATCAGAGTTGAGTTCCTTGGTGCAACCTAACAACTTAAGTTAGATCTTGGTTTAGAACACATGGCTCAGAAGGAGTCCTCCAAATCAACACTATTTTATGGAACAAACTATGCCTTATGGAGCGTGAGGATGGAAGCATACCTTACTTCGATAGGGTATGATGTTTGGAGAGTTGTAAAGGATGATTATGTTGAACTTGATCATCCTATTATTGATGATAATCAAAAGAAGACTCATTAGAACAATGCTAAATCAAAGAATTCCATCTTGAGTGGTTTAACAAATTCTAAATTTGTGAAGGTGGTACAATGCAAGAAAACCAAGGAGATATGAGATAAGCTCAAAAAATCTCTATGAAGGAAATGATAGTGTGAAGAAAGCAAAGTTGCAATATTACAGATTATTTTGTAAGATTCTGAAGATGAAAGAAGAGGAAACCATAGCCAGATATTCGCTTTAGGTAGATGGAGCATACAATGGAATAAAAGGACTTGGTGAAGATATAACTAACTCAGTGGTTGTAAAGAAAGTTTTGAGAACTCTCCCTCACCAGTTTGATTCAAAGGTCTCTAAAATTGAAGAAGCCAAATATCTAACAAAGCTTACAATGGAGGAGTTGTTTGGGTTCGTCACTACTTATGAGATGAGAAATTAGGTTGGTTCACACTATGACTTTGAGGAAGAAGAGAACTTTGTGAGAAATATTAAGAAGGGTTCAAGAATGTATAAAGGTAAATTACCTTTCAAATGTTTTAATTGTGGAAAACTTGGTCATTATGCTTATGAATTTCCTTTTGGAGAAAATAAAAGTAGCAACAATGGTTTCAAGAGAAACAATTTTAGGAGGAATATTCTTTCCAAAGAAGATTATTGCTGCTTAGAAGATGCAAATCACTACTCATCATATGATGATGGAGAAAAATCACTATTCATGGCCACTATGATCTTTGAAAGTTCAAACATGTAACAACCACGTCAAAAAGATTTAATAATGTCAAATACACTATTTTTTTTGGAAATTAAAATTTTAGATAAGAACAATTTTCCACAACACATTAAAGAAAACTTAGGATGAAATTGAATCCGACTATTATTTTCCAACCTTTTGTAATGATGCATGCATCAAGTAAAAAATTTCTCACTACCCAACCATATTGGTGTCATGAAGCCACATGGACTCTACCAAACCCTTGAGCAAGAAGGGACTAACAATAAAATTAGTATTTATTATTAATAGTCCTAATAACTAAATAATGAGTTGGTGGGTATGCAACCCTTTCTAGGGTCTAATTACCCCAGACAGTTCTTCGTCGGTTTCCACCCACTCAGGTGCAACAACATTTATAATTCCTCTTTCCAAAACTTGATATAAGATGGAAAATTCTTGTAGCTAGAATCTATCAGTGTCAAACATTGGTTTCAAGAAATAAGGTAGCACCTAATTAGGCTACCGATGGTTTGGAATCCATTTTCTTATCACCAAGACCTTACAACAAAATTCTAATTGCAAGGGTATTATTTAAGAGCAAGGATCATAATTGAACTTTTCAAAAAATTGAGCATTAGTTGTAGCAACAAAATAAGGTTGCCTTTTAATGAACATTAGGATGAACTCCATTTTTTGTTCACCAAGATCCCTTATAGGTGTGGTGAGAGAATATGATGGAGATCTAGTCCCAATGTTATAATTAAGAATACTATAAAACATATTGCACAAAATTTTCATAATCAAAAGCTAGATGAAGATAATTAAATTAGATAAAGTATATATATATCAAATAAACATACACAAATTATCATATTCAAATCCCAAAAAATGATGGGTACCTTCATGTCTATTATCAATATGTCCTCATGGCTAGATCAGAAGATCAAAAGATTAGGAATGTAGATACAATAGATAGATAAATAAAGAAGTGCAATGTAAATAATTGTAAGAGAGGGGGACCACATTGTGCAAGACCCTAGGTCATGGAGGGTCAAGACACGAGAGGCTTCCTTAACTTACCTCAACTAAGTGTATTGTTTAGAGTGTGTAAGGTGAGGGTAACAAGGACCGTAGGGCCTCTCAGCTACTCAACATGCCCGAAATGCAAAAAGAGGCTAGGCGAGCTAGTTTCTAGGTTTAACACTTCATCTCAGAAAGCTCTCTGTCTAAGGACCGAAGCGTGGACTTTGGATGACAGCATGGCACGCTGGCATCTCAAAAGTGTGTTGTCGTCTATACAGCCAGACAATAATAAAAATGAGGTTAAGTCACTAAAAACTAGCTAACGGTCCACCAAGCTAACTAAAGGGCCAAAATGACATAACTAAGTAAATTATATAATCTCTGATATGATAAAGTAAATAAACAAGAGTGATAAAAATGAGGAGAATCTCACCAATGAACTCATTTTCCAGTTGATTCTCCAAGAGCTCGCACACCTACACACAACAAGAAGGGAAAATGTTGGGTGGCTATATAGGGGATTGCCTTAGTCAGACCCCCGTTTAGGTGTTTCCACGTCCATGTATAGACAAAGGAATGAGATAAAGAAGCAATGTAATGAAAACACAAACACTACAATGTAGTACTATGCTACTCACCAAATGATAGAGGAGAGGAGAGGGAAGCTTACCACCTCCACCAAGAGCACTCAAGGCTCTTTAGGGGAGAAATGAGAGGAGCTCAAGCCTCTATTGTGTATGGTGTGTTCTCAAACATGCTCTACTGAGTTGATGGAGTGTGATGTTTCTGCAATAAAATTCTTGGAATGCTTGAAGTGAGTGAAATTGAGCTTGTGGAGTGATGTGATAGCTTAATCTGTTCAAGAGTTGAAGTGAAGTTGTGTAGATTTGAAGAGCTGGAATGCAAAATGGAAGAGTGAAAATGAAGAAATAAAGATGAAAATGGCCATATTGGGGTCGGTTGGCCGAAGGAGGCATTACAACTTCACTACCAATGGGAAGAGTAACGCCTCTGCTAGCTCAACCATAGGAATCTTCTAGGGACGTAAGTGCACCGAGTGAGCATCTCCAAAAAAAATTCCTCCACCGACACACAAAATAGGCTCCACATGGACTGCCAACAGTAGGCTTAAGTAAATTTAAGCCTCCAACTTTGGTTTTCTAAAGTGTATAAAGGAAAAAAAGGGGAATTTCGCCTAGGGTGCAAATTCGCTCTTATACAATAATACCGGTGAGAACAACTATCCTTTAGTGAAAGATAATTTATTTATTTCTAATCAAATATTAATTTTATGGTATCATCTTATACTCCATACTATATTCTACTGCAATGATAGAATGTACAAGAAATTTATGCACTATTACCTTAAATAATGATGTGTAATACAAATAAGATCAAATATCTATTAACAAGATAATTATTCAATTCAAACTAATAATTATATACCTAAGATACCATATTTTGACCCATTCCAATCTCCAAGTTGCACAATAAAATGTATAGAGAAAATACTCACTAAATCCCTTTTAAAAGAAAGTAATCTACCAATTATAGAAATTAGAATATACAAAAAAAAAAACTTAAAGCACTTAAGTATCACTAATCTTTCCATTACTTAATGATTGGGAGAAAATATTTATCCAAATTCAAATCTATTTAGTACAATTACTTGTGAAAAATAACACCAATATGATTTAAGAATCTACAACTTTTTTCTTAAAATCATATTTAAGGTAAAAGTATCTCATTTCCAAATTCTAACTATATCACCAATTTTCATTAGGAATTATTCATTAAATCAAATAAAGAGAGAATACATCACAACATTTTTAATTCCTATAACACTAAATGAAAAGGATTCAGTTGGATAACCATTAGCAGAGAATGTATATGTTGGTCTTTGCAATGTTTTGTCATTGATGCCAAAAGTTATTGGTGTGGTAGACTTACATCATAAGTTATTGAATTTGGTGTGATCATGAGATTAGACATTATGGAGATAGGTATGAGGAAAACTTACATCATAAGTTATTGAATGGAGCTATATATAAGATTGTTGAAAATAATAATGGTTTGATGTTGCGATGCTACAATGCTGATTGGAATTCATAAGAAGTTGGGTTTCAATATTTCCATTGCTATTAAGGTTGGTTCTTCAAGGTTACAATGCAAAGTTTGGTTCTAGTTGAAATCAGTTTGTTCTTGATGTCAAAAGATTGGTGAAAAATTATACATTGAATTCATCAGTGTTGCATTCATAGTATTCATCACTATGGCATTCATGGTATTCATGGCTTTGATCTAGCTTTGATCATGTTATGGCATCATTATGTTAGTCATGGTTTTGATCAGTTACAATGATTGGCTCTGATTTGTGGCCTTGTTCAGTTATACTAGTTTTCAGTTTCTTTTAGATTTCATGTATTTGATGATAGGTACTTTAGTATTGGCTTTGATACTAATATCTATCATTGATGCAGGAGCATCCAGTGGTGTAAGGGCAATCTTGCATCACCCAAAAATAGTTAAATTTCAAGTTTCTCAATTTTTAGATTTTTTTGCATTTTTGGATACCCTTTTTGTTATAATGAAATTCCCAATTTATGGTTTTTATTTTCTATTCCTGGGTGGAAAGATATTGCAATTTTAGTTTCCCATATTTGCACCTGAAAATCTTCTGAGTTAGATTTGAGGCACTTAGACTTCCTGTATCAGCCCCAAAACTTACCAAAATTGGCATAGAAAATTTTGAGCACGTTGTTGACTTTGTGATCTTTCCAACGGTTCAAACGGTTCGCGAATCGGAGTCCCGGATCAAAAGTTATGGCCCCAGGAAGTTGGCACAATTTCTAGAAGATACAATTGCAAATGTTCTTTTGATATTTGAACTTCAAGTTGTAATTTTTTGGCGCCAAACTACCTAAACTCAAAATTTTAATATTTTTTTGGCTCCAAACTAAAGAGGAGCTCTATTTATGGGCAGGTTTCTAATTTTTGGGTAACTTTTTGGGGACAAGCTCGCATATTGCGAAAGGGTTATTCTGTAGATGTTTGTAACTTGCATGTGTTGTAGAACTTGGGCATTTGAGATCCTCTACATGTAAGAAGTTCCATTTTCTGAATAATAAAACTATTCTCTTGTTTGTGGGTTATTTTCTAAGTCTCATGCTACACCCTCATCAAGTGGTATCAGATCAAGGTTTTTTTGAGCATGTGGACAGATCGTTGATCGTGAGGTAGTTCGTACTAGGACTGTGGTTGTGGGTTGAGGTCAAGAAAGATTCCTCCAAGAGTGATGCCTAGTAGGCATGGTGGTGCCAAAGGTAGTCGAGGTGGCAAAAATGCTGGTGGAAGAGATGCACTGGCAGCCCTCCAAAGACAGATTGATGCATTACAAGAGCAGGTGAGGAGAGGGTTAAACCTGAGGGAGGAAAGTGAGGATGAAGGAGAGGAAGAAGGTTCAAATGCAGAAGAGGAAGAAGAAGAAATTGATCAAGACCAAATGCGGCTAATAAGGGCCATCTCAAAGATCGGGAAAAGACCTAGAGCAAAAGTCCCCAGTTATTCTAGAAGTCTGAACCCAAAAGAGTTGATCGACTGGATCAATGAGCTAGAAGAATATTTTGAGTATGAGGAAATAGAAGACCCAGATCGGTTTAAGTTTACAAAAATGAAGCTAAAGGGCCATCCCAATATTTGGTGGAAATAGGTCCAGTTGGAAAGAAATTGAAGAGGAAAAGGAAATATCACTAGATGGGATCGCATGGTAGAGAAACTGAAGAAGCAGTTCATACCAGTGGACTATGAGTTAGATCTGTTGAAGAAATTGCAAGGGTTGAAGCAAGGAAGTAGGTCTGTGAAAGAATATACTAAATATTTTCACAAGATAATCATCAGAACGGGCCACACAGAGGCCAACAAGGAGAAGGTAGCCCGATATCTTAATGGGTTACGACCAAGCATTCAGGAGGAGTTAAGCCTAGTCACAGTGACCACCATTGAGGATGTGTATTAGTTTTCTCTGAAGGTGGAAGAGAAGCTAAACAAAAGATTTGATGGCAAGCAAAAAGGATGAGGACGTCAAAGTGGAAGGGGCAGTGGAAGACCTTCAGGAAGCCGAAATGATGATGAAAAGAAAACTGAAGATGTGGGTACCAGTCGAAGCCAAAGGAATGACAACTTCTACCACCCTTGTGATCAAAACAGTGGTGATCAAAGAGGTAGAGGACGAGGGAGATATGGACAAGGATCTGGAAGAGGTGGTTTCAATGGAACGTGTTTCTAGTGTGGTGAAGAAGGGCATCGAGCCTATGAATGTCCACACCACCAAGGAAGGGCAGACAAAAGGCCAGAAGGTCATGGAAGGGTTGCGCATGCAGATGAGGAGGCCCAATCTGAACATTCAGATGATGCTGAAAGGGGAGAATCCCTAGTGATTAGAAGAGCCCTGGTGACTAATGAAAAGGAACCAGAATATAGTAAGAATCTATTTCGCACAAGGTGAAAGTGTGAAAGAAAATGTTGTGATGTCATTATTGATAGTGAGAGCACTGATAATATGGTGTTAGAAGAGATGGTCACAAAGTTGAAGCTGGAGAGGGAAATGCACCTGCATCTGTATCAAATCGCCTGGTTGTAGAAAGACCACAAAGTTTTGGTCAATGAGTAGTGCCTACTAAAATTCAAGATTGGGAGCTACCATGATGAGGTACTCTGTGATATCATCCCCATGGATGCATGTCATATGTTGTTGGGGAGGTCATGGCAGTTCGATAGGTGAGCTATACATGATGGCCATGCAAACACTTATTCCTTGACAAAGGATGGGGTTCATCACAAGTTGAAACCCTTGAATGAGATCGAAGAAAAGGTATGCAGTAGTGCTAGAATTTCTTATGTAGATGGAAGAAAATTTTTAAAATGTATGAAGCATGAGCATGTGTGTTATGCATTGATTCCTAGAGTGAGTAAGGAGGATAGTGAGAAGGTTTCAGAAGAAGTTTTTGGGATGTTGGATGAGTTTCAAGATATTGTTTCTGATAATGTAGCTAAGGATTTACCACCAATAAGGAAGATCATTCATCAAATTGACTTGATTCCTAGAGCTAGTTTGTCAAATAAGGCAGCTCATAGAATGACTCCAGTAGAAAATGAGGAGTTGAATAGACAAGTTCAAGAGTTGTTGAGAAAGGGTTTGATACGGAAAATTTTGAGTCCATGTGCAGTACCTACAGTACTAGCACCAAAGAATGATGGGAAGTGGAGGATGTGTATAGATTCTTGAGCCATAAACAAGATAACAATCAAGTACAAATTTCCCCTGCCAAGGATGGATGACCTGATGGACTATTTTAGTGGAGCTTAGTACTTTACAAAGATTGATCTGAAGAGTGGATATCACCAAATTTGGATTCGAGAGGGAGATGAATGGAAGACTACCTTCAAGACCAAAGAGGGCCTGTACGAGTGGTTAGTCATATCTTTTGGGCTAACCAATGCACCAAGCACATTCATGTGGCTCATGAACGAGGTACTAAAAGAATTTCTGGGAAGTTTTGTTATTGTGTATTTAGATGATATTTTTATTTTTAGTAAGATGTTGGATGAGGATCTAATGCTTATTCAGAGAGCCTTTGAGAAGTTAAGAGAAGAGAAACTGTTGATTAATCTAAAGAAGTGCAGTTTTGTGAAAAGGGAGTTAGTGTACTTGGGGTTTGTTGTCTTAGCAGAAGGTCTCAAGATGGACCCAGAGAAGGTGAAGGCTATTCTAGAATGGCCTACCCCAAGAACGACTACCAAGGTGAGATCTTTCCATGGTTTGGGTAGTTTTTATAGAAAGTTCATTAGAAACTTCAGTAGTATTTGTGGACCCCTGACTAAAACAATGAGACAGGATAGAAAAGAATTCAAGTGGAGCAATGGAGCAGCAAAAAGTTTTGAACTATTGAAGCAAAAGGTGACAGAGCAACCTATTCTAGCCCTCCCAGATTTCAACAAGGTGTTTCAGGTGGATTGTGATGCCAGTGGTTGTGCCATTGGAGCAGTGTTGAGCCAAGAAGGTAAGCCCATTGCCTATTTCAGTGAAAAGTTAAATGATGCCAAGAGAAAGTATTTTGTATATGACCAAGAATTTTATGTAATAGTTCAAGCATTAAAGAAATGGAGACATTATTTGTTGCCGAAGAAATTTGTTCTATATGCTGATCATCATGCCTTGCAGTACCTAAATAGTCAGGGAAACTTAAATCAGAGGCATATGAAATGGGTAGAGTCTTTGCAGAGTTATACCTTTGTTTTGAAACATAGGAGTGGGAAGTTAAATAGGGTTGTAGATGCCTTAAGTAGGAGGCATACATTGATGACAAAGATGTAGATTGAAGTGGTTGGGTTCAATGAACTTAAGACACTGTATGCAGAAGATCCTGATTTTGCAGAGGCTTGGAAAGCTTGCAAGGAACCTGTTACAGTGGATAGGACAAGGTGGCTAGATTTCATAATCCAGGATGGCATGTTATTTAAGGAAAGTCAATTGTGTATCCTAAGGAGTTCCATGAGGGAGAACCTGATAAAGGAGAAGCATAGTGGAGGAATGGCAGGACATTTTGGTCGGGATAAAACCATTGCCATTATCAGTGAGCATTATTATTGGCCTCAGTTGGCACAGGATATGAAGAAGTTTGTACAAAGCTACAGGGTATGTTAGATTGCTAAAGGAGTGAGCCAGAATATAGGCTTATATCAGCCCTTACATGTACCAAAGAGGCCATGGGAGGATATAAGTATGGACTTTGTTCTTGGTTTGCCAAGGACACAACAAGGGAATGATTCAGTCTTTGTGGTGGTTGATAGGTTTTTGAAGATGGCACATTTCATTCCATGTCACAAGACCCATGATGCAGTCCACATTGCTAACTTGTTCTTCAAAGAGGTGGTGAGGCTACATGGTCTGCCAAAGAGTATTATTTCAGATCGTGACACGAAATTTGTGGGGTACTTTTGGAGGACCTTATGGAAGAAGCTGAAGATAGAGTTCAAGTTCAGTTTTGCACACCATCTACAAATAGATGGGTAGACAGAGGTTGTTAACGGGAGTCTGGGTAACCTACTGAGATGTTTGGTAGGAGATAAACCCAAGGGATGGGACTTGATCTTACCCTAGGTAGAATTTTCTTACAACAATTCTGTCAACAAAAGCACTAGTAGATCACCATTCCAAATTGTGTATGGAGGTAGCCCCAGAATAGCTCCAAAATTGAGGAAGATGGACCAAGAGAATAAAATAAGTGCTGAAGCTGAAGATTTTGTAAAACACATCAAGGATATACATGAGAAGGTAAGAGAACATATTAACAGGATGAATATGCAGTATAAGGCTAAGGTAGATCAGAAGAGGAGGCATAAAGAGTTTCAGATTGGTGATGAAGTGATGGTCCACTTGAAGAAAGAAAGGTTTCCAATGGGAACATATAACAAATTGAAGATGAAGAAGTTTGGTCCTTGTAAAATTTTGCAAAGGCATGATTCAGGGAATTCATATGAGGTAAAGTTGCTAGATGGATTCAACATTTCCCCTATGTTCAACATTTCAGATTTGATAGAGTATCATGAAGGTGGCACAGAGAAAATACCAATGATGGAGCAGTGTGGGATTCCAGCACCTACTTTAGAAAAGGAGGAGATTGAAGAAATCCTGGATAGTCATGTGGGAAGGAGTACCAGGAGCAGGTAGTATGAAGAATATCTGGTGAAATGGAAAGGAAGGCCTGTTGAAAATTCATCCTAGTTGCCTAAGGCAGGGGTTGACCATTTGGGTTTTCCTCCACCACCTGAGACATGATGGGGTCACTTCTCAAATTACCCTGGGTGTCTAATGCAGGAGCATCCAATGGTGTAAGGGCAATCTTGCATCACCCAAAAATAGTTATATTTCAAGTTTCTTAATTTTTAGATGTTTTTTATATTTTTGGATACCCTTTTCATCATAATGAAATTCCCAATTTATGGTTTCTATTTTTTATTCCTAGGTGGAAAGATATTGCAGTTTTAGTTTCCCAGATTTGCACCTGAAAATCTTTTGAGTTAGATCTGAGGCACTTAGATTTCCTGGATCAGCCCTAAAACTTACCAAAATCAGCATAGCATATTTGAGCGCGTTGTTGACTTTGTGATCTTTCCAATGGTTCAAACGGTTCACGAATCGGAGTCCTGGATCAAAAGTTATGGCCCCAGGAAGTTGGCGCACTTTCTAGAAGATACAATTGCAAATGTTATTTTGAAATTTGAACTTCAAGTTGTAATTTTTTGGCGCCAAACTGCCTAAACTCAAAATTTGAATGTTGTTTTGGCTCCAAACTAAAGAGGAGCTCTATTTATGGGCGGGTTTCAAATTTTTGGGTAACTTTTTGGGGACAAGCTCGCATATTGTGAAAGGGTTATTCTGTAGCTGTCTATAACTTGCATGTTTTGTAGAACTTGGGGATTTGAGATCCTCTACATGTAAGAAGTTCCATTTTCTAAATAATAAAACTATTCTCTTGTTTGTGGGTTATTTTCTAAGTCTTGGGCTGCGTCCTTATCAATCATGTTGTTCTCATAAGCAGGGATCTATCATTCCTTCTAATTCATACAAGGTTCAGGTATATGGTGGCTTATTTTTGACATATCTAGTTTATTGTTCTTGGATGACATGTTTCTCTCTTTAGGGATGAGCATTTGGTGTTGTTATTTTTAGAATTTCCATTTAAGTGATTTTGTGTCATCATACAGTGATCAATTTGTGGGAGATTGCATACCTCATTATTTAAAATGCTATGAATTCACATAAGTCATCTTTGATATATCTATATTATTGTCATATTCAAATTACAAAGGCATTGTCATAAGCACTATTCATATAACATAACATTATTTTTCACATAAGTTTATGACCACCACTAGTTGAAAGGAAATGTTTAAGTTTAAAGTCATATATTCATATGATTGTCGGCTTTTGATAATATTTTAAGTCATTAAAGAATAACTTAGACCGACTTGTATAAAGGCTAAGTCACATGAGTGACTGTCGGTTTGCATAAGTTATATCATTATTGGGTTTTCATATTATACTTTGGCATCGAGTATTTCACATTGAAATACAATGTGTTGTTCTTATTGTTGGGCCGATCATATTTTATATAATTCATTTGAACTTTATTGTTATCGTCTTGGGCATTGTTATTGGCTTGGGCATTGTTATCGGCTTAGGCATTGGGAGACTTGGATAGTCAAGGGTAGATAATGACACTGTGGTATTCATGACTCACGTGGACCATAATGAACATGTGGTTAGGTTGACTTGGTAGAAACAACATTATGGGTATCTCAGATTTCAAAAAGTATTCATCATGTTTTGGTTATCGGACTGCAAATGACCGTTTTGTTTGACTAAGGGCATTGCAAAGCTTATTAAAGAAGCTAGAATAGTTTTGTGAAACCCTAGCTGCTTGGAGCCAACATGGAAAAGAGAAGGAATGAAAGCTTGAAGCGTGGATGATCAGTTAGCTAGAAGTTCTATAAGGGTAATAAAATTAGTTTTTTTTGTTTGTATTCATAAAAAGGTAACATTGAGCCTTGTATACTTGAAGTAAAATCAGTTATTGGTGTTCTTTCTGTTGATGTTATGGCAACTTCAAGCTCATCCTTCCAACCATGTGAGAAGACATAAAATTGCATATAGCCTTTAGGCTATTTATTTTATTAAGATAATAAAGTGAAGAGCCACTTCACTTAGCAACATTATATTTTCACCTTGGCCGACCTTTGTATTTTTATCTTGGCTGACCTTCATTGTAATTCACAATAACATTTATTATTTGTAATTATCTTTTTCGTATGTGGCCAACCTAGATCTTGAAGAGATATGACCTCTCTATTGATATGTATTTATAAGAGCTCATTTCCACTCCATTCCACATTAGGAAAAAATTTTCATCCCTTCTTCACAAGTGCGAATTCTAATAGGAGTAGATTGCAAGTTCTCTAAGTGAAAATTGAAGGTTAAGTAAGAGAAGATTACTTGTTAGTTATTACAACCATTGCTAGTGTTGAATATTGGCCTTGTGGTTGGCCACATTGTAAAGTGTGTTATTGCCATTGCTTATACATATAAGAGAGATAATTGTTGTTGGGTTTTTCTCCCTCAAGTGGAGGGTTTTCCCAGGGTATCTATAGTGTTATTGTGTCTGATTTTGAATTAATTTTCTGGGCATTTCATCTGATCATAAAATTAACACTTTCAAATCTCGAAATTGTGATTAGGGAATAACAAAGAACTTCTTTCAAGATTCAGTTTTATTTATGCATCAAAACAAAGAAATTGTTGGTAAATCAGTTAATTGTTTCAAAGAAGTTTTCTCATTTTAAAATTTCTTTTAACAGGGTTTTTAATTAGAATTTTTGTAAAGCTGATTTTAAAAAAAGGGTTTTTATAAAACCCTAACTAAAATTGTCACGTCATTCAAAATTTTTGATAAGACAGTTATGGGATTTATTTTAAGAAAACCCTTATTGTGGTGGTTGGAAATTACTTGAAACTTGGATAGTTGTTCTAAGACAATCACATAATCCAACATTGTTTTTTTTTAAAATAGGGATATCATTTTGTATGTATATAAAATAGTTTTTGAACCAGGTGTGGATGATTGATGAGAAAGTGCTATCAAGCAAAATCTATTTATATGTATTTGAAATATTGAAAGGCAAATCACTATACTGATATACCTGATATTTTAAGGATTCTAATCTTCGTTTTGAATTCTTAAGGTATTGTGTATACTAGTCAGTTTTTTGTAAAAGGTTTTATTGGAACAAAGAAACCCTCTGAATCATTATTATTCAACATTCATAAAATGGTTGGTGCCCCTAAACTGTAAAGAGTTGGTGCTCTTGCAATGTTGGAGTTGGTGCTCTAAGTAATAAAAGGAATTATTCAAGTGGTTTTTTATACCCCATGAGGGTTTTTCCACTCCGAAAAACTATGTGTCATGTGTTGAAATTTGTGCAATTGTGTTTCAGCTCATGTGCTTAATTGTTTAAGTTTTCATTCTATCATATGTCAAAATAATTTCATGCAATTCTCTAATACATGTTTAATGTTTCATTCTAAAAGGGTTCAAAGTATAAATTTTAGTTTGTCATGAATGTATGTTGTTCGACCTGTTATAAAACAATGTTCAATCTGTCATAAAGTGCATAGAATCTTGTGAATCTAAAGCATTATACAGAGAATTGTTCAATCACTTTTATATGAAAAATTTATATTATGCTTTGAAAATGGTTGTCACTCAAAAAAAATCATTTTTTTTAAAGTTCTTTGATGTGTTGAAGTTCACTTAGTTGTTTTGAAAGTCATCATTTATATTTGCATTTACAAAAGTTAAATTTGCACATTATTCTAATTTACCCTCCCTCTTAGAGTAATTCATCTTCCAACAATTGGTATCAAAGCATAGGTTCCTGCATGAGGTTTCTTACGTAGGATTGATTCTAGTCTTGGAAGTTTTTCAATATGTCACAAGTTCGAGAAGGTATTTTTTTCTGTGAAAATATATCTGATTTCAATTGATGTTGGTGTAAAAAAAAAAAAAAACTAGACTTTTACATAAACCTAACCAATTTAAACTCAACCAGGTTCTTGATAAGAGGAGTACTATGGGTAAGTGCAAAAGAAATAGAAGTTAGAAGAAAAACACTATTGTCAAGTCTAATGAAGTTTTATCTCAAGCAATACCCCTACCCATTAATACAAAATGTGATCCTATAGTTGGTAAAGAAGAAGATCAAGTTTGGTAAGTGACTATGAACAAGAATTTAGTGAAAGAGAATATGAAGGTTATGAGTATGAGGTTCAATTGGAAGGAGAACTATTTGCTTCATTGGATGAAGTTAAAAGGTTTAAACAAGAAAATCATAAACTTAAGGTACAACTTCAAAAGAGTATTGATACTAATCAGACATTAAACCAAAACTATGATAAATTTGAAAAGATTATTGAATTTATGAAAGGTAAAATGGTTGATAGAAAAAGGAATGAAGAGGAACTGGAAGTCAAGTTAAAAGACAAGGATGAAGTGTGTAATAAACTAGAAAATGAGAATGCCTCATTAAAGAAATGTTCAGATAATGATTCCTTGTTAAAAGAACTAACTCTTAAAGATGATATGATTATTAGTCAGAAAATTGAAATTGAAGAATGTAAGAGGCTAGTAGATGTTGTAACGTCTAATTTGGAGATTAAAAAGATTGAATGTATAAAACTTGAAGGATAAGTAGTTGCATTAATAAAAGAGCTCGAAAGTGTCAAGGTTCAATTAGATAAAAATTAGAAATTTGATCATAGAACTAATCTATTGTATGAGATGATTGGCAAACAAAATCATTCTAAAGATCCTACATGAGTAGGATATGAAAATGGGAAAATTTCAAGAGTTCAAGATGAGTCTCAACATGAAATAGTATTTGGAACAAAAGATGGATAGAGTTAAGGTAAGGTAGACTCCTAAGAAGAAAATAGACTTGAACAATCAAGTTTTAGTGAAAAAAAGCAAAGTTGCTAATAGATTCACAGGTTTTTTATCCATGAAGAAATGTCAATCAACAAGGTATAATTATTTTCAATTCCATAGTTGCTACTATTCATGTCATGTTTATGGACATAGGGCTAGAGATTGTGAAAGATATGTCAGAAATGATTATAGTTTATCAAATCAGAATCGTGGCACTATATGTTATATCTATCACAAATTTGGTCATGTAGCAATTAACTATTGGTGGAATGATAAGAATTGTAATGAAAGTTCTTACAAAATTCCTAGAAGGAGTTATCATTCTTTTGGTTTAGATCATAATGTCATGTGTTTTATATGTAACTATCTTGGATATAGAGCTCAATCTTGTAGAAATCATTTGTTGAGGTCATCTAGACATAGAAAAAGGACAAATACCTTGACCAAGCAACAACAAGCAGATACCTTGGACAAGAAGAAGATAGGTGTTAATAAGATTTGGAGAATAAAGGAAAACTAGGAGAAGGATGGATTAAGTCTTGTGCATATTTCCCAAGTGATCTCTACTAGTGCATAAAGATAATCATGAAGTTAGGAGTTGTCAAATGTTTTATCTCTTACCCATGGAAGTTTAGAAGCTTGAACTTCTGAAAATTGTTAAAGCAATTCAAACCTAGATTTGAGGTGGGTTAACAACTGCATTCATAAGGATAATATACAGTACATGATTAGTTCATATTTTTGAATGTTATGACTGCAAGGTTTACTAACAGTGGATAATGGATAGCACAATTGTTTCCAATGTGACAAGATTATACTGTTGAAGTGTGATCCTTATTAAGGGTCAATGAAAAGTGTAGTAGATATGCATTGTGAATGTTTGACATCACAATCCAAAGAGATTATTTATACAAATTTTTTAAAGATTAATGATAGTATTGGTATAACAGCAATATCAACTTGTTTGGCACCTAAATATCTTGGACAGTGTGTGGTGACAATTTTTTTTTTATGCTTTCTGATCATGAAACTTGCACTTTGGTTTAAATGCTCATCATTGTTCAAATTTTATGCATTTTGGTTATTTTTTTTGCAATCAATCATGTCTATAGTGAACAGTTGCTAAATGGCAATGAGTAGTGTGACAATATTTTCTTTTACAACAGAGGAAATATGTGTGATGCAATAATAGTGGTTGGATAGCAATAAAATAATACTCTGGTATCTCAATTTTCTACTTCATTTGGTGTTGATATGTTGCTACAATAGTGATGTGATCTTGTTTATGCTTATGATGTCCATGCCAAGTAAGTGATAATGGGGGAGCAAGGCTAGTTGGTAAGAATATCTTGAGATTTTATTTTCACACAGTGTGTTGTAAGTGTAGATTCTTGTGATATTATAACAGATGTTGGATAATATCATGTTTTATAACAATCTTATGCTTGGAAGAGATTTGCAATAAGATTCTTGAGAATCTTGTTTGCTTTGTTATCTCACTTTGGGGGAGAAGCTCATAATTTCTTTGATGTTGTCAAAGTTGATGCCCTGGTACATGGTTATTCATGTTGGTAATATTGTGTTTACAGTTGGAAAGTTGATGTGGTCTAGATCATTATATGCTATTGGTTCTTGTTGCTTTCTGGACAGTAATATATTTTTGGTAGTGATCTACTTTGTTGCTCTATTATATTTCCAATGTTTTTCTATATTGATTCAGATGTATCTTGTGATTGATGCCAAAAGTTATTGTCAAAAAGTCTTGTTAGGGCTGATCGCCTTGTCAAGTTGATAAAATATAGAAGACAAGATCTATTTCAATTGGTTTATATATATTTTCCTAACATGCGATAGTGTTTCACAAGGAGTAAAATGTTAATATTATAAGATAGAGTTGAAAATCTATTTGCTGAAAAGACAAAGGATTGTATTAGTTTTTGCATGGAAATTTCAAGACAGTCACTGAGATAGGCTCATTGTTATGAAAATCAATGTTGCATTGTGAACAATCAATGATACCATGAACTGGAGGTCATCCTTATTTTCTCATGCATGGTACATAGATGAAGACAAGAGATGGTATAGAGATGGTAGACATGAAAAATGTACACTTGAGGACAATAAAAGTTTTTTTGATAAGCATGTGCAGTGTGCAAGCATGTGCACATAGTACAACATAAGGTAGACATTTGATAGGAAGCATGTTTTCAGGGGGAGCTAGTTGAGAGTCTAGTTATCCCTTTGTCATATGTTGTCAAAAAGGGGGAGAAAGAGGAGAGATTTTTTTTTAAATCAATGCCAAAGGGGGAGTTTGTTGGTCTTTGGCATGTTTTGTCATTGATGTCAAAAGTTATTGGTATGGAAAACTTACATAATAAGTTATTGAATTTGGTGTGATCATGAGGTTAGACATTGTGGAGACAGGTATGAGGCAGACTTACATCATAAGTTATTAAATGGATCTACATATAAGATTGTTGAAAATAATAATGGTTTGATGTTGCAATGCTACAATGTTGATTGGAATTCATAAGAAGTTGGGTTTCAATATTTCCATTGCTATCAAGGTTGGTTCTTCAAGGTTACAATGCAAAGTTTGGTTCTAGTTGAAATTAGTTTGTTCTTGATGTCAAAAGCTTGGTGACAAATTATACATAGCATTCATCACTATGGCATTCATGGAATTCATAGTATTCATCACTATGGCATTTATGGAATTCATGGCTTCGATCTGGCTTTGATCATGTTATGGAATCTTTATGTTAGTCATGGTTTTGATTAGTTACAGTGATTGGCTCTGATTTGTGGCCTTGTTCAGTTGTACTAGTTTTTAGTTTCTTTCAAATTTTAGTTATTTGATGATAGGTACTTCAATATTGTCTTTGATACTAATATCTGGCATGTTTTTCTCATAAGCATGGATCTATCATTCCTTTTGATTCATACAAGGTTCAGGTATATGGTGGCTTATTTTTGACATATCTCGTTTATTGTTCTTGGCTGACATGTTTCTCTCTTTAGGGATGCGCATTTGGTGTTGTTGTTTTCAGAATTTCCATTTAAGTGATTTTGTGTCATCATACAGTGATCACTTTGTGGGAGATTGCATAGCGCATTCTTTAAAATGTTATGACTTCACATAAGTCATCTTTGATATATCTATATTATTGTCATATTTAGATTACAAAGGCATTGTCATAAGCACTATTCATATGACAACATTAATTGTCACATAAGTTTGTGACCACCACTAGTTGAAAGGAATTGTTTAAGTTTAAAGCCATATATTCATATGACTGTCGGCTTAAGATAATATTTTAAGTCATTAAAGAATGACTTAGATCGGCTTGTATAAAGGCTAAGTCACATGAGTGAATGTTGGTTTCCATAAGTTATATCATTATCAGGTTTTCATATTATACTTTGGCATCGAGCATTTCACATGGAAATACAATGTGTTGTTCTTATTGTTGGGCTGATCATATTTTATATAATTCATTTGAACTTTATTGTTATCAACTTGGGCATTGTTATTGGCTTGGGCATTGGGAGACTTGGATAGTTGAGGGTAGATAATGACACTGTGGTATTCATGACTCACGTGGACCATAATGAACATGTGGTTAGGTTGACTTGGTAGCAACAACATTATGGGTATCTCAGATTTTAAAAATTATTCATTGTGTTTTGATTATTGGACTCCAAATGATTGTTTTGTTTGACTAAGGGCATTGCAAAGCTTATTGAAGAAGCTAGAATAGTTTTGTGAAACCCTAGCTTCCTAGAGTCGACATAGAAAAGAGAAGGAATGAAAGCTTGAAGCGTAGATGGTCAGTCAACTAGAAGCTCTGTAGGGGTAATACAACTAGTTTTTTTGTTTGTATTCACAAAAAGGTAACATCGAGCCCTATCTACTTGAAGTAAAATCAGTTATTGGTGTTCTTTCAAATCTGGAAATTGTGATTAGAGAATAACAAATAACTTCTTTCAAGATTCAATTTTATTTATGCATCAAAACAAAGAAATTGTTGGCAAATTAGTTAATTATTTCAAAGAAGTTTTCTCATTTCGAAATTTCTTTTAACATGGGTTTTTAATGAGAATTTTTGTAAAGCTGATTTCAAAGAAAGGGTTTTTATAAAACCCTAACTAAAATTGTCATGTCATTCAATTTTTTTGATTAGACAATTATGGGGTTTATTTTAAGAAAACCCTTATTGTGGTGGTTGGAAATTACTTGAAACGTGGATAATTGTTCTTAGACAATCACATAATCCAACATTGTTTTTTTTGAAAATAGGGATATCATTTTGTATGTATATAAAATGATTTTTGAACCAGGTGTGGATGATTGATGAGAAAGTGCTATGAAACAAAATTTGTTTATATGTATATTTTGTTGGATTTCAATTGTTTATTGTGGTTGTTTGTCCTTGAGGTCAAAATATATTTTGGTGGTGTAGACAGTTGATCAGATTCAACTCTTGGTACATATTGATTGGATTGGGTATTACATTACACATCATTACTGGTCATTCATGTCTTGATCATAATGCATTGACATCATGAAGGCATATATCTCATACAGGTTCTTTGGAATTGGTATTTTGACACACAATTCATTTGATTTTGGCATATTGTTGTTTGGTTGGCACATTGATCTTGGATTATGGCATATACAGTTTTGGCACAATTGGTTTTGACATTCTTGTCTTAGTCTTTGGCATTCAATATCTTGTTCATGAATAGCATTATGATGCAGATTTACTTTCAGTTCTATATTGTTGTGGTACTGAACTTGATGACTCCATGTGCAGATTGTCTTGCACATATAGGTGATGACATTTTAGTGAAGGTATATTTGTGTTTCATATTTCTTGACTACATCTTTATGCTCATTAGTTTATCAAACTGCATTTATATGCACACAACATTCATGCATTTCTTGGTGCTTACATGATAAGGTGAAAGTTATTGTTTCACTAGCACACATTATCTTGTGCCTGAGCTTCACTTTCATATCATTTACTTTTTGTATAAAGGGCATAATACATTCTAAGGAGAAGTGCATTATTTACTATATTCATTGGTCCACATGAGTATTTTGGTTATCATCGACACTTAGCATATTGTATTTCTCACTTGGCACACAATATGTTAATAATATCTTGCTCACTAAAGTTGGGAGTATCTATAGAATCATTGCTTTGCTAAGGTTATTCATCACTTGAATTGAATAGTCAAAATGACATACATCTATTTGTCATCTTTCATGACCACTATACTATGCACTCTATTGATATTAAAACTCGGGCTTATATGCAAGGTGACTTTGATATATAATTATTAGGCTCTATACAATGTATTAACATCGACTTAGATAGTCGATCACATTTGATAGTACTCTAATATGAGGTTTTAGGTTTTTTTTGAGCACATGTTTCTTAGCTTAGACAGTGAAGTGTTATCATTGGTATCGATGATTATATTGTTGGCAGTGATAGTATTTTGATTAGTCACTCAATGGTGACATGGATAGTGATTTGGCTTTGTCTGGCGACATCATTATTGTTGTGTTGATTTTGGTTGACATGGATAGTAGGAACTCACATGGATAGTGAGTGGAAAATTATGTGGAATTATCATGTCAGTTTTGGGTCGAATCTCAAAATGATTATGTTTTATTTCAAGGAATCCAAATTTTATTCATTTGCATTGAGGATTCAATAAGCTTGAATAAACTTAGGGTAAAGAAAATGAAAATGGTTTTCAGTTCACTGTGTAACCTTACCCTAACTCACAGTCATTAGCAAACAATTACAGAGCTACTATGCGAATTCTAGCTTGAATGGTGATGTGGGTATTGGTTATGTTAAAATTTTGAGGTTGGTGATTCAAATGGTAGTTTTCTCTTGCAAAAAACATGGAAGAGAGATTTGATCAAAAATTTTGAAAATCTGAAAGTCAGGCATTCTATTTCTGGTTCTTTGCATTTGTTAACAGGTATTATTGAGCCTTTATGCTTTTTTCAAGAAATATTAGTTTGTTATCAGGCTCAAATATGAATAGCTTTAGTTAGTTTTTGTTTATAAAATGATCATATTTAAAATGCATTATTCTATAATCAGGATTTGAGAGTTGTTATTTTGAGATTGAAATGGCATGGAACCCTAACTGCATTTTGGTAGCTTTGAGAACCAGTTTGAGAAAGTTGGTTGATTAATGAATAAAGACTCATTGTTCAAAAATGGTTATGAAAAGATTCTTCAGTTATTGGAATTCATTTTTAACTATATTAGATTGTATAAATATTGCTAAAATCCATTTCTCAGTGGTGACTGATTTGGGCCGAGATCAAGAGTTTTGTTGCTATTAATGTGATATTTCTGAAAGAAAAAGAAAGTGAAAAGAGGGTTTGATAGTTTTGTATCTTTGATTTGATCACTGATATTTCATAAAATTATATTGTATTGTTTCATTCAGTACACATTTAGTGGGCTGCATTGTTGAACATCATATATTATTATCGAAAATTATAAACAAAGAATTTGTTGCTCCTATGAAGTTGGTGCTTTAGAAAAATTATTGGAGTTGGTGCTCCACATTGTAACAGAGTTGGTGCTCTTTTGAATGAATAAAAGGATCAGTTTGTGAGTGGTTTTTTATACCCCAAGAGGGATTTTCCACTCAGGAAATCTTTTTATTATGTGATGTTATTTTTCCCCTCATTTTGTTTCAAGTTAATGTGTTCAATTAGTCAATGCTTTGATAATTTTAGTTTGTTTAAAAGACAAATTTTTTTTGTCCAAAAATCTTCTGTAAAGCAAGTTAAACTTGTATTATGTAAAGTTGAAGTCCTATTTCAAAAAGCATAAATAAGACTATTCACAATTTGATGGAACAATACTACATGGCACTTTTAACATGAATTGATTCACTTGGATATCTTTCTGCAAAGTTTAAGTGTTTATTTGTTTGGTTAAATCTGTCACATTGTTTCAAGCTCAAAAATTTTAAGTTGTGCATTCAAATCAAAGAGTTCAAAATTATCACTTTGATTCACCCCCCTCTCTCAGAGTGAATCCACTTCCAACATATTTGAAATATTGAAAGGCAGATCATTATATTGATATACCTAATATTTTAAGGATTCTAATCTTCATTTTGAATTCTTAAGGTATTGTGTATATCTGTTAGTTTTTTGTAAAAGGTTTTATTGGAATAGAGAAACCCTTTGAATCATTATTATTCAGCATTGATAAAAGGGGTTGGTGCCCCTAAACTGTAAAGAGTTGGTGCTCTTGCAATGTTGGAGTTGGTGCTCCTAATTGAGTTGGTGCTCTAAATAATAAAAAGGAATTATTTGAGTGGTTTTTTATACCCCATGAGGGTTTTTCCACTCAGGAAAACAATGTGTCATGTGTTGGAATTTGTGCAATTGTGTTTCAACTCATGTGCTTAATTGTTTAAGTTTCCATTCTATCATATGTCAAAAGAATTTCATGCAATGCTCTAATACATGTTTAATGTTTCATTCTAAAAGGGTTCAAAGTATAAAGTTCAGTCTGTCATGAATGTATGTTGTTCGACCTGTTATAAAAGAATGTTCAATCTATCATAAAGTGCATAGAATCTTGTGAATCTAAAGCATTATACAGAAAATTGTTCAATCACTTTTATATGAACAATTTATATTATGCTTTGAAAATGGTTGTCACTCAAAAACAATCATTTTGTTTAAAATTTCTTTTATGTGTTGAAGTTCACTTAATTTTTTTCAAAATAATCATTTATATTTGCATTTACAAAAGTTAAATTTGCACATTACTCTAATTCACCCCCCTCTCACAGAGTAATTCAACTTCCAATAGTATCTATTTGATATTACTATACAATGTTAATATCTTTCGAGGGTAATTTACATAGACCAGAAAGATTACAATATATCAAAGTGCATGTAATCTATCTGGTCTATGTAGATGTTATAGCCCTTTTTTAGACAATAGTAATCTAAACAAGCATATCAGACGAAAGTGACATGTAAAGGAATTTTATTGAAGGGGAAAGTATCAATGGGTAGGGATTAATTTAAGAATCGTGGATGTAAAACTAAATAGTATATCCTTGTGGTGGTAGCATGTTTCTTTTTTCTCATTGTAACTACAACTATATATGCATATAAACATGGGTTAAACTATGAACTGTATAAATTAAAGTTGTTCTCTACTACCATGTACAATTATTGCATAAAATAGACTATAATAATTGAATCTTGAAAACCTTCAGGAAATTAAAATGGATTTCATGCACATAATATATATAGTTAATAGGTTCTAGAAGGCATATGACAAATTCACCACCAGCAATTCATCGAGGTAAAATTCACTGCCAACAATTCATTGCAAGAAAATTCACTGTCATGACAATTCACTGCACGAAAAATTAATTGCATGAATTTTTGGAGATTCATTTCCTGTGGCTGTGAATTGCTAGTGGCAGTGAATTTTCCTGCGGTGAATTGTTGATGGTGAATTTTCTATCAGTGAATTGTTGACGGTGAATTTTCCTAGAACCGATCCAAAATATAGAAGCGAATGCAGTCAATTTATTTAAATCTGATTCCTAATTAAAGACAAGCATGATAATCGATGGTACCTGGTTTGTGATTTTGCGCAGAACTTTTGTTCCTTTATCTTGGCAGTATAGGCAACCTTGAAATTAAGACATTGATCATTCTCTTTTCTTTTTTCTTTAGTCTCTGTGATTTCCATTCCCTCAGTCCCTGTAAACTTCCTTAGCGTCACATTTTTAAAAGTCCCCTGCTCCTGTGCATCTTTTTACTAAGTTACCTATGAATATTTCCTCAACAACTCTCTTTATGGTAGCATAGAGTGGAGCCTTGAAACTAGATCTTTGGCACGAAGACTCCAGAGTGCAACATGCTTACTCTATTCAGATCTTCCTTAAAATGATAAAAAATTCCAATGCCCCGAAAGCTTCAACAATCAATCTCTAAGGGCTTTCCTACCCTTCTTTTTGGCCTTTCCACCATTTAAAACTCCTTGATCAACCCGACCCCTCTAGGCTTTTCAATTGTCTCTCTCGCAACTAGTTCCATCCTCTCTGTGATTGTCTTTCCCCATATTTCTATTTAGATTCTTCTACATCTCCCCAGAAGGTGACCAACTGTTACTATCTTCTCGCTTTCCATGGTGTAACGTCTTCTTTATTCCTGTATTAACTCACGCATGAATGAACATTATCATTAATAAATAGAGGTAGTCGTCATGCATTGTTTACCATATTAGATCTTGCTTTCCACCACTTAAAGATTTTTTTTTTAATTGGTAATTCATAGAAATTGAACATTAGAATTGTGCCTCTTAAAATAATCTCTCCAAATAAATCATAAATTCTAAAACAAAAATAGCATCATAAAATAAATATTCGTTTATCTTTAAGTTTCTAAAGGAAGTATTATTCCTCTAATTACTAACAACATTGGTAATATTCAAATTGAAACAATTTACTAAATTGTAACTAAATAATGGGATAACATGAGATTTGGTTTGAAGAGGGTTGTGACAAAGCACGATTGTGGTTGAAGAAAGCAATGTCTGGAAATCTGGAAGTCGATATTAGACCTTAAGGAAGATCTCACCATTCAAGAAGTGCTTCCAAAACCAGGTTCAATCATGCTTTTTTTGGTTATTGTTTCATTTGCAATAAGTATGGTCATAAGGCTATAGATTAAATATTTGAAATGAATAGAAGAAATTTTGTAAGTAAAAATTCTCTTCCTTCTCTAGTGGATGCCAATGTGACATGTCAAATCCAAAAACATGTTGAACATATAGCAAAACATTACAAATGTGAATTGGAAAAATTAGTAACTCAAAAGGAAGATGATATTGAACAAGTCAAGGAAACAAATAATGAGGTGGAAAACTCAATGGTTGTCCAAACAACATTTCATGCTCAAGGGAAAAAAATGTGTGGGTAATTGACAGTGGATGTTCAAGTCACATGATAGGTGACAAAAGTAAATTCATCAATTTGGCTAAGTGGAATGGAAAATTAGTCAAGTTTGGAGATAATCTATTAGCAAAGATCTGTGGAAAGGGAGCCATAAGTATTGATGGAAAATACAAGACTAAAGATGTTCTCTATGTTGAAGGTCTCAAGCACTATCTTCTTAGAGTAAGTTAGATGTGTAACAAATGATACAATCTTTTATTTCATGAGCAAGGGTGTGAAATCAAAAGGGAAAAGTTTGGTAGATTGGTGGTAGAAGGTTTCGAGATTGAAATAAACTTATACAACCTTAATGGTTTCAATAGAAGAATTTTTCTTATAGGAAAAAAAAGTGAAGGCTGGCTATGGCCCACAAAAGGATGGGACATATCAAATTTGATAATCTTGTGAACATCAGCTCTAGATGCAAGTAGTTAGAGATATGCCAAGGACCATGTGTAAAGAATGTCAAATTGGGAAGTAGACAAGAATAAGATTCAAGACCAAGGAGTATTCTACTACAAGACCATTGGAATTGGTCCATGCTGATTTATACATACCTAAGTTAGGATAAAGAGTCTTCAAGGTGAAAGGTATTTCATGTTTCTCATTGATGATTTATTTAGGATGACATGGGTTACTTTCTTAAAATAAAAAGAATTTTTGTACCTTGCACACATGCCCCATTGAAAACAAGGACCCCCTTTTTTTTTGCTTGCTTCATTTTGGTTTCATTTTTTGGCCTTACCTTTCACCCCTTTGCTTGTGTTATAAATTTTGAATTTTTGGGTCACTTTTTGGCCAAGTTTTTTGCAATTGCAAAAAAATTTAGTCTATGGGGATCTCCATTTTGTGGGGATTTTCTTTTATAGAAAGGAGCCTTTGGGCTTCCCTTGGCCTGACCCCCCACAACTATCCAAATTCTACAACTTGTGGAGGTCTGCAAGTTCTTGTTCTCGTAAAGGTTTGATGTTCTGCAAAATGATGGACTACAAAAATATTGTCGTGGGCTTCTAGTGTGGGTTTTTCCACAATGACTTGGTGTGCTCCAATTTATGTAGGGCTTGCATCCTCACAAGTTTGGATTTTTTACATGGGTGTTTGAAACCCTAATTTCACACTCTAAGTGTGTGAAATGCTATCATAGGGCACATTTATTGCACCAAGGGTGTAGGGGGGTACAAATATCTCCCCCTCATTTCAATTTGTACCTTTAACACATCAAGTATTTAGTAAGCATTTGGAAATATTTTGATTGATTTTTCTCGTGTCGAGTGTACTCATCAAGATCCCAAGCCCTTTGCAACCATCCTCACTAGATCTTGAGGTTTGTTTGCCATATTTATTTCATAATTTTGTATTTTTAGGAATGGTCTATATTTTATGGATCCTTTCAAAGGAATTTTAAAACTTTGAGTTTTCACGAGTTAACCTTGCAAGAATTCCCCTTGAAGATTCCTGGACCTTGCATGTCAAAACACTAAAACCTTGAGATTGCTTTTTTGCATAGTCCTCGAAGCCAATGAAAGACTCATTGCAATGGTTTCCTCGCAAGAATCTTGTTTCTCAACACCATGAATCCCAAGTCCCACAAAATTCACATCCCCACTTTTCTCTAATTCTCATGGCATGCCAAAACTTGCAAACCTTAATTTCCCTATTCTAAAGATTTCGCAAAGCATTGCCTACAGAATTATTATTGCGGGTTTTCGTGATAGTGCTTCCAAAAGGCTAAAATTTAAAAATATAACAACCTCCAAACCCTCACATGCTCTAGTTTTCATGGTAATATCCAAACTTCATAGATTCCATTCTTTATGAAAAACTCATTGAGAAAATTTGGTTGTGGGTTTCCAAGGTTGGTTTTCCTGTAATGGTTCAAGCAATCACATGCCCTACAATCATCCTAGAATCGAAGTGGATTCATCCTCACAAATGGTCAAAACCCGTAAATAATTTAAATTTATTGATTTTGGAATGTTTTTCAGTTATGAACGATTCTATGCATATATAAGATGCTTTGATGCATAGAATCCTTCATAACTGAAAAACATTTTATATATATGCATAGAATTATTGCCACATCTTATATATGTATAGGATCATGGGAAAGTTTAATTTTGAAGACCACAGATAATGGGGTTAAGGGAGTACTATCACAAGGAATCCAATATAATTATTTCCA
>VDFB02281492.1:889180075-889220595 GCA_007258455.2 Sequoia sempervirens
AGGATGGATAAAGATCAGTCCATGATGAAGGAATTGAAGGCACAAATTACAAAATTAACAACCTTCATTCAATAATTAGTGACTCCCATTCAAAACATCACAAGAAAGGCTACAACTCAAGGTTTTCTTTCCAAAGAAGTTAATAAAATGGAGCAGATGAAGACATGGAATCAAACCATGTGCAAGAATGGATTAGAAACATTTCCAACATGAGAAACAAAGCAATTGTAATGGCTATGGAAATTCATAACAATTTATTGATTTTAAAGGAAGAAATTGATAAAATGATTGAAGATTTCTGTTTCTTTCTCAAAATACTAGATGAGATGACATATCCTAAGTTAGAGGCAATCAAGAGGCTACCTATAGAAATAATTGAGAAAGAATATTTTTTTCCAAAGGAGGAGGTTAGAGAGCCAACATTTTAGGTGTATGCATTGTATTTTTGAAAGGAGGTGCTATCTCAGGTAATACCTAAGATGTGTGCAATTATTGGGTAGATCAATGAGGTATTAGCTAACTACAATCAATATTTGTGAGATATGGTGAAAGTACTAGTTAGTACTTCATAAAAGCAAAGTGACATGGAGCTGAAGCAATAATGGCTGAAAGTTATACAAAAGTAGCCCACTGATAGCTTGGATAAGGAATTTATGGATAATATTGCACAATTTTTGGTTCATTCAGAAGAGGTAATATGATAGAGAAAATCCTACATTGACCTTCATAACAAGATGATGGATGAATATGAGGCTTTGGCTTACAAATTTCATGTTTCTCAAGGCCCTCCAAATGATAAAATGATAGCTCCACTCACCACTTTTGTCAAATATGCTGTAAAAAGAAAAAAATCTAGAAATATTGTAAGAAATGATAAATTTCTGTAAACTCCAGCTAGTTGTAAGTAGTTACCTAAAATTTCTTGCACGCATATTTTATGGGATTTTGTAAGATGTATTTACTATTAAGTTATATTAATATATTTTACATTTTCCTAGGTTCAAATATAACATAATTTTAAATTGGGGGATAAGAAGGAATATCTTGTAAAGCATTTAATGCACCTCCAATATTAAATGAAAATTTAATCTAGTCCATTGGTGTTGAGTTGGTCTCCACCATTTATTTTGTAAGCCTTCTCTATAAAAGGAAACCTTCTCTTATTTGTTGGTGAAAGGCACCATAGGTCTTTATGCAAAAATGTTGCAAAGTGTTAGGTTTTTGTGATGTTAAGTCATTTTGGTTGTAATAAGGTCTTTAAGACCATGTTTTTATGTCTTATCAGCCAGTTGAGTCATCTTGGTGTTAGTTTGTTAAGAGTTGTCAAATTTTGAAAAAATTGTAAAAAGTTGCTAAAGCAACTTTGCACTTTTGAGTTTTGTGAGAAGTTGAATAGTTAGGATTCAAAGGTCAGTTGGAAATAGTTGGATATGGTTTTTAAATGTTAAATACACCTTGAAATGGTTGAGTAAAGGTTCTGGTGGTGATTTTTGAAGTTTGAACATCAATAAAAACTTTGTTTTCTACATTTTCATTATGTTTTTGCTGCTACAAGAGGTAGTGCAACCTTGTATGGCCTACAAGTGATCATCTATGGATTGGGATTGATGAAGCATTGAAAATTCTATCATGTTCATTTGGTTTCATCATTTTTCATTGGGATTTGAGCATTTTAGAGCAATTTTGCTAAGCTTGGTTTGAAACCCTTGTTTAACTGCTTTGAAGGTAGGAAAAAATGCAAAACCCACCATTCTGCCAGTGAAAGCTCATGAAACTTGGTGGAATTGGTGGGGTTAGGGTGTTTTAGTTGTCTACAAAATTTCAAGAGAAGGGGATGAAGATTTTTACAAATATGTTGATGCCCTAGGTTGAAAACCTTATATTTTGGGCAAAGAAGTTACTTAAGAGTTAGAGTTTGTAGAAAAGCTATTCAGAAATGGTTTGAAGGAGTTGGAATTATTGAGGTAGGCTATTTATGACATTTTTGAGCTATTGACGTGAATTTTTTATGCTTGGGTTGTGAAAACCTAGTGGTGACTAATCTAAATGAGCCTAATTAGGCCTATTTTAGGGTGTAGCAACAAAAATTTGGAGGTTGTGTTCCAAAGTAAACCCACATACAAATCTGGTGTGTTATTAAATACATTTTAAAAGGGTATCTAAAACTATATTCAATTTTTTGGTATGAAGTCTGGTTTGGAAATTATGTGGAAAAACCCTTGTTTGGAGTGTTACAAGGGAAATTGAAGACTGGTAGAGAAAACCCACTAAGTTGGGGTTCTAAATTTGAAAAGTTTGTTTTTTTGAGTTGGTTTGTATTCACCCACCTTGCTTTGCACCATTTGTAAAGGGTTAAAGAGGAGTTTTAAAGGAATTTTGAGATTAATGCAAACAAAGGCATTGGAGTTTTGATTACTTTTATTGTTATTTCTAAATGCATGCATGGTTCCTTCTTCCAAGTTTTAGTTCAGTTTAGTTATAATAATGGAAAAGTGTCGAGGTATTTTGATAAATTTCCTACTCATACCATTTTTTATTTTTTTATTATAAGTTGTAGTGCATGGTTATTTTGAGCTTTTTACAACAATAGTTCAACTTTGAATGCTCATTTATATTATGTCAAAAAATAGATATATGTCTGAATATTTACAGTTTGAAAATCTTAAGTTTTCCCTTTGAAGATTGCACTATTTCTACAGTGTTGTGGGTTCATCCTTGATTAAACATAAATTGGTTTTATGGGGGATTTATGTATTTATAGCATCAACCATTATTGTGATTGACCTTAGGTTTGCAGATTTAGGATTTCTAAACCTTATCTTTCAAAATTTATTTTTAAAATTTGGGTTAGTTTAGGGAGGAAAACATCACAAAATAGTCACATTTGATGATAAAAGGTCATTTTCAAATTGTAGATTTGAAAATACAACTAGGGTTTTACTAGTCTTCAGATTTTATAGACCCTTATCCACAAAAGTTCCAGCTAAGTAGTGCAAGGCCCCTTGTGAACCCAACATTAAATTAAATACTAAGTCATTTTATGTAAGTTTAAGACCTCACAACCGAAGCCTTAGGGTTATCTCTCCAAAGTTTTCAACAAATGGATTTCCTTGCAAGAGACAAGGTACTCTATTGCTTTGTTTATGTTGTGAATGTGCAAAAACACTCATCAATAGAATTGGCACTAGAAAGAGGGCCGCCTTTTAAAGCTAGAACATATAGGTTCATTATCTCTCAATAGATTTCAAAGAATAATCAGATCTACACCTAACCAAGAAGAATTTGTTGAGCTTATATCCCCTACACGAGCTAGAAAAGCTACAATAAGGGGCATTGATCATTGGCTCCACCTCATACTTCATCCTCATCTTCCATTCTAGCATCATCTTTATCCCAAATCCCTTACATAGTACCACAACCACTACCTCCACGAATGGATTGGTTACATGCCAACCCTTCTCCCATTAACTTCAATGCTTATCATGATCTTTCCAAAAATATAGAAAAGTTTTGCTCAAAGTTTCACCCAAATGATCTCAGTAGAACTACATAAGAACATGTATCAAAGTCTTTTAAGGAAACCTTAGACTACAGATGGATTGGATATGAGGATGTTTCTTGCAGATTATTTTCATATTCATTAGGAGAGGAAGATTTTTACTAGTTTGTTCATTTACTAGCTACCTAGGTTTATTCGTACATGGGAAGATAAGAAAACCTTTTTTTGGATCTAGATTTAAGCTCCCCATTGAGCCTGCAAGTTTGTATAGGATATTTATAGAAGTCAAAAGTCAAGATAATGAGCTCATCGATGCCTTTAATGATACATTTCATAAGGTATACACTTTCCTTTAGAACCCATACTAGCTCAATAATGAAGTAGCTAGGAAAGCATATTATGATGCCCTAGAAAATATCAATTTAATATTTGTTAGAAGTGCAAACCCTAGAACAAATAGTTTATCAGAAGCATACAAAGAAGCTATTAAGGTGAATGTAGAGTTAGGAAAAAATGGTGTAGGGGTCCAATAAATCACATCGATACTCTTGGAATTCCTCATCAAATTTAATGAATCAACTAGGCATTAGCACATCACACTGCAATGATGAATCCTATCCCTATAACCGTAAATGCTATGGTTCTTCATTGAAGAGCCTTGCTTGTGGATGCTCCTCCTTGATATTTGTTATATTTATAGATGCTAAAACCAACAAGGCTAATGAAGAAAAGGATAGGGTGAACCTAGGGAGCTTACACCACAAATGAGGAAGCTAACTATTGAGTTCACCCATTTGAGAAACTAGAATAATTATCTATAAAATACCTAGAGGAACTATTGGTCTAATTAAAAATAGAACCAAGGGTAAAATCAAGGACAAAACTAGAGACAAAATTAGAATTATCAAAGGAAAAAAAGAACTTGGAATACCTACCCAAAAAATGGTAGAGTTCCATCACCACTGGATGCAATAGACACATATGACAATAGACCTCCAGGATGAGTATACTTGGTTGAGGCAACAATGTCAAATTGGTGTAGGCTACATAACACCAATCAACATTTAGAGTTGAATTGCCAAGAATTTTAGATTGTAACCAACATTTTCCAATTGGAGGTGTAAAACACTTCATAAACTTCCACTTCCTATGGACAAGAAATCGTTCCTTCAACTACATATGATTTTGCCCTGGTAGTGAATAGTGCTCTTTTCCCTAGTCAAGATGAAAATGAGCCAAAAGATGAGGAATATCTTGGGAATTTATTTAAATCAGAGTCAATTTACAATGAGGAAGATGATGTAAAAAAGCTACACCAAAAGCGAGGGGCATATAATTTATGAAGCAATAAATTCATAGGTCCGTTCATGACTTCAACCCCTCCAAATACTCTTGGGGAGCCTCTACATCTAAATGTAAGTAACAATCCAACACCACCATAGATACCCACCTAGTTTTCTTTCAAAGAATCACACAATAAGTCTAAAATTGTAAAAATGGGACATAGTTATGGAGGAAATGAAGAAAATGAAAGTTATCCTTTGTGTGTTTGAATTACTAAAAGTACTTGAAGTTAGAAATGCATTATTTAATTCCATTAAATAATTTTATGGACCCAAGGTTTATTTTAGCACACCCATACTTGAAAAGGTTCAAGAAAAGGGGAAGGAAAAATATTAAGTCTCTCAAGAAGACTATAATTAGCATATTGTAAGATAAGAGAGAATCTCCACCTTTCCTTTTAACTTTGTGTATTTTTGATAAAAATCCACATAATTTTTTAGTAGAATCAGGTGCATCGACAAATCTGATGTTATTAGTTGTATGTAAGGCTTTAGGACACTCCTACTCCCTCTACAAGAAAGTAACTCAAGTGGACATGAATGAAGTTAGTGTTGTAGGAGAGTTGAATTGTATTCAAATACAATTGAATTTTGATCCCCATGTCCAACATTGGATTGATGTACAAGTTGTTGATATACCAGATATGTATAACATGCTTTTGAGTTGAGATTAGACTGACATTGAACAAATACATGTCTAAAAAATTATCTCACATGTGGCTCCCATGGAGAGGTATGGCTAATCAGATCAGGGTAGAGAGATAGCCTCATATGAAGTGTAAGGACTTTCTAATGCTCATTCAACCTGGTGTTAAACACCAAATTTAGAGGAAGTGTTCCTATCTAAACAGTTCACTAAACCCTCACAAAGACCTCATTTAATTATCAACCAAGGCTTCATAATCTTTTGACGATGCTAGCACTATATTTTCATTCATGGAATCTACATGGCCAATATCAATGAGTATAGGTAGTTTACACATGTACAGGAAAATAGTAAATATTTAAGAAGGAAATAAAGTATTAACTTTCAAATTAGGGAAAATAACTTCATCTATTACTTATGCTAAGAGTACCTTTAGCTTAATGTTGTAACTATTAATTGCTAAACTTGAACTTTGCAATTCACTAACACTATTGACTCTTACTTCTAACTACTTGAATCCTATAGAAAACAACTCAAAGACACATTACAAAGCATAATTCATGATACAAGATACCATTCATGTGTATGTCATTAAGAGTTACTTGAAATGAATGCAACAGTGTAATCATCTAATCTAATGACATAAGTCAAGGTTGGTGAATAGTACCTCAAGTGGCCCTTGCTCGAGTTGTTGTGCCCACAGGGAAAATCAAATGTACACTACTTGAATTGACTAATCATAATATAAAATTGAAACATCTTTATTGCATAAAACTAAACTCTTACAAGATGACCAGAATCTATACAAATCTCTCATTCATGATTGCATATCCATTACAACTAAATAACAAAAAACTAACAATGAAATATTTTCTATGAAACAAAAACTGAACTATCAACTATATCCTCTAGCTAGATCTTCTCCTTAACCAATGATCCAAATATATAGCCTCAGGAGGAATTTTATTCACACAAGCACTAAAAATAAAAATTAAATTCATATTTCCACTCTCCTTCAAAATAGGGAGAGGAAACATCTTTGCAACTAAAACCATAATTGAAAAAGACAAAAGAAGACAAATAAAATTGAAACTTTATCCTAATAGTTTGACGGAGACCCGCTTTGTGAAAATTGTCATGTTGGCTTCTTGATCAATATAGAACTTTCCTTCCTCCTATCATCTTATTGAAGGACATGGTGACTCATGATTGAAAACTTCAATGATTTCTTCCATAATTTTCTAAAACTATCACATTTTTCAGAGTTCTAGACTCTCCCCTACAATTTTCCTAGAATCCTTTGGTTACAGGTTGAGCTCTCCAATTGTTATGGGTTATAGTTCTTCTAGCTACAAGAGATTAGTTTCATCTAAAGTATACACAAAATTAAAAACCATGAATTAAACATAGATTCATATTGAATTTCATACACATTCACAAATTTATCCATGCAAACATCATCATACCATAATTATATTTTCACATATCAAAGTTTGGTTTAGGTTGCAAAAAAGATATAAAAGATATATAAGTTTTAGTAATATCCATGAAAAAAGCAGCTTGAAATGTTCAAATATATGAACTAAATGGAAGAAAAATAGCTATTAACCAAGCCCATCATTCCTCCCATCTAGAGTATTTTCTTGTCCTCAATCAAATTTTAAGGATATAGAGGTTATATTATAGAGCTATTTCCATAAAATATACTACAATATCAACTCCTTTAGCCTACCTCATATAGTATCCTTAGTAGCATGAAAACTTTGCCAATTTGATATTATCTACCACTTCCTCTTTCCCACACTTCTTTCATGTCCAATGTGGTACTAAATATAGGAGAATGGGTGGATGAAAGGTAAGTGGAAACTATTTAATTCCATTATCCCTAGCAATATCTATGTATCTATGAGACCCAATAATGGTTACAAAATTATATAGGGAGTGTGGTTCCTTTTTCTTCAACTCAGGGGTTAACTCTTCCCATATTTTTTGTACAAACTCAAAGGATTGATGGATAGGTCTTGTAGCTAGTTGCTTCATTATAATATAATAATTTTATATTATCTAAGAGATCTAACCAATATTCTATAACTACATTGGGATCCTTTGATTATTTCCAGAGCTACAAATGAATGGATTTTTCCTTTTTATTGTATTCTTGTAAGATCTCACCTCGTTTCTTTCCATTCCTGATGTAAGAGGGCAATGCTCTAATATGTAGGTATCCCACAAACATTAGTGTATTCCATTTTGTTTCATTTGAGAGAACGAAGTTATGCAAGTAAAAATCACATAACTAGTCTTGCATGTCTAATGTAGAAGCAAATAAAGTTTCTAAAATCAAAAATTTCTTATTCAAGGAGATTGGTAAATAACTAATTAACACAACTGAATTGAAAACACAAATATTTTTCCTAAAAAAGTAATGCATAGACACTAGCAAGTGCTCTACATTTGAGCAATTGAGAAACCTTATTTGCTATCTCTCCAATTCTCACTATCATTCTTTTTACTTCTCTCTCTTATTGTTCAAGCGCCCTAGTGTGGCTACATATATTTTCAGCTTTTTCTTTCTCCCAATATTTCTTTTTTTAAGAGAAATCTTTGGTTGTCTTCCATAATTCCATATCCAAAGACACTATGGTAGGACCAGTGGGGGTTCTAGCATGAGGAGTTGGTCCTTGAGATATAGGTTCTTTATTTCTTGTCGCAACTATAGAAATTTGTGCAAGGATCTCCAATTTGGATCCATGCTCAAATTTATATAGCTTTTCCTCTAATTATTTTGTCTTTGCATCCCTTTCACTGTCCCTCTATTGGTGTGACCTTACCATTTCTTCTAATTGATTTTTCTCTCTAGGTCTTCCTGTAATTTTTTACTAATATTTCTTTCTTCTATTAAAAGTTCTTCATATTTTTCTAGGAATTTATCATCCCCCATTCTACTAGTATATTTACAACCTTCTAAATCAAGGATCTTTGGTGATCTTCTTCTCATTTTCCTTGCTACAAATGTATCCTCTAAGTTAGATTCAAAGGTACTTGTAAAGTACCATATTTTTGCAACTGGTTTATTTGCATTTCCAAGGGAATTCCCCTTCAATTTTGAGTCTATCTCAACCATCACAACATCCTCCTCTTCTTTCTTTTTAACCGATCATCTCATGGTCCCTTTTCTCTTCAAGTTGTGTGATCACCTCTTAGGTTGTGTGGGTCTCTTCCACCCCTTTTCAAGTGAAAAATAAGATCCACCTTTTATTTTCTTGGCTCTTCATGTTTTTCTAGAAATAGGGATTTCTTCCTTGTCCCCTACTACAAGTTGCTTCACATAGGCTATAGGCTAAGTATCCTGCAAGCCCTAATCCTCTAGCTCTATTGTGTTGTGGGTAGGTGATGTAGTAGGGGAGTTAGAGGGAACTTCCCTTTTTGATACAATAGGTTCTTGGGTATGTGCAGGATCATGATGGGCCAAAAAGTGGCGATATGATGGGTATGTGTATGGTATGTGGCTGATGACATTTTTTTACCCAAAATTGATGAAACAAAAAGGGTTTTTAAAGGAGATTTTCATATTTCCACCAACATAAATTTTTCTTTACTTTGAGTTTAATAAATAATTATTATTCATTTTATATTTGAATTATGACTAAAGTCCTGATTGATAGGATGATTGAAAAACATCTATAGCTTTCAAACAATATCACATTTTTTGAATCCGAAACATGAGTCACATTCTATGCTTTGCATACTATAGGATTAAAAAAAAGAATTTCATGAAGTTTTGACCAAGTTAAGGTGGTCAGACGTATGTAGAAATTGAGTCTTCAAACTCCTTTTATCAATAATCTGACCAAAGAGAAATGAGATAATGGTGTATTATTCCTTTTTATTTTATACTTAGATTCCATTCTTTTAATAAATTTGGGACATTCACATGCCTATGATGGTGAAGATGACTCAACATATTAAAATGAACTGTATGCAAAAAATATTTTCTTTCATCACATGTTAAATACTTGACTATGTAAGAAGTAATTGAAGTCTAGATCCAAGGTAAAGATAATGATTTAGTACCTTGAGAAGATCAGTCCAAGTTTTCTCCTAGCTACCTAAACTCATTCCTGGTAGAAATAGTGTTTTCCCTCACTAAAAACTATTCTCCTTGTCATGCCAATCCTGATACTTTAGTATTGGCAGCTTTTGAGGCATCTATCATTTTGTAATGTGACAATAAACTATTGTTTCATGACCTCATTGAACTTTGTGAGTTTCAAGAAGTACTCCAACCAATCAACTTGTTGAAAATTTGGAAATACCAACCTATCTTCTAACAACTGTGTATGTGTTGCTGGTTCTCTATGAATAATGTCACCACCCATGATAATGTTGTGATATTCTATAGTTCCTTGATTCTCAATTCTTGTTCAATTTTTGTTTTTCACTCCCACTACAACACTTCCACTATGTATGTGTGTTGTAACCTCCTAATTCAACTTCCTTTAACCCCTTTCTCTTCTCTGAGATTGTATTGTTTGAAAATGAATGAACATAAAATGGAAAAAAGGTTATAGAGAGTTTTTTTTTTTGAAAATCAAGAAAATAAAGAATACCCCTCCCCCCAACTAAAGATACTAAGTGTCCTCTCTTAGTGGTATAGTTTTCATAGAGGGTTAAATGAAATGTAGTGGAAAATCAATTTAGATATGAAGCATGCACAAATTAATGTATAAACATGCAAAAAATCAATTATCATCTATGTTAATTATGATAAGCTAATGAGTGTACCTATAGAATTTTGTTGAATTGAAACTTAACTCATGCAGAGTGATTGATGACTACATGCAATAGGATGTGAAATGACTTGCCTTAATTACAATGAATTTCATGAGAATGCAATTTGAAATGAATTACAATATATACATGATGCATGGTGAATGATGAAATGAAAAGGATGTGGAGTGTATGTAATAGGTGAGGTGAAATGAATTGCATGGTACATGGTAATCAAGAAAGGTGGTGATAATGTTAAATGTGAATGAATGTAAAAGGCTACACATGATGAAATAAAATATATGTGGTTACATGTATAGAGGGATAGGATATGAAATGATAAATATGCAATGAATGTGGGTGGTAATATGAAATGATTGTCAGACAAGTGCTACAGATGCTTGCAATAGTAGGTACCTAATGAAAGTTTCACATTTAGGCATGATGTTACATGTCCCTGCTACTTCCTTGACTATTTCAAAAAAAGTTTTTTTTATCATTTGTCACCTATGTAGTGTGTGCATGTGAATTATGTGGTGGAATTATACTTGTGAAACATCAATAGGTGATTTGTGTATATCGTCAACTGATTCATTTGTAGAACTTGTAGTCTCTATTGTTGAATGTTCAATTGTAGGTTCAAACTACTGAATTAATGAAAAAAGGAAGTCATCCTTCTACAATGTTTTCTTGTAAAGCTTCAATCTATGTCCATTAACTAGTAATAAGAACTTGACTTCATCAATTGTTTGTAGCTACATTGCTCCATTTGGAAACACTTTTTTTTATCTCATATGGACCAAGCCATCTAGTTTCTAATTTCCCTTTGTATTCTTTGTATCTAGAGTCATAAAGAAGAGCCCAATCACTTGCACTGAATTCATTTATCTTTATGAATTGATCATGCCAGCGGATTCTTTTATTTTGGAAAACTTCAATGTGGTGTATGACTTCTATTCTAATTCCATCAAGTGCATTTAGGTTGTGTAATCTCTCCTACCATGTTGTTGACAAATCCATGCCCAATATAACAATTTTTCGTCAATTTTTAGTATTCAAATTCAATAAGAAGTACTAGTTTAGTTGAGGTGATATCTGATATTGACGTCCATCGTAGGAAGGATACATCCTACGACATGTTGATCAGAGGGTAGTTTGATGTTAGGACAATGATTCTAAGATGATCTATTGTTATAAATTTCACTTACTCATTTACTTGTGATTTAGGCTTTAGATTTTGTTACTTTTAGGTTTGTGTTGATTGTGTTTTCTGCACAACAACAACACAGACAAGATACAATATCCTATCTCTCTTGAAAGGTAAATCTCTATCAGCAAGCCTCAAGAGATGACCCCAAGGTCTCTAATGTTAGGTCTTGACAATGCATAAACAACTTAGTGGTAAAATGTGAAAATGTTGGTAATCACAATGGGACCTTACTACAAGCAAAATGTTGAATCAATTTTATCAGATTTAACAAATTGATGATGCTTCAATCCTGGTATTAACCCAATAATCAAAGAAATAGCAAAAGAATAAGGGTTTCAAAGAGATTCTTAAATCTAATACTACTCATAAGATTAACAATGAAAGTAACCAATACTCGAAATGGACCAATCCCTCAAAACTGATTTCTAGTTGACCAAGATAAATCTACAATCTTATAAAAAATAGTGCAATCTTCTAAGGTGTTAAGATTTTCAAATCATGAACATTCATTCAAACAACCCTATTGCAGTTGAAGTGAATAAACCTTCACGATCGAACTTAAGCACAAGGAATATGAAAAGTTCAGGCTAACTTTGCAAAGAAACTAACAATCAGTTGGTTGCAAAAAGTATGGACTAAAGGATTGCTGCAATATTCAAGTATCACATCACAAACATTATCAAATCAAATCTAATTTAAATATTGACCAACTCAAAGAAATTTTAAAGATGGAATAGCAAGAACCATACAAGACAAGAGAGCACAAATATGGTACCAAATCACAATGTCATTATTTGCATTCAAATTGTTCACTGTAGCAACAATTCTAGCTTTCTGTTACAATATTTGCTTGAGGGAAACTTCCTGCTAACTTACTCTACTTCTAACTAGCTCTGCTCTATATTTTGGTTACAAGTTCTAACTTTCTAACTATTTCTAACCCTTTACAAAGAGGCAAAATTCCCAATATATAGAAATCCCCAGAAATCTGTCGGCCAGGCAAGGGTTTTGCAGCAATAACTCGGCACAACAACTTGGCCAAGAGAGTCTTCAAAATGGGTCAAATAAGCAATAAATGCATGTTCCATCGAGGTCGGCTCCAGATCCACAATGCAGCTTGGACGACACGCGAGAAGATAATAGGGAAGCAAAAATCGCACCACAACCCATCATTAGCTCTCTTCCCTATTATCCCCATGTTGATCTGACTCTTCATGTAGCTTTAAGAATGCTCCACCCAAGTCGGCTATAGGTGGTACTGGCAGAACCCTAAGTCACCTTTCGATAGACGCAATCTAATCCCTTGACTATTCGACTGACTTATCCCAATCTACCTTGTACGCCAAATGCTTATCAATAACTATGAGGTAGGTGGCCACATCATCTAGTTGGTGCTCAGAAATAGAACCATCATCAAGTGGTGCATACACATCATGCCACCATTCTCTCAACTATTCCAGGCTCAAGTACTTGGGTGCGATCCTTCTGTTCAAGTGATGGATCCTTTTCTTCCTCTTCTTCCCTTGGAGGAGATTCAACTTCTTTAGTTCTAACAAGAGAGTCTACATGTGCACCCATAGGGGACTACATTATCTTTTCAATTTCTACCTTTGCACTATGGAGTTCCCCTTCATGGAATTCCTCACCTTTAGTATCTGGATGATCCTCAACATCCTTTGACTCACTAGGTTTTCCCTGAACAGCTGCTTAGGCAACTTGGAATAGTGTGACTTAGGCTTCTCTAGCCAGGAATTGATTAGCTGCTAAGACTTCACAGTTTGTTCATTGTAAAACTCCTGAGCTGCTTGAATGGTGAATCCCACCACATGAGATATGTCTGGCATGTCGAAGGTTTGGGCAATGGAGACCAGGTTAAGATTGGCAATAACTCTCCCTTGAGGACCAATTATCCTCTGTGTGTCCTGATCATAGTGCCTTGCACACTCTAGGACAAGCTCATAACACTGCACTGCTGAAGGGAAACCTACCACATGTGCCAAACCTGACTCTTTCATTCTTCTAGTCACCAAAGGAGGATCCTCAGCTGCCAACCTTGCTTTAAATTCATCATAGTCCCAAAGGCCAACATTTGTATCAGTGACTTTTGACCAGACATAAGTGATCTTACTCTCCGGGACCTTGCTCTTAATGTCTAGCTAATCCTCTCTGCATCAGATAATGAGGAACCAGCTGCTGCTTTGCCTGATTCAACCTGCACTCAATATGAAAATCATAGTAAAAAACCACAGGAGAGCAAGGTAAATTCATCAAAACATCATTAGAATGCATCTCATATAGTCAAGGTGTTATTAAAATCCATATAAAATGACCACAACAAATTTCGGGTTTCAAGGCCATCTGTGGAATTTGAGCCAGAGAGGAATTTCAAGAAATTCTAGACCAATCGGATTCCAACGAAATAACCAAGAAACACCTAATTAACCATTAAACTTGATCATTTTCATTAGTGAACCACAAGGGAAATCCAAATATGTCATGAAATAATCATTAAGTGTACCATAAGTCATAAATGAATCCAATTGTCTCATGTTCCTTTACATTTCAGTAGATTTTGGGAAAATCCGTGAGGGATAGATTTCATTGAAGAACAAGCCAAAGATGATTTTCGGGAAATTTGGGAGACTGTGGATTTCAAAGAAATCTGGACCTGATGGACATCCGCGGTTAAGGAAAATTTCCAGACCAAAGGAGATTCCCAGAACGAAGGTTTCAGTAAGAGTCAATCATTTTGCTGAGAAGTCTTGGCAACTTTCAGGAGTCACACCGAATGATGCCATCATAATAGGTTTCGCCAAGACTTAGTGGTTTCGTTGTAATATCCTACCAGCTAGGGGAGTCTCAGTGAAGCAAATGAGTATCGGTATAAGTTCTGAGTTCGGCTAGAGGTCCCAATGACTACATAATGTTTCGGCAACATGGAATCCCATTGGTATAATGCCTGGCCGACAACATGTGGTCTTAGAAAAAGAAGATCTGGGCTTGCCAAGAAAGGAAGGGGTTGCTGTAAGGTCTTGGCAATAGCCAGGAGTCAAGCCGAAAGTGAAGGATATCAGAAAGAGTAGGGATCCTACGGTAAGGTCTCGCCAAAAGAAAAAGTCTCAGCAACAGAATGGAAGATTGGAAAGACGAAAGGAACCTCCTATGAGCTCTGGGCAATGAGGTTTGTCTTGCCAATAGAAAGACTCTCGGCATGAGAATTATAGTGTCTTGGTGATTGAGTACAAACTCACAAAGGGCTTCGGCAAGACACAGGAAGATCGATGCGACATCTCCCCGACTCTAAAGGGTTACAACGACCAAAAAAGTAGAGCTCGATGAAAGAAAAAGTGCTCGGTGGGAGGTCTTATCGAAGGACGAATGTCTTGGAAAAGAAAATGAATATCGGTGAAGCTACTAGATCCTGCCATGACCTCTTGGCGACTAGGGGCTGTCTTTCCGAAAGAAAATAGGAAAGCATGTCGATGAGACATTTTCTTATAGGGTGAGGTCTTGGTGAAAGCAAAGGTCTCACCGACTGATATGCATACTGTTGTGCAGTCTTTGCACACACGCCCCACCGGGAGTGGGGATCCTCTTTTTTTTGGTGTCTTTGACCTTTGATTTTATTGGATTTATCATTTTAGGGTCTTGAAATATTGGTCTTGCTGGCTTTGCCCTTGCCTTGGGGTTGCAATTGATTGAAATTGTGTTTTTGGCCAAATCCGGGTTTTCACCTAGATCCGGGATTTTCCGCCTCTGGCGGATTTTTCCGGCCCGGGTTCCTTGTCCGTCTCTTGCCGGATTCTCCGACTCTGGGTTTTTGCCTGACTTCGAGATTTTCCGCCTCTGGCGGATTTTCCTGGATACTGTCAAAATCTCGATCTTCCTGATTTCCCCAGTTTTTGCATTTTCGCGAAATCTGTGTCTCTGCGCATTCTGGAATTCTCCAAAATTCCACTTGGGGCTCGGGTTTCCGGACTTGTCAGAAGGGTCTTATCGCGCATTAATGGCTGAGGTACCTTGGCTCAGATGGGTATAAGGGTGAATTTAGGGCATTTTCTGATTCATTCCAACTTCATTGCTTCCTTGTTTTCTGCTCTGGCGATTCAGAACTTTCAATTGAGCTTTGAGAATTGATCTTGGGTTTGTTTGCGCGAGGATTGTTTGAGTATTGCTACCAGTGTCGTGTTACTGGGATGTGTTTGTCGCGTGGTTGAATTTCTAAGCTCGGATTTTCGCTCGCTTTGATCCATGGTGTGTATCTATTGCCCTTCCCTTTGCTTGCGTGATGATTTGGGGTTTTCTTGTGATTGGGTATTTTTAATTTTGCGGTTGGCCCTTGATTTGGTTTTGATGTCGTATTTATTGAGTCGGGGTTGGACCTGTTTATTGTTTGGGCCCATCCCTCGTGCCCTATGAGTTCCATTTGTCTGTTTGATTCCATATTTATCCTTTAGACGGCGTTCTGGGTGCAACTGCTTGCTTGTTTTGGGCGTGAAATCTGTTATTATGTGAAATTAGGGTTTCCCTGGTATTTCGGCTAGAATGATGATTGTTTCTTGTGCTTGAGTGATTTTCGCCCTGCATTGTGGTGACTTCCCCGTCCTGTGAGGATTAGAGGGCTTTTAGGTAAATCATGAACTGATATTTTTAACCCTAAAGCTTGCTCTGGTTTTAATGGCGAAAATATGGTCACGCGATTTAGGGCACCATTGTCTTAGCATGGGGATTTCTCCTTTGGGGGCTTTTGAGGTTGGAATCCTTTGCATACTTGAGGTTGGTGATTATCGTCGGTTTTAGGATCATTTGAGCTTAGGTAGTGGAGATCCCGTGGTCGCTCAAGTTTTGGTGTATGTCTTGCCATTTTTTGGGTTTTCGAGGTCGTCGCGGAATTTCCTTGCTCTCGGATTTTCCCGGTTTCCGCTTATTCCGCGAACGAGGTTAATTCCTGGCATAATTTATACTGTCCGCGAAAATCCGTTCCATCCGGAGTTTTCCGGATATCCTGTCTGGTTGCATTCTTTTGTATATTTCGATGATAGGATTAATGGAATGATTGTTTATACCTATTTCTTGATTGCCAATAAGTAAAATTAATGATTATCCTTCGATTTTCCGAGCGTGTTAATGATTTATATGGCTAATAGTGCTTTGGCAGCAGGAATCCGTCTGGGTCGGATTTCTCCGAAATTCCGCCCTGACGGTATTTTCCTGGTTTACATGATTTTCCCGGATTATTTGATTTCTCCGGATCCTGAAAGATTGGCAATTAGCAGTGAATTTTAGTGGATTTTTATGATGTGTGGTAACCCTTGGGATTGATATGAGCTCAATATTTGGATTCTAATGGTAATTCTTGAATGTGCAGGCCGAATCAAGCAAAGCTGCTGCTGGGAAGTCCAAAGGGGGTGCAGGGGCATCTTCAGTTTCTGAAACAGAAAGGTTAAGATTGGACATGAAAGGTCAGGTTCCAGAGAGTAAGATATCCTCTGTGTGGGCAGATGTATCTGACACCAACGTTGGCACATGGCGGTATGAAGAGTTTAAGCAGAGAATAGCTGAGAAGGACTCGTCACCCTTGAGGCAAGGAATGATGAATTCAGGGTTGGTGCATGTGGCGGGGTTCCCTCCAGCGGTCCAGTGCTACAAGTTGATTTTGGAGTGTGCCAGACAGTACACTTTTGATACGCAGATGGTGGTCACCACTGAGGGATGAGTTTTGGCAAACTTTAGTCCAGCCTCCATTGCCTGGGCCTTCAGCATGCCGGATCTCCCCTCGGTCTGTGCTTTAAACATTGACACTGCCCGAACTTACTATGAGAATGAGCCAGTTAAGGCTCAGCAGCTTATCAACTCATGGCTGGAGAAGCCAAAATCTCACCACTCCAAATTGCCCAAACAGTTGCACAGGGTGAAGTTCAGCCCGGATATCTATGATGCTATTACACTGTTGAGCAGGGTGGCCGGACTTAAAACTGCCGGAGTCTTGGAGAATTGGATGGTCCACGTGATCACCAAGATGGGCCAAGGGACAAATTACCACTGGGCAGGTCTCATCAGTGCAGAAATAGATAAACAATTAAGGAATGTCTTGGAGGGAAAGAAGTTCACCATGTCCTCCTATGTCATATATGTACTGGCCATCTCTTATCCATACAAGGGACTAACTCTGGCGGGAACCATTGGACAAGACATCATTTATGAGGTTTATCCAGAACTACATTTGGGACACAGAGATTATAGGAGGGCCAATGATGCCTTTACGATGCATATTACCCGGACCCTTCAGAATGCAGAACATATCAGATTGTCCGATGGCGCCAAAGCACTGATCAAGAATTACGGGGCATGGTTTATCCAGTTCCCCACCTTCACTTATCTCCGGATTGACGGATGTCCTGTTGCACCCTATCGATTGCCCAGATATCCCACTGACCACATAGTACTGCTAGAAGTTGTTAGACAGATTTGTGAGTTTGATGCAGTGGTGAAGAGGGAGAAGCATAAGACTGGCTTTGGAGGTGATTTCCCTCTTGGGATTGGCGTGGGAGAGATGTGCCCTTCCATTCAATCAGCTCACACTGCAGGTGAGGAGTTGGCAGCCTATGGATTCTCTTTCCATTCAAAGAGAATGAACTTTGACATCACCGGAGAAGCACAGAAAAGAGCTACCCGGGAATACAGGCATAAGGAGGATTTAGAAGATTACTGGGTCAACATCAAGGATGACCTTGATGCGAGGAAGAAAAGGTATTCCCGGCTGCCAGTAGAGGCAATTAGACAATATAATGTAAAGCTAATTCCGGATCAGCTGGATGATGATGGAAAACTGGTCCAGGACCATGTTTATGAGCCCATTAAGGATAAGTCAGTGGCAGATATTGATTGGAATGAGCCTGAGGTGACGGAGTTGGAAGACTTGATGGCTCCAGTGCTGAGGTATACCTTTTCTTGGGTTAAACATGAGGTATGGGTATTGGAAAATGCTAATGTGCCATGCACTTTTGATTTGATGGGGAATCTTAACCCCATGTCCACTTCTGAGGAATCCGGGGAAGAGGACCCCAAAGGGAAAATAGCTAAAACCTCACCCTTCAAGATCAAAGTCAGAGGTTCTAAAGGAACTGAGCCTGCAGCAAAGAGGAAACCAATTGGCAAGCGCAGGTGGAAGACTCTAACCATCAGCAAGTCCTCGAATGAGGAGGAAGCAGAGAAAGTTGAAGAGGAGGATGCTCCCCTGCCGCCAAAGAAAGCCAGAACTACAAGGGTGGCGAAGAAGAAGGATCAGACTGCTTCGGAGGATGAACCTCCAGTTGTGGATGTGGAGAGCTCCGGAGGGGAGAAGACCAAAGTGTATACCAGAAGATCCAGAACTCCTTCCCCAAAGGATGCTGCGCAACCCGGGGATTCTTCTCCAATATTATCAGTTAAAGAACAGGACAAGCCTGTCTCTCCTCCATAGAGTGTAACAGAACCGGAGAATCCAGATGGACAGGAAATCAGCGGAGAAGCAGAACCGTTCAAGGAGGGAACATTATTCAGTGAGGCTGCCGAGCTCGAGGTAGAGACAGAAGAAAGGCACACTTCTCCCTTGGTGCAGTACGAGGATTCTCCGGAGAGTGAGAAAGGCCGCGGATCGCCTGAGCCGGAGGAAAGCATCCCTACCAGAACTCTATCGCTGGTATTTCCAGAGTTAGGATTTGAGGAGGCTGAGCTAGGTGAACAACCTCCGGAGAAAGAAGATGATAAGGCAACAGCTGAGGAGGAAGTCGAGGCGACAGATGCAGAAGGAGAAAAAGCCACAGAGGACCCGGGGAAAACTAATACAGAAGGAATCCGAACAGACCCCGTAGCCCCGGACTGGCTGGAGAAGGAAATAGCAAAGAAGAAACAAGTAATCGTAGAAGACACTCCTCTTGACTGGGATGCAATGTTATCTCAAATCGGTAAGGGGAAGAAGAAGAAGGCTGCGAGGGTAATTTCCCAGGTGGAAAGAGATGAGGTGCACAACCGAGTATTTCACATCGCCACCCCTGCTGCAGACAAAATGAGAGATGAGGTAATAGGCCAGGATTACAACATCCAAACCATTAACCTTGGGCCGGCCTCCCTAGAGCAGGACATTGAGGAATTTGAGGGGTCAAGTGTGGTAATTGTGGACAAATTGAAGAAGGAGACCCAGTCAAAACGGGAATTGAAAAGGGAAAATGAGAGGTTAAGGAAAAGCTTAGAAGAGGTCATGAAACCTCTACAGTCCCTCCATCCGTCCTCCTCTTCTACTCCCGGATTTCTGCCGAAGGAAACAATTTTCGGCATTGAAAAGATGAAGGCCTCTGCACAAGCTGCCACCAACTGGCTGATGAGTGTTCAGATGCAAGGAGATGAAGCTATTAAGGAAATCCTGTCTGTTGGCAAGGATGCAATCCGTGGAAAAGAGCTGATAGAGAACATACTTTCTCGGGATAAGAATGATGTCGACTCCCTGCTACAGAAGACAAAGATAATTCTTGGACATGGCAAGGATCAGTTAGGTAAGGATGGAATTCTTCCCTCTGCCAGATTGGATGAACCATGGGAGTGGTTCGAGGCATTGCAGATCAGCCAAGGAAGCTTGAAAAAGATACAGAAACGAAGAAAATCCATTGGTGTTGATCTCACTGCAATCTATGATGGTTGCATTGCTTTTTTTGAAGTCATGACAGGAAGGAAAAAAATAGCTCCCAAGTACCTGAGTTTCGATCAGTTGAAGGAGTGGTGGCATGAGATTTATGCCCCAGATTCTGATGAGGTTGTCACCGGCCATACGTTTGATGATGCAACTACCTACTTGGCAGTGATAGACAGGTACATGGCCAGCAAGGAGGACTGGAAGAAAACCATTGAGCGATCCAATGAGGGAATTGATGCAATTAAATGTCGGCTCAAGGTTTTGCCATTGCCACCTATTGCTGAGTTGGAGGGAGTATTTTTGAAGGTCCAAGGGTCACCCGCACAGAGGAAAGATAAAGGGAGCAGAAGTTAGTATTAACCTCGAGATTTGTGCTTCCCTATTATCATAGGGCATGCATTGGACCGGACTTCCTTGGGGACTGTGCCTTGGCCGACTTGGATGATGGCATTAAATGTGTGCCTTAGTTTGTTTCCTTGGCTGACCTATTTTGGCGGTTTTTATTATTTTGAAAAAAATGTTTGGCTGGGCCGACATGTTTTGGGGGGAATTTTGGTATAAGTTGGCAGTTTTGCCTCATTGTAAGGGTTCAGTTCAGAAAATTGATATAGACATTAGCAAGACTGTAATAGAGAATAGCAGGAGCAATAGTTAGAGTTTTAGAATTTCTTGAAGCAAATACCATATTCAGAACAATTGAATTGTTGCAGCATTTGGTGATTAATACAATTGAAGGCATTGTGGTTATTCCTGGTGAAATCCTTTGTGTTATCTCATCTTGCATGGTTCCTTTGTTCTATCTTTTAAATTGCTTGAAGATCTAGGGTTTTAAAGTTAGAAATAAATCAGTTTAGTTGGATAAATGGTGTATGTGATTTCATATTTGGAGTGTGTGTAGCTATCTTTGGTCTATACTCCTAGTAACTATCTGATTGTAGTAGGTTGGTGAAGTCAACCTGGACCGTATATTCAAATGTGCTTAAGTTCGGTTGTAGATGCAAGTCTATGATTTGAAAATCTGTATTCCTCAGAAGATTGCACTGTTCTTGTAAGATTGCCCTGTGGGTCGAATAGGAATTGGTTTTTGAGATAGGTCCATTCCAGATATTTGTCATTTGCATTGCTTGTCCCTGCAATAATTTAGATTTTATTACTTTCCTTGCATCCCTATCTTTTGCTGTTTCTTTATTATTTGGTTAGATTTAGGGTTTTAAGATCATCATATTGTTAGATCTGATAAATTGGAAAGATACAGTTTGCTTGTAGTAAGGTCCGATTGTGATTTCCAGCAATTTCACATTTCATCTGAGTTGTTTTATGCATTGTTATGACCTAACACCCAAGAGACCTTGGGGTGATTTTCAGTGATTCGTTATTGAAAATAACCTTTCAAGAGAGATAGAATATCATTTTCTGTCTGAGTTGTTGTTGTGCAGAAAACACCATCAACACATACAATATTTCATCGGTGTAAAAATGATAGTGTCATGGCAATCCAACATGAACCTAGGAAGACCACTTCAGCGAACCTCAAGGTGGTCGATATGATATCTCAGCGATCTCGAATGGTCACAGCGAAGGAAATCCGAAATGGGTGGAATCCGGGAAAATCAGGACCATGCAGAAATCCACGAAGATCAAAAATCCCCGAACAACAAGGGTCCAACCAGAGTCCAAGCAGGATCCGAGAAAATCCGACCAGGGTAGAAATTTCTAAATCCGAGCAAAAGCCCAAAATTTATCCATAACTTAGGATTTTCAATGAATAACGTAGGGGAAACACTTAGGCAATCAAAAATAAACACTTAAGCACGTGCCTAAACAAGACAAAAACCTCAAAAGAAAGGGCCAAAACACCAAAACTAAAGCAAAAGGGGTCCCTACTTTTAGCGGGGAGTGTGTGTGAAAAATGCACAATAGTTTGCACTTTACAACTTACTATGTTTTTTTTCTACTTGTTTTGCTAAAGGGTGAAGGTGACGATCATTTATTATGGATGAAAATTTATTGCGGGTGAAAGTGAAATGGGATGGATGGGTATTGGTATTTTCTAGAATATTTCAATATTATTGGTATTTTGAAATATTTTGAGGCTATTTTTGGTCTTTTTGAATGTTTATGTGAATGTTTAGGATTTTTTGATTTTCTGAGGTTGTTTAAGGTTTTTGAATGTTTGAGGCTTTTTAGGTCTTTTGAATCTTTTCTATTGTTTTTGGTTTTTCCATTTTTGAATGTTTTTGTGTTTCCTAAATATTTGGATGTTTTTGGTATTTTTGAGAGTTTACTTGGATGTTTTTTGGGATTTTTTAGAATATTTGGATGTTTTGGGAATTTTCACAATATTTGGATGTTTTTGGTTTTTAAGAATTATTTGGATGTTTTTGGATTTTCAAAATTTTGACCAAGAACCTAACAAAAAGACCTATCCAGAGGGGCCTTGAGGGTTGATCATAGATTAGCCTTGCCTACATTATACACACAGAGACCACATAATTTGACTAACTTGACCCATTTATAGGAAAAAGATATGAACAAACAAGAGACAATAGCTAATTACAACAGAGTACTAAGGACTGATCTAGGGTGTGTTGGGGGCACATCAATGATGGCCTTGCCTATGTTCAAGCTTAGAGACAACGTAGTTCGACAAGAGGACAATCTTTTTTGGATTTTTTGATGTTTGACCATTTTAGGGTTTTTGATGTTTTCTAGATGTTTTGGATTTTTCCTTTACAATTTTTTGATTTTTTTTGGATTTTCTAGATAAGATTTTATGAATGTTTTTGGTGTTTTTTGATAAGATATCTCATGATCTCAAGATATACAAGAACCCAATTGTGATGCATAATGAAATGCCCCTAGTGTGACATGTTTAGCCTACTTCGATAAAGGTAGGATAGACTAACCTTGGGAATATGCCATGTAGTGCTAAAGAGTTCATGATACCTTATAGTGATAAGCCATGATAAGGGTGGAGATGAGGGATGAATGGTGATGCAAAGAATGATAAGCCAAAAGATCCAAAGAATAGATGGAGATGCTTTATGTATGCAAGGTGTTTGTTTGCTAGGTTTTCACCAAGGTACTTGTCTAAAGTGCCATAGAAGTGGTTTTCACTACAAGAAAAAAAAAATTGTTTACTTTTTTCAATCCTTTTTCTCATTTTTTTGGATTTTGATCATTTTTTTTTTATTTTTTATGCATTTTTTGATTTACACCCTTCATGTTTAGGCATAAAACTTTTTGAGATGTAAGATGTTGATTGGCTCCTACAACGGTTCATCTTTAGGGGTTGATAGTTGGTATGCTCCTGATTCGTAGCTTGTTGTAATGACAAGGGGACCCAACCAGTTATGCTCAAACTTTCCTTTGTTGTCTTGATTTGGAAGGTTCTTTTGATTTTTCTTTAAGACAAGATCACCTACCTAGATTGACCAACATTTCATTCTCTTGTTATAGCTCTGTTTTAGATGATTTTGATATACTTGCAAGTGATTAAGGGTGTCAAGATGACATTCATCTAGTAATTATAGCTCATTCAGTCAAGGCACTCTGTATTCTTCCTCAGTTATCAAATTCTTCAATGACACTTACAATGATGGGAGCTCAACCTCAATAGGCATGATGGCTTCTGATCCATAGACTAGGGAGAAAGGGTTGAACTTGTAGGTGTGCAAATACTGGTTCGATAAGCCCAAAGAGAAGGATTTAGCTATAGATGCCAGTCATGCATAGCTTCATTAACTATTTTCTTTAGGATTTTTAGGATAATTTTGTTTGTTGCTTCTGCTTGGCCATTGCCTTGGGGATAATATGGGTAGAGAATCAGTGTTGGATATTGAATCTTTGGCACAATTATTTCACATCCTGACTCTTGAATGTTGTTATGTTGTCTAAGATGAGGGTTTGTGGTACACCATAACAACAAATTAGGTAATTTAGGATAAGCTTGGCTATATGCTTCCCAATTATATAGGTCATAGGAATGGCTTCAACCCACTTAGTAAAGCACTTAGTGGTGGTTATGATAAAATTATGGCCGTTGGATGAGGTTGGAGTGATTTTTCCTATGACGTAAAGTCCTCATTGTGAAAAATGACATGGTGTAATCATTGGTTACAACTCTTTAGTTGGAGCATGAATTAAATATCCATGTTGTTGACATTGGATGCATTTATGCACATACTAATGAGCTTATTTTTCCATGGTTGGCCAATAATACCCTATCCTCAATAGTTTCTTAGCTAAAGTCATACTGCTAGTATGGGACCCACATATGCCATTGTGCACTTTTGTTAAAGAAATTAATGCTTCCTCTTGTTTAAGACATCGTAGTAATGTCCCTTTGATGCTTTGATGATAACTTAGGGTATCACCTAGGATCATAAATCGAGATGCCTTTTTGATAAAGGTCTTTTTAAGGTTTAGGGTGATGTTTGATGGAAGGATTCCTCTATTAAGGTAAGTAAAGATGTCATGGTACCATGAGGATCTAGGACCAACAATGACACACACAAATTTAGATTCAGGGAATTTTGAAAGTTGGTACGAGAAGCTGTTCTACCAAGAATTCACATTGGAGGATGTTATTCGACATGTCTAGTAGTGATCCAATTGTTTCCATGGAATCTGTTGCTCTATTGTTCATGCGAGGAATCTATTCAACAGTTATTTCTATAAAAATATCTTTGAGATTCTCCACCATCTTCTTGTAAGGAGTGAGCTTGTCATCTTTAGTTTGATAGTCGTCATTGAATTGGTTGATAACCAGCTGTGAGTCTCCATAGACTTTTATCTCTTGTATCTACCACTAGAATGTTATCCTAAGACCCACGATCAAGGCTTCATACTCAACAATGTTATCGGTACATAGGAATGATAGCTTGTAAGAATTTGGGATGTAATCACCTTAGGGGATGATGAAAAGAATGTCGGATCTTGATCCATGTTGGGTGAATGATCCATCAAAGTACATCTTCCACTGAGTTGTGAAATTAATAAGGAACGCTGATTCATTAGGTAACTCAGATATTAAATGGTTCTCATCGTAGATGGATACTTTTTCTAGTTGTTTTGTGATCACTTCTCCTTTGATTGATTTGTACTCCACATACTCTATGTCAAACTCTATCAAGATCATTATCCATTTAGCCATTCGTCCCATGAAGGTTGCTTTGGATAACATATATTTTAATGGATCAATCTTTGCGATGAGATTTATTTTGTGTGACAACATTTAATGCCTTAATTTTTGTGAAGCAAAGACTACTAGTAGGCATGATTTCTCAATGGGTGAATAGTTCATCTCATAGCCTACCAAGTTTTTGTTGATGTAGTATATGGCTCTTTCCTTTTGTTTTCATCATGTTGTGCTAAAAGAGCTCCTAGTGCTACTGGTGTTGCTGAGATGTATAGGGTTAGTGGCTTGTTTAGTATTGGTGGCATGAGCACTAGAGATGTTAGTAGATAATCCTTGATCTACTGGAAATATTTATTACATTTTTCATCCCATTTGTAAGTTATTCATTTTTGGAGAAGATGTGAAAAGGGATGAATCTTATCTGATAGCTGAGCTATGAACCTTCTGATGGACTGCAACCTTCCTTGCAATCCTCTCATTTGTTTCAATGTCTATGGAAGTTCCATGTCTAGGATGGATTTTAGCTTTGCTAGATCAATTTCTATCCCTCTTGTGAAATGATAAAGCCAATAAGTTTCCCTAATGTGACCCCAAAAAAACACCTTTTTGGATTTATTCATACCTTGTATTCTTCAAGCCTATTGAAGATAGGTCCTAGGACTTGTATGTGCTTACTCCCCTTCTTTGATTTTGCTAAAATATCATCCACATAATCTTCATCTATTTTGTGGATCATGTCATGAAAGATGAGGGTCATCCCTCTTTGATATGTAGCTCCCGGATTCTTCAACCCAAAGGAATCGCATTCCAATAGTAGGTTCCCCATGGACAAGTATAGGAAATTTTATGTTGATCCTCTTTAGCGATTATGATGTGATTATAGCCTAAAAATCCATCCATGAGCAACAAGATTTCATGCCCAACTATTAAATCCATAATGAGATCATTGTTAGGAAGAGGAAAATCATCCTTCAGACATGCCTTGTTCAGATCTCTAAAATCAGTGCATATTCTGATGCCCCCAGTGGTTTTTGAGATTGGTACCAGGTTTGAAACCCACTCAGGATAATCTATTGGTGAGATGAATCCAACATAAATAATCTTTTTTAGTTCTAGTTTAACCAAGAATTCTATCTGAGGGTGCATCTGCCTTAAATTTTGCTTGACTAGTTTAGCATCGGGATAAACTTCTAAGTGATGTACAACTACTTCTGGATCAAGGCCTAGCATATTTGTGTATGACCATGAAAATTTAGCTCTTCTCTCTTTAAGGAATGTTGCAAGGTTCTTCTATTCTTTTTCTAACAAGGATTCAACATAAAAAGTGATCTTAGGTGCTTCTTTTGTTCCCACATTGACTAGAGTAGCCTTTTTTGCTAGTACTATTGACTTTTCTAGATGCATTGCACTAAGGGGGAGATTGAATCCTTCATCCTTGGGTGCCTCAAAGAGGTTTTCACCATTGGATGTGTTCTTTTTTTTTACTATTTTGGGACTAGAGAGTGCCACTAGGTGGTTTTCACTTAAGGATCTGCATGTTAATTACATTTCATTTATTTTTCGACTGAAGGATTCAATCATCTCCCCATAGTATGCCCTTGTATCAAGCTCTATGTTTAAGTATGCTTTGTGATCTTCCCATGATAAGTTGTCTTGGAGTCCCATGAATTTTGAGATTGTTTCATCATTTTTGAATAATTATAGAACCGATGGTCCTTGTTGGTCCATGTCAATAAGTTGCACGTATACTAGGAATATTTTAGTTGGCTAGTCATTTGAGACAAATGATGTTATGGATATCATGAAAAGGGTGTTGTTCTTAAATAGGTCAGCAACATCAAGGGGAAAGTCATCTAAGGTTGTATCACGCGATGTAGGTGACCAAGAGGAAGCCTCAACTCGTTTGGCAGCAATATCTTTTCCAATAAGTGTGACCTTGCTAGTATTACAACCTAAGCCAAGATTTTTTAGTCCTTTCTTAGGCACGATGGGTTCTAGTAAACCATTATCATTCTACCCTAGCTTCTCTTTCTTGTTATACCCCATACTATGCATTAGCTATAGACCTTTGTTGTCATCTTCCATAGGAAGAACAAGAACATGTTGTTCATCTTGATAGAGGAGTTTAGAGATATCTTGTTCATGAACGTCTTCTTGATTCAGGTCTCCCCACTTGGTGAAGGTAGTAGCTCCCATCTTGATTATTTTTGGTTCTTTGGTGCTAGATGTTGGTTTCTCATGAGATTGAGGGGAAATAGACCTAACTCTCCTAAGAAAAAGGTGTCTTTCAATAGTTTGTAGCTTCCACAACCATCATCTTGGATCACTGGTTTGATGTCTGGTATGCTTTTCACAATGGGTATTTTTGATGTTGAGGTAGAGGCTAGAGATGATGAGTCAATAAATGAGCTTGATAGTGTAGGTCCTTCATCATTCTTGGGTATTTGTGGGATCTTATAAAACTTGGCCTCAAAACTCTTATAGCATTAGAAAGGCTCAATATCTCCATGGATAGTAATTTCTCTACCCTCAAAAGGAAACCTCACACATTGATGATAGGTTGAGGCTACAAATTTCAAACAATGGATCCAAGGTCGGCCAACTAGTATGTTATATGGAAGATCAAGATCAAGCACTTGGTATGTAGCTTTTGAAATAAGAGGGCATGTAGTTTATAAAATAAGAGGCCCCACTTGGATTGGAAGTGCAATGATTCCTTGTGATACTATTTCTTGGTCGTCATGTGATATAATGGTGGTCCTCTTTGTCTTTCAATAGTATCTTCTGAATAGCCTAGATTCTTGATCAACTATAGGGTATAAATTTTCATACCAACACCTCCATCTACCAAAGCTCTTTTCACCTTGCTTTTATGAATGAAAACCTCAAGGTGTAAAGTACAGTTATGAGATGGTTGTGATGGTAAATCTTGCTCAAAGAAGGTGAGAAGATGGTTGGTGATATGCTCTACCATAGCATGAAACTGATTGATATCAATGTTCTTGGGAAAAGATGGCTTAGGCAAGGATTTTTCTAGTATTTCCCTATGTGCAGGAGATAACCTTAAGAGTTCTAAGTTTGATATCTGAGTGGGGATTTGTTTAAGCTAATCTACAAGATTATATTTTCTAGTGTTAGATATGAGAAAAGTAGGCTATGTCCCAGATTGAGCTAGGAAAACTCCTTGAATGGTTATTTTTCCATGTCATGTGGTGACTCCACATTCTATACTAGCTCCTTTTATGATGACAATAGTGATAATGCTATCATAGGAGGAAACTACATTGGAATACGTATGTTGAACATTGGTGTAATCCTTAGCTTTTCCATTGTTGTTTGTTTTGTTATGATCAGGCATAGGGGTCTTGTATATCTTGAGATCCTGGTTTCCAGCTGGTACCTCAACAGATATATTATCATTCTCTATGAGATCTTGGATGATATTCTTGAGTTTCATGTAGTTTTTTTTTTATGTCCCTTGATTTTATGAAAGTCGTAGAGATCACGCTCGTTGTACCAGGATGGCTTCTCTTGTGGTTCTTAGTAGTTTTCAAAGTTAGGAAGTGTTATCAAATTTAACTCTACCAGTTTCTTCATGATTGTATCGATGGGTTATGATAACTTTGTGTACTTGCATTTAGGATAGTTGTTCTTGTTACCTATTTTCCTCTGTTGTATGTTGGTGTTACTAATCTGATTGTTCTAAGGTGGTACCATTTGTTGCACAGTTGGTTGGATGTTAGCAACTTTATTGTTATTGGGTCTAGGAGCACTTAGTATGACCTTAGCTTCTAATACATCGCTGTTTGTTACATTTTTTTTTTTAGCCCATACATGAGGTTTCTCATTCGAACTAGTTAAAGCATGGTTGTATTTGTAAGCTTCAGTATTTCCTTGTGAGATTAGGGCTCTTTCAATGTTTAGGGATCTTGGAACAAGCTCATCATACGATGTGATGAATTGCATTTTCAAGTGGAATGATAGATTTGGATCAAGTTTGGCTATAATGATTCCCACTTGTTGTTCATCAAGAAGAGGCCACTTACTTTTACTTGCTCTTTGTATCCATCATTGTAAGAAATTAGTGAATGTTTCTCCTGGATTTTTTTTGAGTGTACAACTCTTCTAGACTAATGCCCATGTCAAGATTGAAGGAGAAGTGATTGATGAATTTGTTAGTGATTTCTTGAAAGTTTTGATACCAGGAGGAAAATGAGAAAACTAATCCATAGCAGTACCTATTAAACTTTGAGGGAAGAGGCACATTAGATATGAATCATTGTAAGCCACTTCCATGCACATGACATTAAATTATTTGATATGGTCAACATGACTTCCTCTCCCTCTATATTTGTCAAATTTGGGGATTTCAAAACCAGGAGGGAATGGTATCATTGATATGTTTCAATCAAATGGGTAAGGACACAAGTTTTGTGTATGAGGCCTCTTTGTCTTTCCCATGCAGAGGTCCTACATTTCTTGTGAGAGTGCTTGCAATTGAGATGCTAGATTAGCTTGAGGTCTGGGTGGAGGAACATATGGTGGGATGAGAGATGAGTTATATGGGGTGTATGAAGGTGTCATATTTTGTGAAAGTGATGAATATTTTCCTGATGCATTTGGATTGATGATTTTTATATGAGGATAATAAGATCCTTATTGTTGTTGTTTTGTGTACTATTGAGCTAGTAAGGTTTTTTGTTGAGCTTGTTGTCGTTGTTGCACCACTAGGGCTTGTTGTTGGGCCTACTATTGTTGTTGTGTGGCTTGTTGTGTTGCTAAGGCTGCTTTCTGAGCTTGCTATGTAATGGCCACTTTTTGTTGTTGTGATAAGGCTGATTTTTGAGCTTGATGTTGTTGTTGTGCTAGGGATACTTGTTGATCTTGATTTTTTTATTGTGCTAGGGCTTCTTGTTGAGCTGCTAAGGATTCTTGTGCTTGCTATTGTTGTTGTTGTTGTATGGTTTGTTGATAAGTTTTTTGTGCTTGCTATAGAGCTAAGGCATGTGCTTGCAAGGTAGGATCAGGTGGTTGTTGAGACATTTGTGAAGGATTAGGGATATTGATGTTTTGAGTGGTTAATAGATTGCTAGTGAAAGGTGGAGGGTTCCCTTGGTTTAACATTCCTTGCAATATGGTAGAATGAGGTGGAGGAATGTATGTTTGAGGTTCTAATTGATTTGGCATAGAAAAGGGGGTTGTTGGAAAAGATGACATCGTTAAAAATTTTCAATGGAAATGACACACTAGGACCTTGAATCCATTGATTGAAAAGATTCCCTTGTCCTATATTTTGAGGATTTCCTTGTGCAAAAGATGTAAACAAAGGATTTGTGATCAAGGTACTCCCAGGATTGATAAAACTTGTAACCAAGGGATTTTTTTGGGGTGGATTGATATTGGATGATGTTTTAATGGTAGATGGAATGGATGAACCCACGAGAGGGTTGGATAAAGATGTCCCTATTTACGTTGAGGGTTGATTATGTGATATGGTATTGACATGCCCTTGTGTGTTGTTTTGAGATTTTTTGTTTGCACCACTCTGCCTGATGGTAGGCATACTTGTGGTACTCATAGGTGTGGATGAAGAAGGGTTTCCCTGAAATGTTGAAGTGGAGTGTGTAGCTATTTTTTGATCTTTGGGAATGGGAGGAGCACCAAAGGTAGGTGTCCAAATGGTTGTGGGAGGCGGAGGATTAGTTTCAAGAGTACGCACAAGTATACTACTTTCAAATGGTGAGGTGTGACCAAAATCTTTAGCAAGGCTGGTTGCAAGACTAGGCATGTAAGTTTGACTAAGCCCTTGTGATGGAGTTCTGAAGTCGTGTTAAATTTTTTGCTAAAATTTTTGGGGAGATAGGAGATACACTTTCAGAAGGCTGATCTTCTAAAATTTCTTCTCTAGTGAGCTCAAATGGGTTGTTGGTTATGTATTTGATTTCATATGGTCCTGAAGGAGATGATGGTTGTTGTGATGGTGTAACATGACTTCTAGGATTAAATTATAAAGGATTTGGATCACTTGAAGTAAATGTAACTCTGTCTTTCTCCATGATTCTCTTGTGTTGTGATCTTGTCTTTACCATAAATTTGGTGTCAACTATGGGAGAGTTATGTTGAGTTTTGTAATTTTTGAACTCTCTAGTTGACTCAAACCTAGGTAAAGGAGATGCTCTAAGTCTTTTGGGAGCAATGATGATAGTGTGGGATGAAAATATGGATGATGCAAGAAATGATCTTTGGAAGCATTTTGGGACAACACTTTTGACTTAATTTTGATGTTTTGATGTTGGGATAAAGGATGCTAATGAACCTAGAAATCTTTAGGATAGACTTGTGACCTTCAAGATAAACTATTTCAAAGATGATAAATATCTCAACTAAGTACATGTAAAAGGATACATTTCACATACAAAGTAGCTAAGGTAGCAAGTTGGTTTGATGTTTAAGTCCTAAAGTGTTGGTGTATTCAAAATTTTGCGAAGATAGATGAGGTGAAGGATGAAATTTGGTGAAGGGGTGAGTGAAATGTTGGACCCAATGTTGACCTAAAGTGATCCTTTTATTTTGGCAAGACCAAGGTAGTGAGAATGATGCTAGATCTCTAAAATGTTCAAATCCTAAAGAATCAATGATTTAGAAAAGTTTTTGATCTTCAAAAAGATGAGAGTTCTGGATCATAAAGAATGTGTGTATGTTAGGATATTTTCTCAATGTGCATACATAAAATTTTATCAACAACTTGTTTTTGTTTTCATAGAGTGCCTCAATGTGGTTGTCAATTTATTTTGCACTACAATGTCTAAGTTTAAAGTGATGACCAGCTGACCTTCATTTAGGGATCCTTAATTTGTGTGGGATCATCTAGTAAAGTGAATTTTTGTTTCAACAAGATGATGTTTGACCTCTGAAAATTTTTGAGTTCTAGAAAATGATAGGATGGAGGGGAATGCTCAAACCTTTTTGGGCTCTCATAGTTCGGGCATAAAGTTTCTCAACAAAGTGTAACGGTTGCAGAAAAATATTGAAGCCCACTTTTGACTATACCTTGTTCTATGATTCCTATGTTTGAAATGGAGTGTTGGAGATTTTCCCCTATGGATTTTGACTATTTGATTAATCATTTAGAGGAGTTCAATATCATGAAAAAGACCCGGGTTTTGACTCCAAAAGAATGCATACAATTCTGGACTATACCATGAACCACATCTATAAAATTTTGCTACCAATCTATTTATATTCTTGTGAACTGCTTGAAGGTGTTTCTTAAGAGCTTTTGGAGTGAGATGCCTAAGTCTAAAATGAGGACCTATAGACTTTGGCTTAGGAATCCTAATTTTTCGTGAGATCATGTGGAAATAGTTTAAGTTTATGGAAGAAAGGAAGATATTTATTGCTATGTAGGTGGTTGTAATAGGGACCTTCCAGCCTCAATATTGGTGTGCTCCTCTTCTTCATCTAAAATGGTTGTTGTGTTTCTCCACTGTGTGTTCATTTCCTTTTTTTCAAAAGTGAATTCTCTCAAACTACTAATGAGGTCTATTTGTTCACCGTTTATGAGTTCAAATTTTGCCTAAATTATAGCACCTAGAAGATCAAGTTGTTCAATGGGAGAAATTAGTCTACAAATATTCATCTGGGGTTCATTTTTTAATTTATCTTTGCTTTAAAAGTGAATTTATTTTACCACAAACACTTGTCTTTGATTATGTTTCCAAACTAGGTGTTTATGTCAAAAACATCATAACTTTCACAATGTCCATTTCGTGAAAATTGTGAGGTTAATGCCATAATTTCCTATGTTGTATTTGGTAAATATGGGTTTGAGATTAATGTTAAGATATTTAGAAATTTCCAAGGATAAATCCTTAGGACAAGTAGAAATATCAAGGCTAACTCAAGAAGTCCATATTTAAGCCAAAGTGCTTGAAATTTAGATAGTGAATGTTTGTTTTTGGATCATTTTAAAGTTAAGCAAAGTGTTAAACTAACTCACAAGCATTAAAACCCTAGGATAGAAATAGCTATATTTTTTGAATCCCCACTAGGATTTCTCCAAACACTAGATAATGCAGATATTTAGAGATTTGGCTACATTGGCTCCCCTCCATGACACACACTTCTTAGGACCACCAAATCTCAAAATTCTTAAAATCCGAAGATTAAAATGATTTTTTCTATTTCTACAATTGAATAGTACAAATGAGGGGTAGCTTCAGAATGACCGTTCCTAACATCAACAAATATTAAGGATTTTTGGCTTCTACACAAAGGTTTGTAATAAGGGCATCCAATATGGGTGCAGTGATAAACTCCTTGTGAGAGGTTTCCCAACCCTTAGAACAAGGGCTTTATGCATCATAAAGATACTGGGGGAGAGCTATCATGTACCACTTCCCATTGATTATGATTTTCATCACAACCACAAATTTATAGCGGTTTGGAAGAGCTTGGCTTATGCTTGTTACTGCTTGGGTCATTCCCTTGGGGTGAGTAATTTTTCCCACCAAGGTAGGCCCTTTAAAGGTGAACAATAGTGAGTAAGTACATCTGTAGTTCTACCATCTTTGCTTGCATGCACAAAGAGAGAACACACACTATGCCTTTTCTCACACTAGCATGGTTGTTCAATTTTAAACCTAAAATTAAAGATGTGGGTTATTTTGTAAAGTGTTAAAGAATGTTTCTATTTCTCAAGATCACCAAACAATGTGAGAGAATTGCATACACATTCACCAACAAAATTGAAAATCACAAAACATAGCAAATGGTTATTAATTTTAACCTTTCAAAGCAATGATGAATTCATTTTAAGCACCAACTGAAAGATGAGTTTTCCTTGTTCAATTTCAAGCCCAATTAAAAGATGTTATATGAGGGTTCAATTTTATCCAAATTTGAACATTCATTTGAAACCCAACTTGAAATCTAGTGTGTTTCCTAAAACATAAAGTAGAAAGCATGAAATTGGCTTATAATTTCCCCAAAGTGTTGAACACTTGTTACAATTATAGAATTTTAAGATAGAAGTGGATTTATTCACTTTCGCTCCATTCCTTTAAACTTTGCAAAACCCTATTAGGTCTAACAACCAAAAAATAGTCAAACATTCATAAATGATAAGATAAACCAAAGAGATTAAGTCACATGTCAAAAAAATAGACATAAATTTTCTTACCCTGGTTGAGTGTCACTAAACACGATAGTGTCATAGTTTGAGATTTGGGCATCGCTCTAGTGAAAATGGGCATCGCTCTGTAGCAAGACCAATGAGCATGATTATGTCACTATTTTGATAGGCGTCGCTATTTGGAGTTTAAAAGTGTCGATCTAGTGAGTTTCAACATCACTGTTTGCATTTCACAATATCTTCAAATTAAATACGCATCACTATATTTAAATTGACGTTGGTAAATTAAATACGCATCACTACTTCAAATTGCCCGGGTGTCACTATATGGTGACACTATTCAAATAACATCATTGTTTGTGATTTAAGCATCATTGCAACCTACAACACAACATGAACATGAAATTTGAGCTAAAAAATAGTTAAATGATCAGTTTTCCCTCCCTCTAGCACCATAATTTTGATGTGAAAATACTGGTATGGGCCAAATTACACTTGATCCATGAAGAATCAAAGCATAACAGAGCCACCAATAATCTAATCTCAACAAGATCAATCAAACAAAATTGAAACCAAACATTTCATCAAAACCTAACATACTAAATTATGAAAGCTTCAAAAAATCTACTCTAATCCACCTAAAAATTATCTTGTTGTGGAATTGGTGTCACGTTGACGTGGAACGATGACCCTTTCCCAATCTCGTGATTAGTGAGCTTGTTTCAATCAATTCTATGGAAGAGAATCGGTGAAACCATGGTGTTTGGTGTATGAAAACCTAATTAATGCTAAAATGAACATGATGCAAGCTAATTTACAACTGAATATGGTAGAAACTCAACTTTCTTTCCATCTCCATAGTGAGTGATTTGGTAGATTGAAAGAAGATTAGCACTTAAGTTAGGAACATAGAGAACATTCTCAAATGTTCCATTATCCATGAAAACCAAACCTTTTCCTTCAACTTCCACTTGAGTATCATCTCCTATGAAGATGTGAGGTAGCTTATATGGCTCCAAAGAAGAAAACTACTCCCTTGTAGAACCCATACGATGAGTGGCACCCAAGTCAAGTATCTGTTGTTGTGAAGAACCTGAAGTAGCCAAAAATGTTTTCCCTTTTCCTTTTGATTGTGAAGAAGTGGAAGGAGATGAATCGTTCTTCTTTTAGGTAGATGGAAAATTGTTGTTGTTGTTCTTGATGATGTTTGTCAACTCATCAATTTGCTTAGTGTGTAAATGATGCTCATCATGACCAAACTTCTTGCAATATGAACATGTTGGTCTCTCCCTCTTGCTTGAATTTACCTTCTTGGGAGAAGATGAATAATTTACTTGTTGTGGAGAGGATTATTGTGCTTTATCTTGATGTTTCTTTGGCTTAGATTGCTTCTGCTTCTTGTTGGAACCCTTTCCTCGAGTCCCTTGATTCCCTTGATTAGCCACCAAATCTTTGGACTTTGAAGACTTGAGAACCCCCATGCTTATAAAATTTGCTTCCTCTAACATCAACATTTCTTTAAATGCATCAAATGATGGGATAGTGAAAGAACTACCTACTATCAAGTGATGGGTTTGGAAGCTAGAAACAAATGTTGCATATTCTGATGGAAGCTTTCTCAAAAAATTGTAGACCAACTGTGCATCCTTTTTTTCAATGCCACAATCATTAATTTGTGATCTTAGCTCATTCAAGCCTTAGTGACATAGTCTTGGATTGTATCAAAATTCTTGGGATCTAACATTGTGAGATCATTGTCAAGCTAATAACCTCTAATCTCATCAACTTGGCCATACAATTGACCAAACTTTTCCCAAGCCTCTTTGATTGTTTTACACTTTTCAATTTGAAAGGTGAGATCTTTTGATGCATATTTCCTTAAAGTTCCAAGAGCCATAATATTTTTAGTGAGCCAATCCATATGAGAAATATGACTAGCTTTAGGATCAGATGGTGCAACTATAGTTCCATCAATAGAATGAGTTAATCCTTTTTCCATTAACTTACTCCAAGCATCAATTTTCCAAGAAGCATAGTTATGTGGAGTTAACAAAGGAAACTTAGGAGAACCCATAGCAACAAAATTGAAAGAGAACAAGATAGAGAGAGAGGCATAATCACACAAGACACCCCCCTAGATTCACTCATTCAAAGAACCTCCACAAAAAAGATGATTTGGCACTTTTTACTTAGTGCATGTACAATGGCCACTTGCAAGCCAAGAAAAGTGGGCTTCTAATTTTCAATGTTTTACAACAACCTTAAGTAGGCTATAGCAGACTAAAATGACTAATACAAAAGACCAACCTGAGATCTTAGCTTTACAAATGCCAAAATAGGCCAAAATAGACCATATGTTGAAAGTACATTTTTTTATCACAATCACTAAAAACTAATAGCACCATTGTGAAGTTCAGAAAAAATCATGCACTTTCAAAAAAATAGCACTTGAAAAGAAGTTCATATGAGCCTGAACGAAGCCTTGTAAGTTGGAAAAACGACAACAATTCAGTAACACTTGTGACAAATCAATTTTTTTGAAAAATACAAGCATCAAAATCAGAAACTGATTATACCAACGTGTAGAGAAAGCAAATTAGCCCAAATAAAAAAAATTGCACCAAAAATGGCCTCAAAATGACCAAGATATGACCCAAGCAGAAGTTGAACTACAAAACTAAAAACTCAAATGGAGAGGGGGTCTAATTTTTCAAAAAGTGGGATGATGGTATAAAATTGATGGTCTTCTGGCCGTCAAATTCATCGTGTGCCTTTTCCTGAATATTCTTTGCAGGTCAACAAAATATTCTTTTAATGGCTGTCGAAAGCAGGGAATCTCACTAATGGAATATTTTACTAGGTTCTTTAAAGATGTCGTGCCCAATTTCACAAGGTATGTTAGCTTTGAATAACCCGACCACTAGAGTTTGAATGGGCCAGTGGGGGTTTTGTATTGGGCCACGTGGACCAATGGTGGGTCACCACGTGGCAGACTGTAGAAGCCCGCAGTACGCAAGATACTGCAAGTACTCTGAAGAGTACAAAGTACTCTATGTACTCTATTTTTTTATTATTATTTAAAAATTTTACAATAAAAATGAATCAGGTATTTTATTAATTTTTCAAAAAAAAAAAAAAAAAAAAAATTTAGACAAAATTGAATATATTTTTTTTGAAAAATCATACCTTGTAATAATGACAACCTGGGGGGTTGTACGATTCCCTGGGCAATTTGTTTTTGCCTCGACGGACAACTTTGTCCAAATTCAATGATTTGGTAGTTGATTTAGGAGTTTTTGGCCCTTCTCAATACGATGGAGATGTCCTTTTTGACTAAAAATGCTACGAAATGGTAGCTAGCCCTGGGATTTGGCAACCACCCCCAATCTTCAAACCCTTGTAGATTTGGCCTCCAATGTCCAACTAGGATGAAACAAAAGTAAAATATAACTATCTCAGACAGTCCAAACGCAATGGCGAGCTCAAATCTAATGCAACAAGCTCCCAAAATGTACCTACAATATAAGGCCAAAAATGGAACCCTATAAGAATCTCTCCAAAATGACAATCCAAAGGCACTCCAATAGCTCTAATACCATGTAAGAATTGGCTATGAAGGTAGCCACCCAAGATCTGGAGGCCTAATAGAAAGCACAAGCATGAGAGAGATAGAAGCAATATGACAAGAATAGACTGTATTCTACCAATAATGCAAATAGAATGTGCAAACGTACATAGAAGACCCCTTGGTTATATAGCCAAGGTGAGTACATAGAAGGGAATAAGATCATGACAAGTGTCGTAATTTTATGAAATGAGACAACTGTGAAAGGCTATCACTCCACCTAAAGTGGAAAAGTGATAATGTGATAATCACCACAAATGGTGGATCACCCACAAAAGGTGGAGAGGTAATCACATGATGTGTCCACAAAAGGTGGATGTGATAAAACAATAACATGATAAGTCCACCAAAAGTGGAAATTCTCCAACTACCTCCTATGTGGTCCCTAAGTAAACTTAACTAAGGTGTAATTATGACCTAGGACAAGGTACAACACTTTTAATTACACCAATAGGGTCACGGTCTTATCTTGCAACCTTTAGGTAGATTTGCATAAGAGTGTCATTTAGTGCATGTGATGGCCTCTTTCTTGCATTAGCCTACCCCCTTTATGCAACCTGTGAGAAGTGGTACTGGTGTAACCTTCACCTCATAAGATCTATCGATGGGCTTTAATAGAGAACCATCCCCTCTCTACATTCCTACACAAATTAATGGGAACACCATAGTAGGCATTCTTGTTGATCCAAATCTCAAGTGAATATCACAACTGAGGAGATCATGCTAATAAAATTTTTGCATAAAAATGGGTATGATGCACCTGTAAACACCATCCACACACATGATGGACTTTCTGTATCTCCTCTAGGTTGTATTGTCTTTTCGGTTTTGGTTGTCCACCTAAATTTATGAATATTTTGTTAGCTACAATCCCATGGTCTGAACTCTTCAAAGTGAAACTGGATATCCCCTAGTTGGTAGCTATGAATGCAGTTCCCTTGGTTGTGCAAAAATATTTGAAATTCATTCATGAGGGTTCTGTAGAAGTGATCCATGACAATGGCTATAGACCACTAGTTGAGCATAGTTATTCCTTAGATTATTATTGGCCTGCACTTGTTGGTCCTCTTCCTCCTAGGAAGGACCTCTTGTACTAGACTTATCAAAATTACAAGAAAGGGCACTTAAGGCCGAGAATGAGATACCCTCCATTACCTTATGTTGTTTCACATAGGGCTTGCTTAAAAGCTGATAGTGATATTGCCAAGGCATGTAGAAGGGAAGAAGAGAAGCAGTCCCGAGATCCTCCTTCTTCCTCTTCCGTTGTTCAACCTGACTCTCCCTCTCGCCCTACTATGGCGCCATCAGATTTTGTTCCATGTTTGAAAGAGAATCTTATGGTGCCTACTTCACAGAAACCTAAGCATCCCATGTTCGAGCTTCCTATCCTACCGACAAAGCCTAGGCATGTTTGCTATGGTAGGAAGAAAGGTCCCCGAGGGGAATCCTCTATGTCTCAACCTTTGTGTTCTCTTACTACCCCTGCTCCCAAAGTAGTAAACAGGAAAAGGCTTGTTGCCGAGGCATTAGAGCTGACTCACCTGGTTGCTTCCCAACCTGCTCCTCCTGCTCTTGTTCAAGACCCTATACCTCCACTGGAAATAATTGTGGCACAAACACTCCCATGGTTGAGCAAGAGTCTTCCGCTCCTTTGCAACCTCTGGCCTCTAGCTTGAAGAGTCATAGAAACTTCCTTGTGTGTGAATGCAAGTGACTATGAAAGGATCCTGCAGTTGAGCATGTGGCCTTATATAGGAAGGAAGAGGAGATGACCAACCCTGCTTCAAGGCATCCCGCTATGTCCTCCTCTCTCCTCCCCTCTACTTTCATTCAACCAAGCTCTATATTTATTGTAGCTCTTATTATGAGTGTGCCTAACTCTAAAATTGTATAGGTGTTCATCACTCCTTCAATTGAGCCTCCCTTGTTGATGTCCCTTCTGGACATCCCTCCTTTCCCAAAACCTGTAGATATACCAAACACTTTGGTAGTATCTGCTCTGGTTTTCTCCTCTTCCTCTTCCTCTGCACCTCTTGCCTCGTCTATGGGGAGTTCATATCCCCTAATGGAGTAGAAGGTAGAAGGTGGCCCCTCCAGCAATGGAGGGAATAAGAGGATCCCACCTTCAATGAAGGGTGGTCTTGCATTGGCTTGCTCTATCCTAGTGACGGAACTAGACTTGGCTTCCCCTGAGTTCGTCACCGCTCCCGAGTCACTCGATGAGCCTAGAGGTGAATCTTGGGTGCAACCCTCTCCATCCAATGAGGTAAAACATGGCACTCCAGTGAAGTGCATGCTTAACTCTTTGGATGAAGTTCCAACCTTGTCGGTGATCTTCATGAAATTGCTAACCATAGCTCCATAAGAGCTAAGTGGAGGAGACATTGCAGGGCCTTCTTCCTTAGCCCTTATTGTGGGAGGGTCAAAAGCTCCTACCCTTAATATTCCACTATTGTAGGCTCATCCTCCTTCCCCCTATGATGATC
>VDFB02281492.1:889220695-889396011 GCA_007258455.2 Sequoia sempervirens
AGATAGGATGGCATGATCTTGATATGAAGGAGGGGATATGTTGGTATGATTTGGATAAAACTCTTGGCATGACTCATCGTGTGTGGGAGGCATGATGATGGAGTGTTGGAGGGACTCCATGAGTGGGGGAGATGGAAGGATGGAGGATTCATGAAGTTCATGGGAGTTGGTTTCGGTGATACTAGTAGTGGAAGGAATGGATTGGATTTGGGTGTCTTCAATGGATTGGGTGGATCTAGGAGTAGAAGATGGGGATTCAATGGATTCGGTGGGTTTGATGGTCTCAATGGTTTGGGTGGTGCTAGGGGTGGTAATAGTAATGATAGGTGTGGGATGGAGAAGAGTCTCATCACTAATGACCATGGATGATGGATTGGGATGACATGGATTCGCAACATAAATATGTGGAGTTGAGGATGTATTCCTTGTCATGAGTCCTTGGATGACATATGGAGTGAGATACTTGCATATTGTAGGCTCAAATGGTGTGGCGGGAATATATGAAGGTTATCAATGGGTGGAGGACTAGGATTATGGATTGGTGGATTAGGATTAGATAGACGAATGTGATTGGATGGAGGACTAAGGGTAGGTAGAGGATTAGGATTGGTGGGGTGATCAAGATTAGATGAAGGATTAAGGCAGGAATATTGGGATGGTGGATTAGGATAGTAGGACATGGATGCTGGATTGATGTTTGAGAAAGTGGATGGGGAATTATGATAGGAATATTGAGACGATGGATTAAAGTGGGAAGATGTGGATGTTGGATTAGGATGAAAGGATGGGGATGTAGGATTAGAATGGGAAGATTGGGATGATGGATTAAGGTAGGAATATTAGGACAATAGATTAAGATAAGATGTGGATGTTGTATTAGGATGGGAAGATTGGGATGGTGGATTGAGGTAGGAGTATTAGGATAAGAAGACATGGATGTTGGATTAAGATGGGAAGATTGGGATGGTGGATTGAGGTAGGAGAATTGGGATAGAGGATTGGAATAAGAACATATGGATGTTGGATAAGAGAAAGATGTAGATGAAGGATATGATGAAGATGTGGATGGGGAAGATAATGTATATCCCTTGTCAAAGGTAGCATAAGGATTGATAGTAGGTGTGGACGAAGGCATGATGGGATAGTGTGGATGGCTGATAGGATTTTGGATGATAGTTGAAGAAAGATTACTAGAAATAATAGCATCAAAGGGATCCATATCATACTCATCTTGATCAACAAGACTTTCATTATCATCATCAACATAATTGTGGTTCCCCTTTACTACTATTTTTGGTTGCACTTGTGAAGGATAAGGATTCATAACGTTGAATTAGATGGATATGGATTGAAAAGATGGAAATAGATGATTAGAAGAAAAGGGGAGATGATGAAAATATAAATAGAATGGATTAGAAGAACATGGAAGAAAGGGTCATAAGATTTGTTTTGATATTAGAAGATATTGGATGTAGATGGGATAAAGCTTAGATTGGGATGTATATTAAGCTCAACTTGGGATTTAATTTAAGCTTAGATTAGGATTGGATTGAAGCTCATATTAGGATGGTTGAAGGATGTGACGTGATAAACTCTAAACCAAGCTCAGAGGTTTAACTAGAGATGATGTATGATGCTGATGACTAGATTGGATTGTGAAAAGGATGATTACGACAACAAATATACCTCAAGATGGAAGTAGATTGATTGGACCATGGATGATTACTGACTCAGGACAGATAACAATCCTAAGTAAGTGTCATTGATGACGATAAGGATCAAACACCTAAGTCAACTTGGATAACAACCCCTAAAACAAAGCCTAAGAGATTGGGATTGATGAACTGATGATGGATGTACAATCTAGGGATGTACTACGATGAACCTATATGCTTTGACTAAGGATTCGATGACTTTCATAAAATGTAGATGGACTAAAATGACAATTTTGGGTAGATGGATGAAGATAAATTTTTTTCGATTGTGGCAAAGGACTATGAAGACAACAAGATTTCAGTGGAGAAAAGAATTCACTCCCTGGAATTTGTATGGGCAGCGGATATGCCTCTGTATAGCACAAATTCGCCTATTTTGGTCACGACTTTTCATATTTAGGGACAATGGATTTTCGTCTGCGTTGAGAAAACTCACCTATTTGGGGGACTAAAATTCACCTATGTCTCAGGGATGCAGAAGAAATGAGCTAAGTCGATATGAAAATTTTCCTATATTTAGAGGGCACACAAGAAACTGACTAAGTCGATATAAAATTCACCTATATCTCAAGAAACAGGCTAAGTCGATATGTAAATTCGCTTATATCTCAAGAAATGGGCTAAGTCAATATGAAAATTCACCTATATCTCAAGAAACGGGCTAAGTTGATATGAAAATTTTCCTATATCTCAAGAAATGGGCTAATTCGAGATGTAATTCACCTATATCTCAAGAAATGGGCTAAGACGAGAGGAAAATTCACCTATATCTGGAGGGCACACAAGAAACGGGATAAGTCGATATGTAAATTCACCTATATCTCAAGAAACGAGCTAAGTCGATATGCAAATTTTCCTATATATGGGGAAACGAGTGAATTTGATGGATGAGGACTGATATAGACTCACCTAAAGGACAGGCATACTCACTTAATCCAAGGAATAGGTGAAAACGGAGTTGCCTAAGAAGGGACCCACAGGAAAATTCACCTTTGACAAAGACAAATTTTCCTAAAGGGATGACCTAGACAGGACTCAAACTTGGAATCTCCCTTTTGCAGGGAAAAATCACCTGTCCATAGTGCAAATTCGCCTCTGTAAGGGGAAAATTCACCTTTGAAGGTAGGGGTTGACTATGGAAAAGGACAACAAACATTGCAAACAATAGAAAGAATGTTGGACTGACTCAACTGAAAATAAAAAGCACTGGTATCACACAATGAAGACACGCTAGGCAACACGATCCTAGAAATTAGTGATAAGGTTTTACAAACTTGATGTAGGCCCACCACCTTGAGTGGAAAAGCCAAGTTTAATACTCCATGATATTGGGGTGGTTCTCTGGATCACCCTTTCTCGCGAAGGCAGATAGCTAGCGTTCCAGTGGCACAGGGGACCATCAACAGAGGCCACGGGCTCACCTTCACAATCTCTCTTAAGGACTATCGTAGTCCACCACAAGGATTTCTATCTCAACCCAAGGGAGTACGTGGTGAGTAACTTCGAGGTAGAGTGCACATCCCCTACACTACACCAAGTTGCGACTAAAATACGGGTCTCTATTTAGGCTATACAAGGCTATCTCGTGTGTCCTTGATATACACTTGGTACATGAGGCACAATTGTGAACACCAACTCATCACAAGTGTGGATCAGGATCCCCAATGAGGTATTGGAAACTTAGACCAACCCTGCATGTCTTTTCTAGGTATCACCCTAGCTTCAATGCTTTGCTAGACATGATGTGACTGGATTGGGGTAATAGCTTTAGCTCTCCCCCCTTTATATACCCTGCCGGTAACACGTGGTTGGGATCATCCCCTAGGTGATGAAATCCCAAGCAGGTCCCACTAAGGGAAGAAGATACTAGATGTTTTGGTTGGTCCCCAGGCTTGCACGCAGTGCAAGGGGAGAGCTTAGATGCACTAGCACCTCCTAGGTAGACTAGATTGGACTAGAGCAAACTACAACTTCTCATCACCCAGGATCACCAAAAGGAAGAAGGGGATTGGATATGTCAACAATTTACTTTGAAGCACAACAAACAAAGTATATTTTCCCTTTAATTAATCTACGTGTGCCTAGCTAGTATGGAAATCAACAGATAGACTAACTACAAGGGTCTTCGACCAATCATCTTGTAGAAAATACATCAATAATTTTGACCACTGATCTTGGATGATCGAGAGACAATTGTTGCACTAATTGTTAGTAAAAAGGAACACTCACAAATAGACGAGTTAGCAAATCAGTACTTGAAACTAAAACCAAATTGAAGCTAGGAATTGAAAAATTAAGTTTCAGGTTCACCTCAAATTTGCCTTTTTGCGAGGAAAATTCACTTGTTCTCTTTGATCAAATTCACCTATTCTGGGAAGAAAGGGGCGAATGCGCTATCGATTGTTCAAGAGGAAAGGGGAAAATGCACTATCGCCTGTTCAGGAGGAAAGGGGTGAATGCGATATTGCCTGTTCAGGAGGAAAGGGGTGAATGTGCTATCACTTGTTCAGGAGGAAAGGGGCAAATGTGCTATCGCCTATTTAGGAAGAAAGGGGTGAATGCGCTATTTCCTATTCAAGAAGAAAGGGGCGAATGCGTTGTCACCTATTTAGGAGGAAAGGGGCGAATGCGCTATCACCTGTTCAAGAGGAAAGGGGAAAATGTGCTATCGCCTATTTCCCAAAGAGCACTGCAAATTCGCCTTTGCATTGAGCAACTTCACCTCTCAAGTCAGATTTTCCCCTTCCCAAGAAAGGGTGAATTCGATTTCGCCTTTTTTGATTGCAGATTCACCTTTGTAATAGGAAAGTTTTCCCATTAAGGCAAAATTTCCCCTGCTTATAAAAACTTGAACCTGCAAAATTCAAACAACAAAAAACATAAAAGTGCAGAACCATGATGTGGGTCCCACCGAGCGTGCCAAAAATGTGTGCAGTGTTTTTACCCCATCTAGAATGCAAGAAATAAACTCAAGCAAGAGATAAAAAACCAAATACAACACTCAAGATTGGGCTAAAGATGAAACTCAAAAATTAATATATAAAGTTAATTTTACCTTGTTTGAGCTTGATGGAATTGTTTTCCCTCGTTGATGGCTTGATATGTGTGCTCTATATTCATTTCGATGGCATAACGACTCGTTGTAGCTTGATTTGGTCACAAAATGGAAGCAAGATGGTTATGGTTGCAAGGATTTGGCTATGGAGATTGAAAGATTGGGATTAATGTGATAGATTTTGGTTGCATATGGTTGAATGCTTCAAAATGGTTGAGAATGCAAAAATGGCTAAGTGTTAAGCACTTAGCCAAGGGAGATAGCAATGGACGGTGGAGATTGAAAGGGGGAAGAAGATCAAGGGTTGAGATCAAGGTTGACCAAAGGAATTAAAATTTCATTTTCAATGTGCATGGAAAGGATAAAAGGAATTTAATATTCCTTGGGAAAGAGAAAATGAATTTAATATTCCTTGGGAGATAGGAGAGGAATTGAAAATTCCTCAAAAGGACCTTGGGTTCAAACAAAAAGGAATTAAAAATTCCTTGGGGGATGGGGAGAGTTGAGCAAATGGTAGATTGGGATAGCTAAGCAATGATTATGTTGTGTAAGTGAGGGATTAGGCAAATTATTAGGTGGGTAATGAGGATTACTGATCCACTTGTATTTTATGGAGGATGTGACATGAGGGGAATTAAATAAATAGATTATTTATTTAATTCTTTTGAGGAAAAGGGATAAGGAATGGGAGTAAATAATTAAAGGTAATTATTTACTTTATGCTAGGATTTAAAGATGATAGAAGAAATAAATTAGGATGAAAGGATAAGGGATAAATGAATATTAATTAAATAATGGTGTATTATTTGATTAATATAGAGGATATGACATTAGTTGAATTGGGGGTAAATTGACCAAACTAAAGTCGTCAATTTTCAGTGTCTACAATTTGAATATTGAACATCTTCTAAGAAGGTATCTCTAGACATATATTATATTTCTTTTGTTATTATTTATATATTGAGAATCTCTTCTTGCCAAGTTTTCCCACTTCATGGGTTTATGAGGGTGTCTTCTATGAAATTATTCTTCTCTTATTTGTTCCTTTCTAGGTATAATTATTTTGCAACAATTTTTTTATATCTAGATTAGTTGTATTATTTTTCTCATAGAGTTGAATAGGAAATTGTTTCATTCTAGTGCATTATATCCATTTATTTTATTCACTATGAAATACAGATTTGGATTCAAATTTAGAACCAAAAATCCTAATTTTAAAAAATGAAATTTTAAATTCATACCTAAAGCTAGTGACCGTAAAGAAATTTGTAATTAGTAGACAATCACTCTATTGAATTTTTATTGTAAAATTAGTCAAATTTTTGACTCCCAATATTTTCTCTATGATCCCTTAGCTTGTTTTCCTTGCGTAAATAAGCTTCATTAAATATAGACTTATTCAAAATAATATTATTAATTTCTAGGGAAAATATAGTTTTTCCAATCTTAATAACTAATCAATTTTATTAAGATTAATATTACCAAATATTATAGAAAGATTGGTGGCCAAATTAGTGTAACTCAGGAGTACAAGATGAGACCATCCTTCAAGGGTGGGATGCCATCCCTAAAATGAGGCAGTTTGAGAAGGAGTTGGCCAATTTGAAGTAGGTGGTGATGGGTATGTAGAATGAGAAGAAATAAAATAGTTTAAGACTTACTTCTATGGAAAAAAGTATTGAAATATATAAATAAGAACCTGGAGAGAATTGTGTAGGTTAATAAATGCACCATAAAGAATAGTGCAAATGGGATCAAGATCATAACTAAGAGGCTAAAAAAAATATAAGAGGGGAAAGTAAATTAGTACATAGAAGTTGAAGACAATAAGAGTCATGTAAGGCCTAGTATGAGGACATGTGCTAGTAAGAAAAAATATTTTGAAGCCAAGAAAAATGATCTCATTGAGTTCACTAAGCTTCGAGAGAACTTTTATTTGTAGGAAATGGAATTTGTTGAGACCTTGAGGCACCTTTAAGTGGTCAGTGCTACCTCTGTTCTTTTTTTGTGTTGTTATCTCTTTTCTACTAAGGGTTCACTTTTTGTGATCATTTTGCTATGTTTTTACTTTTTTTATGTTGTTCTATGTTTTAATGTAATAAAGTTTTGGGGATCTTCAAAACCTTATTTTCCTTTAATCAATTTTTTTTCCAAAAACTATGACTCCATTAAATGGTCATTTATCCTTGCCATGACCTACACACTTGGTATTAGGTCTCACTTCATGTAGTTTGTGGAGATACTATTTATGGATTATTTAGCCTACATAACAATTTCTAGCTATCCTTTGGGCTTCATAGGTCCATCCATCAAGGGTGTCTTCTTTCCCCAACACTTTATGTTATTGCTACTAAGGGATTTAACTACCTCCTTACTTAGATGTGACCTCTTAATCCTTGGTCAAGAGAATAACTCTTCTCAACTCTTCTGACAACTAGTTGATGGTCATTTTCTTGATGATTTTTTTCTCAATCTCATTGACCTGAACTAAATAATTTCACTTAATCTCTTCAGTGTTTAGACATATTCTATCAAACTCCTAGGTTCAATATTCAATGCTAACAGACTCAGTCATTTATTCCTAGAGTAAATTATCTTGGTTGATTTAGTTGTAAATGGATTGATTATGGGAAACCTTTTTGATTTATTGGAATTCCCTCTTCTTTTCAGGCCTCATAGAGATTGTTGCCATGATAGTGGTTTTACTTTAAGGAGATCTTGATTTTTCTTTGAAATCACATAATTTTAGAAATATATAATGATTTAAGCCTTGAAAAGTTCCATTTAAAGGATTACAATTAAAGAGGGTTTGATCAAAACCACCTTAGACAATTAAAGAGGGTTCCATTATAAGCTTCCAAAATTATAATTTTAATTAAATTTAATTTGATTATTATATTTATTTTTTTATTTCTTCGAATGTAGGTTTATCACTAAAATTCAAGCTCTTTTGTTATACACATGTGGAAAAATAGCATATTATCAAAACAAAAATTTGAAAATATGAGTGCACCGAATATTTGAAGTCCTTGATCCAACCAAAAAAAATTGAATTTAAATACATACACAAAAGTTACATGTTATCGGTCGCTATGTCTGAATTGTAGTGGTTTGACATCGAAACTTGATTAAAGAAAAATATTCAATAAAAGCAGTGCAGGAGCACCTAGGCTGACCTCCATTTTGGTTTGAAAACAATTTTTGGCTTGTACTGACTCTAGCCAAGTCAGGGATGTTAATATGCTTGTGAGTTTGGTTTGGACCTTAGAAGGTCTTGCATTTGTGTGTGAAGAGTTAGTCATTAAGACTAAAATCTTCATTAGGTCATCATTAGTATTAAATTTTGCTTTATGAAACTTTGGACAGCATATGTTAAGTTATTAAGTATTTAGTGTATTAAAGCCAATCATCATTGTTTAAAAGATGCCAGGGAACGGTTAAGGGAGTTGCTGATTGCTCGAGATCAAGGTGTTAGAGGTCCTATGTTTGAGGATCATGACACAATCATGGCATAATGGAAGTTACAAATGATTGATAAAAGTTGCATGACCACAGTTATGGAGTGCATGTAACTTTCTTGGCAATGGGAATCCCTTGAAATCAGGGAAATGCTCGAGTAACTGCCCTTGAAAGATGTAATGGCATTCAAAATAGAGGGAATGGCTCGTAGGAGCAGCAGTCAGTAATTGTAATCAAATTTTGGTGAGAAGAATAGAAGACAGTTAGCAGATTTTCAATAATTTCTGTGTGTTACCCGTGTGTTCAGAGAAACAGTGAATAAAAAAGACTTTGTTTACACAAATTTCTCATAGTTCTTGGGTTCTTGAAATAGCTTGGAGTGTATTTTCATCTTGTAGATAAGAGTTAAGATTGGATTCAGTGATTTGGGTTCATAGTTAGAGTGGTAGAGTGTATTTCTGAAATCCCCGTGTGTTTTGCAACAGAACTATCATAGGCGTAGCATACACAGATTTAGCACTGCATTCATGCTATTAGGATAGATTTGATTCATTTTTCATTGTGTATTCAAGTGGAGTAGTGTAGAGTTATTGAATTGAATCCTTAGAACTAGAATTTAGAGGGTTTGTAAGCTTAGTTGTGAGCAGTCAGCCAATAAATGGCTCCCCCATGAAGTCTGACCGTGGAGTTTTCCTGAGTTCGATGGAAATGATAGGGGAGCCATGCTTTTGTACATATTTAGTAATAGGAAACTTTGAGAGCCAAACAAAAGTTGGAAATACCAAACCCTAGGCGAGTGTAAGCTACCCGGTTAGGAGTTTGGAAAAGAAGAGTTAAGAACTTAGGCAGGGGAAAAGTGCCACTGTACGGAGTCAGTACGGTACCAGGTGGGGTAAGGTGAGGCCTTTACGTGCAAAAGGGTTTGGGACTTCAATCAGTCCACTAGAATGAGATTAGAAGAAGAAAGCACAGAAACCCTAACAAATAGGTCAATTAGCCCTTTTGTCCAAGATGATAGGAATGCACTGTACGACAGTGACAGAGGTTTGAAATCTAGTAGAAGATTTAAAGCTCTAAAAAGGGTGCTTGAAAGTTCCTTTTGTTTGGTAGGTTGTTTGTCAAGTGTGAGAGGAAAAGTCAGAAAACTGACTGGTAAGGGCTAGTAGAGTTTAGGCCTCACCTAGGCAATTTTATGCAATCGGGTAGTTTGAAGGTTGAACACCGAGCAAGATGGATCCTTTTGGATACAAACAGCATGGAGACAGTATCTACAACTCCCCTACAAGCAGTTCTAATAGTTTGAAGAAGTTGGCACTTAGATCCTTCTAAGTCCAACGTAGAGTAGGCAGTTGCAAAGAGTATTGTATCCTTCAAGGTGAAGCACAAGGAGAATAACTCTTGTGACAGAGTTAGAGGAGGGCTAGTTAATGATCTAGGCCAGTTTAGAACCCTGAAGCCATCAGGTTCTTGAGTGAAGACAGAGAGAAAGGTCTTCTAGTTGATTAGTGCAAGCACATCTTGGAGGTATCATACATCAAAACTATATCTAACCAAGTGAAGCACTAGATATTAGGTTACAAATCTAAATTTGAAAAATTAGAATTTTATCCTTCATGAAAAAAGTTATGCGTTATACGGTGAGCATCAGTTTTTAAAATGTTATTTTATGAAAAAACTAGTTTTCAAGGGAGATGGAAAAAGTGCAATTTGATTCCAAATATTTTGAAAAAATATTTAGAATCTATAGAAAAAAATGTCACGAAACTCTAGTTTGCATCATCTTCAAATTCCTCAAGATTTATCCATTACAAGTGACCGAGAGTGAAGATTTAGTTAAAAAATAATTTAGGTTCTAGTTTGTAAAATTGTAAACCACTATTGTGGGATCACCCCACCCTCCATGTTTTAATAAGTAGTGGTTGATAAAATTAAGAAAAAATTCACTATTGGCTTACCAATTCTTTTTCTTTGTCTAGTAAATTTAAAAATTTCTCAAAAGTTTTAGCAACCACACATGTGTGTATTACTCTTCTTGTTGTGTTCCCTCCAAGGCTTCTTACTTGTGAATTAAAACTCTCTAAAGATATTTTATTTGGGCTACTAGTGAAGGACAACATGGCTTTCATCATGTGGCCTAGGTTCTTGTTTCCTACCTCATATCTTTGGAGAACTAGGCTTGCTCTCCATTCCATCCACAAAAAAGGTATTTCCCTTTGTTCTAAATAGGTTCTCAGAGAATTAAATGTTGGAAAATGTTAGTTAGGAATTATATTCACTTTTGGACAACATTCAGATCATTTAACTTGAAAGGGCCTAGACTTTAGCACTCTCTCACTATGTTAGAAACTATCAAAATTTAAGGTACTTTTTCCATAAAAAAATATTTGGAAAGCCTAGGAAGCTATCAACCCTTATCTTTAATAGGTGGGGAATAAATTTCATAATGGCCTTTCTATGAATAAATAATCTACTTGTGGCATTTAATTATCCCTTATCAAGACCCCCCTCTAGAAAAAGTTCCATGGATTCATGCATTAAATTATTTAAGAGAGGTGTTTGTGTGTTTCCAAACTTTATAACCATAGCCACCAAGAAATTTCTCTTTTGACCTGAATTCAAATTAAACTTTAATATTGCTAATCAAGGCCAAGAAACAATTTAATTTGTGATTAATATTGTATCTCTCCAAATGCTTCATAAATTGGGGTGATCTCTCTTAACCCTTGGTGGAAGGATTGGGAATGGTATCTAGATATAATATTTCAAAATTAAAATTAAAGCATGGGATGCTTATATGGTTGTTCCCTCATCTTCCTATGGTAGAACTAAATCTTCAACATGGCAACTCCAATCATCTAATGGAACTTGAAATTGTTGGTTCAAATACTTTTGGTTGGAAATCTTGGATCCTAAATTGGATCATTCTTCCTAATGCATTCTCTACATAGGCATTCCTATGGGTAGCCATTTGGCTCATATGCACATTTTTATTCCTCATTGTCTATTTTTTGGATAGATGGAATCCTTCAAGCACCTCTTTTGGTTTTCTCCTAGAAAGATTCGAGGCTTCAAATTGGATTCATGATTTCTTCTATCCTTTTAAAATGACTCTTTTTTCTTGGCATATGATTATTCTTCAAGATTGATCTTATCTCTTGCACAAGTATACCCAAGTTTGACATGTTTATAGGGTAAAAATTCTCTTTAGTATTTTAAAAAATAGAAACAATTCTCTTCTTTTTGGTTGTTTTACTAATACTCACTATTCTTTGTATACTAAAGCCATGATCTACTCTAATGTTCTTATGCATATTCAAGTGCAAGCTATTAAAGTTTTTCTTGAAGTTTCTCATCTTCAAGAGTTGCTAGCTCACTAGAGGAATTCCCCCTTATAATTTTGTCATTCTCTAGATCCCTTCTCTCCTCCACAAGGGGTCAACATGGATGCAACACACTCGCTAAACATGATACTAAATCTCACTCTTATGGTCTTTGTAGCTCTTAGCCTCTATTTCCTAAGACAATGTGGGCCATGGAAATGGTCTTAGCTCTCCAGGATACATTTGCCTCCTTTCGAAGGCATGGTGGTGCTCTTAGCTAACCTGAGTTTGATAAGTTCCCCCACCTAGAGTTTTCTATTTATCTAATCCATGCTTAGTAGCGCTCAAATAACCCTCCTTAAGAAAAAGGTGCTCTCATTGTTTGGGAGCCAATTGATGATTTTATTCTCAGATATGTTTGGGGTAATCTTGATGATAAGGACCCACTCCTTCTGGTTTTTGCTTTAGTTGCTTAGACTATGTTGGGCTTAGCCCTATTTATATTTTCGTATATTTATTATGAACTTGGTCCTGCTAGACTTTATGCATAAAAAAATTCAACACCCATACTTTAGAAAGAATCAAATACAAGATGATATGAATAACCTCCTACCCAAAATGAAAGCAATATTTTGAGAGATACAGTTATTAGAAGCTTCCCAACCATTTACCACCAATATTTAATGTTGAAACAAAAATATTAAATATATCATGTGAGCCCAAACTTTTAATACTCTTATAATATATAATGCATTTAAAAAAAATTCCTTTGAATTGCCAAAACCTCTAAGCACAAAATATGTAAATTCAATCCTTACATTTCTACTATCATTTCAGATAATATTTTTGATAAGACAATTTAAACAAATTTAACTCCTTTGCTTTTATAAATAGTCATCAATAACCCCATTATATACTTATACGCTTACATATACAAACTCCGTAAGAAAATATCGCCCTATTATAAAATATGCAAGGTTAAGTGCCGCTTGTGATCTAAGCGTTTGGAAGAATGTGATGCAAGTTTCAAAGCTGAAGAATCTTCGGCCGGCTCAAATCTAAATTAAACTTCTTTTATGGGCCACTTTATTGTCAGGCTACGGTCAGATTCTTTTGCGAGCGTGCTCAATTAGTGAAAACTCAATGCACAGGACGGTCAAGAGGCCTGTATACCAACAAGAAAAGGATACATCATATCCACCTGCTCCCTTCAACATTAGTCTACGTCCGAGTAAAATTTCTGGAAATGGAAGAATTAAAATTAATGGCTCACTTGAGGTCGATGTCGCCGCAGAAAATGCGGAGTTCTGTAGAATTTCTACACAAAAATTGCACAAAACGGTTAATCCCGTGAATTCCGAACATCAAAAGAGGATGCACCGTGGGATAGAAGTTCAATCCTTCCTTTAAGAAAATTTTGGGTTCATCAGCTAGAAAAATTGCAGGCGCAATATGTCCCACTCTAGGCCCTGCTCTTCAGCGGAGCCCTCAGTTACTTTCGATGTTACCAAAACGTTTGACGTTTTCTTGAGCTTTCGCGGCCCCGACACCCGTGAAGGGTTTGTGAGACGACTGTACTCTGCTCTTGTTCGAGAAGGGGTTCGCACATTCTTAGACGAAGAAAGCTTAGAAATGGGAGACCATATCCCTGCTTCTTTGGAAAGAGGAATCAAGGAAAGTAGGATCTGCATTCCTATTTTCTCCAAAAAATTTCCGGAGTCAAAATGCTGCTTGGAAGAGGTGTCGCTTATGGTTAAATATGGGGTTAAAATCTGTCCCCTGTTTTATGACGTTTTGCCTACTGTTCTTAGGTGCCGGGATGGAAGTGAGTATGCAGAGTACTTCAAGCAGCATGAAAGCCAGCAAGGATTATCTGCCGAGTTAATCCTTGAATACAAAAGCGCACTAGAGAGGGTTTCCAATCTATGTGGTTGGTGTTTCAATCAATACAACGGCAGGTAAGCCTTTTTGCTATATGGAGGTTTATATAGTTGCCATATGTTAAGTATGTCATTGATATTAGTTTTACACTTTTGCAGGGATGATGATTGGATCAAAGATATTGTGGTCGATGTTCGAAAAAGTTTAAATTCAAACAATCCACACAAAGTGTATCTGGATATTCCAGAATGCTTTGGTTTGGACCGGCCCGTGGAGCATCTCAAGAGATTAATAAACGCAGCGGTTCATCAGAAGAAGATGGTGAGAGTGGGCATACATGGCATGGGTGGGATAGGTAAAACCACCTTGGCAAAGATCGTTTGCAAAGAACTTCCGTTCTCACAGTTCCAAATGTTTTCTTTTGTTCTAAGTGTGGGAGAAAGATGTCAAGAAGTGAATGGACTTGTAAAGCTTCAGATCCACATGCTCAAAGGTATCTCACGGTTCAGAGCTAAAGTAGATCATGTTGATCAAGCCAAGGGTCGGCTACAAGAGTGGCTTAGGGGTAAGAGAGTTCTACTCCTCCTCGATGACATTGAAAGTCCTGAGCAGCTCGAAGCTCTTTTAGGAAATTACAGGGATTTCAGGGCAGGCAGCTGCGTGATCATTACATCACGCGATGAACAAATCCTAAGAGTGGCTAACGTTGATGTAGTCTACGAGTTACGAAGGCTTCCTCACCAACATTCCGTGCAGTTGTTTAATTTTCACGCATTTTCCGATTCCTGCTGTCCAGATCAAGAGCTGCAAACTCTGAGCAATGATATTGTTACTGCCTGTGAAGGCCTCCCTCTTGCCCTTCAAACCTTTGGGAAACAACTGGTTGGTGAAGGGGATAGAGATGTATGGAAAGAAATGGTAGGAAAGTTAAGATGTGAACCTAATATCCAAAAGAAACTCAGAGTCTCCTACGATAGGCTTGATCCCATTGAAAAGGAAATGTTTCAAGATATTGCTTGTTTTTTAAGATGGAGGAAGAAGGAAATTGTTTTGATCTTTTGGGCAGGGCTGATTCCGAGTCCTCATGCATCTCTTAGAAGTCTCATGCAAAAGTCCTTGGTAAGCTTGGGCTCTACCAGTAAGCTTGGGCTCTACCAACGAATTCCTGATGCATCGGTGCCTCCAAGATTTGGGAAGAAGTATTTCAAATGAAATGCATACAGAGCCCCGTAAACGCACAAGACTATTTGATGAGGACGATGCGCACCGTGTTTTACGGAGACCCAGAGTATGGAACTCTTTGTAAACCTTGTTAATTTTTGAAGTGTTTCACTGGACCATTTTCTCTTTAGTCTTAGATAGTAGTTAGAATAGGGAATTCAAAAATATTTGCATATTCCACTGGAATCGCAGGAAAAGGCCAAGCTTGTGCGTTATTTTTGGTATGAGCCCAAGGAGCGGATAACATTGAAGGCAGAAATGTTCAAGTCACTGTACAACTTGCAGTTGCTTTGGCTCACAGATATTACCATAGAAGGACACTTTTCTGGGGAATTCTCCTTGGAGGATTTGAGATGGTTAAGCTTGAGAAAATATTCATCAAAACGGCTACCTCAAGGAATGAACTTGCACAAGCTTGTTATTCTGGAAGTGACCGATAGCCAGATCACTCATTTGTGGGACGAAACAACAGAAGAAAATCCAACTGTAATTAGCAATATTTTTTTTCTTTTCCTTTAAATTCTGTAATCACTAATCAAACAGATAATTGGTATCAAATTTCTCATAACTTATGCATGACGTGATATTTGAACAGATGAGGCCTGCGAATCTTAAAGTGCTTATTTTGAGTGGATGCGCATCCCTGGAGAGTCTTCCTGCTACTCTATGCTATACACCGTTGCAGATGTTGGACCTGCACAATTGTCATTCATTGAGCCTGCCTAATACCGTAGGAAGCTGGACCAGCTTAGTTACTCTCGACATGGAAGGATGTAGTGTTTCTTCTTTGCCTCAAGACTTTGGCGAGCTTGCGAATCTGAAGGAACTGAATCTCTCACGCTGTAAAAATCTGTTAATGCTTCCCAGTAGCTTTGGAAATTTGACTCAGCTGGAAAGATTAGAAATCCACCACAATCATAAGCTTACAGAGCTGCCCGACAGCTTTGGCGGCCTGAACGCTTTGGCTTATCTGGATGCCAGCTATTGCGATTCACTGAGCAGCCTACCTAATACCGTGGGAAGCTTGATCAGCTTAGTCTGTCTCGAAATGGAAGGATGCGGCGTTTCTTCTTTGCCTCAAGACTTCTGCAATCTTGGAAATCTGCAGGAGCTGAACCTTTCATATTGTCCACATCTGTCTAAACTTCCCGCTAACTTTGGGAATTTAACTCAGCTGGAAAGACTAGAAATTCCCCACAATCCTGGGCTTACAGAACTACCCGACAGCTTTGGCGGCCTCAAATCTTTGGCTTATCTGGATGCCAGCTATTGCCGACTGACAGGCAACGGACTACCGGCCACAACATCCGAACTCTGTTCCCTAAAAATCTTACATCTTGAAGGTAACAGAATTCGCCGTCTTCCTGACGATTTGGAAAAGTCAAGGCAACTTGAGGAGCTGCATCTGGACGGGTGCAGAGAGCTTGTTGGACTATCGGAGCTTCCGTCATCGCTGCGACTTCTCTACGCCCGCAACTGTTTCGCTTTGGACACAATTTGCTGCCTTCCGGGATTGCCAAGCCTGATGGTATTAGATGTCAGCAAGTCCTGCCGCCTCACTCGCTTGCATGGCCTGGAGTCGTTGAAGCAATTAAACAGGCTCAATCTGGTGGGCTGCACCAGCATCTCTTGTGGGCCTCTCGAAAGCTGCTTGGCTGGTCTCACAGCTCTCGACTGCGTTTTTTTTGGAGGGCCCGGCGTCTCATCAGATCAATTACAAATATTTTATGATTCCTTCAAGGTAAGGTTTTCTAGTTAACCAGAAGCAACCCAATTATTGTGGTCAATGCGGCACCTAATGCCCAGGCTCTCTAAACTCTTTAGATCTAACAAAGGTCGACCGATCAACTTGTGCATCTAAACTCTAAGAGTTGACTTACACGTGGGCATTTTTTGTTTTGTCAGGACTTCTCTTTCAGCAAAAAATGTCTCCTGGATAATCCAGACGCCATTGCAAATTGGCCACAAGGGGAGGCGGGTGGAAAGGACGGCTACAGTATTGATTATTGCACAGATGAGAAAAAAGTTGAGTATTGTGCAGGATATATTGTTTGTTTAGTCTCCTCTGGCCGTGTCCAAATCCGTGAGGATTGTGAGGTAAACCCAGGTATTAACAGGTTGAGCTACACAATTCAAAGGGATGATAATTTATTTGCATGTCCAGTGAACCATCAAAACTCAACCATAGATAGTGGCGATTACTTGGAAGTGCGTCTTGTACGAGCAGACACCACGCCAGACTTTGCTTGGTTGAAGAGCGGTAATAAAGTTAGGGTGAATGCAAGGTCTGATTATGAAAATTGGAAAGCCTGTTTTAAATTCCTAATGTATAAAGAAACTATGCCCTCTCAAGAACATAAGCCTCCTAAAATGATCACTTTTGTTATGTAAAACAACGTGACAATGATAGGTTCTAGTCTTTCTTGTGCCATACAAATGCTTATTCGTTTTTCCCGGGTCTAGGACTGAAGTGACTGAATGATTGTATATTTCCGATCTCTCTTTATTGTATGTATTCAATGTAAATGAGCCGACGTCTTTTTTAGTATTTGCTCTCATTTATGATTTGCATATTTAACTTTTCAACTTGATAATGTTTTAAATTTTGTCATTGGTCTTTTAGGAAAGACCGTAGACCACCTTTAAAAAAACGAATAACGATGTTTCACTCAGAATTTGCTTAGCTAAGAGAATATGTAATGCAGGAAAGGTGAAGGTTTTTTTTTTTTTTTTATCAAGATTTCTTCTCGTTTGGCTTTACCTACTAATGACAATTGTTTTTAAAGTTAAAAGCAAATAGTTTCCACTAGTGTTGATAAATAGATAATAAAGGAAAGTTTTTGTAATTGAATTTTAAATCGGAACTTTGTTCAACGTTAAGAGTAGAGGTGAGGTCTAGTGTTCTAGTCTTGGTTTTAAGTTTGGGTTACATAAATTTAATGGTTGACTTTGGTAAGGTTTTAATGTTTTTGATATTAGGGATAAAATAGATTTTAAAGGGATCCGCAACTCTTTACAACCAGAAAAGCCAGACTGCCAAAAAGGACAGCCTGCAGCCACAAAAAAGCCAGCTCCCAAGCCAAGAACATCATGTTTTACATTTTGACTTACTCTTGTGGGAACGAAGAGTCATTTCAAGAGAAGGTCCGGATGCTTTTGATTTTTTACTCGTAACTGTAATCCAGCCTTCTTCCACTTGTGCTGCCTTAGTGGTAAGGTTTTAATGTTGTTTTTTCTCTTTTTTATATATATTGTAGAAATTGAGTAGTCGACATGATCAATGATAATAGTGAGACATACCCTCCGGTATCATGGGAGGGGAGGAGACTAGACCTCATGACCTCTTGTCTCTAACAGAATGTTTTAACCCATCAAACTAGAGCTCCTGCCCATAAGATTTTAATGTTGTGTGTTTATTTTATTTTTATTTTTTATTTAATGATAGATATTTTTATTTTTCTTATATTATTTCTATTTTTATGGTGGATTAAGTGAAATTGTATGATTTTTAAAGTGTTTTAAATCTTTTTTTGAATGTAAAAGATCTCATTGTGGAAGAGAGTGAGGAAGTTTGTGTTTAAGATATATGTTATGGAAATAATATCAAAAAGCTTTATCAACATAAGTTTATTTGTAAATATATCTATGAATGGTCTAAGAAATTCAATTTAATATGTACTATGTGTGTAGCATAAACTACTAGTGAGTTGTTAAATGGAGCATATACAGTAGTTTAACTACATGAATACTTCATTTTTTTTTTGTTTCTCACCATATTGACTTTGACTTGCTGGTTTTGACTCTAAATTTGTTGGTAATAAATGCTTGAAACCTCACACCATAAAACATAATTCCCATGTCGATGTTAATTGTTTGAATAATTTGAAAAGTTATTCCCAACACTCCTTCCCAATGAAGTTTGAGTGTAGTGTATAGGTGAAAATATGGAGAAAGAGATGGAATTTAAGGATGAAGTCCATGATTGAGGATCACAAGTAAAAGAAAGAGTGAACCCTATATTGGGAAGGTGTTGTACACCTAGCTTAATTTTATTTCCATTCATATAGTTTTATCTTAGGCATGGGGACATCCTAATTATGGTAACTATAAATAAATAAAATTACCCCCAAGATAAATAAGATAAATCCATGAAAAATCATGTTGTATGAAATATTGATTAGATGTGCTTGTTTTGAATTAGTTTGGAAATTTAAAGTAGAATATCTATTGAGGGATTAGTTGTATAGTAACCAATAATAAACACAAAAAAAATAATATATGAATTAACAATTATGAAATAATATTTTTATTCAAAATAGAGAGCTCATAGAAATTGGTATCTTTGTGGAAAGAATGCATGACTTTAACTCCATTTTATTGGTTTATAAAAAGCATGTATATAAGAAACCAAAAATTTAGTAAGACTACTAAATTATGATTCTTCTTGAAAATCAAAGGATCATTTTTAATAGAAGGAAAATGCAACCTAACTTAGAAACTTGTGTGAACTCTCCAACTTATATGGTTCTTCCAATATTACTCCCAAGCTTAATCTATAGTTGAAAATGAAACATTTTAAAATATATATCACAAAATGTTTAGAATAACATAAGAATGTGCTTTAAACTAAGAAGAAAAATCTGATAAAGTTAAAAAAAAGAGTTGAAAAGGGAAAAATATATTTTACTACTAATTGAGAAAACTATATAAAGTTGACACTAATGGAGAATATGAGATAGCTAAGCTTGAGCAAATGTTCATCAAATGGCCGCCTCAAGGATTGACCTTGCACAATCTTCTCAATGTGGAAGTGACCGACAGTCAGATCACTCATTTGTGAGAAACCTAAAGTGCTTGTTTTGAGGGGCTGCGCGCCCTAATAGAGTCTTCCGGGTACTCTATGTTATACACCGTTGCAGACGTTGGACTTGCACAATTGCCATTTATTGAGCAACCAGCCTATTAGCGTGGGAAGCTAGATCACCTACTCTCTCTCGACATGGAAGGATGCAGTGTTTCTTCTTTGCCTCAACACTTTGGCGAACTTGCAAGCCTGCAGGAGCTCAATCTCTCCTGCTGTCTACATCTGTCTAAACTTTCCGCTAGCTTAGGAAATTTGTCTCAGCTGGAAAGACGAGAAATTCACCAGAATTCTAAGAATACAGCTACCCGACAACTTTGGCGGCCCGAAAACATTGGGTTATCCAGATTCTGGCTATTGCCAACTTTTAAAGAATGGACCACCCATCGGGATATCGGAATTGTGTTCACTAAAAATCATGCATCTTGAAGGAAACGGAATCCATCATCTCCCTGGCGGCTTGGAAACGTAGAGGCAAATTGAGAAGCTGATTCTAGAAGGGTGCTTTGAGATTTCCGTACTGTCAGTGCTTCCGTCATAGTTCGAGATGCTCTCCGCACTTGCGGGACCCTCGAAAGCTACGTGGCTGATATGACAGTTCTCGAGTGCGTTCTTGTTGGCGAGCCTTGCGTCTCACCACCCAATTACAAATATTTTAGGATTATTTTTTCTATCTAACCATAAACAGTGGTCACCTGCCAGGGATGATAAGCTCTTCTAGATCTACCAAGCGTCAAACTAATCCACGTGAAACATCACCGACCAACTTACGGCGACTTGCACGTGCGCATTTTTATTTCGGCAGGACTTTTCTTTTAGCAAAAGTTGTGTCCTCCCTAATCCAGAGGCCACCGCAAATTGGCTGCTTGTGAAGAAAATTAGTATGAAAACAAGTGTATTTGATTATTATTGCGCAGATGACAATAAGTTGAAATGAATAACGTCATTTGCTTAGCTAAGAGCATATGTAACGCAGAAGAAGATTGTATTGTCTGTCCAGCACATTGGATTCATCGTAATTATTAATTTAAAATTTGAATTTAATATGACTTTGAATTTTAATTAATTAATTGTTATGGTTAAATGGATATCCAACATGTTAGATAGATATTGTTGAAAAAACTAAATAATTTTTTTAATTTTAATTTGCAGCAAACAATTTTTATTTGCATTGAAATCAAACAATACAATTAGAAAGTTTATGTAATTGCATTTTAAAACAATGTAGTACCGTTTAGTTTTAATGTTTAGCTTTGTTTCGTTTCTTATATTATTTTAAGGTTTGTCATATATATATATATGATGGAATAAGTTTATTATTTTTTCAAATCTTTTACAATTTTGTTTGTGAATGTGAGAGAGGATGGTGTCAAATAGAAGAAGTAAGTTTGTGTTCAAGATATATAATGAGGAAATAATATCAAAATTGTGTGTGTGTCGTAGGTTCTATCTATGAATAATATACCAAATTTTCTAAGAAAGGTGTCTCAACCTTTCATCTTTATGTTGAGAACACTAAAATATAATTTTTTTGGACTACAAAAAGACATCTTTAGCTCCAAAAACTTATTACGCCAAAGGCATCCCCACGCTGAGGTTTTTCAACCCATTTTGATGCGGAATGGTTTAGATGGCACTGCACTACGATGAAACAAATGTCAACTGTTCATCCCTTTTTGGCCATTTTCACACACCTTTTTGCTGCTTTCACCACTGATGTTGCTTTCCGCTCCAAACTCTTCATCCCTAGTATTGACCTCACTTCTCCACTTGTGTGGGATAATCCCGTTCAATTGAAAAAGAATTTTCCATACCAATTAATGTTTCTGTTAAGAGGGTGGGAATGAAAATATCTGGTTGAGCATTTACTCTCGCTACCCTCATTCGATTCCTAAAATATCTGCTGGTAAGGAAGTCGTTTTTCATTCTGCGTTCAGGGGTTCTTCTCTTTATGGCCCATGGGAGCTCATTGTTATTTTCTCTGGTGCTCTCCCAGGAACAAAGCAAGGCCTTGGCGAGTGGTTTGGAAGCCAATGAGGAACCCTTCATTTGGGCCTTCAAAGTGTCCCTAAATATGATATTCGGCATGACACTCGAGGTGGGTTGTGCATATCTTCTCGAGGGCTTCCAATAACATAAAAAAAAGAGGATTGATGACATGGGGTTAGGTGTTGCAGCTGCTTCTTCTCTCTCACCCCTCTGTGGGAGCCTTCATGAGCCACTGCGGGTGGAATTCCATGCTTAGAAGTGTAACTTTGGGTGTCCCATTAATCACACGGTCAATACTTGGAGATCAATGATGGGGTCATTGTAATCCTCATCATTTAATTTATCAATCCATGGTGGTGTCCATGACTGTCTGCAAGAGAGAAAGTAGAAAAATTTCTTGACAATCTATTCTACTTGCATGAAATAAATCCTATTTGCATGAAAGGGAACTAATCTTAAATCCTATTTGCATGAAATGGAACTAATCTAAGGAACAATTGCATGAATTGAAAAGAGTAAACTACTTCACACTTGTTAGAAATGAAAAGCTTTCTTGGATTCAAATTTAATCTAGAAATCTGGAATTACATTGCTGGTAAATGAAACTAGATCTATCCTATTTCCTTAGGTTGAAACAAGTCTTTCTAATCCCCTCTCTTTTTCCAATGATTACATTGTATTTATAGAATTCATATTCTATATCAATCCACTAAGAATGTGGATCCAAGATCCTATTTTTTAGGGGTCGTTTACAGAACTTCAAGAAAATTGATGTTGCTGTCCTCCATCACGCCACTTTTGTCTCAGTTATTTTCTGATGCATACTGCTCCTTCCCTGCTACAAATCACACCAAATTCTCAAAAGGGGTTTTAGATCTTCAAATCTAGTTTCCAGATCATTTTGAAGTTTTGAATTTCGTTAAGAAACGAGGGAGATATTGCTATTTTACTGAGACTATGTTTTTGACAATTTCTGAACGCCTCATTTTTATGAAGTCTTCAGTTCTCCACGTGAATGAAGGAATTATTCTTCACTTTGCTTGCCAAAATAATTGATCATTAATATGAATAACATGCTATAATCATGCAACAACATTTTAGTGATGTGGTAACTTGAGTTATCTTTCATGGAAGAAGGAATCATGAAATTTAATAACCGTGAGAGATCTTTGAACTCAACATGAAACAAATACTCATCCCATTAATTTAGGAATGATTGATGCTCCATGATTTTGCATGAATGTAGGAGTGTGTTGGGAGTCTTCTATATCTTCTCATTACTTCTTCAAAGCCTTCTAAAGCTTTCAGGAGTTAACTGCTTCAAGTGTTTAGAGCTCTCTGTTGCAAGTGTTTATGAAACTTCTTCCCATGAGTTATTTAATAACTCATTTATCTGCATTATATCATCTTAGACACTTCATGGAGACATATTAGAGGAAATTTGGATCACATTTAATTACTAAAAATAAATCAAACATTTACTTTATATTTTACTTTAAACAAGCTAAAGGACTTTCAATCATTACTCAAATCCACTTTAACACTAATGCATTAGGAAGAAATATATGACTTTCTTTGATAACATATGAGACAATTTATGGTCTCATTAATCAACACTTCAATTCCAAATTAACAGTCAAGTTGAGGATTGGAATCCAAGTGTGTGAGCACACGACTCCACAAAGTTTGTCAACATCCTTCTAGCTCGTGTGAAAAGCATAGGTTCATGTGCTTATTCACAATGGGAAAGCTATCTCAGAGTCCCTCATAATCCTGCAATAAATAGACGAGACATGGCCTACAGTACCCCTGCTGCCCAAAGACCCATACGAATGAGCCATGGCTCTATTTTGGGTTGCATTCAATGATGGCAAGGTGGGTAAAATTTTCTTTTTGGCTTTTCTACTCACATTAGATGATTTTTAAGCTTATTTAAGTCAGATTGGTTCAAAATGTGTCTTCTATCTACCTTGTTTAGATGATTATTGCTATGAAATTTTAAACCTGTGATTGCAAACAATTATGTGACATTTGATAGATAACTCATACATTTTAAAATAAAAATATATAAAAAATCAATATTTAAAAGTTAATATTGTTATGTAAAAAAGAAAAATTGGTATCATGCACTTTAATCATTTCTCTTAAACCTTTTAACTTCCTAGCTAAGGAATTTGAAGGGTTAATTTCCCTGTTAAGAATTAGATGAAATTAGAAAAAATCCAATCAGAAACAAATCATTTGCCTTGCTAAGGTTAACCTTAATCAAGATGTGGAGAGAGCTTGTATAAGCCAGTGGAAAAGAACTTTCCAATCCAGCGAATCATCGCCAAGTCTATATTGAGAGCTTAACTGAAAATGAACAACAACAAAAGTATTGGCCCAAGAATGAAGGTTTCTAGTACTGCTTGAAGTGTTTTAGATAATTATAACAAAAATTATTTTTCTAAAACACTTGCCAACAAACAATTCTCCAAATCCATGTTTGCCCAACTATTTTTTTCTCTATATATACAGTGAAAACATGATGAATTTTGTAAGTTTGGAAACCATGGGGAGGCAAGTAATGATCTTGTTTGCACTTCTTACAGTGGCTTCCTCACTGACAAAAGCCTTGGAAAAAAAAAAGGCAAGTAGGAATTTGAACTGGGGTTTAAAATGGTGTTGTTGAAGCTGTGCCATGGATTTGATTGAAAATTTGTTTTCTAGGATTTACAGATGCTTCTAAATCTAAGTTTTTCTGTTTGATTTCTGGTAACAACTATGAAGTTGGCCTTGTCTTTGGAGAAGTTCATTAATAAAAAGGCCAGCTCCATGATTGGACATTTGTTTTTTAAATTACAAATGCACTTAAATCTAATTTTCCCCCTTTCACTTTTGGTAACAATCATGGAGCTGGCTTTGTCTCTAGAGAAGCTCACCAATGAAAAGGCCAATTTCAAGATCTTCAAATGTTCCTAAATCTAAATTTTCCCATTTTCCTTTTGGTAACAGCTATGGAATTGGCCTTGTCTTTGAAGAAGCTCACCAATGAAAGGGCCAGCTCCATGATTGAACATTTATTTTTTAAGATTTAAAAATGCTCTTAAATCTAAATTTTCTGATTTAACTTATGATAACAGCCATGGAGCTGACCTTGTCTCTGAAGAAGCTTACCAATGAGAAGGCTAGATCCATGATTACAAATGCTCCTAGATCTAACTTTTTCATTTGACTTTCCAAACAACCATGAAGTTGGCCTAGTATGTGGAGAAGCTCACCAAAAAAAAGGCCAACTCCATGATTGAACAATTATTTCTTAAGATTTGTGGACCTATCAATTATTTTTCTGCATTAACATTCTTATTGTATGAACTTGGCTGGGAAGGGGATTAGATTTAGGAGCATGAAGTTTTTGTTGATATTGAGTGTCTGAGAGGCAATTTAAGGGGAGTATCTTAGAAAGATAGAACAGTATAGAAATTTCATTTTTCTTTTTCTTTTCTTTCATAACTTCCAATTCATTTGCTTGGATAATATTGTTTGTTGCAGCCTTTTAAAAAGGATGACATACTCAATTAGGGCTAATATTGTTTGTTCCAGCAATTTAAAAATGATGTACTCAATTAGGGCTAATATTATTTGTAGCAACAATTTAGCAATGTATGATATAGATTCTATGCAAATTTTCTTTTGTATATACTGATTATATGTACTTGGGAAGACCAAGAGAGTTCTTAATATATGTGGAGTGGATAATGTTGAACCATTGTAGCTCATTTGGATTAATATAACATTATAAACAAGGATGGAATTTTTTTGGACATCATGAGATTTTGATTTGGTTGGTGGCAGTCTTATGTGGTTTACATGGGAGTAAATCATAAAGGAAGATTGGGGGTTGATCTGATTGTAGATTCTCATTATGAAGTCCTGTCATCTGTTTTGGGAAGGTAATGGATAAAAACTTCAACTGAAGATGTTCAATAGGGCCCTGGTAATCACATGCAATTTATATAAAATTAAATAATCCTCTGAACCTTTTGTTTTACAAGAGCTAATTAGACTCTCCATGAGTTAAGGGGAAAATGTTAATTTCTGATGTTGAATTTTTGTTGCTTCATTTAATACTGATAACTTATTTTTCAGAATCATTTATATAAAATGAAATATTAACATTTTTTAAGTTCATTAAATTATATAGTATATTATATAATTTTCAAAATTTATGTTATTTGATTCAATTCTAACAATTCAAGTTTTCGCTAAGTGAATATAAACTTAAATAATATTATATAAATCAAAATAATTTATACTAAATAAATATGACATTACACCAAATTTCATCAAATTTGAATTATATTCTTGATTGAAGAAACCAAGTCACATCCCGGAGCGTGGAAGGACTAGTAGCTATAGCAATAGAATCCCCACTATACTAAGCATAGTCATAGGTAAGTCTTAGGTTCACAAATTTGATCTGTGGAAAATATCCTTGTTGGTTTGTAGAAATAATGATCTTTAAATTGGTTCAATAAAATATTTAAATAATAATATTTTTCATTTTTTTTATGGATTAAGTTTTTTTTTTGGTTTCTTACTAATTTCAGAAATTAGGAACTAAAACGCTCATGGTCACAGGTGATACTGCTTTTTCTTCTCACTTAGTATACATGCCTTAAATGGCTAATTCAAGTAGGAAATCCTGTCACAACATTTTTAACTGAAAGAGGAGCCCTTGTGATGGTGTGCAGGTAGGAGAAATTGAAGTTCATGCCCAATTACTCCTAGAAGACAAGCTGAGATTGAGCTAAAGCAGGAGGGCATGGCTACCATGGTGGGTAATGAAATTAATGATGCATCGACATTAGTAGCAACAAATGTACTAGGGATAGCTATGGGTTTGGAAAGCTCTGTGGTAGCCATGGAATCTACAAACGTAGCTCAAATTTATAATGATAAAGGAAGATTGTTGGTGCAGTGAAAATAGGGTGGAGATCAGTGAGGACAATATATCATAAATGTTGCATTCTCCCTATTGACTAAGGTAGCCTTGGTGGTGCTTACTTTCATGGGTTATATCTACTTGTGGATGGCTGTGCTAGCAGACATAGGAACTTTCTTGATTGTAACATTCCACAACATGCTTCTCTTAAAAGGATAGAAAGGTGGTCATGCTCATCATCATCATCATCATGGGTGTTGCAATGACTCGGATGTGAATGGGCATGGAAATCATCTGCACGATCATGATCATGATCATGGTATTTGCAAAGAAAACTCATGAGCACAATAAAAATCATAACCATAACCAAAACCATGATCATGATCATTAACATCATCGTGACCATAACCATAATCACAGTTATGGCCATGAATATGAGAACGAGCATTATTTTGATGTGGTGAAATGTAGTGCCCATGGACCGACCCATTTTATTATATAATGCCCTAGATTTTTCCTTTGTTTTCCTTCCTGCACCATCCTTTGGTACTCTGCTGGGAAAAGTTTTCAATTGAGTTTTCTAGAAGAACATCTACAACGGAACAGGTACATTAATTCATTTATTTTTTAGTTATTTAGTTTGTGCTTTTCTGGTTTTCCTATTGATAGTTTTCTTTCTGATTTGTTCTGGAGCGGGGTTTTGTTTATTAATTTCAAATGTTAATTGAATGTATTAGATGCTAATTAATTTTACTGGATGATTTTGTTATTTATTTTTAGTCCCTTTCAGTTTTAACAAGATCCGGATTTGAGTTTGTTTTTTGTTTTCTTTTGCATGTAAAATAAATAATATCAAATTTTAGATTAGGGCTTTCTAAATTTTGTTTAACCTTGGCTAGAAGTTTTTGGTATTTAGTTTGACTTTCGTTTGAAATTAAGTTGGAAATTGGTAGGATTTATTGGAATGATTGCTCGGGCTTTTTGTTTTGGATGAATTGTATGCATTTATTGCAAAAAAACTTGTTCGATCTTTTCCTCAATAAATTGTTCGTAGTTGCAGAAAATTTTGTTAATTAAAATTTATCTAGGAATTTAAGAGCTGTAAATCATTTTCTTTCAGGAACACTAGGTTGCTAGTGGATTTATTTTAGTTTCACACCATTTCGAAATGTATTGCTTCTAATCTTAGAGTTTGTTTTTATTTGGAAGAAAATTGGTTGCAAAATTATTTTCAAAATATATTGCTTCTGATCTTGGAGTTTGTTTTTGTTTGGAAGAAAATTGGTTGCAAAATTAACCTAGGGTTTTGCTTCGTGACTTATATTGAATTTCTATTATTGTGAACTTTTTTTTGCTTATAAATTGTTTGAGGATGCCTTTTTGTATATTCTTATCTTCAAATTGAGTTGTTAGTAATTTTTTTAAAATTTTGCTTTCGAATTATTTGACATCTTTAGTAAGATTTGCATCATGGATGGTGTGCTTGCTAGTGATTTAAAGCTTGGGATTGAATGATTGAACAATAATACACAATGTTATTTCTTCAAAATGTTTGGATCTATTTTTGAAATTTTATTGTCACAGATTTGTTTTGTTTTAGATGCAGTTGGTTATTACTTTATCATTGAATTTGGGGTTTCAATAATTTGCTATTAAATTATTGGAACATCAAATATTTTCATTGAATTATCCTGTTCAAGGAATCCCTGCCTCTGCAACCTAATTAACCAAAATGCAATTATTTGTCAAATTTTAGAAATCAACATAATTTTAATGATTTTTAATGATTTGCCTGGGTCATGGAAATGCACATTTTGGTATTAGATCAGTTTGAACTCATACATTTAGGGAATTTATCCTAGCTTAATATTAGTTCACAACCAATTTATATGTAAGATTTTCTAGGTATGTGTAGGATCATCATGGAAAATGTGCCCTTAAGTGGCTAAAAATTTAGAAAAATCAGAGGGAAACTTGACATAAAAATTTGAATAAGTTATCTATATTATTTCAAAAATATGTAAGAATAGAATATGTAGCAAATTGAATGTAGTTTCTAAACTACTAGGTTTTAAAAAATATATATCTATTTGTTGAAAATTTGAAATTTCAATGCAGAGTACTTAAATTCCGGGAAAAATAAGAAGTAGGTGTGCACCACCCTAACCACAATAAAATGATAATATTTTTTATAAGATTTTACATATAATTAGAGGACTCATGTCCCGATGTGATGCATATTTTTTTTAATTTTTTCAAAGTAAATAATTAATTATGAATTTTTATTACAACTTTTAAAAATATAAAAAATCATATGTCCTAACAACCTTAACTTGATCAAAACTTCATGAAATTCAAAACTTTTTTTGAATCCTATAGTATACAAAGAATATAGAATGTGACACATGTTTTAGATTCAAAAAAATTTGATACCATTTGAAAGCTATAGATGTTTTTCAATCAACATATCAATCAGGACTTAAGTCATAATTCAAATAGAAAATGAATAATAATTATTTATTAAATTCAAAGTAAAGCATAATTTATATTGGTGGAAATTTGAGAATCTCCTTTAAAAACCCTTTCGTTTCATCAATTTTGGGTAAAAAAAGTTGTTAGCCACATGAGCCATCATATCACTTTACATATTGCCACTTTTGGCCCATCATGATCCTCCGACATACCCTTCTCTTGAATTAACAAAAATGTGTAGTCAAATTTATGGTGTAGTAGCATAGTTTTTTTTAGCTCTTACCCGGTGTGAGGGCTTGTTTTGTTGGTTCGAGGATAAATGGATCACAGTTCATAGTCTTCATTTCTAAATTTTGATTTTATGTACGTGTTTCCTGATATGCTTGTGCTCCTCTCTGCAGCCACAAGAGTCAAAATGTTGTATGTCTCTTCAGTAACCCACTAAAAAGGAAAACCCTCCTATCTTTGCTATTTGCTCATCTTTTGAATTCAGGGAAGAAATGCATTTTTATTCATTCCTTTAGTCCTTAGAGAATTTGTGCCCTAGACCAGAGGACCCAAAATTCGGTTTTGGGGGGCAAGGAGGTTTTCTCATTTTTTCGGCAAAAGAAATGCCAACAATAGAATTTTATGGCGTTGACACTTGGATATGGAGCCCTTTGTGGAAATGGACCCAATTGGAAGGTATGGCCGATATGATGAGGTTCTAGGCCATGGTGTCGAAGACATACTAGATAATATTGTGTTGATTTGGTTTTTTATTAAATGGGAAGAGCGACTGAGAGTTGTAAACAACAAATCCTTTTAATTGGCTTTGTTAGTACAAGAGAAAGCATTAAATATATGAAGTTTCATTGTTTAAGTCTATTTTCAGAGAGTCTAAGTTTATTTTAGTTGGGTGCAGAAGTCTCTTCCAGATAATTTGGGGTGGATCAAAATGGCAACAACTAATATTACAGTAGGGAATTCTTCAACTTTGAATGGTGGGTCTGCTAAAAAAAATGGTATTCGTTGCTTGGTCTATGTTTTTTTGTATTTTAATGTCAGTGTGAAAGGAGCATATATTTTAAGAGATTTCAGGCTTCTAAACAATAGTTTCATAGATTTCTCTTGAATTAAAATATTATTTCCAGTTTTTTTGAAAGATTATCCTTTCCCAAATCACTATTTTGGCTCAAGCTGTCAGATGTACTCCCTACTCATATGTATTGATTGATCCTGGCCTTGATTTGTTTATGTGAGCTTCATAAATGGAAATTACTTTTGTTCCTTGTAGTACTTATAATAGAATTAGAATGAGGGAAATAAGCACCAAGGCCTTATGAGTGACTGTATAATAGTTTTCCACAATCCATATAGAATGTATAATAGTTTTTAAATGGAAGATCTCAAACCAATTCAACACGAGAAACTAGTCATATATTAGTTTAGAGAGCAGAAGTAGCAACATGATTCTGATGGCCCTTGACAATTTATGAACTACAGAACAACATTGTAAGAAGCTTTTCCTTTGCAGAGCTTAGAATTCTGATAATAGATCACTTCGTTCTACTACAACATTTTCCATTTTAATTAAGATGACAATACAATTTTGAGTGAGTAATGGTCCTCATATTCATCATGGCATATGATTATGGAAATTTAACTCTATTTTGCAGACTATGAGTGATATTCTCTTCTGTCATCTTAGTTTCTTGGATAATATAAGGTCTACTCTTCTTAATTAAAGCTGGATTTTTACTAGCCTCTATTTTCTAGGGGCATATTTAAAAGCACATAACTTGCAAGATAGGCATCTTATTGCTGGGGTGGATGGCCTTTCACATAGACCTTTTGTAAACATGTCACAGTTGGCATTTGTGCTCCCTTTCCTAATTCTTCTTGCTCTACCTACTGCAATAAATCAACTTCATCCTTCTCAAATCTTCTATTTTAGAGGCTAATGTTCCCATATATTCCTCTAAATTGATTTCTTCTACTTCTTACTCTTCCTTTGTAGATGCAATCTTAGTGGGGATACACTGATTGAATTGTAGGGGCTTCTCTGTGTTATGTTTATATATATGTAAATGTGTATTTGTTCACGTATGTGTATTTATATTCAGAATTATCAATGTAATATGATTGGAATGAGATATGTTGTTTAAAACTCCACTGATGAGTCTCCTACCTAAATATATTTTGAAATAGAACTATTTTAAGTTGAATATATTTAATTCTAAAATCCCACATTATAGACTGTGTGTATCTGTATACAGAAATAGATTACATCTGCATGTAATTCTATTAGACTATTTTATAAAAAAATAGAATACATTTGTATGTATTCATGTTTAAAAATCGTATTACATCTATATGTATTTATCGATTGACAACTATGTATGTATTCAATGCAAAATAGTCCATTTGTCAAATGTTCATTGGAATCAGTCAAACAAACAAAAGTTAGTGTAAGTGTGGAATAAGTAAATAACTGAAAACACTCCTTAATAAGACATTATATCAAAGATTAAACAATTAAACTAGTTTAAAACAAGAATCTATTGAAAGCATCATATTGTTCTTTATCTCTAAAGATTTATTAAGTCACGGGGCTCTCAGATTTGGTGAGAATTATGACTGTTAAAATGCAAATTTCTAGAGTTCATGAGATGCTGCAATAATCTAATCCTGTATGATAATTTCTAGATGATAAAATGAAGCTACTATAATCTAAATTGACATGAAATCTGATAAAAGAAGCTACAGTAAAACTAAGATGCAACCATGATTATGATTCCACTGATGCTATGATTGCTATTGCTATTGACAATATGATAAATTGCTTGAATGCTAAGATGCTTGATTGCTATTCTTGCAGAGTAAGATTGCACAAAGTTCAGATTCATGATCCATTTCCTAAAAGGGTATGTGCAGGATCATGATGGGCCAAAAGTGGCAATATGATGGGTATGTGGTTGGCGACTTTTTTTTTACCCAAAATTGATGAAACGAAAAGGGTTTTTAAAGGAGATTCTCAGCTTTCCACCAATATAAATTATGCTTTGCTTTGAATTCAATAAGTAATTATTATTCATTTTTATTCAAATTACTTAATTAAAATCCTAATTGATAGGCTAATTGAAAAACATCTATATCTTTCAATGATATCACATTTTTGAATCCAAAACTCCATCACATTCTATGCTTCGTGATACTATAGGATTAAAAAAATAAAATTTAATTTCATGAATTTTGATCAAGTTAAGGTGGTTAGACATACGAAGTTTTTATAGTTTTAAAAGTTGTAATAAAAATTCATAATTAATTATTTACTTGGAAAAAAATTACAAAAAATGTGCATCACATCGAGACATGAGTCCTCTACTTATATCTAAAATATTATAAAGAAATATTATCATTTTATTGTGGTTAGTTTGGTCGCATTAATCCTACTTCTTTATTTTTTCCCCGAGATTTAAGTACTCCGCATTGAAATTTTAAATTTTATCAAATAGATTTATTTTATATTTAAACAAACCTAGTAGTTTAGAAACTACATTCAATTTGCTACAAAAGATATTCTTACATATTTTTGAAATACTATAGATAACTTATTCAAATTTTTACATCAAGTTGCCTAACTCTAATTTTTTTGAATTTTTTGCCACTTAAGGGCCTATTTTTTCCATGATGTTCCTGCACATACCCAAAATAAGGTTGTATTTATAGATTTACAACAACACATTTGTGAAGGGGCGGCACAACAAAGGCTTGGATTTGATTCAAATAATTCAATGGTAAGAGATTGAGAAGCTTGAGCTGATGAAGGGAATGGTTTCTCCCCATGAAAACATTAGGCCAAATGATAGGAAGAATCAGAGGAAAGAAATTGAGAGATTGATTCCAATTTGTCTCCAAAGCTTTCCCTGAATGCCAGTTGAATTAAATTGGATATTTGATGTTTAATTTGTAGGTGAGTGAATAGAGGAAATTGCCTTTATGCTTATATTTGAATAATTTATGATTTATTCAAATTAGTAAAAGGAATAAATAATTTAATAAAACAAACTATAGAATTTGTTTATTAAATAAATATAGAAGGGATATGACAATTAAACAACAAAGTATTTAACCTTGTTTATTTAATTAAGATAAAATGATGTGATAATTAAATAACACAAACTATTGAAGTTGTATATTTAATTAAAATTGAAGAATAGGAGAATGAACTATAAATAAATATTTCTATTTATTTATTAAGTAGATGAATTTAATTATGATAATTAAATAAAACAAAGTGAAATTCGTTTATTTAATTAAGACAAAAATAATAGAATAAAGATTGAAGAATTTAAGATGAACTATAAATAAATATTTCTATTTATTTAATAGTAGATTCAAAATAAAGGTTAATTAATCAAATAAATCATATTTAATTAATTATATTCTCCAGACCATTTTTAGGTGTATACATTTTTCCCCTCTTTGAAGTGATGTGTTTATGCATTTCTTCAAAGAAAATTTTATGCTGTTGCTGCTAGTATCAACAAATTTTTTTTAGTATGCCCCAAACATTGATTTTAGCTGATGATGGATATATGCCCCCTCGGGAAATAAATTAATGATTTTTTTTTGAATTTTTGAATTTTTGAACTTTTTCAGATTTGTCATGATTTTTCAATTATTCGACAATGATTTGATGAAGATTTAGTGGTGAAATAATTTATCCCTCTATAAAAAATGTAGAATATTTTCCCCTGGATGAATTTGAATTAATCTTCGATGTTTAAAAAAATAAAATTAATCCCACCAAAATCACACTTCTAATAACCTATAAAAGGTCAAAAAGGTCATTTTCAAACTCATTTGTGCATTTGAGTTTTGTAAATTTGTGAGAGAGTTATTTGTGCAATTTGGAGCAAGATGTTGATTCCTTACCACACTCACTGGTTTGAGCACATGCAACGTCACAACCGCTCGACCATCTATGGACCTCCGGTACGTAATTGTTAACCCCCTCGTTGTACGTGCATTTCTCATTTTTGTGCATTTTTTGGGTTTTAAAATTTTTACTTCTTTTTGCGCTTTAGCATGCCGATGTAGCGCTTCGACAAACTGTTTTAGCGCTTATAACATTTTAGCATTTAGGTCAAATTTTATAGCACTTCGGTAGAATGTTTTAGCGCATAGGATAGGAACTTTAGCACTTTGACATTTTTTTTTAGTGCTTTTAACGTTTTAGCGCATTTACCTTGTAATTTAACTCTTTTCCCTGATATAATAGCACTTTTGATGATTTAGTGCTTTGAGCGCCTGTAATGGCACTTATGCCTAATGAAATGGTGCTTCTGATGATTTAGTGCTTTGAGCACCTTTTTTACCATTTTTAAGTGTTTTAATGGTGCTTTTTATATTCTGGCACATAGAAACTCTGTTTTAGCGCTTCTAAGTCAGATTGATAAAGTTTGTCAAATTTGTCCTTGATTTTGTCAATTTTCGATCATGTCAGCCATCGATTTGATATGATTGATGGTCCTGATCAAGTAGATGATGTTCAACCTCATGATAGGCGAGGTCTGATGTTTGATTGATGATAATTATCCTCATGATAGGCAAGGAAAAATTATAGTTTGATTGATAAACCTCATGATAGGCGAGGTTGATTTGATGTATTGACCTCATGATAGGCGAGGTTCAATGATGTTTGATGATTGAACTCATGATAGGTGAGGTTCAATGATGTTTTCTCATGAGATTTAATCAAAAGTCTCACCAAGAGCTGATTAAGTTTGATAGGATATTTGATGTTTTGATGATTTGACAAAAGAGTACTGACTTTGAATATTTCATGATGATAGGAGGCTTTGACGAACCTCCAGATTAGAGAGCGATTTCCTCAGACATTTGATTTGATACATCAGCTATCCTAGCCTAAGACAACTATCATTACATGCTGTGGATTGTCTTCCTTACTAGACATGCCCCAGATTAGGATTAATCGGGGTCTCTTGACAGCTTTAGCGGAGAGGTGGCACAGTGAGCATAATACCTTCCACCTAGCTACCAATGAGATCATAGTCACCCTTGAGGATTTCTGGAGGATTTTGTGGATACCAATTATCAGGGATATTGTTGTATATGATTCATCAGAGTAGGACAAGACCGATGCTCTTCAGAGGGTCTTTCAGGATGCTAGGATTGTTGGATGTTGGATTCCGTGGCAGGAGATGGTTGACACTTATCACACTTTGCCGACAGTTCTTGCTAGATTCATTGGAGGGTTCCTTTGTCCTAATCGTAGGTCAAAGGGATTCGTTGTTGGTTGGGGCCTCGTACTAGAGAGCATGGTCATTCACAGGATGAGATATGCTTGGGGCATGCGCATGCTTGCCCATCTTTATCATGATTTGCATTTAGCAGTTTACCTTGGTAGTCAGTGTTTATCAAACGAAGTCACTTTACTTCAGGTGTGGGTGTGGGAGAATATTGTTGTCATGCGGCTAGTGATGGTGAGGCAGCATCTAGCCAGGCGACCTTATGTGCACATAGATGCAGGCCGACTTACTCAGCCTAGACTGGGTAAGTTAGATCATTGGCACAAAGTATTAGATGATATGGAGACTGTTACCTAGCATCCCTATTTGGATTGTGGGCACTAGGACGATGATGATGTGCAGTTACCATTATTTTGTTAGTCTTTTATTTTGATCGGGTGTACACGGTGGGTTTTGGAGAGATTTCTGCTAAGACGAGTGCTTCGTCAGTATGGCATTGTTTGGGGCATTCCTCAGGGTGTTACCCACTATGCTCGGTGTTAGCTGGATTCTACAGATTAGGGGCCTGGGTTGTCCTATGATGTAGTAGTGCAAGAGTTCTAGGCTTTACAACCTCTTGTGTGGGAGATCCGACCAGATATTGTGGAGCCACCAATCACAGTAGATTATGCAGAGTATCTAGTATTACATTCATTTCCACGCATCACCATTCTTGATGAACCAACACCATTAGCTGTTGGGGGGGGAGATTGGTTTTGCACACCAACGTCAACAGAGGAGAGAGGAGATTGGTGGTGAGGAGGAGGTGGTGGAGGAGGTTGAGAGTAGTAGTGATGAGGAGGGTAGTGGTGATGAGGAGGGTAGTGGTGATGGGGAGGATAGCGGTGGTGATTATAGTGGGGATGAGGAGGGTAGTGATGGTGATAGAAGTGGAGATAGTCTAGGTGGATTGGGTGCAGTTGGGTCAGGTCCATCCTTGGAGTAGTATTTGATGCCTTGCAAGAGGCGATCAATTGTAGACCCTTCATAGCAACATGTGTAGTAGCAGCAGACCCAGATAGTGAGTCTGTAGGTACAGGTTCAGACATTACAGGGGTAGCTGACTTAGGCCCAGGGTTTGTTAGTATAGACTTAGACACAAATGCAGGCTCAGGCTTAGGCCCATGCATAGGATCTAGCACCAGTATAGGCTCAGTTGGCTGCAGTTCAGGCACATATCATATCATTGACAGTTGAGAGGGATACCGCTAGACAGGCTGCAGAGTAGGCTCAAGGTATGGCCGAGAGAGTGTAGAGATTAGCAGATGGTACTACTATAGAATATTACATGGTAGAGGTTGTCCGTGTTGGTCGCGAGGTAGAGTACTATAGAGGGAAATATCATGATGCAATTCCCTCCGAGTAGAGAATCAGCTGCGTGCAGTCTCAATCAGGCAGGACTTGTACTAGGACTTCCAGTGCGGGTGTGACATAGCCTCTTAGGAGAGATCCGAGAGATCTCGGTACATCTGGTGGTGGTGGAGGGACTGGTCTAGAGATGCTTGCACCGTCAGGAGCTAGCACTACATAGTCTTATGATGTGATTCCTCTATTGTATTTTGAGTCGATGATGTATATTCCGATTACAACCATTTTTTGATATATCTCTCTTCATTTTAGACATCGTTGTATAATTGACATTATGATTTTTGAGATCTATATGATATGCAGTGGATTTTATCGATTGGATGCATTTATTTTCTGTGTTCTATATGCCATGTAATGATCTATATATTATGATTTTTATGGATGCAATTTATAGTCATGATGATATGTAATGATTTATGATGTGCATAATGATGATGTATAGATGTATGATGTATGTATGCATGATGTATGGATGCATGATGTATATGTATGATGATGTGTAATTTTATATGATAATGTACCTATATACATGGATGCGGATGTAATGATTCAAATGATTTATGATATGCGATGTAAATGAGATGTGTGTGTTTTATTCTTGTGTAAATACAATAATATAATGTAATAAATGGATGAAAATGATGCATGGTATTTGATATGTTGAATGGATTTATGATATGTGATATGACGAATGGATGTATGAAATGCAACTATAGAGATTTATTTTTAATAATTTCTTATGCAACTTTATGATGTATGATATGAGGAAATGCAAATTATTTGATTCAAATCATGAATGATGAAATGATAATTAAATGCCTTTTAATGAAAATGATGATGCAACTACATGATAATGATGATGTTTTTGTTAACATGTCAAGTGTACTCAATCTATTATGAGAAAAGATAATCATTAATTTGAATCTTTTACGAGATTTTGTAACAAACACTATGCAGATGCAAAAACTATCATGAATGCAATCTATTTTTTACCATGCAAGTCTACATGCAAATATTGGCATCGAAAAACTTACTTTTATTGTGCTTTGTATCATCATAGAGATTTTAAAATGTTGAAAGTGAGTACAAGAATCAATGGTATAATGTAGACCAGTGATGACCTGAGTACTACTTCCATGATTTTTTATATTGCAATTGAACACAAGCATCTAGGTATAATTAAACAAAGATGACCTGAGCATTTCTTGCGTAAACAGACAAGAATTAACCACTTTCTTATGTGAATTGGAATGTCATCCATGATACTTTGTAGAGCACTTCCCACAACAATTCACACAGTAATTATGATAAATTCACAGACAACAGATAAAGAACATATCATTCTCCTTCCTAGCTTCTCTAGTTCAATACATCATCGAGTTGCTCTAAAGAAATGATAACAATAATCAAAGTACAACATATTCAACCTTTACTTAAAGTATTTCAACCATTATTCAGATTAGATCATCCATCCTAATTTTATGATGTTTTTGTGATTTTTGAGATTTTGACCAAAAACCTAACCTAAAGACCTATCCTAGGGGCCTCAGGGGCTGATCAAAGATTAGCCTTGCCTACATTATACACGTAGAGACCACATAGTTTGACTGACACAGACTCATGTTTTTGAATTTTTGATACTGACTTTTTGACCTATTTTTTTGGATTTTCTATTGTGATTATGGATGTATGATGTGTTTCCGATGGTGATGTGATTGATTTTTCATGTTGGGTTGTGTTTCGATCTTTTTTTGTTGCATTTGTCTTCCTATTGTTTGTCTATTTGGTTAAGCTCGATGTTTATTGCCCCAAGTGAGGTCTAGATGTCCCCCCCAAGCTAGGGTGAGACCTGACTACGCTCAATGATAATTATAATGGATGTAAAATTATGGTGGAAGTAACAACCATGACATGCATCCAACAGATAGAAAAGCTAGTTTAAATCACAAATAGCGCCTATTTCCAGGTTTTCACTAGTTTTTATTGCACTTTTTTAGTCTTTTTGATTTTTTTTTTGTATTTTTCCATTTTTCTAATTTTTTGTATTTTTCCATCACCAAGACGCTTGTTTGTTAGGTTTTCATCAAGGTAACCATTTTCAAAACCTAATCCGTGCACTAGGTGACTCAGGTGTAGAACTTTCAGAGATGGATACTATTGATAGGTTCATTGAACAGATCCCCTTCAGGTGTGGAAAATTGATATGCTCCAGATCCATAAACTAATATGATGACAAAGGGACCTAACCAGTTAGGTTCAAACTTCCCTTTCTTTTCTCTTTCTTGCCGATTTCTAGGGTTTTCCTTTAGGACCAAGTCTCCAACCTGAAAGACTCTAGGTTTTACCCTGTGATTGTAGCTTCTAGACATTCTTTGTTGGTATGCCTTCAAATGATTGAAAACTTGTTGATGATGTTCATTCAACAATTCCAGTTCTTGTAGTCTAGAGACTCTATAATCCTCATCTATAATGATACCCTTCAGTGAGACACAGAGTGATGGTATTTCCACCTCAATAGGTAGGATGGCCTCTGATCCATATACTAAGGAATATGGTGTAGCTCCCATTAGTGTTCTGATGCTGGTTCTGTATGCCCATAATGTAGGATTTAGCTGAACATGCCAATCATGTCCAACATCATTAACTGTTTTCTTTAGTATTTTTAGAATTGTCTTGTTTGAGGCCTCTGCTTGGCCATTTCCCTAAGGATAGTACGATGTTGAGAAATGATGTTGGCTATGAAATTTTTCACATAATTCCTAGACATCCTGGTTCTTAAAAGGTCTACCATTGTCTATTACAATGGACTGCGGTACTCCATATCGACATATGAGGTAGTTTAGTATGAAAGACGAGATCTGCTTTCTAGTGATTGTTGTTAAAGGAACCACTTCTATCCATTTTGTAAAGTATTTTGTTGCTTTGATTATGAAATTGTGTCCATTGGATGAAGACAAATTTATCTTTCCTACTAGGTCCAGTCCCCACTGACAAAAGGGCCATGTTGATGTGAATGGATGCAATTCTTGTGCTAGTGCGTGGATTAAATTACCCTGTATCTGACATTTTTGGCACCTTTTAACAAAATGATAGGACTCCATCTCCATATTCAGCCAGTAATACCCTAAATGGAGGAGTTTCTTTGCTAGGGTTAGTCCACTTGAATGAGTTCCACAAATACCTTCATGGACCTCACGTAAGGTTGTTTCAAACTGGTGATGTTCTAGACACCGAAAAAGAGTACCATCTAGACCTTGACGGTAAAGGATGTTAGCAATCAATGTATGTTGTGCAGATTGACAGATGAAGTTACATTTCTGGTTTCTAGAAAGATCAGGAGGAAGGATATTATCCTTGAGGTAAGCATAGATCTCTCCATAGAGTGAGGTTTGACCGTCTGTTATTTGGCATATGGTTTGTGATTCAGGATTGTCGTAGGCAGGGTTAGATACTTGTTCTACCATAAAGTCATAATGACCTTGCTTTTCTGGTAATTGCAAGAGAGAAGCAATTGTCGCCATAACATCCACAACTTTGTTCTCTTCCCTTGGAATATGTTCGAACTTGATATCCATGAAATAATTTTTGAGATCATCTATCATTCTCTTATATGGTATGAGCTTTTCATCCTTTATCTGATACTCATCATTTACCTGATAGATGTCAAGCTGTGAGTCCCCATACACTTTTATTTTTGTGATTTTCCATTCAATTACCACTTTGATGTCAATAATCAATGCTTCATACTCAACTAAATTATTGGTACATGGAAACATTAGTCTATAGGACCTTGGGATCGTGTGTCCTTGAGGTGTAACAAATATAATTCCCACGCCAGACCCCCTTTGTGTGTATGATCCATCAAAATAAAGTCTCCATTGTTGTGTGGTAATATTCATAATGTCTACATCCAGAAATTCAATGTTTATTGGATGATTATCTTGTAACAGAGCTTTAGCTAATTGATCAACTATCACCTATCCTTTGATGGCTCTCCGGTCTACATACTGGATGTCAAAATCACTCAAGATCATAACCCATTTTTCTAGTCTCCCTGTTAGAGCAGCTTTGCTGAGTAGATATTTTAATGGATCTATTTTTGCAATGAGTCTGACTGTATGAGTCAACATGTAGTGCCACAACTGCTGGGTTGCAAATACCACTGCCAAAAAAGCTTTCTCTATGAATGTGTAATTTATTTCATAACCGTTGAGAGTTCTATTGATATAGTAAATAGCTTGTTCTTTTCCCTCAGAATCTTCTTGTGCTAATAAAGCTCCTAAAGAAATGTCAGTTGTTGCAATATATAGTAACAATGGTCTCTCTGTTATAGGTGGCATGAGTATGGGAGGCGAAATCAAATGTTGTTTTATCTGGTTAAAAGTTTTTTCACATTCTTGATCCCACTTGAATGATACATTCTTATGAAGGAGATGACTGAATGGGTGGCTTTTTTTTGCCAATTGGGAGATAAATCTCCTGATTGATTGTAGCTTGCCTTGTAGAGACCGTAATTGAATGATATTTTTAGGCAGCAACATTTCCATTATTGCTTTTACCTTAGCTAGATCCACTTTGATACCTTTTTTAGAAACTATGTATCCAAGGAGCTTTGTTGATGTTACCCCAAACACACATTTCTTAGGGTTCAATCTGACATTGAAATTTTCCAGTCTAGTAAATATTTTTCCGAGGATCTCTAGATGTCCTTCTCTGGTGTATGATTTTGCTAAGATGTCATCCACATAATCTTCCATGAAAGTATGCATCATGTCATGAAAAATAGTGGTCATTGCCCGTTGATATGTTGCACCTACATTTTTCAACCCAAAAGGCATGAAATTCCAACAAAATGTACCCCAAGGACAAGTGAATGTTGTCTTTTCCTGATCTTCAGGTGCTATCTTTATTTGGTTGTACCTTGAGAATCCATCCATTAATGACAACATGGCATGTCCCGCTATTAAATCGACAATGATGTCAATATTTGGTAAAGGAAAATCATCCTTTGGGCATGCCTTATTTAAATCTCTAAAATCTGTGCATATTCTAATGCTATTATCTAGTTTAGATATAGGCACAATATTTAAAATCCACTTTGCATAATCGATAGACCTGATAAATCATGCATCCAACAACTTCTTCAGCTCAGCTTTTACTATTAGGGCAATGTGGGGATGCATTTTTCTCAATTTTTGCTTTACTAGTTTGATTCCGGATGGTAGAGATAGATGATGCATCAGGAGATCTAGATCTAATCCTGGCATATCAGAATAAGACCAAGCAAAATTGATATTTCTCTCTTCAAAGAATTTGGTGAATTCGAGCTTCTCTTGTTCTGTCATAGACGCTGCTAGATGTAGAATCTTTGTATTTTCTGTTGTTCCAAGATTTATGGACTGTGTAGGCTCCACTAGTACTAATGATCTGTCATGGTAATGCTCTAGAAGGGTGTCAAATCTCCCATCTTTTAGTGCCTCAGAAAGGTTTTCACTGTTAGATACATTCTTTATTTTTTCTTTTTCAAAATCTAATGCTGCCTCAGAAAGGTTTTCACCATTGGATCCTTTTTTCTTTTTGTCATTTTCGCAACTAGAAGATTTGGAACCCTCCTGATTTGAAGTGTCGTTATGAGTGTTATGGGTAGAACTTGTATCAGGTTCGTCACTACAAAGAAAAATTACGATGGCATCATCATTTGAAAAGACTGGTATATTAATAGGTTCGGTTGGTTCCCAGTCAATAAGTTTGGGATGCATTAAGGGTAATAAGTCATCAGGTTGAGAAAGTTCGATGACTGTAAGTGTTCTAATATCCATGTGGTCAAAGTTGTTAGTGGGAATGTCGAGGTCTATGATATTCCTCACCTCCAAGTCATCTATCTCACTCGATGTATATTCATCCTCACTTGAGTCATCAATATTTGTTGATCCCAATACAAGTGGTCTAGTTCCTGAACTCTATCCCTCCTCTCGTGTGGGTGTATACTCTTTGATGACATCAATTTGTTTTTCAGTGTATGATGTTGCAGATAAATGATCCCATTCATACTCATTGGAATCTATTTCAGACCCATCCCTCATTTGCACAATCCTTTCTACCACTTTTTGAGTTACTTCTCTTGATTCCTGTGTATAGCCTAATCTTGTTTTGTCTTTAGGCTAAAGTGTTAGAGGTTGAATAGGTTCTATAATGCCATCTTTTCTCTTGCCAATTGGTCCTTGCCATTCATATCCCATTTTCTCTAAGATAGCCTTTCGTTTTCCATACTGATTTGTCCTTATGCTAATATTTGCTGATGTTGAGGCTTCTTCGTCCTTGTATAACCAATTGAGAATGGCCTTGTATTCTGATTCATCTTCTAGAGTACCTGCTTTTATAAACCTTTCATCCAAAACCATGGTAGGTTGTGATGATAGTTGTGTATTTGTTGTGGGCTGTCCATATGATTTCAGAGATGGCAACAATTGTGAAAGACACAAAGATTGCTCAATGGAATATTCTCCCAAACCCTTGTCCTTTAACTGAATCTTGTCTATGAATTGCTGTGATAGAATATCCAGGGGACCTTCATTGTTTGATAAAGTTGAGTCAACAACAGTTTTTTCTTTTGCCTGCTCCTTTTTCTCGACCCATTTGGATATAAAATTGAGTTGCTTTTCACCACTGGATGAAGTAGATGTGCTAGCTTCTCTATTGTGGGGTACTAGAGTGTCTTGATTTTCCTTAAACATGTTACAAGTTTGGGGATTATTGTCGCCAGCTAAAATTGTGACCTCTTGTCCATTGATAGGAAATTTCAAACATTGATGATATGTCAAAGGTACTGCTTGCATTTCATGGATCCATGGACGTCCCAAAAGTATGTTATATGTTAGCTCCTTTTCTAACACTTTGCAAACAATATTTTTGACAATCGGTCCCACTTGAATTGGTAGTACAATCAGCCCCTTAGAAGACCTTTCCTCTTCATCATATGCTTTTATTGTTATCTTTCTCTTGGCATCAATGGCATTGTCAGAATAGCCTAGTGCACAAATTAGTTTTAAAGTACAAATATTTAATCCAGCTCCAGGTCATCTATTAAGACATGCTTGACACAGTGTTTATGGATTAGAACCTCTATATGTAAGGATGCATTGTGTGGGTGATTTAGTGACACATCATCTTGTTTAGAGAATGAAAAACAATGAGGTGTAGTCAGGTGTCCCACCATAGCTTGAAATTGAAAGACATCCAAATTATTGGGTACCGTAGTGGCCACTTGAGCCTGTTCTAGAACATCTTTATGTGATGGTGAAATTTTAAGAAGTTCGAGTATGGATATATGTGCTGGTATCTTTTGTAGTTGATCCACAATGTTTTATTGATGTGATAGGGGAGTAGTGATTTTAGGTGAAACTCCTTACAATATCACTTTGGACTGCCCCCTTGTCATTGCATTGACCGGTTGGTAGTCTTGTGTTTCCCTGATTTTTATGATGTTGATTTGGTTGTTAGATGTGTTTATGTTTGGATTCATGTCCAGGGATACATTGTCATTGATGTTAATGTTATCTATTTGATTATCAATGACATTATTTTCTCAACCTCAGAAATGCAAAGAATGGTGGTGTCATAGATATAGTTTACACTTTTTCCTTTACCGTTTGAAGAAAATTCTCCTTTTTTCGTAGTTGGATAAAGGATTTGTAAATGCACTGTGATCGTTGTTTGTTTGATGTCCTTTGACAAAAACCTTCTTTGCTTCAATCAAGTCTTGTATCAAATGTTTTAATTGCAAACAATCATTTGTTTTATGCCCTTTATTTTTATGAAAGTTGCAATAGTTAGCATCATTCCACCAAGACAGTTTCACTTTCGGCTCCCAATTTCTTGCTTCTGGTAGGGTAATAATTCTATTTGCAATAAGCTCTCTCATTTTTGATTCCAAATTTTGTCCTAATGGTGTAAATCTTCGTCAATTGGATTGTCTTTGATATGATGGTGGTTGAGATTCTCCATTATTTGGGTTATTGTTTTGAGTGGTACCTTGATTGTTGTTTTGGTTGTCATTTTGATTTGTTTTCACAATTGTTGCCATCAAATTGAATACTAGTTTTTTATTTTACTTGTCAGTTGTAGCATCATTGTTTCCAGTATTTCTATTTTTCTGCCAAAATTTAGGCTTGTCATTGTTTCCATAGTGATTTGAGGAATTGGCGTTGTTTGATGTATCATTGTAATGTTTAATCACTCCTCTTTTGACTAAGGCTTCTTTGATTTTAAGCCCATTTTCAATCACCTTTTCAAATGTTGGGGGACATTGTAGTTCCAGTCTATAACTCATGTCATCATTTAAATTGTCGATAAATAATTCAATCTTTTCCTCTTCAGGTATAGATCGAGGATATCTAGCGAATAAGTTTCACCAATGTTGTAAGAATGATAGGAATGTCTCTCCCTTCTTTTGTTTCATGTTGTATAGATCTTTTATGGTTACGTCATGTTGAATGTTGAAGGAGAACTGTGTGATAAGTCTGTTGACTAGTTCTTCAAAGGATCGAATCCCCGGTTGTAATTTGGAGAACCATTCCATACAGTGTGCTCCTAAACTCCTAGGAAATGTAACCTCATTAGGTAAGTGTCTTCCTGTGCAAACTCTAAACTCATTGTTCTGAATTCCCTTACATGGTCAATTGGATTTGTTTTTCTATTGTACTTGTCATATTTGGGGAATTCATAATGTCTTGGAAATGGTATCATGTCTACACTCAGATAAAAAGGGTAAGGAAAAATGTCCTATAATGAGTACCTATTCATGGTTCCCTTTTGCATATCTTGAAGTTGTTGTTGCAAGTTTTGCATTTGACATGTTAAGGCAACCACTTGATCTGTGTTTTGTGTGTTGTGTGATTCAGTTTTAGCTACTTTAGGTGTTTCCTTTAGTCGATTGATGCCAAAGACTTTTGGAAGTTTGGTACCTAGCTCAACTAACATCATAAGATATTTTTCCATATCCTGTTCTAAAATTTTTTCCATGAATTTGTGGAAATTTGGATCCTGTTGTGCTGTGTTGACATCTTCTTGGGTTATTTCATTTGGATCATTTTGTTGGAATCTGTACAAAGGGTTTTCTTCAACCATGATGTTTGGTGTTTCAATTTCCTTTTCTCTAAGCTTTTGTCTTTGTAACCTTGTTAAAATTGGCATACAAGTGTTTGCTATTCTCACTAAACTTTTGATCTTTTGTGTTTGGATGAGTGTTAATGGATTTTAACAAAGTCGAATAGAATGATATATTCTATTGATGAGACCAAGTTAAAAATATGATTATTGTGTTTTGTTTCATGATTGTAGGATGTAAAGAATCCTGATGATGAAACTAACCTAATAACCAAGATTTGTGTTTGTTTGATAATTTGACACTTTATAGTTTGCAAGATCTAGGTTTAACTTTGAAAAGAATTTTGACTTGTAGGATCCTATTTGTTTTAGGTTTTTAAGACACTGTCTGGACTGTAAAAATGTTTCTGTCTGATAAAAACCTGAGTTTATGATGCCAACAAATCTGACAGATGTGTCTGGAAGCTCTCTATTTCTCTGTTCTGTGGAAGTGCTAATACAGAGGGCAGAAGCACTAAAACAGATTGTAGAAGTGCTAAAAGTTATGGTAAAAGCACTGTGAAACATGGTAGAAGTGATAAAATAGACTGTAGACATGCTAAAAGACTGGTAAATTCTGACACTAGTAATTTTGGTTATAGTTGGTAGATGCGCTACATAATTTGTCAGAAGCACTAAAATAGATTACATAAGCGCTATTTCAACTGTGGATGCGCTAAATGATAGTGCATAAGTGCTAAAACAAAGTGTGTAAGCAATACTTTGGCATTCAACAGTGTTGTCTAATTTTCCTTTCCATGAAGAGACTAACTTTTTTGGTGTAATTTTCAAGATTTTGGTATTTTGACAAGATATCTCTGTTGGTAATTCTTTGATTTTGGATGACAATCCTAATGTTTCCAAGTTTTCTCTACTGTAAGAATTGATCAGGCTTGTTAGAATATTCTATTATTTGTTGTGGGATGGAAGACTAACGAATAGGTTGACTATGATTATGTTTCTATGAAAGAGCTCTTCTTTGAAAATAAGCTTGTGAATACAAAAGCTCTAAAGCATAATCATCAGTATATCCCCTAGCAAAATCGTGAAACCTATGGATGAAAGTTCTATGTTGAAGCAAGACTTTCCTACTTTGATATAAAAACGTCTTCTTTCCAAAAGTTTCTTATAACTAAGTTGTTTCTTTGGTTTCTTGACTCTTGTTGTGAGGGATTTCTTGACAAACGTTGTGGATTTCCAATCCCTAATCATAAATTTCACCATTTGATTTTGTTTGACTCTTTGTGTTCTTCTTGGATGATCTTTATCTGAATTAATTATTTTGAAAACACAACAAGAAATTGTAGAACAGTTGTTTTTAAGACCTAGAATCTAAACAATAAGTGTATGTTCAAGAACCATTCATGGTCCTATTTTCACTAGTTTGTTAATAAAAATACACTTCAGATAGACTCACTCTTAAGGTCAAAAAGGTCATCATTATACTCAACATCCCACATCTTAAAATTGTGTCGACTCACACAGCCGTGTGACCCCTTAGAGGGTGCCCGTGTTTTTGTCTTTTCTAGGCGCGTACTCAAAATTATATTTCTTGATCCCTTGAGCAAACGGTCCTTGGAAATTATATGGTGAGTGTCTTGGGGGTATATTCTTCCCTCCCCTTGCACTGCGAGTATTACAATGTCTGGTTACTGACTCAGCTGGATTCTACAATATGGTTCGTAGATAGGGTTTCTGTTCGGAGTGGCAAATGATAAACTTCCTCAGGAGACCTCCCAATATTTAGAACAAAGACTTTGGGGATGGTTATCTTGCACACTTCCAGAAAATATGGGTTTCCCTAGATTCACTTTTATTTTATACTTGGTTGGAAAACCTAGCTTTGGTTGTTCCCACTCAAGTCATTCTCATAGGGTGAGTACTTTTTCCCACTACGATAGGCCTTCTAGAGGATTTAATAAAGCGTAAATTGCATGAAATTAAAGGATGAGTTTGGAATTTTGATCACCTAGTTAAGGGAAGAGCATAGGCCTATCACCACACAAGCACATTAATCAAATGTTCAATTTTTAAAGCCCAAATAACAATTTGCTATTCTATGTGAAGATATTGCTTGAAAAAAGTCATGATGTTAATTTTAACCAAAATAGCAAAAGTATGATGACTACCCTAGGATTGATATGTTTTAAATTATTAAATGGCTACCCTAGGATTGGTTCTTTTTAGTCCAAATGCATCAAAATAAATTTTTGGCCGTGGTTGCGTCGGATCCAAAAAAAAATCATAGAAGCGCTAAAATAGATTGCACAAGCGCTATTTAATTCATCAGATGCACTACAAAATTTGGCAGAAGCACTGTAGAATTCGTTGGATGCGCTAAAATAGTAATGGGCCTGGAACAGTCAACCGTCCTGAAAGCTTTTTGGTAGAAGCGTTAAAATAGAGTACAAAAGCGCTATTGTTTCCATCGGAAGCGCTAAAATAGTTAGAAGTGCTAAAACTTTTGGTAGAAGCACTGCAAAATCCCTCGGTCGGCTAAAAGAAAACACACCTGTATCCTATACGAACACTTTTTAGAAAATTTGTTAAAATATGGGGTTATGGCCCCATGGTGGGTGCCAAAATGTAAGTGTGGAATAAGTAAATAACCGAAAACACTTCTTAATAAGACATTATATCAAAGATTCAACAATTAAACTAGTTTAAAACAAGAATCTACTGAAAGCATCATATTGTTCTCTATCTCTAAAGATTTATTAAGTCACATGGCTCTCAAATTTGGTGAGCATTATGACTATTAAAATGCCAATCTAGAGAATGAGATGCTGCTAAATGCAATAATCTAATCATGTATGATGATTTCTAGATGATATAATGAAGCTACTGTAATCTAAACTAACATGAAATTTGATAAAATAAGCTACAGTAAAACTAAGATGCAGCCATGATTATGATTCTATTGATGCTATGATTGCTATTGCTATTAATAATATGTTGAATTATTTGAATGATAAGATGCTTTATTGCTATTCCTACAGAGTAAGATTGCACAAAGTTTAGATTCAGGATCCATTTCATGTAGAATGAGGTTGTATTTATAGATTTATGACAACACATTTGTGAAGGGGTAGCACAACAAAGGCTTGGATTTGATCCAGAGAATTCAATGGTAAGAGATTGAGAAGCATGAGCTGATGAAGGGAATGGTTTCTCCCCATGAAAACATCAGGCCAAATGATAGGAAGAATCAGAGGAAAGAAATTGAGAGATTGATTCCAATTTGTCTCCAAATCTTTGTCGTGAATGCCAGTTGAATTAAATTGGATATTTGATGTCTAATTTGGTAGGTGAGTGAATAGAGGAAATTGCCTTTATGCCTTTATTTGAATAATTTATGATTTATTCAAATTAGTAAAATGGAATAAATAATTTAATAAAACAAACTATAGAATTTATTTATTAAATAAATATAGAAGTGATATGATAATTAAACAACAAAGTATTTAACCTTGTTTATTTAATTAAGATAAAATGATGTGATAATTAAATAACACAAACTATTGAAGTTGTATATTTAATTAAAATATAAGAATAGGAGAATGGACTATAAATAAATATTTCTATTTATTTATTAAGTAGATGAATTTAATTATGATAATTAAATAAAACAAAGTGAAATTCGTTTATTTAAGTAAGACGAAAATAATAGAATAAAGATTAAAGAATTTAATATGAACTATAAATAAATATTTCTATTTATTTAATAGTAGATGAAATAAAGATTAATTAATCAAATAAATCATATTTAATTAATTATATTCTCCTGACCATTTTTAGGTGTATACAGTTAGTATTCAATTGTTCTATTTTTATTTTTTTTAAATTGTGTATTCAATTGTTCTAATTCACTCTAGAGAGAACTCTCATTTTTATGCTTTCATCTCACCAAGGCAAACAAACCAAAGTTAGTATTCAATTGTTCTAGTTCACTCTACAAAGAACTCTCCTTTTTATGCTTTCAAATTTCATGAATACAAGACAATTTAGTGAACATCAAGATTCATGTTATGGAAAAAGATACAAATTTTCCTACCATATGTTGTTACAATCTTACCATACAAAACTGGTATCCACGGAAATAGATAATGTTTTGGTATTGAAGAACCTATAGTATATATCATTTTATTATAATATATACTCCTTTCTTGATGGTTAGATTTTAGGACTATCTTAAAATGTTTTATGAACCTTTATGTAACATTTCATAGATTCCTCTAATCGAGTAGAGAAAAAGTGTGGCTCTAAATGACCACAAATATAATGACACCGTGAAAGCCTAAGCATGAAATATATTCTTTTTCTTTTGTTTGTTAGATGTTCCACTACTATTCAAATACAAAAAAATGTTAACAAATTGTCTATTTTTGTAGTGATATTTCTTATATAAATTTGAATGTGAATGCGAATTATAATGTAATTTACACGATGGGCTTAATGTGACATTTCTTATATAAAAATGAGGGGATTACATAATACATGCACATGATAGAAATTAACAAGATACAAAGTGCTTGGACTACTCCATGGCCCCAAGTTTTATGAGCTCCAAATCCATAGTGGTTTAAGACCCCTACTTAGAAAAGCAATTCTAGAGTATTTATTTCATGTGTGGATACAGTCATATAAACCATTTTAATGTTATCTTCAACATTTATGAATTGAAAATTGACATTGAATTATGAATTTTTTATTGTTTTCTTAGTTTTTTATTTAATTTTGTACATTTCATTTTGAACCACGAAAACCAAAACCTAAACCACCAACATAGTTTGACATAGAAAAGTCCAACAATAATCTATGTAGTGAATAATATGTGAAGCTTTTCTAATGCCATGTAATGTATAACCATAACTTTATTTTTCACTTTCAGTGACCAAATAACAATGAAATACTGGTTTATCTTTAATACTTTATCAGTTTTGGAGATCTTCATACCTGCTTACCTTCCCACCAATTAAAAAATAGGATTTGTAGTTTACGAATCTCAATCACTTTTTCTAGATTGTAAAAAACCAAATTAACACAAAAATGAACTATTATGTCTTCGGCATACCCATTGCACACGAGGGTGCGATTTCTAGTTAGAATAAGCTTTAACTAGCTAAAGTAGATTATAGTGACATGGACCTATCTAAGATATTCAAATAAAAAATGGGATTAATGGTTTCTCAAATCAAAATTTATGGTTTCCAAAAGTTAGGCTACTGCATCTTGAAATGTAAGAGCATCTATGACTCCTATAACATGTTCTTATAACTATCATAAAACATCTTTGGATGGTTTGAATAAGGAAAATTGAATTTCCTAAGTTGGAAGAGTAACTATTGCATGTTATATTAAATTCTGTGATAGTTGGAAGAGCATTTTCCATGTTTAGTTGTTGACCACACTTAACTAGAAAATGGAATTTGGATTTGGGCCATGTATGGTGTACTTTTGGGCTTCTTCAAATAAACAAATAGTTTTGGAAAAATGCTCTTGGTTTATGGTTTGGCTGGACTATTTAATAGACTTTTGAGATAGAAATTTCATGGTGTGTTTGTACGATACAATTATTATGTTAGAATGGCTCAAGACCTAAGTGTTGGTGTTCTTTCCTTTAAATGCTCCTATCCTATATTTTATTGTAACTAAGATTGTTGACTAATAAACTAGTTTGGAGTTTCAAATCATTTTATATTGAAAGGATTTTGTTAGAATACATCAATGTGTTATGGTGAATGCTTTAATTTTATTTTTTCTTTCTTCTAAATTATTTTTAAAATTACATTTTATATTTACATTTCCTCGTAGATTAGTTTAGGAAGTGTTTCTACACCTTAGTTCCTTTCATTTAGTAATGAATCTTGATCAACTTGAGTCCTAAGTGGTAGGAAAAAGGTTGTGTTTTTACTAATCCTGGTTTGAATGCGAGCATGCACAAGGGTAAACCCACAAAACTAGTTTACGATTCCAGTGAGGAAGGAAAATTGTAGAAAATGCCCCCATGGAATTTTTTTTGGTTTTTGGGGGTGCGAGCGAACATTTGGTTCAATCGAACCCAAAGGGGGTTCGATAGAACCCCTCTTCGAGTGAATCCATTAAATTTTGAGTCCCACATTTCCCAAGAAAATAACAAAAAGAAAAGTTTGTGGAAAGGGGGTTCGCTCGAACCCATAATTTTTCCCTTCGAAGCTCGAGTTGAGGATGAAAATGGAGGAGACTTCATAGACCCAACTGGATGATGGTAGTCCTTAGAATGAGCTATCCAATGAATATAGTTTTAATATGTATTTATTTTTTTAGTTTGATTAAACATAGGTTTTTCACCAAAAATCAAGCCTATGTTCTGCATATGTGGAAAAATAGCAGATTATCAATTTTTTTTTTTGAAAAATATCAATGCACTAGATATTGAAGTCCTTGATCCAACAAAAAAAAAAGAATTTCGATACATACAAAAATTTATGTTGTATACCGCCTATGTCTTTGTAATTGGTTTGACTTCAAAACTTGATTAAGGAAAAAATATTCAATAAAACACTATGAAACCAAATGAAAGCACTAGATATTGTAGTTACAAATCTAAATTAAAAAATATAATTTTATCCTTCATGGAAAAAAAAATTATGTTGTATACGGAGCGTCACTCCTTAAAAATGGTGTTTACTAAAAAAAAATAGTTTTCAAAGGAGATGGAAAAAGAAGTGTAATCTGATTCCAAAATTTTTAAAATATATATATTTAGAATCTACAGAAAAAATATCACAAATCACTAGTTTGCATCATCTTCAAATTCCTCATGATTTAGCCACTACAAGTGCCTGAAAGTGAAGATTTAGTTAGAAAAAATCAATTCAGTGTCTAGTTTGGCCAAAAATTGTAAACTAGTATTGTGGGATCACCCAAAAAGGTCTTTATTATAGGGACTATGGAAAACATTTAAATATTGAAGATGGAATGATTCACTTTCACTAAGTTTGATCTCTGGAAGCTCAAGATTCAACAATTTTTCATTGATCAAAGCCTATGGGCTATAGTATCCAGATCTAAACTAGCTACAATATGACTGAATAATTGGGAAATATTGAACAAAAATGTAAGAAGTCTTATCAAGCTTTACTTGGACGATTCAACCCATTTCTCAACACCTCTAAATAAATTTGAGGAACCTATATCAAGTAAAATCCCTAGTTAATATTTGTTTCCTATGGAAGAAATTGCACACTTTGGGGATGGTTGATGGTGCCTTTCTGTTGAGAAATTAAACACATTCAACATGATTATAAATTAGTTACTTTAGGTGTGAAGATGAAAGAGGAATATCAATGCATGACACATTTTTTCTTTTCTAGACTTGTGGAATAACCTAGAATAAGCTATTGGAAACACTATATTCAAACTTATATTTGATAAAGGAATGGCTAATCTTCTCTCAAAGGAGATGAGACAAAAGAGTACCAAAGACACCTATCGATGGAAAAGACGAAGGTCACTTCCAGTTTCACCTCTAGGTTTTCCACTGGTTTGGCTACTGACTTTACCACTAGTTTTCCTACAGGTTTTATTGATGATATGGGTTTCATAGATGAGACCACTCATGCTCCTACCCCTCTAGTATCCCCTATGGCTTCATCCATAGATGAGGAAGATGTTGTGCCTATTCCCGCATAAAACCTTTTGGAATTAGATAATAGATTGTCATACCTTGTGAATCATTTGGAGAGAGCGCCAAAAATGGCGAGAGCCACTAGGCTTGCTAGCAAGGTGAGATATTTGTTAGGAAAGGATTACACATGAATAGAGTTCTTACATGGCCTTACAAATCTAACTGAAGCTTATATGCCCTTGTATAAGTCTAGATCGGGTACCACTCAAGGTGAAGTGCTCAATGCCTATGGGAGACAAATAGGCATTTTGATGCCTACCATGTTTGTATGCATGGCCAAAATAGGCCCTTCAATTAGCATTTCCTCTTCTTCTCAAAATCCCCCTACCATCAAGGCGAGCAAAATACCCCTTGGTTTTAGCTTCACCCCTCCTATTGCCTCTGGTGGTGGTGGCTTCGGGGGGATGAGTGGTGGTGAATTTGGTAGTGGACGTGGCACTAGCGGAGGTGGCTCTAGTGGAGGCCATGGTAGTGGCTCCGATAGTGGAGGCCCTATTGGTGGTGGTGGCTCTGGCAATGGTCACGATGGTGGCTCTAGAGGTGGTTCTAGGGTAAAAGCACAAAATTGGTCACACTTTTATAAAGGAAATGACCAACACTAATCCAACTTTGAAACTTGAATCACTAAAAAGTGGCATATATGTTTTGAATTTTGAAATGATGTAAACTAGTAAAATATGTATGTTTTAGTATATTCTATGTTTGTATTTTAAAAAAAATTAAAAAATTATTTAAACTAGTTCTTGATAAATTAACACTATAATTTAGTTGCTAATAAAATGTTGAAAAATGAAGTTACATGAGACGTTAAAATTTTTATAGTAAATTTTATCTTTTTTCTTTCAAGTTTTTTGTGTGTATTTATAACTTGAAACTTTAGTGCATGGATATATTTTTTTAGTTAGAAATACTTAAATTTAGTTTTACTGATAAGTTGGCTAAAAGTGTGACATATCTTTGTCCTTTTACCCTCTAGTGGTGTTGGTTCTGGAGTTTCCACTAGACCTTTGTCATCCTTTGACCTTGTCCTGAATGCCCTTGTTCAGAGCGTGGGTCAGATGCAAAACCAGTTGGCAAGCCTTTCCCGGGCCTCCACCCAGCCTATTTTTCAACCTTTCTTCTGACATAGCCCATTATTAGTGGTGATTTTGAGTACTCCTTTCCCTTAGGGAATGGAGATTCCTAAGTTTGAAAAGTATGGTGGTAAAGGGGATCAAAAAACACATGTGTTAGCCTTCAACGCCATGTGTACGGATTTCTTTCATCACGATGCTTTGATGGAGACACTCTTTCCTCGATCTCTCAAGGACACATCACTTGAGTGGTATTATTCCTTGCCTGATAATTCTATATTCTCATTTGATCAACTCGTCAATCAGTTTCAGGCTAACACCGATCTAAAGATGACCTTCTCGGATCTCGTCTAATGTAAGCATGGAGAAAACAAGAAGATAATTGACTTCATAGCGTGATACCAGGCACTCTTTTCACAAATATCATACCTGCTACCCAACTCTAGTGTGCAGAAGGTGTTCATAGGAAACTTGTAGCGAGCCTGATAGGAGAAGTTTTCCCTAATGAAATACCCTTCCTTTGCACATCTGTGTGCCACGTTGCGAGAGTATCAGCAAATGGTAGTTATGTTCGAGGGTTCTTCCTCATGATCCCATTCAAAAGGAAAGTCTATTGTATCTATCTCAGGAAAAGGTAAAGCTATTGCAAATGTAGTCACTGTGACTAACAATCACAGCCTTAGATGCAACAAGAAGTTTACGAAGTTAGCAAAATCTTATTCTTCCATTTTACAAAATTTGTTGAAGGATAAGATCATAACTTTGGAAAATCCTCGACCTCTAAAGGAACCTTATCTTGATTGGTATGCTGTGAATGCTTTTTTCCAGTATCATTGGGTTAATGAGCATGATACCAAGCATTGAATGTGCCTGTGTCATGAGATACAGGATTGCATCAACGATGGTACTATTCACCTCGATGGGAAAAAACAAGAATAAATTGGTAGTGAAGGCCAATAGTGAGTTGTAAATTTACACAGACCCATTTTTGTCTCATTCTATACTTGATTATTGACCCCTCTGATGCTTCTCCTCAACCCTTGACGTACGTTAATGATGCAAAGTGGCAGGGAAGGTAAACTCACAACCACAAATGGCAAAGTCACTCCAACTCAACGCTTCTCTCAAATACTCTTATAAGGAGTCATACACTCCATTATTCCTTTAAGAGATCAACCCCACACACCTAGGGTTCACCACTCAGACCTCTCACCAAACTTGAAAGCACTTGGAACATGCCTAACTAGGCCAATTCAAGGTTCAACAACCTTCTTGCACTTACGTTTCACCAAACACCCAACACTATGGTGACTTAGACCCCTTTTTCCCTTAAGGCTAGTTGCCCTTGCCCGGTAGGACAATCAATACAAAATCCACATGGAGGACTGTTAAGACACCAAACCTATGGATTCTGACACCCAAGATGGACCCCTATAAAGTCCTAAAACCTTTCCTCTTGACTGTCAAGGTATAATCCACAATATCCCTTTGTACCACTGCTCCAAGAGGCCTAATTCACAGACCTACACTTGGGTCTTGACTATCTAGGCTCACCCATTCACCCCAAATCCAAAAATCAGAATCCTATAGGTTTTCCACACATGTTACCATCATACTTAAGTTCCCTTCAAATAGATTTTCCAAAATCAAGCAAAAACTCACTTTTTTGCTTGTCAATCAGGCTTGCCACATAGAGATGTCAAGCCAAAAATCTTGCACCACTTCCCCCAATGAGCCTTTCGTTCTCCAAAAAATTGAGGACATAGTATTATAGGCCTAAATCTTCCATCCCACCAAGAATGAGCAAGTCTACCATGTGGGAATGGAAGAAATTCACATATTTCACCCAAAACCCTGATTTTAAGGGTTTTCAGACCACCCGATAGTAAAATTAGGATAAATCCTTTATTTTTCAATGAAATATTACCACTCTAGATTCAAAATTAATATTATTCAATTACCTATCCAAACATTACACACTTGGATCATAACACAAAATGTACAGACCGTACCAAGTATGGGATCAACAAATTCTACAAGAAAACACATAAATCAACAAACTCTTTATTGCAAACTCCTTCCAAATTTAAACAACAGCCTTGCCTCGACCAAGAGAGGCATATTTAAGGCCTTCCAACTTCCTCCAACTTCCTACAACTAAAATTTGAATCATTTGGGCATTGGAAACACAAAGAGACTCTATTTTGTCACTTAAATGCCTAATTAAGGCAATTTAGACAACTTACCTCAATCCGCCTACAAAGATGCCTCCAAAAATATGTGAAAGGAATCCAAGCCCACTCAAATGAGCAAGGTGACTCCCATCAGGTGTCTAGTTACATCAAGGAATCCTTATTTCTTAATTTTCCAAGATGCACTAGACTTACAAAAGGAGGATGGAGACCTTGTTGTACAAAGAAGTTGGTCACCAAAACCAAAATTGAACCAAAAACTTAGAAGACCTATTAAAAAAAATTTGAAATGGTCCTTAGGACCTTATTCCATCACAAAATCAAGAAAAAAAACACAACAAAACATTCTAGGTCCATTAGAGCCATGGGTGCTCCTGCACCAGTTAACATGGTTTTGATTACTCCTCCCCTGTAGCTTGCGACTGGCTTGCTAGATGTAACTGTTATTAATAGTTTTGCACCTTGCTGAATGCAGTATTCAACAAACTACTGAAACATGGAAACCTCTTTCAGATGTGGGTGATCTGCATGAAAGAGGAATCTCCAGAGTGAGCTGGTTCTCCGAATGATGAATTTTATTCTAAGTGACTTTCTAGGAAAAAAGGATAGAAGGATAAACTGGATTTAAAATCTAAAACTGAAATTCTATCACCCTAAAAATATTGACCAACTGTAAGAAGACCCTGATAATAAATCACTCTCACAATCTCACAACGCATGTAGTTCAACAGTGATTTATGCAAAGGTTAAAATAACACAAGGCATAACTTGAACTAGCATGCAACTCCCACAAATCACTTGACAATAGTAAGAAAAGAAAAGGATTCAACAGATTTGAATCACAAGAAAAATCAAATTACTATTCCAAGTCATGAAAAAGAACTGAGAAAGGAAAGCTCTGCTATTTTATTGAATGATGGAGTGGAATTCTCAAAATCTGAGCACACATAAGTTTACAAGCTCCCCAAAAGAAATATTGACCAACTGTAAGAAGACCCTGATAATAAATCACTCTCACAATCTCACAATGCATGTAGTTCAACAGTGATTTATGCAAAGGTTAAAATAACACAAGGCATAACTTGAACTAGCATGCAACTCCCACAAATCACTTGACAATAGTAAGAAAAGAAAAGGATTCAACAGATTTGAATCACAAGAAAAATCAAATTACTATTCCAAGTCATGAAAAAGAAATGAGAAAGGAAAGCTCTGCTATTTTATTGAATGATGGAGTGGAATTCTCAAAATCTAAGCACACATAAGTTTACAAGCTCCCCAAAATGTGTAAGGGAAAGAAACTCTGATCTACACTGCTGAGAGAGGAGAGCTGAAAAAGACTAAGTCTATCAAAACCTAGCTCTCAAGAAACCCTAAATTGAGCTCAGAAAAAGCTAAAGGGAAAAAGGCTTCTAACTGTCTCAAAAAACTACTAAAAAGTAGAAAAAAGCACAATGCTTTTATGATCATACAGTCAAGCCTCTAAAAATAGGCTAATCTCACTTTAAAAGCTCAAAAACAATCCTATCTCTCCAAGATAGGTCTGAAATCCGACCAAGATGAAAGTCAATAAAAGATCTGCTAAAAATAGCAAGAAACATAAGCAATTTATAGAATATTGCTTTATGATTCTGCTTTACAAGATGCAGATTTGCACAATTTATCTATTTTTTGCAATTAAAGATTGAAAATATTTTGCAAAAAAAAAATCTCCTTATCCCTTCATTACAATATTCTGTATTTATCACAAAATCATAAAAATAAAACATTACATAATCTACCCTCATGCCTTCAATTTTCATTGATTTATGTAAAATCAACCCAAAAATAAAACCCTAAAAAGATTAAAGGCCTTAAATAGAAGCACCTAGGTCATATGGCATTAAAAACCTAATCTTAGGTCACAAGATATCCATCAATATTATGCCAAGGACTTCATACTTCACCATTTAATATTTCACCAAGGCATGGGAAATAAATCATCAAGACCTAACCCGTAGACCAACTTAGGAATTCGGCCTCCATCATATACATTTGGACTTATATTTAATAAATCACAAGGAAAGCATTGTGAATTTTGGCCTCCATTGAAATTCACCACATGTGTTTTGATTGAATATTCTGGAACATCATAATGCTCAAATTAGGGTTTTGGTCAAAACAGAATCAAACCCTAATGATCACTCATTTTTCACTCCTCAACTTGAAAGAAAGAAGCTCTGCCGCCACCATGACTCTGTCAAGGTCGAGCTCAAAAGCTTTGAGGAACCATTCCACGTTCACTAATGGCCTGAAACTCTAGTGGGTAAGCTTTATTCTGTCTTCATTGAAGTTCCTTAACTTATTATCGAATGCCAAAAGGCCCTAAGGCCGCGGACTGTATGAACTTACTCTCTAATTTCCTCTTACTGTGCTTTGATTCACCTCGGCTGACAAGAACTTCGAGCTCGGCCCTGTTAGTATACTCTACGAGAGCTCGCCTTGTGTTACTATTTTCCTTCTACCACATAGAGGTAAACATCCTATCATAGCTTCATAGCTTTTGGCATGACATTTTGTTCTTCTGGCCCTAAGGCCGCGGCTATACACAGTCTAATATCATTATTTTCTTGTTCTTCTGTGTTCAAATCTATTATTGTTGTACTCTATTCCATCGTGAGAACTCGACCATTTCTTGAGAATTTGAAGCCCTTGCATCTGGAAGGTATCTGCAACTTAAGCTGTGGCTAAAGTGTCTACTTCGGCCTAGAACTGGTAATTTCTCTCTGCTTTCTTTGGTTCTTTGAAAACTTAAACGGTTCCTTCCTTACAGATTTTGGCCATGTTCAGGCCGTTCCAAATGCGCATTGTAGGAAGCATTATTTTGAATTTCGGGCTCGACCCAGAACAAAAAACCCCTCTTTATGCCTTCCTGAGTGTAAATCTATTTGTGGCTATTTAAAATTTGAACAAGACTGTAATTTCTCCATTCAGTTGCGAAAGCTTGACATGGGTTGTCGCGGTTATTGCACTTTCTATATTTAGAGAACGAACCCATGTGTGGGTATTTGAAATTTCAAAAAAGAACTGCATTTTCCTCTTACTATGCTTGATTCAGTCACAAAAAAATGCATTTGTTGTATATCCTTGCTATTCAATTCAAGATTTCACGTGGGTTACTTTTGTAGCTACTTCCTTTGCATTTTGAAGCTAAACTGAAAGTGGGTCTTTAAAATTATTAAAGAAACTGTATTTCCTTTACCTCAGAGGCTTGAAATAGCACGAAAATCTGCATATTTTGTGTTCTACTGTTGTTTTCATATGAAACCCATATGAATTCTATCTAGTATTGCATTTTTCTATACTTTGAAAACAAACCCACATGTGGGTATTTGAGATTTCTGAAGAGAACTGTATTTTCCGGAACTTGGCTCAACACAACAATTCACATTTCGACTCAACTGCTGTCTTGAGGAAAACTTCACATGGGTCATTGTGATTATTGTTTTCTGTAACTTAAATGTAACTCTAGACATGGATATTTGAGACAAAAAATATAAAATTTGTTTATGAATATGAGCACGACGCATAACATAAAACTTATTCTGAACTTCTGAAAACCAATGGAAAACTTAAATGATTGTATCCTCATTAAATCTCCTTGGCATTCTACACCTTTCAAAAGAAAGCATCTTCATTGCATCACTTCAAAAATGAAAACTCATGGCGGGAATAATAAAACTCTGTATGTTGCTCTGTAGTTAACTCATCAACTCATATTACTCGGTATCCTATTTTGGCATTTTTGTAGCTCTCCTCAATAGTTGTATAAAACTTGAATTTAAATCATAAATATTTTTCCTTTTGATAAAAATATCTGGTCTCTTGTCACAGAATTGTCTTTGACATGGAACTTGAGAATGATTTGTATTTGTCCATTGTGAAGAGAATGATCTCCATGCTTGTATTCTGCTTGTACTTCAATGTCTTTCTGACACTCCTTAATCTTAACATAGCAACTTCTTCCTTCTGTTCTTGAACTCCATAGAGATTTTTAGATTCAAACATTGCATCACTTTATGGACTGCACCTTATTCATCAGTTCATATGCATAACTGACCACTCAAAACTTATTCTGGAAAGAAAAAGCTTAATCTTACCTCACCATTCTGGAATGATCACTTTGTCGTGACCATTGAGGCGTTAGAGCTGACTCCCCCCACTATTGCTCCAACCTCCCCTTAGTCTCTCCCTCTTTCTCTCATCCAATAGTCTCTCCCTCCACAAGAAATGGCCATGATGGACACTCCTATGGCCGATCAGGAGCCACCTATCCCATCTCATCTCCCGACGTCTAGTTCCCAGAGTTGTAGAAACTACCTTGTGCATGAGCACAGGCATCAATGAAAGGCTTTGGCGGCCGAGAAGGTTGCTTTGTAGAGGAAGGAAGGGGAGTCAACCACCACTATTTTAGGGCATGTTGTTGTGTCCTCCTCTCCCATCCCCCCTACTTCAGTTTAGTCAACCTCAGTGTTGCTTTCGGCTCTTGTTGCGAGTGTAAACACCCCTTACCCTAAAAAGGTGCAGGTGTTTATTGCTACTTCAGTTGATCCCCCTCTGTTGATGTTCCTTTCGTACATCCTACTGTTCTCCAAGCCCATGGAAATGTTGAACACCTCGATGGTGTCTATCATAGTTTCCTACTCCTCCTCTACACCTTATGCCTCATCCGTGGAGGTATCACACTTTTTGACAAAGTGGAAGGTGGAGAATGGCCTTGCTAGAAATGGGGGTTGAAAGAGGATTCCACCCTCTTGAAATAGTGGTTTTGCATTAGCATGTGTCATCCTTATGATGGAAGAAGCTCTGACATCCCTTGAGTTTTTCATTGCTCCCGAGTCACTAGTGAGCCTAGCAGTGAATCTTGGGTGCCGCCTCCCTCATCCATTGAAGTAACACATGGCACTCCTATGATGTGCATGTTTAACTCTTTGGATGAGGTCCTAGCCCTAGTGGAAATCATTGTGAAATCATTGACCTTTGCTCCACAAGAACTGAGTGGAGGAGACCTCGAAGAGTCTCCTTTCTTGGCTCTTGATGCAGGAGGGTTGGAGGGTTCTCCCCTTGAAATTCTGCCCTTGCAAGCTCATCCACCATCCCCATATAATGATCTAGATTGGGAGGATGATGACCTCTTAGTTGATGAGTGTTAGGGGGTTCCTCTTCTTTATCTTTAGATTAGGTGTGTGTGTTGAGTTGTTTTCCCCCATGCTTATGTTATGTGTTCCTAGATGAACCTTATCACCCTTGTAGGTGCTTGGATACAAGAGTTATTAGGTGTCGTAAAACTTCCTCTATTTGTGGCATCATTCTTCCTCTATTATGTGTATTGATTTTCTAAAAATTAGGGATGATGCAAAGTGTTGGGGGAATTTAGGCTTCCATTCCATGTTGACCCAATTTTTTATTTTTACTTTGTCTTCTTGGGAATTCTTCACATGGTTTGATATAGTAAGGTGTTGGTGGCAATTGATCTATGTACTATTATTATACTTATATATATTTATGAGCAACTCAAACCCAAAATATCAGATCGCCCCTATGTCCCTTGCTTGTGATGTTATTGTTTCTTTTTACAGTTTTGTTATATTTCTGTAATATCATAAAAAGGTCCCCTTAACTTGGCCTTGATTTAGTGTTGTAATATGCCTAATATATTCACATTAGGCCTTGGGCCCTTGTGAACTAATGAACATCAATGGTACCTTTCTTAAGTGTTGTGAAGTGTTGTAACACACTTTCACACTTTTCTAAGGTCTTATTAATTAAATACACCTAATAAACCTCTTTTTAACATTAATCTTTCCCTATTTTAAAGTGTTGTAAAGTGTTGTAGCACACTTTCACACTTTTCTAGGCTTTTCAGTAATAATTGGGATTTATTATGCTTTAATTAGCCCTATTTTACATCCACAAGCCTCATTTATGTGTATTTTTGAGGATAAACCCAGAAAACCACCTCAAAAAGCTAAGGTGGGACTCATTCGCCCAAGGTGGAAAATGAGTCCCTTTTAACTCAAAATAAAAATTAATTTAAATCTTTAGTGGGATTTTTATTCTCCTAGATCCAATGTTGGCTTGTAGTGTTGTAATTTTTGTAATTCTTGCATAATTGAGTATAAATACAAGTTTATTTCATTCATTTTATACCTAGCAAGTTGAGTGAGCATTCTTAAGGTGATTTTGAGTTCACAAGAGCATTCAAGAGCATTCAAGGGTAGATTATCAAGAATTTTAGAGAAACATTCAAGCATCAATCACCATGTCAAAGATTTCATGCATCATGTTTGTTATTGTGCTAACAATTGTGATGTAGGGTTTATGATTCAAACAAACATTTTATCCAAGATATATCTGCTTCAAGCAAGATTCATTTAGTCTACATCCATTGCAACATTTTCAAGCATATTTGTAGAACTTCACTCCTAGAGTTTGGTGAGTTGCAACAACATATCTTGTTCATTCATCATTATCCATTCATATTTTATTTTTGTTTCAAGGTTTAATTACCAACAATGTGTTTGACCAAGGCAAACCCCTATCCACTAACCCAACAACATTTTCCCCTCTCCTTTGTGTGTGACTTACAGATTTAGGTTGTAGATTTCCTAAGGAGCAAGATTGGAGAAAAGTTGCAAATCATTCAAAGTTGTCATCAAGCCTTGGAGAACCTTTGAGAAGACCTATAGGTTGCAAATTAGATATTCGGATCCATAAACTAATCAAGAAGGACAAAGCAAATAGAGAAGAGAAGGATAAGTCTTTGAAGCTTTAGAAAAGCCCAACTAGACTGATTCACCACTTCTAGTGAATGAGTTTCAGTTTCAGTCATATTTTAGGTTTCTACAAATTTGGATACCCTTTTGGAAGATTCCTATTCCTGCACAGTTTTCAAGAAACAAGATTGATTCTCCTAGCTTGGAAAATGAGTCCCAATCAACTTTAAAGTCACAATTTCCAGTGATTCAGACCTCCATTCAACCATCTCCAGTTTCCCAGGTGCACACCTTCCTATCTTCAGTTTTCTGATTCATTTCATTCACTTTCCTAATTCATTTAGTGTCACCTTGCATTGAATTAGGGTTTAGTGTTGCATCTTGCATTTCATTATCTTTTCCAAGTCTAAACTTGGTGGTGAACCCCTCATTAGATCATATTTATCCCCTAGGACAACCCTATTACAAGATTTTTTTCTCTTTTGCATTGAAATATTTAGGGTTACCCTTGAATGAAATTGGAAATGTGGGTATTCTCTATGTACAAAGCCATATGATAGCATCCATCCCACATTTTCATCATTTCATTTTAGTGAACCTACATTTAGAACATTAAAATTCTGATTTGGAGTGCATCATCATCCTAGATTTGGCTTGCATTAACATTGCTTTAAGACTTGCATTGGTTAACTTGCATTCTAGGGTTTCAAATTTTGCATTAGTGAAATCTTATATAACTTGCATTTTTGCATCTCATTTCATTAAAAATCATTCACAATCTGCATTTTCATTTCACATATAGATCATATAACATAAAATGCATAAACACCAACTAAAAATTAAAAAAAAAGTGAAAAAAATCCCTACTAGGACTCATTCGCCACCTTGGGAAAATCAGTCCCTTTGTATATTCTGCATTGCATTTTCTAGCATTTATAGTTAAGTGTCTAGGTTTTTTCTTTTTTGTTATTTCCTTTCTGTTTCAATTTACAGAATTTGTGTTATAAGCATTTCATTGTTCTCATCTTACATTGCATTTGTATTCACCTTGCATTTAATAGCCTTTGTATGAGTATTTGGTGTCCTATTGCTAATACTGTAGTGAGACAAAGTTCGAGATAGCATAATCGTTGTTGATCTTGGTTTGGCTAGCTCTTTCACTCCTATTTTGACACTAGTACACTAGGTATGTACAACAACCTCAACAATTCCTTACCTTCAAGTAGTGTCATGCATGATGAAAAAAGAGTTGATAATATTCTTCAAGAAAATATCATTCAAATTCATGAGTACTTAGAAAACTTACAACATCAAGTGCAAAATGACAACATTTCATCTACCAAAATCCCTACTATCTTCAGTAGTGCCATGTGTTATTAGCAATATGTAATCACAGTTATATCCACGGCTTGTGTGGATCTTCGATTTCAATTCTACTTTTCAATTGAAAAGAAAAAATGCATTTTCATGCAATGTTGTAATATCATTCTGATTGTGAAATCAAATGAGGCCTTGTAAAAATATGAGTTCTCTATGAAATAAATGAAAGCATCTGAAATGCTATTCTACTCATTTACTCAATTCTATATTTCTTTTAAATCTGCAACATCTAAATGGCACTCTGAAACTCTATTACTTAACTAAAATGCATAACCGTTACTTGATGCAAAAAGTGATGTGAAACAACATTTAAAATTCAATCTATAATTCCGCTTAATGTCAAATAACAATCAGCTAGCTCCTCCATTTGAGCTAAGGCGAAAAATATGTAACATTTTGGTGATTTCCGCTATATGCTTGCGTGCTAAGGATAGATCAGTGGCCTTTAAGCAATTCATTGGGCACGAAGTCAATTCTGCCCCTTCTCTTGAATCTCAGAAACTTGAACAACACTCCAAACAGTAGCAAGAAAACAAAACAAAACTGAAAGCAAACTAACAGGCCCTGGTGGCCAACAAAACAATGTGCAGAAGCGCTTAGAGAAAGCAAACTACTGAAATTAAATGTGCGAAACGCAGTTATTTGCAAACTACTCTACTACTAGTGAGATAACTTATCTCAAAGGCAATGTTTGAGGTGGATCCCATTCACTGGGATAGACAACACCTCGCCAGTCATCTTTGAAAGTTGGAATGCGTTGTGCTCTTTGCATTCCGTGATCACAAAAGGCCCATCCCATATTGCATTGAACTTGGAATGTCGTCCAGGTCTACTCTTGAATTCATTCCACTTGAAAACTAGATCTCCAACAATGAAATCACGAGGTTTCACCCTCTTGTCAAAAGTATTCTTCATTTGAGCCTGATATATTTCCAGCTGTCTGAGAGCTTCCTTTCTGGTCTCTTCGAGCTCGACTAGCTGTGCAAACCTCACTTCAAGAGGTTGTTCATTCAACAACTCCAGTTCTTTAACATAACTTAATGTTGGTAACTCAATTGAAATAGGCAACTTGGCCTCTCTGATGTAAGTTAAAAAAAAAGGTGAACAACTAGTGGCTTTTTTAAGAGTTATTCTATCAGCCCAAAGGGCTAGCTTCAACTTTTCATGCCACTTTCGCTGATTATCTTCAACAGTCTTCTTGATTATCCGAATTAGATTCTTATTTGTGGATTCCGCCTATCCATTACCTTGCAGATAATAATTTGATGACGTGTTCAAATAGATGTTATTTCTAACAGACCAATATGAAATCTTCAATCCTATGAAAGCTAAGCCATTATCTGAAATGATTGAATCTGGAACACCAAATCTCGATATGAGATCCTGATAGAAATTAAGTACTGAAGTCTTGTTTGCTTCCTTTAAAGCAACAGCTTCGGTCCACTTTGTAAAATAATATGTGGCAGTAAGAATCCACTTATGACTTGCACTCGAAGGTGGGTTTATAGGGCCGATAAAATCCAAGCCCCACTTAGCAAAGGGTTGTTCTACTTGAATCGGGTGCAGGGGCAGCGGTGCAAGCCTCTGTTTACAAGCAAATAAAGCACATTTCTCACACTTTCTGACCCATGCAATAGCATCTTTAAACATATCTAGCCAATAATAACTAGCTCTCATAATTTTCAGAGTTGTTGTTCTTGTAGCAAAGTGACCTCCTGAAGGTCCATCATGAAATTCTACTAGTAGCTTGTCAACTTGCTTAGGCTTAATGCAACACAATAAGACACCTTGAAAATCTCTCGTATAGAGAATGCCATCAATAACTGCATAAGGGATGGCTTGTAATCTATAGTACCTTCTTTTTGCTCTGTCTAAGCCCTCAGGGCATTCACCAGTTTGCAGATAATGTATCATTTGCTGCAACCATGTAGTAGGGGGTGCTTGAACAACACTTAAAACATCATTATTTAACACTGTTTCAGTATTTGCAGCCTCTTTTAAGCTACTGTCTTCACTTCTAATAATCTGTTCACACAAACCTTTTCCTCTAACGAGCTTGGTTACTTTTATATCAACATCAAACTCCATCACTTTAGTGATCCAACCAGCACGCTTATCATTAATATCCTTGTTAAGCAGAAAATCTTTAACAGTCGAATGAGCTACTAGCAAATGGACTTTGCTGTTGGACAGCATGTGTCTAAACTTTTTCAAACTTCTTACAACAACAAAAACATGTTTCTCCACAAAAGAGTACCTTACCTCGTAATTGTGCAAAACTTGGCTGAAAAATGTAACAGGCTGCTCTAAGCCTTCCTCGTTTTGTTGGCATAACATGGCTGAAACTATATCTACTCCTCCAAAAGCATATAGAATAAAGTCTTTGTCAAAGTTTGGATTAATGAGAGTAGGAGCAGCTACGAGCGCTTCTTTGATCTGCTCGAAGCTCCTCCTACCTTCCTTGGTCCAGCTGAATGGCATATTCTTCCTCAGCATATAAGTGAGAGGTTGCAGCAAGGCTGCAATATTTGGTATGAACCTCCTCATGAAATTTATTCTCCCAAGAAAGCTTTGCAAGCCTTTCTTATGAGCTGGTAATGACAATTCAAGAATTGCGGAAACTCTTTCAGGATCAATTGAAATACCTTGCTTTGAGACAATGTGTCCAAGAAGTTTTCCTTCGTGCACTAAAAATATACACTTCTTCGGATTGAGAGACACTCCAAACTCTCTACACCTCTAAAAAATCTGTTCCAAATGATCCAAGTGTTCATTAGCATTTCTGGAAAAAATAGTAATATCGTCTAAATATACTAGAACAAACTTGTTCATAAGGTCGTGGAAGGCCATATCCATAGCACACTGGAAAGTAGCTCCAACATTTGATAAGCCAAAAGGAATCTTCTTGTAGGCCATCGTGCCCCACTTGGTTGTAAACGCTATTTTGAAGTAATCCTCTTTCTTAACCAGAATCTGGTTATAACCTGAGTAACCATCTAACAAAGAAAATCTGTCAAAACCATAAACTACTTGTAAAATTTGCTCCATGGAAGGGAGCGGATAATGGTCCTTCAATGACGCTTTATTCAGATCTCAAAAATAAACACAAAGTTTGATTTCTCCACTCTTCTTCCTAACTGGCACTAAATTTGACACCCAAGAGTTGTGCTTGATAGGGATAATAATACCGCTTTCAACTAGCTTATTCAGTTTAGCCTTCATAAGGTGCTCCAACTTAGGATTAAGCGGTCTTTGCTTCTGCCTTACTGGTTTTGCATCAAGTTCAAGCTCGATAGTATGCTGAGCTAGTTGGGGATTAAAACCTCTTAAATCCTTGTATTCCCAAGCAAAAACATCACTATATTGCTGACATAACAGAATGAAAGCCTAATGTTCCTTCTGACTACAAATCTTACCCAACTTGATAAGCTTGCCTTTGAAGATCTTGATGGCTGCATAATGCTCTTCTTTAACCGTCAAGCTGCACTTGTCCCTCTGAACCTGATCATCTGAATTAAACACTGATTCTAAGGTCACCAATCCTTTTGGTAGCTTATTTGTTTTTAATTGTACAATCTGGTCCTCATACTGTTGTTGCCATTTTTGCTGATTTCCATCTACGAACTCAGCTTCAACAATTAGAAAATTCATGATTTTCTCATCACTATAAAAAAATTGCCAGCTCACGTTATTTTTAGGTACATAAGGTTTGACCACTATCTTCACGTACTGACGTACTTCTACCTTATGAATTTCTTTGGGAATGTCAAACTGGGCTCCTATGGCAGTGAGCCTATCAGCATGCTTATTTTGATTATGAGGAATCGCCATGATGTTAAAAGCGTTAAAATATTCCATTAAATCCCATACATGATGTTTGTATTTCTTAAGCAAATCAGTTTTTAGTAGCATTTAAATTTTTGACCTGATTCACAATCAACTCTGAATCGCCATAAACCTGCAAACATTCAATACCTCATTTGCGGGCCCACTCAAGGCCATGCACCAACGCTTCGTACTTGGTTGTATTATTTGAACAGCTAAAAGAAAATCTGTAAGCTGAAAAATACTTATCACCTTCGGGTGATATCAACATAGCTCCACCCCCAGCACCAACATTGCTCCTCAAACCATCAAAATAAAGCTTCCAAAGCTCATTATCTTTTCCTGCAGACGGTTCATCCTCTTTACAAAGATTAGGCATGTCGTAATCAGACTCTCGAATCATTTAAACTCCTAATCCTACCTCATATGTGTTCTGAAACGGATCAAGCTCGTGATCTTCGACTGCCCATTCATCGAGACTGATGTAGTCTCCCTGGGTGCTATAGTCTGAGGTCATGGTTTGCTGCTCTATTGCAGAGGTAGCATAGAGATTAGCGTTTATAGGGCTTGGGGAGTATGGTTCAATATGGTCTTTGGCGAGAGGCTCAGACTTTATGGTCACTTTCGTACCATACCTTGTTCTAAAAAATAGATGAGACCAATCAGAAGACAAAAACCCACCCAACTTGGCTGTAAAATCCCTTGACAGGAAAATGGCAAAGTGCGGCGGTAAGTCTATGACATGAATATCCTGATGAATAGTGAAACTTGGGGATGTGTGCAAGGTAAGGGCTACATTTTTTATAATACCAGCAATCTTAACAACAGACCCATCTAATTGTACTATGCCTTTCTGAGGATTAGGCTCATAAACAAGACCTAATTTTTTAGCTAAACTCTTAGGCATGACTGAACTACTGGCACCAGAGTCGACCATACAATTATGCACAATTTTATCACCTATGATTAGACTTAAGTAAAATGAAGTGGGCTTTACCTCTTTTGCTTCCTGCCCACCTTTGTCCTCCAGATCATTAGCCAACACAACTTTCACAACTCCTTGATTTGCATTGTCAGAAATAGATAACTCAGCCAAAGCACTTTGCAGCAAACTTTTCTGCCCTGGAAGCTGCAGAGCATCTAATATTGACATATTGACAGTAGTTTTCTTGAGATGCTCAATGATATTGAAGGATGAAACATTTACCTTCTACTAGTTTTTTGTAACAACAGCTTCATTTTTCTTCTGCACAGGCTGAGAATGCATTTTTAGTTGCTCTTTGCTGGGTATCTCCTGCCCTCTTTGCAGAATCTGCATTTTAGGCTGCGTGGTAGCGTTAACATCTGATGAAACAGGCTGCTTACTAACTGCAGGCTACTGTTGTGCACTTCCAGCTTGCTGTCCTAGATCCATAGCTCATTTTTTAGATTTGGTATTAGCCGAAATAGGAGAATCTTGCCGATCTTGGCCATTCATGCCACAGAATTCAGAGCTCTGCCAGTTCGGCAAGGCGACTTCTAAATTATCTTGTTGTTCTTGATTCTGATTTGCAACATGTTCTGAAGCAACATATATATTCTACACCATTAAAGCTTGATTTTTCACTCCATTGGCGCACGCCGATTGGTTGTGGGGCTGATTGCACGGATAACACCAGTCGCAATCCTGGGCAACATTATTTTATGACACAAGCTCTTTTGATGAGCTGGCTGCTTTCGAATTGTATGGCTAGAATGGCCTAGGATTAAAGTTTCTTCTTTGGGCTTGATAATCACCTTGGAAAGTGGGCCTATTTTGTTGGTTTTGCTAGTAGGGAGCTTGATAAGGCTTATGTTCTTGGCCAACGTGCTTCTTAATAGTCACGAGGTCATTCCCGACGGTCTTTAATATGTTTTTTAGCTCTTGCATCTCCGGATTTGGGGCTTGGAAATTGACCTCTTGAGCTGTGTTATGATATCCTATCGCTGGAACTGGTGGGACAGCAGCCATGGGAGGTATAGTAGCAAGAATAGGTGGCTGTATTTCTAGAAACAAGGGCATAGGAGGTCTAGGAGCTATGTCTCTAGCTTGAATGAGTAAATTTTAGCATTTATAGCAATATTATAAGTGTTAGACCACCCATAGACTGAGTCATAATGGCAATCTTGCTATTTAAAGCTTTTAAATAAAACAAAAATGCATGTGCCGGTAAGGGCTTTACCATTGTCGGGATTCTGTCCCAAGTCCTTTGGAATCAATAATTAAAGTCTGCCAAGTGTTCGTGTGGCACCCTTTGAATGGTGCTCAACTGCTCTAATAAAGATAAATTATCAGATTTATCAAAAAAGTGCTTGTATAAACCATTACCTAGAGCATCCCATGTTGTGATTGAATTTGCAGCGAGACCTTTGAACCATTGCAGCGCTTTGCCCTTAAGTGACGCAACTAACATCCTTATAACAATGTTCTCCTACATGATATTGTGTACCGAGCAAAGCGTGGCCACGTCACAGATATGTTCGACTGGCGTAGTGTAATCTTCTCCAGTGAAATATGGTAGTTCTCACAGGGCTGCTACTGGAATATCATCATGTTGAGTGAGATCTAACGGACTACCTCCATTGAAGGGTGCGAACGGGTGCTACCTTGGCGGTGCTGCCATCGGTGGTATTCGTGAAATCAGGACTGGTGTACCAGGTGATAGAACCAGGGCACCAAAAATAGGAGGTGTTGACTTTGATCTTGTAGGGGTTTCAAAAAGCCTTCTTGTTGTCCTGCCTCTTCTTCATGATGGGGAAAACTCTTGATATTTAAATGGTGCTGAACTTGATCTTGTTTGAATATTTCTCATGTGTGGGATTTACTAGCATGCAAAACAGAACCAGACTCACCAGGTATATTGATAGCCTCCAGAAGGCTGGAAAAAATATGTTGCATACACCAAACAACAAACTTGAAATATTAAAAATTTCTCTGAAAGTAGCTTTCAAAGTCCCACCGGGCGTGCCAAAAACTGTTATCAATAGTTTTGCACCCTGCTGAATGCAGTATTCAGCAAACTACTTAAACATGGAAACCTCTTTCAGATGTGGGTGATCTGCACGAAAGAGGAATCTCTAGAGTGAGCTGGTTCTCCGAATGATGAATTTTATTCTAAGTGACTTTCTAGGAAAAAGGATAGAAGGATAAACTGGATTTAAAATCTAAAACTGAAATTCTATCACCCTAAAAATATTGACCAACTGTAAGAAGACCCTGATAATAACTCACTCTCACAAATTCTTTAAAATTAAATTCTCACAATCTCACAACGCATGTAGTTCAACAATGATTTATGCAAAGGTTATAATAACACAAGGCATAACCTGAACTAGCATGTAACTCCCGCAAATCACTTGACAATAGTAAGAAAAGAAAAGGATTCAATAGATTTGAATCACAAGACAAATCAAATTACTATTCCAAGTCATGAAAAAGAACTGAGAAAGGAAAGCTCCGCTATTTTATTGAATGATGGAGTGGAATTCTCAAAATCTGAGCACACATAAGTTTACAAGCTCCCCAAAATGTGTAAGGGCAAGAAACTTTGATCTGCACTGCTGAGAGAGGAGAGCTGAAAAAGACTAAGTCTATCAAAACCTAGCTCTCAAAAAACCCTAATCTGAGCTCAAAAAAAGCTCAAGGAAAAAAGGCTTCTAACTATCTCAAAAAATTGCTAAAAAGTAGAAAAAAAGCACAATGCTTTTATGATCATACAGTCAAGCCTCTAAAAATAGGCTAATCTCACTTTAAAAGCTCAAAAACAATCCTATCTCTCCAAGATAGGTCTGAAATCTGACCAAGAGGAAAAGTCAATAAAAGATTTGCTAAAAATAGCAAGAAAACATAAGCAATTTATAGAATATTGCTTTATGATTCTACTTTACAAGATGCATATTTGCACAATTTATCTATTTTTTGCTATTAAAGATTGAAAATCTTTTGCAAAAAAGAAAATCTCCTTATCCCTTCATTACAATATTATGATTTTATCACAGAATCATAAAAATAAAACATTACATAATCTACCCTCATGCCTTCTATTTTCATTGATTTCTATAAAATCAACCCAAAAATAAAACCCTAAAAAGATTAAAGGCTTTAAACAAAAGCACCTAGGTCATATGGCATTAAAAACCTAATCTTAGGTCACAAGATATCCATCAATATTATGCCCAAGACTTCATACTTCACCATTTAATATTTCACCAAGGCATGGGAAATAAATCATCAAGACCTAACCCGTAGACCAACTTAGGAATTCGGCCTCCATCATATACATTTGGACTTAGATTTAATAAATCACGAGGAAAGCATTGTGAATTTCAGCCTCCATTGAAATTCACCACATGTGTTTTGATTGAATATTCTGGAACATCATAATGCTCGAATTAGGGTTTCGGTCAAACCATAATCAAACCCTAATGATCACTCATTTTTCACTCCTCAACTTGAAAGAAAGAAGCTCTGTCACCGCCATGACTCTGTCAAGGTCGAGCTCAAAAGCTTTGAGGAACCATTCCACGTTCACTAATGGCCTGAAACTCTAGTGGGTAAGCTTTATTCTGTCTTCATTGAAGTTCCTTAACTTATTATCGAATGCCAAAAGGCCCTAAGGCCGCAGACTGTATGAACTTACTCTCTGATTTCCTCTTACTGTGCTTTGATTCACCTCGGCCGACAAGAACTTCGAGCTCGGCCCTGTTAGTATACTCTACAAGAGCTCGCCTTGTGTTACTATTTTCCTTCTACCACACAGAGGTAAACTTCCTATCATAGCTTCATAGCTTTTGGCATGACATTTTGTTCTTTTGGCCCTAAGGCCGTGGCTATACACAGTCTAATATCATTATTTCCTTGTTCTTCTGTGTTCAAATATATTATTCTTGTACTCTATTCCACCCTGAGAACTCGGCCATTACTTGAGAATTCAAAGCCCTTGCATCTGGAAGCTGTCTACAACTTAAGCCGTGGCTAAAGTGTCTACTTTGGCCTCGAACTGGTAATTTCTCTCTGCTTTCTTTGGTTCTCTAAAAACTTAAAGGGTTCCTTCCCTACTCACAGATTTTGGCCATGTTCAGGCCGTGCCAAATGCGCATTGTAGGAAGCATTCTTTTGAATTTCGGGCTCGACCCAGAACATAAAACCCCTCTTTATGCCTTCCTAAGTGTAAATATGTTTGTGGGTATTTAAAATTTGAACAAGACTGTAATTTCTCCATTCAGTTGTGAAAGCTTGACATGGGTTGTCGCAGTTATTGCATTTTCTGTATTTAGAGAATGAACCCATGTGTAGGTATTTGAAATTTCAAAAAAGAACTGCATTTTCCTCTTACTGTGCTTGATTCAGTCATAGAAAAATGCATTTGTTGTATATCCTTGCTATTCAATTCAAGATTTCAGATGGGTTACTTTTGTAGCTACTTCCTTTGCATTTTGAAGCTAAACTGAAAGTGGGTCTTTAAAATTATTAAAGAAACTGTATTTCCTTTACCTCAGAGGCTTGAAATAGCATGGAAATTGCATATTTTGTGTTCTACTACTATTTTCATATGAAACCCATACGAGTTCTCTCCAGTATTGCATTTTTCTGTACTTTGAAAACAAACCCACATGTGGGTATTTGAGATTTCTGAAGAGAACTGTATTTTCTGGAACTTGGCTCAACACAACAATTCACATTTTGACTCAACTGTTGTCTCGATCAAAACTTCACATGTGTCATTGTGAGTATTGTTTTCTGTAACTTAAATGTAACTCTAGACATGGATATTTGAGACTCAAAACTGTAAATTTGGTTATGAATATGAGCTCGACCCAGAACAAAAAACTTATTCTAAACTTCTGAAAAAAAAAGGAAAACTTAAATGATTGTATCCTCATTAAATCTCCTTGGCATTCTTCACCTTTCAAAAGAAAGCATCTTCATTGCATCACTTCAAAAATGAAAACTCATGGCGGGAATTAAAAAACTCTATATGTTGCTCTGTAGTTAACTCATCGACTCATATTACTCGGTATCCTATTTTGGCATTTTTGTAGCTCTCCTCAATAGTTGTATAAAAACTGAATTTGACTCATAAATATTTTTCCTTTTGATAAATATATATGGTCTCTTGTCATAGAATTGTCTTTGACATGGAACTTGAGAATGATTTGTATTTGTCCATTGTGAAGAGAAGGATCTCCATGCTTGTATTCTGCTTGTACTTCAATGTCTTTCTGACACTCCTTAATCTTAACATAGCAACTTCTTCCTTCTGTTCTTGAACTCCATAGAGATTTTTAGATTCAGACATTGCATCACTTTATGGACTGCACCTTATTCATCTGTTCATATGCATAACTAACCACTCCGAACTTATTCTGGAAAGACAAATCTAACTCTTACCTCACCATTCTGGAATGATCACTTTGTCGTGACACTCATAATGCAGTATTTACTTTACCAGCAAACTAGAACTAGAAATTCATTCAACACTCAAATGCACTGTCTGTCCTTTGTATTCTTGAGCAACATGGTACTCTTCATGCATTTTTATGTTTCACTTATCAAATTTCTTTTAAAAACTATTTTATCATGATGAAAATTAAAACAAACATTAAGGCATAATGTATGCCTATTCACTATCTGAGAAAGAATTAATGGACTGAAACTTGCATGACATGTATGATTACGATCAACACAAAACGTGAACCTATTCAGCAATATCTGATGTAAATGTACTCGGTTAAATTCCTTAAGTGAACTAAAGTCACTGTTCACCTGTAGCTTTCAGAAAGCAACCCTGATCGTTATGAATGCACAGTTGGTTTAGTTGCTTGATGGATAAATCTGTTTTACTCTTTCAATTGTTCTCATTTCATTTGATGAATATGATGAAGTATCTTTCAAAATCAGCCCATTTAATGAATAGGGCAACATGCCGAGCTCTACCCTTGTGGGAGCCCGTTTTTCTCCACATGCTTGGTCTTCAAATAATGTTCAGCTTCATGATTTTACCTATACTTGCACATGGAAACAAACAATGTTAGCATAAAAACAGAACATGTTGATCATGACATTGTTATCTTTCCTTTAGCTCATTTCCTTCATACCACACTTGATTGACTGTTTCAATGCATCCCTCTTTTTCTCTTATAGGTCGACGGAGCTCAAGAATGAAAGGTGCACCATTTGGCATCGAACATCAATAATCAGGCAATGATGATTATGTTGTCACTTATGTGTTTTCCTTTCTGTATCTTTAGTAGAGCCATGTGCTATTAGCAATATGTCATCACACTTATATCCATAGCTTGTGTGGATTTTTGATTTCAATTCTGCTTTTCAATTGAAAAGAAAAAATGCATTTTAATGCAATGTTGTAATATCATTCTGATTGTGAAATCAAATGAGGCCTTGTAAAAATATGAGTTCTCTACGAAATAAATGAAAGCATTTGAAATGCTATTTTTCTCATTTACTCAATTCTTTATTTATTTTAAATTTGCAACATCTGAATGGCACTCTAAAACTCTATTACTTCACTAAAATGCATAACTGTTACTTGATACAAAAAGTCATGTGAAACAACATTGAAAATTCAATCTGTAATTCCGCTTAATGTTAAATGACAATCAGCTAACTCCTCCATTTGAGCTGAGGCGAAAAATATGTAACAGTAACATTCACCTCATAGGACTTGCCCTTGAATAATAAGCCCTCTCCTCTATACATTCCTACTTGCCTCAATGGGAACATTGTGACAAGAGTCCTGTTTTACCCTGCGAGTTGGGTGAATGTTATCACAGAGGAGACATTATGGCTAAATTCATTACAAGGGGAGAAATATGAAGAAACAAAGGCTACCATATGTATGCACGAAGACCTCACTCTTATCCATAACCTTCTCCATCCTAGTTGGACCTAGGGCTGTGGATACAACCTTTGATGTTATTTAAGAATTTGATCTATTCAGGGTGAAGTTGGGCATCCCATGGCTAGATTTTATGAATGAAATCGCTTCCATTATTCACAAATGTTTAAAGTTCTCCCACGAAGTTGTTGTAAATATTGTGCATGATACTAGATATCAACCATTGGTGTCCCATGGGGGTTATTCATTGGATCATTTTTGGCCCACCTCGGTTAGTTTGCTTCCCCCTAGGATGGATCTGCTTTACCGAAACTATGTGAAGTACAAAACTGGGGGCAAAGGATAGCCAAAAGTGACTCCTCTAGAGTGTAGTAGTAAAATGCCTCCTCCTCTCGAAAGAGAAAGGATAGGATTTCCAATCCTTGGGGAAACATTCTTTCTCCCCTTTCTATAGAAGTGTTTTGGATGACTACTCCTAGATTTCACATAAGAAGTCTGACGGTGCTTGCTTGGCGTAAAGCCAAGATTAGGATATCAAACCTTCCTACTGTGCCTCCTTGACCTTGGCCTTACTTGTATGGTAGAAGGAAGGGTCCCCATGGGGAATCCTATATGTCTCAGCCTCTGTAGCCTCCTACCACTCCTACTCCTAAGGCAGTGAATGGGAAGAGGCCAACCACTGAGGTGTTAGAGCCAACTCCCCCCACTGTTGCTCCAACCTCCCCTCAGTCTCTCCCTCCACCAGAAATGGCCATGATGGACACTCCTATGGCCAAACAGGAGCCACCTATCCCATCTCATCTTCCGACATCTAGTTCCCGGAGTCATAGAAAGTACCTTGCGCATGAGCACAAGCGTCAACGAAAGGCTTTGGCGGCCGAGAAGGTTGCTTTGTAGAGGAAGGAAGGGGAGTCAACCACCACTATTTTAGGGCATGTTGTTGTGTCCTCTTGTCCCATCCCCTCTATTTCAGTTTAGTCAACCTCAGTGTTGCTTTCGGCTCTTGTTGCGAGTGTAAACACCCCTAACCCTAAAAATGTGCAGGTGTTTATTGCTACTAAAGTTGATCCCCCCTCTCTTGATGTTCCTTTCGTACATCCTACTATTCTCCAAGCCCATGGACATGTTGAACACCTCGATGGTGTCTATCATAGTTTCCTACTCCTCTACATCTTTTGCCTCATCTGTGGAGGTATCACACTTTCTGACAAAGTGGAAGGTGGAGAATGGCCCTGCTAGAAATGGGGGTTGAAAGAGGATTCCACCCTCTTGAAATAGTGGTTTTGCATTAGCATGTGTCATCCTTATGACAGAAGAAGCTCTGACATCCCTTGAGTTTGTCATTGCTCCTGAGTCACTAGTGATCCTAGCAGTGAATCTTGGGTGCCACCTCCCTCATTCATTGAAGTAACACATGGCACTCATATGATGTGCATGTTTAACTCTTTGGATGAGGTCCTAGCCCTGTTGGCAATCATTGTGAAATCGTTGACCTTTGCTCCACAAGAACTGAGTGGAGGAGACCTCGAAGAGTCTCCTTTCTTGGCTCTTGATGCAGGAGGGTTGGAGGGTTCTCCCCTTGAAATTCCACCCTTACAAGCTCATCCACCTTCCCCATATAATGATCTAGATTGGGAGGATGATGACCTCTTAGTTGATGAGTGTTAGGGGGTTCCTCTTCTTTATCTTTAGATTAGGTGTGTGTGTTGAGTTGTTTTCCCCCATGCTTATGTTATGTGTTCCTGGATGAACTTTGTCACCCTTGTAGGTGCTTGGATACAAGAGTTATTAGGTGTCGTAAAACTTCCTCTATTTGTGGCATCAGTCTTCCTCTATTATGTGTATTGATTTTCTAAAAATTAGGGATGATGCAAAGTGTGTGGTGAATTTAGGCTTCCATTCCATGTTGACCCAATTTTTTATTTTTACTTTTTCTTCTTGGGCATTCTTCACATGGTTTGATATAGTAAGGTGTTGGTGGCAATTGATCTATGTGCTATTATTATACTTATATATATTTATGAGTAACTCATACCCAAAATATTAGATCATCCCTATGTCCCTTGCTTGTGATGTTATTGTTTCTTTTTATAGTTTTGTTATATTTCTGTAATGACATAAAAAGGTCCCCTTAACTTGGCCTTGATTTAGTGTTGTAATATGCCTAATATATTCACATTAGGCCTTGGGCCCTTGTGAACTAATGAACATCAATGGTACCTTTCTTAAGTGTTGTGAAGTGTTGTAACACACTTTCACACTTTTCTAAGGTCTTATTAATTAAATACACCTAATAAACCTCTTTTTAACATTAATCTTTCCCTATTTTAAAGTGTTGTAAAGTGTTGTAACACACTTTAACACTTTTCTAGGCTTTTTAGTAATAATTGGGATTTATTATGCTTTAATTAGCCCTATTTTACATCCACAAGCCTCATTTATGTGTATTTTCGAGGATAAACCCAAAAAACCACCTCAAAAAGCTAAGGTGGGACTCATTCGCCCAAGGTGGAAAATGAGTCCCTTTTAATCTGAAAATAAAAATTAATTCAAATATTTATTGGGATTTTTATTCTCCTAGATCCAATGTTGGCTTGTAGTGTTGTAACTTTTGTAATTCTTGCATAATTGAGTATAAATACAAGTTTATTTCATTCATTTTACAGCTAGCAAGTTGACTGAGCATTCTTTTAACGATTTTGAGTTCACAAGAGCATTCAAGGGTAGATTATCAAGAATTTTAGAGAAACATTCAAGCATCAATCACCATGTCAAAGATTTCATGCATCTTGTTTGTTATTGTGCTAACAATTGTGATGTAGGGTTTATGATTCAAACAAACATTTTATCCAAGATATATCTGCTTCAAGCAAGATTCATTTAGTCTACATCCATTGCAACATTTTCAAGCATATTTGTAGAACTTCACTCATAGGGTTTGGATAGTTGCAACAACATATCTTGTTCATTCATCATTATCCATTCATATTTTATTTTGTTTCAAGGTTTAATTACCAACAAGGTGTTTGACCAAGGAAAACCCCTATCCACTAACCCAACAACATTTTCCCCTCTCCTTTGTGTGTGACTTATAGATTTAGGTTGTAGATTTCCTAAGGAGCAAGATTGGAGAAAAGTTGCAAATCATTCAAAGTTGTCATCAAGCCTTGGAGAACCTTAAGAAGACCTATAGGTTGTAAATCAGAGATTCGGATCCGTAAACCAATCAAGAAGGACAATGCAAATAGAGAAGAGAAGAATAAGTCTTTGAAGCTTTAGAAAAGCCCAACTAGACTGATTCACCACTTCTAGTGAATAAGTCCCAGTTCCAGTCATATTTTAGGTTTCTACAAATTTGGATACCCTTTTGGAAGATTCTTATTCCTGCACAATTTTCAAGAAACAAGACTGATTCTCCTAGATTGGAAAATGAGTCCCAATCAACTTTAAAGTCACAATTTCCAGTGATTCAGACCTCCATTCAACCATCTCCAGTTTCCCAGGTGCACACCTTCCTATCTTCAGTTTTCTGATTCATTTCATTCACTTTCCTAATTCATTTAGTGTCACCTTGCATTGAATTAGGGTTTAGTGTTGCATCTTGCATTTCATTATCTTTTCCAAGTCTAAACGTGGTGGTGAACCCCTCATTAGATCATATTTAGCCCCTAGGAGAACCCTATTACAAGATTTTTTCTCTTTTGCATTTAAATATTTAGGGTTATCCTTTAATGAAATTGGAAATGTGGGTATGCTCTATGTACAAAGCCATATGATAGCATCCATCCCACATTTTCATCATTTCATTTTAGTGAACCTACATTTAGAACATTAAAATTTTGCTTTGGAGTGCATCATCATCCTAGATTTGGCTTGCATTAACATTGCATTAAGACTTGCATTGGTTAACTTGCATTCTAGGGTTTCAAATTTTGCATTAGTGAAATCTTATATAACTTGCATTTTTGCATCTCATTTCATTAAAAATCATTCACAATCTGCATTTTCATTTCACATATAGATCATATAACATAAAATGCATAAACACCAACTAAAAATTCAAAAAAAAGTGAAAAAAATCCCTACTAGGACTCATTCGCCACCTTGGGCGAATCAGTCCCTTTGTATATTCTGCATTGCATTTTCTAGCATTTATAGTTAAGTGTCTAGGTTTTTTCTTTTTTGTTATTTCATTTCTGTTTCAATTTATAGAATTTGTGTTATAAGCATTTCATTGTTCTTATCTTACATTGCATTTGTATTCACCTTTCATTTAATAGCCTTTGTATGAGTATTTGGTGTCCTATTGCTAATACTGTAGTGAGACAAAGTTCGAGATAGAAGAATCGTTGTTGATCTTGGTTTGGCTAGCTCTTTCACTCCTATTTTGACACTAGTACATTAGGTATGTACAACACCCTCGACAATTCCTTACCTTCAAGTAGTGTCATGCATGATGAAACAAGAGTTGATAATATTCTGCAAGAAAATACCATTCAAATGCATGAGTACTTAGAAAACTTACAACATCAAGTGCAAAATGACAACATTTCATCTACCGCAATCCCTGCTATAGATAACATTCACCATATGCTTGAAAGTGAAGATGGCCTTGACCTTGTGAAAAACATAGTTCAAATCTTCGAAAAGCACCTCACCCCAACCACTAGTTTTCCTTTACCTACAAGCAATGTCGTGCAACCCAAGGAGGAACTCAAATTCCTCCTCCCACAACATTGGCCTTAATACCTACCTATACCAACCCTCGAGTCACAACAACAATACAAACAACTAGTAATGTGATTCCTTCCTTGGTTATTTTTGATAACATCCCTAGTTCTTTTGTGGCATCACACATCATATCTCCTACCACCTTACCACCCATAAGTGTTCCATTCACTTTTCCTTTGAACACATACACCACCTCACCTTTTCCACTTCCATATCATAACAAAAGCAATGACCCTCTCATTAACCAACTCTTCTGAACTGTTTCATCCCTTTAAAAAAAAATCTATACCATCAAGCAAAATCAAAATGGCCCACCTACATATTATGTCAAAAACAGTCCATTGTCCTTGGAGATATTGTGAACACCAATGCCACAAGGTATAGAGGTGCCTAGATTTGATAAATACAAAGGAAATCTAGAGATCCTTCTAATGATGACAATGCTTACACCACCTTATGTAGTGATTTTTTCCTTGATGATAAAATTTTGACTAAGCTTTTTCCTAGGTTGTTGAAAGATACTACCTTGGAATGGTTTTCTTCTCTACCAAACAACTCAATTCATTCATTTGATGTTGAGGCATTTTTTAATCATTTCCAAGTGCATATGTCTCCTAAGATGACCTTGGATGACTTGATGAGAGGCAAGAAAAAAGAAGAAGAAAATATAACTGAATTTATCTCGTGCTATCAATTGCTTTATTCCCAATTCGATGTGAAGGTTCCCGACCCTCACCTTCAAAAGATGTTCATAGAAAATTTGCAAACTAAGATTCAAGAAAATCTTACCATGATGAAATTCCCATCCTTCATGCACTTCTGTACTGCCCTCCATGATTATCAAAATTCAGTTAGTAGTCAAGATACAATGTCCACTTCTAGCCAAACTGAGAAATCTAAGCCCGCAAACCAAAAAAATTCCCAACATTTTAGAAAATAGAACAAAGGGTTCCTTCAATTCAATACCCCTTAACAAACAACTCAAAATGCTAATAACCAAGTAGCTACTACTAAAGTCTCGATACCCTTTAGCTATAGAGACTCGAAAAGACAATTCACTCCCTTACTCGATACCCTTCATAACACAATGTCCCAACTTTTAGAACAACAAATGATTACCTTGTCTCCTATCAAAACACTCGATCCCAATAATCCTTTACCCTTGAGCTTTAGATCAAATACTTATTTCCATTGCCACCAACAAAATGGACACATGACACAGAACATTGTAAGTATCTTAAACATCTTGTGCAACAACTCATTGATTAAGGTCGTCTTTCTGTTGGAGGTGTTAATTATCAAGGAAGTAAGTGTGTTTCCCCTCCTAACCAGAACTTTCAAATCTTTACCAACCCCATGCCTAAACACAACATTTCATTTTTCAAAGCTAGCGAAACTACAAAGAATGATGTGGTCTTGAGGATTAAGGTCTGCACTTTCTTCTTCTCAGATCTTAGGTTTTGAAACTTCTAGATCTAACCTGTAGGTGAGTTTTTGTGAAGATCACACTTTGCAATGAAAGTTTGCACTTCAAATGATCTTCAATTCTTCAACCTAAATCTGCAATCATCAACACACAAGAGAAGAAATATTTTTTATTGTTAGTACATGGGGGTTTTCCTTTGTCAAACCCCTTGTTGGTAATTAAACCTTGAAATGAAATGAAATAATGAAGGGAAATGATGAATGAACAAAGTGTTATGTTGCAACTCACCAAACCCTTGTTGTGAAATCTGCAAACTTGTGTGAAGTGGCTAGCTTGAATGTAGATCTTGAATCTATGGAGTACTTGATAGATATTGACTTGAAATGCTTGTTTGAATCAAAACCCTACATCACAAATGTTAGCTCAAAAAACACAAATGATGCAAGAATATCCTTGATATGATGCTTGAATCTTGATGATGGCTCCAAATGCTTGATGAATTTCTCTTGAATGCTTGGATGCTTAGATTGCTTGTTAGATTGCTAGGTGAAAATATGAGAGAAGGAACCTTGTATTTATACTTATCTATGCTTAATATCCCGAAATTATACCACACCAAGCCGACATATGAATTTATTAATTAAAGGAGGTTAAATCTCAACAATATTTGAAATTAAATCCCAAAAATAACCTATGGGGGACTAAGACGCCCTAGGCGGCGTCTTAGTCCTGAGGCATGAAACTCAGGGCATAGACTCCAAAAAGGGGCCCATTTAAGGCACATTTTAAAAGAGGGTCCCAATACCTTTGGATGACAAAGACGCCCTAGGTGGCATCTTAGTCCTAACCCAAAAATTAGGGACACATAGCTAGAATCATTAAATTATCATTTATCCATTGAAGTATGTTGACATTAGCTAGAAAAAGATATAGTTTATTAGGCTTGTGGATGCAAAATTGGACCAATTAAGATATAAATAAGGATAAACAAAGCAAGGCGAGCCAAAAAAAGTGTGAAAATGCAATGTATGCATTTTCCTACACTGCATCTAGCCCCCACTTTAGTGAAAGGATGAACTTGCTTCAAACTCACACTAAAATAGCCAACCACACAATCAAGAGGGGTTGAAATGTACAAATGCTAGGAAGATAGGATGACAATAACTTAGAGGGTGGCCAAGCCCCTAGGATCAATATCCTATGGAAAAATAGCATAGGAACAAAGGAACAGGCATGCAAATGATATATGAAGCCATAACCAGATCACAAACATACACCATCAAAGATAGAAAAAGAAAAAAGGAAAAAGAAAAAGGAAAATGCAATGGATCAAGATTTGACTGGTCGTCCAATGCATTGTGGACTAGGTATAGGTTGTTTTTCTAAGAGAGGTTTACAAGTGGAACATGATGTCCACTATGCAAACAAAAAGCATGCTCACAAGGGCTAGTGAAGCTAGTTGTCCACTAGGTGAGTCCCAAGAGGTCCATATCAAAGTCATACCCGCATGACTATGATAAGGACAAAAGAAAGAAAATGCACGCTCACAAGGTCTAGTGAAGCTAGGTGTTCACTAGGTGAGCCCCTAGGGGACCATATCAAAGCCATACCTCCATGAATTTAATAAGGTACAAAAAGAAAATGCACGCTCACGAGGGCTAGTGAAGCTAGTTGTTCACTAGGTGAGCCCTGAGCAACCATATCAAATCCATACCTCCATGCCTTTAATAAGGCACAAAAAGAAAATGCAATAGGAAAGAGGGATATTTGAAGGGATTTTACTTAGTTCATGTGAGGTCTCTTCTTAGGGAACATTTTGCTTAATGTCTCCAAGAGATGATAGATACAAGGTCTCATCTTGGGGAACATTGTACTTAATGTTTCCAAGAGAGGAAAAGTGCAAGGTATCATCCTGGGGAATATTGTACTTAATGTTTCCAAGAGAGGACAAGTGCAAGGTCTCATCCTGGGGAACATTGTACTTAATGTTTCCAAGAGAGGACAAGTGGAAGGTCTCATCCTAGGGAACATTGTACTTAATGTTTTCAAGAGAGGACAAGGAAATATCATGCTCTTGGAGGAAATCAAACCTAATGACACCACCCTGAAAGGGATGCATCACAAGAAGGAATAAAATCATACAAGGAACATGAAACAAATGTAAATGAAATCATGCCAAAATAATGATAATGTATGCCCCCACTTTAAAGAAATTGCTAACACCATGCTATGAACAATTACTTTAAAGTAGAAAAAACATGAAAAAGAAATAGATGGTTTCCCCCCAGAAACACATAAGGGATCTATGGATTTGTGGTCAGTATTTTTCTTTGTTGCAATGATATTAGAGAGCTCAAAGCTGTCATCATTCCCCAAATACACATAGAACTAGAAGAATGAGACAAAGAGAGTGAAAGCAAAATGAAAAACCTTTCAGGTCAACATGGAAGAGACATAGGGTGTCTCGATGCCTTGTGTCATCCCCAAAAGGAAAACACAAGACAAAAATGGAAGGAAAAGAAAAGATAATGAAAAATATTTTGGGTCAACATGGAAGAGACATAGGGTGTCTCAACGCCTTGTGTCATCCCAAAAAGGAAAACACAAGAAAAAAATGCAAATGAAAGGAAAAGATCAATGAAAAGGAAAAAGCTTATGACATATAGAAGAATGAGGGTAAAAATAGAGGAATGCACATAGAGAGAGGCATCAAACAATACATCACGGGGGATCACAATACACACATGTAATCAACCAAAAGAAAAAAAAGGAAAGCAAAAAGACTAGTAAAGCACATGCAAGTCAACCATCCAATAGGTCATCTGCATCCCAGTCTTGTTAAGTATATGTGGAATGTAGATCACTAGCAAGAGGGACAACATCAAGTGTTGTACTAGGAGAATCACCAAGTTCAACATGTGGTGCATCACTCAGTTTAGGAGGATCATCACAATTGTTATCGTCTAAGATCATAGAAGAGGAAAATAACAAATTCAACTCATTATGCACTTGCTCATCAATTTTAGCAGTTTCTTCATCATCATCCAAGTTAACCACAAAAGGAGGACAAATGATAATATCCATAGAAGGTGTTGGTCCTTGTTGTGTTGAAGACATAGGATCTATTTGTTTAGGTAAGGGAGGATGATCATTGTTTATTGCTTCTGTCAAATTATGATTTTGATTTTATATGTTATTATCTTTGTTCATTTTTTGAGCAATAGCATGACATCTATGCCTACGCTATCTAGCATTTTGATTCCTTTTATTATGATTTTCAAGTTGCATTTGTGTAGGAGCTGGTTTGTCAACCATAGGTTTCTTTTCCCCTTGTGAGGAAAGAACAGAAGAAACCATGGAAGGTTGTTCAACCACTTTCTCTTTAGCTTTATAAATTTTCTTAGGAGGCATATTAGGACTTGTTTGGTTTTCTCTTGGCTATTTGTAGGAAGAAGGAAATGGATTTTTTATGGATGGGTCTTGGTTAGACAGAAGTTATTTAATCTCAATATTGTTTTCTTCAAGGGCGGAGGTTCAATCATAGGTGGAGGAAAATTCTCAGGGGATAACTTGGCTATTCATTTTTCTTTGAGCTTTTGGTAGGATAGGAAAAGGAAGTCCTCACGGGGTCTTATAGGTTCCATTGGCTCAAGAAAAAAATAATCTAAGGAAAAAATTCCATGGGAAGACAGAGGGCTAAAGCCACTATGGTTCATGGTGAATATTTCATTGCCTACTACAAACTTTAAGCACTTATGGACAATGGATGGGACCAAGTTCATGGAGCAAAGCCATTTGTAGCCTAACTTCACACAAAATTGGTCCGAATTAGAGATGATATAGAATGATACATTTGATTTCTTCGGTCCTACTTGTAAAGGGAGTGTGATCGAGCCCATTGTAGCACGAGAAAAACCATCATGCATTTTAATCCATGCTTTTGGTTTATCATATCTATCTTGAGTAAGTTCATGCACACATAAGAGTTATTCTGTGATCACATTCTCTCCACATATGGGATCAATTAAAATCCTAGGAGTGGGCCTATTATTGATTCTGCCAACTATGTAAAGAGGACCATAAGGTGCATTTTTTATTGTTTCTTCTAAAGAGAAAGTAATGTCAATGGGAATTATGGTTTGTTGTTTACGAGGCTCGATGTTAATCACTCCTATCATTGTACTAATAGGAATTTGGTCGTTAGTATCTATAGGAATTTGTTCATCATCATCCATAGGATTTTGTTCATTATTATTCATGTTTTCATCATTCGTTTTAATGTTCATCACATCGGGCTTAGTTTCACTGGCCTTAACAAATGAAATATTATGGTTAGGCATGGGATTGGTAAAGATTAGCAAGTTTTGGTTAGGAGGAGCTGTGAACCTAGATCCTAATACCTACAAGAGCACAAGAAACAAGCAAAAAAATAGATTGAATGCAAGTTAGAATATAGATTCCTCAAGAAATTCATTTAAATTGCAAGAGAGAAAGGAAATGAAATGAAGAACACAACCAAACTTAAAACATATCAAATCCTATTCTCAAGCAAAGCAAACTCTTAATCTCTTGAGGGAATTGGTGCCAATTTGATGTGAAAATTGGCCCTTTCCCAACTCCAATGATGCAATGGTGAATTGATGATGAAAGTTGATCCACTTTGATGAAGAGTGATGAGTGCTCCAAGATAAAATATGCATAACCTAGCTATAAACTCAATGATATGGATAAATATTGCTAAATATTTGAGTATAGTAAGTTTACTCAAATTGTGGATGCCAAATATAATAGAGGAGATCTCTATTTATAGAATGACAAGTTGAAAGAATACCCAAAATAGCGCAACATGGGACTAAATTTCATCCAATGGAAAAGTGCCACTTGTCCAAATGTGAATGGGCCAAGGATGTGCAAGTTTTGATGAATGTGCCAATAAATGCAAATATTTGAATTTTGAAATTGTATTAATGGCAAGGTGGAGGGAGAGTCAAATGGAGTTATGGCCACTTGGATCAATGCAAAAGGACTTGTAAGAGGGAATGAATGCCTTGTTGGAAGGACAAAGTCAACTTAGACTTAAATTTCAAACTTGAAGAATATTCCTCCTTTATGCCATGTTGAAGATAAATAGAGATTTAATAAATCAAGTAACTCTATTTTCATGTGCCAGTGGAAAAAGATGGAGGATGGGACATGAGAAGAAATTAAATTAATCAAGGTTAATTAATTTAATGAAGGATTAAATGATGTGACCTATTTGACTTAAATTTATGGATTGATTTAAATCAAATATGAGAAGAATATGATTTAAAGATTTAGTTAAATAAATATGTTTTGATTTATTTGGCTAAAGGGGGTGATGTTAGCTTAAATTAAACAAGGTTTAATTTATTTAATTTAATAGATAGACTTTAGAGATTTAATCAAATAAAATTGATTATTTAATTAAATAGGGATAATTAGACCAGACTGGTTAATTTAATTATTGAGAAAGGATGAATTAACTAGATAACTGATTTATTTAATTAAGAGAGGAATATTGATGAATTTAATCAAATAAAGGCATTTGATTAAATGGTTAGACCGAATGATGATTCAGGATGAAGCGATGTTAGTGGTCAGGATTTGATGTCCAATGCCAATTAGTACATTTTATGCATCTACATGAGCTACAAATTTATTACCTTTTTCATTCACAACTTCAATTTGAATATGATTAGAATCAATGAGGTCATGCACAATATTTTTAATAAGCTTGCAATGTTCTTTATCATGTCTTTTTTGTTGGTGATAAGCACAATAGGCATTGTGTCTAAAGCTCGAAGGTAATGGCTTGCTAGGGTCAAGAGGTCAAACAAGAGGTAAGGTAAGAATGTTTTTGTTTAATAGCCGAGTCATGATGTTGTGAAGTGTGTCAGGTAAGGGAGAAAATTGTCTTTGTAGATCCCTAAAGATATAAGGATTACTCTTCTTTATAGTAGCTACTTGGGTATCAACTAGTTGGGTAGGTTGGGAAGTCAAATTTAGTTGAAGGAAACTTTTGTTTTTTTTTCTAAAAGGCTAGTAAGTGTTTTGGTTTGAAGATTAAGACTTTTCAGGATGGGTAGAGGTGGTTTTCAGTTCACAACTATCTATGGAATTTTGATAATCTCAAAGGGTGGTGCACAAGTGCATGAAGGAAGGGAATTTCATCATGGTAAGCTTGTCTCATATATGGATTTGTAAAATTTATATGAACATATTTTGAAGGTGAGAATCGGGAATCTTCACACTGATTTGGGAATAAAGTGATTGGTAACGTGAAATAAAGTTACTAACTTTTTCATCCTTATTTTGTTTACATCTCATCAAATCAGCTAATGTCATTTTAGAAGTCACATGCACTTGGAAATGGTTAATAAAGGATTCAACAAGTTCATTGAATGAAGAAATTGAGTTATTTGGTAATGTAGAAAACCAATCCAAGGCAACATCTTTCAAGGATCGGGAAAAAATCTTAGCCAAAAGTTTATCCTCAAGGATAAAGTCACTACACAAAGTAGTAAAGACATTAAAATGATTAGCAGGATCTCCCTTTCCTTCATATTTATCAAATCTAGAGATCTATATACCTTGTGGCACCGAAGTTCTTAATATCTCCAAAGATAGTGGGTTGCTTTTAGCATAGTATGAAGGTGGACCATTTTGATTTTGATTTATGGTGGAAACTTGACGTTGAATGGATGAAAGGATTTGTAAGCGGTGGCTAATGATAGGATCATTGCTTGTGGTTTGATATGGATGTGAATATGGTGGTGGTGTGTATGTGTTGGGAGGACTAGTGAATGGATTGCTTACGAGAGGAGATATAAGGTTAGATGCCACATAAGTATAAGGAACACTATTGGAAATGTTTGAGGTAGGAAAGACATTATTAGTTGGTTGCATCATTGTGGTCACTTGAGGATTGGTATAGGTGGGAATAGAGGTTATGGTTGAATGCGGAGGAGTTTGATTTCAGCCTTAGCTTGGCACATTGTTTGAGGCTTGTGCACCATTGGTAGTAGGAGGAAGATGTTTTCCAAAGATTTGAGCTATGCTATGCACAACTTCTAGTCCTTCAACACTTTCCATCATGTGGTGAATACTATCTATGGAAGGTATAAGAATGTTGTAAATGTTTTCAGTACTCACACTATCTTGTAAATGGGCTAGGTCTTCATGCATTTTCATTATGTTTTCTTGAGGGATATGATCAACCATTATTTGAACACTTGGAATAGTACTTGTAGGTAAAGTAGGCATAGAAAAAGAGGTATCAAAGGTACGGTCCATACCTAGTGAACTAGTAGCAACATTAGAAGTAAGAGAGCTAGATAACCCAAGATCCACAATGAGTGTCTTATCGCGGGATGCCATGAGTCTTGCACTTTATCTAACCACAGTATTGATAGTAGGACACCAAGTAGTACAACTCATGCAAGGTCTAAACCAAAGAAAGTTTAATGAAAAAAATATCCTATGCTTACAATTACACTTGAAATGAAAGAAATTGGAATAACAACAATTCTACAAACTGTAACAAAAAACTAAAACCAGCTAACAAAAGCACATAAAAGAAATTTCAAACCCTTGAAACTGGAAAGTCAAATTCAGTAGGGACTAAGATGTTAGTAAGGGTGTCTTGGTCCTACTGGTGTGATTTTGAAGTTCCAAAAAGTGAAACAAAAAGAAAACAACAGAGACAAGATTTTGAGCCAAAAACCCTGAGAGGGACTAAGACACCAAGAGGGGTATTTTTGTTCTAGTAGAGGTTTTCTTCATAGAAACAAAATTTTTTGAGTTGTTAATAGTGTTCCTAAGTTGCCTATTCAGGGACTTGGTGTTTAGAAATAGAAAAGTGGGCAAATGAATGCAAGAAAAAGTAACTAATGACAAGCAATTGAATGCAATTTTTTCAATTATGAATGTAATAACAATGTTCCTAAATGCAATAAGGATGAGTAACAATGCACTTTTTCAGTTTTTCAATGAGATGAAATGATGCAAGAAAGAAAAAGGAAACCTATATGCACTTTCACTAACGCAATTGTGAGAAACCCTAGATGCACTTTCAGTAATGCAAGATGCAATGCAAGAATTAATGCAACCTAGATCTAGGACTTTAATGGACTCCAAATTAGAAAATTAATGCTCTAAAATGTTGAGTTCACCAAAATGAACCGGAAATAAAATAGGGTGGGGGAGTTCCCACCTTAGTCTCTCCTTCGACCACTCAATAATGTCCTAGGAATCCAAATTGGATTGACTATCAAACTCAAAGATGAGTCAATTCTCAACAAGGAAGACCTAGGAGGGGGTTCTTTAAGCTTTGAGGGGTTCACCACCAAGAAAAATCTTGGAAAAGATAACTTAACATTCAACTCACAAAACCTTGTAATGCAAGCTAAATGAAGGATGAAAATGATGAAATTAAGCAACAAGAAGTTATGATGTGTGTACTTGGGAAGTATGAAAATGTGATGAGGATTCTAAAAATGCAAAATTGTTGTCAAAATGTGCTAGGGAGGACTAAGGAACCCTTATTGTTGTCTTAGTCCCACTACTATTTTTAGGGGCAGATGCGAAATCTTTGGATGTCAGAACCGGATCTAAAAGAATCTATGAAAATACCTCCAGGAGAACTAAGATGCCCTAGGTGGTGACTTAGTCCCAATATAAATTTTTGAAATCTCTGAATGTGGTCTCGAGGCTCAAGGTATGAACTTCCTTCTTCTTAGATCTCAGGTTCTAAAACTTTCGGATCTCACCTATAAGCGAGTTTGAAGATGAAAAATTTGTAATGCAACTTTGCACTTCAAATGATCTTTAATTCTTCAACCTAAATCTACAATCACAAGCACACAAGAGAGGAAAAACTTGTTGATTGTTAGTAAATGGGGGTTTTCTTTGGTCAAACCCCTTATTGGTAATTAAACCTTGAAATGAAATGAAACAATGAAGGGAAATGATGAATGAACAAAGTTCTATGTTGCAACTCACCAAACCCTTGTTGTGAAATCAACAAACTTGTGTGAAGGGCTAGCTTGAATGTAGATCTTGAATCTATGGATTACTTGATAGATATTGACTTGAAATGCTTTCTTGAATCAAAACCCTACATCACAAATGTTAGCTCAAAAACACAGATGATGCAAGAATATCCTTGATATGATTCTTGAATCTTGATGATGGCTCCAAATGCTCAATGAATTTCTTTTGAATGCTTGAATACTTGAATGTTTGGATGCTTAGATTGCTTGTTAGATTGCTAGGTGAAAATAGGAGAGAAGAAACCTTGTATTTATACTTATCTATGCTTAATATCCTGAAATTAGACCACAACAAGATGACATATGAATTCATTAATTAAAGGAGGCTAAATCTCACCAATATTTGAAATTAAATCATGAAAATAATCTAAGGAAGACTAAGACACCCTAGGTGGTGTCTTAGTCCCGAGGCATGAAACTCGGGGCACATTCAAAGATTTCAGAAATCCTGAGGCTCAAGGTTTGCACTTCCTTCTTCTCAAATCTTAGGTTCTAAAACTTTTGGATCTAACCTATAGGTGATTTTCTCTGAAGATGACAACTTTGCAACAGAACTTTGAAACTTTTCAACTTTGCACTTCAAATGATCTTCAAGTCTTCAACCTAAATCTACAATCATAAGTTCACAAGAGAGGAAAATATTTTTGATTGTTAGTAAATGGGGGTTTTCCTTGGTCAAACCCCTTGTTGGTAATTAAACATTGAAATGAAATGAAATAATGAAGGGAAATGATGAATGAACAAAGTGTTATGTTGCAACTCACCAAACCCTTGTGAAATCTACAAACTTGTGTGAAGTTGCTAGCTTGAATGTAGATCTTGAATCTATGGAGTACTTGATAGATATTGACTTGAAATGCTTGCTTGAATCAAAACCCTACATCACAAATGTTAGCTTGAAAAACACACATGATGGAAGAATATCCTTGATATGATGCTTGATGAATTTCTCTTGAATTCTTGAATAATTGAATGCTTGGATGCTTAGATTGCTTGTTAGATTGCTAGGTGAAAATATGAGAGAAGGAACCCTGTATTTATATGTATCTATGCTTAATATCCCAAAATTACACCACACCAATCCAACATATGAATTTATTAATTTAAGGAGGTAGAGTCCCACCAATATTTGAAATTAAATCCCAAAAATAACCTATGGGGGACTAAGACACCCTAGGTGGCGTCTTAGTCCTGAGGCATGAAATTAAGGCATAAACACCAAAAAGGGGCCCATTTAAGGCATGTTTGAAAAGAGGGTCCCAAGACCTTTGGATGGCAAAGACACCCTAGGTGGCATCTTAGTCCTAACCCAAAAATCAGGGACACGTAGCTAGAATCATTAAATTATCATTTATCCATTGAAGTATGCCAGGATTAGCTAGAAAAAGATATAGTTTATTAGGCTTGTGGATACAAAATAGGACCAATTAAGACATAAATAAGGATAAACAAAACAAGGCGATCCCAAAAAAGTGTGAAAATGCAAGGTATGCATTTTCCTACACTACATTTAGCCCCCACTTTAGTGAAAGGATGAACTTGCTTCAAACACACTAAAATAGCCAACCACACAATCAAGAGGGGTTCAGATGTACAAATGCTAGTAAGATAGGATGACAATAACTAAGAGGGTGGCCAAGCTCCCAGGATCTTATGGAAAAAAAACATAGGCACAAAGGAACACACATGTGGATGATATATGAAACCATAACTAGATCACAAACATACACCATCAAAAATAGAAAAAGGAAAAAGGAAAAAGAAAAAGGAAAATTCAATGGATCAAGATTCGACTGGTCATCCAACACATTGTGGACTGGGTATAGGTTGCTTTTCCAAGAGAGGTTTACAAGTGGAACGTGTCATCCATATGCAAATAAAATGCATGCTCACAAGGGCTAGTGAAGCTAGTTGTCCACTAGGTGAGTCCCAAGAGATCCATATCAAAGTCATACCCCCATGACTATGATAAAGAAAAAAGAAAGAAATGCATGCTCACAAGGGCTAGTGAAGCTAGGTGTTCACTAGGTGAGCCCCTAGGGGACCATATCAAAGCCATACCTCCATGAATTTAATAAGGTACAAAAATAAAATGCACACTCCCAAGGGCTAGTGAAGCTAGTTGTTCACTAGGTGAGCCCCAAGCAACCATATCAAAGCCATACCTCCATGACTTTAATAAGGCATAAAAAGAAAATGCAATAGGACATAGGGATGTTCAAAGGGATTTTACTTAGTTCATGCGAGGTCTCTTCTTAGGGAACATTTTGCTTAATGTCTCCAAGAGAGAATAGATACAAGGTCTCATCCTAGGGAACATTGTACTTAATGTTTCCAAGAGAGGAAAAGTGCAAGGTATCATCCTGGGGAACATTGTACTTAATGTTTCCAAGAGAGGACAAGTGCAAGGTCTCATCTTGGGGAACATTGTACTTAATGTTTCCAAGGGAGGACAAGTGGAAGGTCTCATCCTGGGGAACATTGTACTTAATGTTTCCAAGAAAGGACAAGTGCAAGGTCTCATCCTAGGGAACATTGTACTTAATTTTTTCAAGAGAGGACAAGGAAATATCATGCTCTTGGAGGAGATCAAACCTAATCACACCACCAAGAAAAGGATGCATCGCAAGAAGGAAGAAAATAATACAAGGAACATGAAATAAATGCAAATGAAATCATGCCAAAATAATGCCAATGTATGCCCCCACTTTAAAGAAATTGCTAACACCATGCTATGAACAATTACTTTAAAGTAGACAAAACATGAGAAAGAAAAAGAGGGTTGCCCTTGCTCGTAGGTTACATGAAGAATTAAACAAATAAAATAAAAATCCATACTTGACTAAAGCAATGCATGACTAGCCTCCCCCTTTCTTAATACAAAACAATCCAATAGAACAACCACTACAAGAATTGAACTCTTCCATGGACATTATCCTTCGACCTCCTATTGTAATTAACCTGGACGATGATGAGGAGGTTGCTAAAATTGACGAAGAGGTGCATAATGAATTGAATACATGGTTTTCCTCTTCCATGAGCTTAAACGACAATTCTCCTAAGAAGAGTGTTGAACCTAGTGCTTCTCCTAGTTCGACATTTTCTCTCATCCCTTTGGCTAGTTTCCCACCTTCGGTATATAGTGAACATGACTGGGACGAAAATGACCTGCTTTAGGTTGACTCACTTGTGCCTTAATAGTCTTTTGCATTATTTCCTTTTCATTTTCTTTTATGTGATTGCATGTACATAATGTTATCCCCCATGATGTTCTATTTTATGTGCTCTCCCTCTTTGTGACATTCCTCTATTTGTAACTTTATTCCTCTCTATGTCATAAATATTTTACCTTATTTGTTTTTATCTTTTCATTGTCTTGTGTTTTCCTTTTGGGGATGACACAAGGTGTCGATAAATTCATGTTTCTTCTATGTTGACCCAAAAAAAATTTCTTTGTTTTCGCTCTCTTTAAGTCACTCTTCTAGTTGTCTTGTGTTTTCCTTTTGGGGATGACACAAGGTGTCGATAAATTCATGTTTCTTCCATGTTGACCCAAAAAAAAATTCTTTGTTTTCACTCTCTTTAAGTCACTCTTCTAGTTCTATGTGCATTTGGGGAATGATGACAGTTTCGAGCTCTCTAAAAACATTGTAGCAAGAACATACTGACCCCAAATCCATATATCCCTTATGTGTTTGGATTTTCATTTTTGGGGGAAACCCCTCTCTTTTCCTTTTCTTTTGCATGATGTATCTTTACTCAGAAACATATGACTTAGTATAGGGATTTCCAAGTTAGTTCTCATGTCTCCTTTTTTTGCATTTATCATTTTCTACTTTAAAGAAATTGCTCACAGTATGGTGTTTAGCAATTTATTTAAAGTGGGGGCATACATTGGCATTATTCTTTTGCATGGTTCATGGTGCAGTCTTATTACTTTATACGATGTGTTTTTCACTTTTTTGATGACATTGGGTGTGATGTCCTTCAGGAGCATGATCTCTCTTATCATTTTACATTCCTCTTAGTGGCTTGATGTAACACACTGTATCCCCTAAGTTGTGAATTTTTTATTCTTTGATTGGTCCTCTCTTGGAGACATTAGGCACAATGTTCCCTAAGTTAAGACCTCGCATGAATTAAGCAAGAATCCTTTAGATGTTCTTTACATTTTTCATTTTTCATTTTGCATTTATATGGCCACCTTGCATAACACAACTTGCATGCCTATAGATCCATCTTGTTTGTTCATGAGTTCTAAGCATGCAAAGGTTTTCTTGTCTCATGGAGCTCAAAAACCATTTTGTGTGGCACCTTATTAAAGTTATCAGGAGGTATAACTTTGGTATGGTTTGAGCGGGAAGCCCGATCGAGGCATGAATTTCCCCACAACCACTTGTGTGTGTGTGAGCGCATACTAGCCATGAGTGTATGTGTCTCACCCTCTTAGGACTTCTCACCCAACAAACAGATTGAAGTTTCGCTGCCTCAGAGCGAGTATGCTTTTCTTCAAACAAACAGCCTAGATTTGATGCACAACATGTTGGAAAAACGGTCGAAGCTTGATCCCCCCCTTTTTTTTCTTTTTCAAATTGTTTTATTTTCTTTATGTCTTTGACAGTGTATGCTTGTTCCTTGTTGCCACTCTTTGTCATTTCATGTGTGTTCCTTTGTGCTTATGTTGGTTTTCCATAGGACCTTGGTCCTGGGGGCTTACACAACCCCCTTGGTCATGGTTGTCCTATCATACCGGCATTGGTACATTTGAACCCCCCTTGATCATTGTTGCATTTGGTCTACTTTAGTGTGAGTTTAAAGCAAGTTCCTCCTCTCAGTAAAGTGGGGTCTAGATGTAATGATGGAAAAGGTCCCCTTAACTTGGCCTTGATTTAGTATTGTAATATGCCTAACATATTCACATTAGGTCTTGGGCCTTTGTGAACTAATGATCAATGGTATCTTGCTTAAGTGTTGTGAAGTGTTGTAACACACTTTCTCACTTTTATAAGGTCTTATTAATGAAATACACCTAATTAACCTCTCTTTAAGATTAACATTTCCTTATTTTAAAGTGTTGTAACACACTTTCACACTTTTCTAGGATTTTCATTAATAATTGGGCTTTATTATGCTAATTGGCCCTATTTTATATCCACAAGCCTCATTTATGTGTATTTTCGAGGATAATCCTGATAAAAACATTTTTAAACATCACAATCTCAAAAACCCACCTCAAAAAGCTAAGGTGGGACTCATTCTCCATTTTAGGTGAATGAGTCCCCTTAGGTAGGACTCATTCACACAGGGTGGTGAATAAGTCCCACTTCACTCAAAATCAAAATTAATTCAAATCTTTGGCAAGATTTTTATTCTCCTAGATCCAATATTGGCTTGTAGTGTTGTAATTTCAGGAATTCTTGGATAATTGAGTCTAAATACAAGTTTATTTCATTCATTTTACACCTAGCAAGTTGAATGAGAATTATTATAGCAAATTTCAGTTCAAAAGAGGATTGAAGAGCATTCAAGAACATTCAAGGGTAGATTACCAAGCATTTTAGAGCAGCATTCAAGCACCAATAATCATGTCAAATATTTCATGCATCATATTTGTTATTGTGGTAAAAATTGTGATGTAGGGTTTATGATTCAAGCAAGCATTTTATCCAAGATCTATCTCCTTCAAACAAGAGTCAAAGTCTACATCCATTGTAGCCTTTTCAAGCATATTTGCAACACTTCATTGCTAGAGTTTGGTGATTTGCAACATCATATCTTGTTCATTCATCATTCTCCATTCATATTTCATTTTGTTTCAAGGTTTAATTACCAACAAGGGGTTTGACCAAGGAAAAAAACAATCCACTAATGTAACAACATTTTCACCTCTCCTTTGTGTGTGACTTGTAGATTTAGGTTGCATATTTCCTAAGGAGAAAGATTTGAGAAAAGTTGCAAATCATTCAAAGTTGTCATCAAGCCTTGGAGAACCTTGGAGAAGACATATAGGTTGCAAATCAGAGATTCGAATCCGGAAACCAATCAAGAAGGAAAGAGCAGATAGAGAAGAGTAGGATAATTCTTTGAAGCTTCAGAAAAGCCCAAGTAGATTAATTCACCACTTCTGGAAAATGAGTCCTAGTTCTAGTCAAATTTTAGGTTTCTACAGATTTGGATACCCTTTTGGAAGATTCCTATTCCTGTATAGTTTTCCAAAAATAGGACTGATTCGTCTAGCTTGGCGAATGAGTCCTAGTCAGCTTTAAAGTCAAAATTTCCAGTGATTCAGACTTCCATTCAATCATCTCTAGTTTCCTAGTTGCACACCTTCCTATCTTCAATTTTCTGTTTCATTTCATTCACTTTCCTAAGTCATTTAGTGTCACCGCGCATTGAATTAGGGTTTATTGTTGCATCTTTCATTTCATTATCTTTTCCAAGTATAAACTTGGTGGTGAACCCGTCATTAGATCATATTCGGCCTCTAGGACAAGCCTATTGCAATATTTCTTTTTCTTTTGCATTGAAATATTTAATGTTACCCTTGAATGAAATTGGAAAAATGGGTATGCTGTATGTCCAAAACTATATGATAGCATCCATCCCACATTTTCATCATTTTACTTTCTCTCTTCTTTTCTTGAGTTGTGATGTTGTGGTGCTCATCTGTTGTCCCTCGTGTGCACGACAACATTACCACTATGACATCTCACTATGTCCTGTGGGCTACAACATCACCTTTTCATTCTTGCTTTTCTCTTCATAGGATTCCATGTGCCTTGTGTTCAGCATGAACCATCCTAAGGGGAGGATATCTTTTTACCTTGATTTTTCAAAAAATGCATTCATGGCCAACAAATCTTTTCTTGAAAATCCTTTGCGAACTTTTTCAAAAATCACATTCTCAACTGGGACCCCTAGTGGAACGTGTTTCCTTCATCATGGGTTTGCAAAGAAAGAACTTGAAAATATTTCCTCCAAGGAGGGAGCAACTTTTCCTACGAGAGAAGCCTTGACCTTCCCCTCATGAGGGGGAATTTTCTTCATTCCAGAATCCTTGATGTTGAATTGATTTGCGAAAAAACATTCTTGTACTTTCAAACAACACATCCCTCAAGTGAACCCCTTTTCTTTTGAAGGGTTCCCGAGGGACCCCTTTGAAAGCTCTTCCTTCAAATTTTTGACCATATATGTGACAGACTGCTTGCTTTCCTATGTGGTTTTTTTTTCTAGCATGTTTTATTTGCAAATTAACATGTTGCTTTGTAAGTGTGCCTATGAAGTTGCTTTTCATTTTGACTCTGCGGAGTCCCCTTACACTAGGCTTCCTTCAGGAGAGAGTACCTGGGGGGTGCCTTCTTTGTAGGTCTGAGGGCCTGTGAAGTGCTTGCATCCTATGAGATTTTTCCATCATTGGTCTATAGGCCTTTGGTGTACTTTGTTGAACTTCGTAGTTCTGAGGAGCTACAATGTCCTTTTGCTCGAACGTCCTCAGGAGAGCATACCTATGGAGTCCTTTTCCTACCTCGTGCTTTTGAGTTTTCTAGATTGTGGTATGCTTCCTTGATGGTTCAGGTATACATTTCTAACTCTTCTATCTACTTTACCAAACACTCATCGATACTCCTACCCGCTAAAGTGGGGGAAAAATGTATAAGAGAAAATTTTCACCCCTTGTGTAAATTCCCCTTTTTCATCTTCTCACCTTAGAAAATCAAACCCGTAGGAAAAATTCTACATAACCCACCTGACTTCCATCCACTTGTCATTTTTCCTGTGTGTCGGTGGGGGAATATTTGTCCAGGAAATGAACACAACGCGCAGATGTCTACATGGCATGTTGTCATCCTTGACAGATTCTTGCCCCTAGTGTTCCCAGGGAAGTTATGCTCTCTATTGGGCATGAAGCGTAATGCCTTTGTGTCGACCAACCAACCCGAAAATAGCTCTTTCCCTCCTAATCTTCCTTCAAATGCATACTTTTCACTATCACTTCATCTCTCCTTAGCAGTTCTGGATCTTCTTCACAATTATAAGAATTCACTTGAGTTCTCTTTCCATCCATTGATCATTGTAGCAACTTGTTACTCCACCAACTTCACCTTGGTACATGTTGTTCTACCATAGAAGCTGCAAGTTTGGAGTTTTACGAGACCTCCCTTCATCACTGTTGTGGTTGTGTCGACTTTTCCAAGCTTGTTGCGTTGCATTCTCCCTTCATTGGCCTTGAGTGCCTTTGGGTGGGGTTGGGATCACTTCACTTTCCTTTTTCTATTATGGTTTGATAGAGTAGCATTGTATCTTTTTGTAGTGTTCAATACTTTCCTTTCTCTTTCCTTTATCGTATTTTCTACTTCGTGGCTTTCCTGGCTGTTCGTGGAGGTGGAAATAGTAAAGCGGGAGTTTGTCTGAGACAAACCCCTATACAACCCAACATTTTCCCTCTCTTGATTGTGTGTAGGTGAGCATGTGCATGGAGTTCACTGGTGAACTGGAGCTTTAGTGAGTTGATATTCATCACCCTAATATTCATCTACCTTCTTTATCATTTATGTAGTTGTTTCTCATATTTCATTATTCTATTTATTTCATTAAAATTATTTAGCTAGGTAGTTTGTAGGTTTTCTTTCTTTCCATATTGTATTTCATTTTTTCTGGCCGTACGGATGCTAGTGTGCCAGAGAGATGCCAATGTGCCACTTTGTCATCCTAGATCCGCGTTGTCATCCTCAGACAGAGAGCTATCTGAGGTATAGTTTGGACTCTAGAAACTAGCTCGTCCAACCCCATTTATACTTTCAGATCTGTAGAGTGAAAAAATCACTTGAGAGTGCTCTTCATTCTCTATTCTTGTGCTAAACACCTAGTAGCTTGAGGTAAGATAGGGAAACCCTCTGCTCTCAGCTCTCCGTGATCTAGAGCCTTGGTGTGGTTGGTCCCCCTACCTTTCAACCGTGATGCTTAAAAAATTCTCATCCAATCCAATGGGATCACGTTGGGACCCTCTAAATAACCTCTATCAGTTTTCACTATCTCAGAGGGGTTTTCCCATGTGGTGATTTTTTGCTTGAGAAAAAAGTTGTCAAATGCAACCAGTGTAAAGTTTTAAAGTGGTGCAAATTTTGTTCTACAACTCATGTGACCAAATGAACTATTTCAATGTGTTTGTATGGGTATGTTTACACTAGGCATGGTCCTCTTTCACGCCCAAACACGTTGAATCACTTTGAGCTACATTCAACCAACTGAATCCCTTAAGAATCCAAAGTACAAAATGGCTGCAATGTTTGACAGGTTGTTACTCGAATACTGTGACACTTAGAAACTTTGTGTCTAAGCCTATGTGATCACATTTGGCCCCTCTACAATAACCTCTCTTAGTTTTCACTATCTTGGAGGTGTTTCCCGTGGTGGAAACTTTTCACTTCAAAAAATTGTCAAATGCAAGTAGTGTAAAGTTGCAAAGTGGTGCAACTTTCATTTTGCAACTCGTGTGAGCAAAAAAATTGTTACAACACATTCAAATGGGTATGTTTACACTATGAACGATCCTTTTTTCACACCCAAACATGTCGAATCACTTCGAGCTATGTTCAACCAGTTGAATCCCTTAAGAGTCCAAAGTGCAAAATGGTTGGAATCTTTGATGGATTATTACTCAGATACCGTGATGCTTATAAGCTTCTCATTTTAGCCTATGGGATCACGTTGGGCCCCTCTACGATAAAATCTCTTGGTTTTCACTATATTAGAGGCATTTTACCATGGTGGTGACTTTTCGCTTGAGGAAAAAGTTTTCAAATGCAAGCAATGTAAAGTTGCAAAGTGGTGTAACTTTTGTTCTACAACTCGTGTGACCAAACGGATTGTTCCAATGTGTTTATATGGGGACGTTTATGCTATGCATGGTCCTCTTTTACACCCAAACACACTAACTCACTCCAAGCTACATTCAATCGGCCAAATCCCTTAAGAGTCCAAAGTGCAAAATGACTACAATCTTCGATAGGATATTACTCGAATACTGTGGTGCTTAGAAACTTCTCATCTGAGCCTATCGGATCATGGTCAATCCCTCTATAATAACCTCTCTTAGTTTTTTCTATCTCAGGGGTTTTTTTCCATGGTGGTGGCTTTTCACTTGAGGAAAAAGTTGTCAAATGCAAGTAGTGTAAAGTTGCAAAGTGGTGCAACTTTCATTCTGCAACTCATGTGACCAAAAAAACTATTCCAACACATCTAGATGGGTACATTTACACTAGGAATGGTTCTCTTTCACACCCAAACATGCCAAATCACTCTGAGCTATGGTCAACTGGCTAAATTCCTTAAGAGTCCAAAGTGCAAAATGGCTGCAATGTTCGACAGATTGTTACTTGGATACTATGATGCTTAAAAACTTCTTGTCTGAGCTTATGGGATTTTGTTGGGCCCCTCTACAATAAAATCTCTTGTTTTTCACTATCTCAGAGGCATATTTCCTTGGTGGTGACTTTTCACTTGACGTAAAAGTTGTCAAATGCAAGTAGTGCAAAGTTGCAAAGTGGTGTAGATTTCGTTCTCCAAGTTGTGTGACCAATCAAACTATTCCAACACGTCTGTATGGGTATGTTTATGCTAGGAATGGTCTTCTTTTGCACCCAAACACATCGAATTTCTCTGAGCTACATTCAACTTACTGAATCCCTTAAGAGTCCAAAGTGCAAAATGGCTACAATCTTCGACAGGTTGTTACTCGGATATTGTGATGCTTAGAAACTTATTGTCTAAGCCTATGGGATCATGTTAGGACCCTATACAATAATATCTCTCATTTTTCACTATCTCAGAGGTGTTTTCCCATGGTGACGACTTTTCACTTGAGGAAAAAGTTGTCAAATGCAAGCAGTGTAAAGTTGCAAAATGGTGCAACTTTCAATTAACAACTCATGTGACCAAACAAACTATTCAAACACGTTTGTATGGGTACGTTTATGCTAAGCATGATCCTCTTTTACACCCAAACACATTGAATTTCTCCAAGCTACATTCAACCGGTTGAATCCCTTAAGAGTCCAAAGTGCAAAATGGCTGCAATCTTCAACCGGTTGTTGCTTGGATACTATGATGCTTATAAACTTCTCGTCTGAGCCTATGGTATCATGTTGGGCCCCTCTACAATGAAATATCTCAATTTTTTCTATCTCGGAGGCATTTTTCCATGGTGGTGACTTTTCTCGTGAGGGAAAAAACTATCAAATACAAGTAGTGTAAAGTTGCAAAGTGGTGCAACTTTCTTTCTGCAACTCATGTAACCAAATGAACTATTCCAATGTGTTTGGATGGATACATTTACACTAGGCATGGTCCTATTTCATACCCAAACATGCCGAATCGATTTGAGCTACTTTCAACAGGCTGAATCCCTTAAGATCCCAAACTATAGTTGTTGTCACCGAATAGTACACCCTTGTTGAGATGCAAAACTTAGCCTACTAGTGAAACATTGGATCTAGATATTCAATATCCATGATGTATGGTTCTTCATGCTGTATGGTTATAAACATGATGTGGTGGAAATTATAGGACCATGTTTCCCAATGATTTGTCATGTTATTTCATGCATAGAAAATGGAAGGAGGTTTTAAACTTATTTAAATGATGAATATGGGAGAAATGTGATAACTGCACATGGGTGATGCGTCCGAAAATCAAGCTTATATTGTTGTTCATACACATCTAATATCTTCAAAATATCATTAAAACTGGCCTATGCATTAATTTCATTCAATGAGAAGGCAAGTGTTGTGATATTAGTAGATGCAAATAAATTTTATTGGTTGGATCAACAACTATCATGTGTTTTGATGTGTTCATACAAGTTCATAGAGTTATATATATGTTCGTGAGGCTTGAAACATACAATGCAAATGCAATGATTTCTAAGCTTTAGAATCAAAACAATTAGTTGCTGGATGCTAGCCTCAGCCATTAATTAAAAGCAATACATTTTTTATGAAATTTTTTTATGGGAAGGAACTCTTATAGTTCATTTGAAACCTTTTGGTGTTAAAAGCCTTGCCACTGGATAACAATAGAACTCAAGAAGCATGAAGCATACATGCAAATACATGAAGTATACAAATGAATCATGAATAATATACGTGAACACATGAATTATACATTGGAAGCATGAAACATCCACGTGAATACACACAATATATGTGAAGTATACATGTGAATAAGTGAAGCATACATGTGAATAAGTGAAGCACAAGTAATGGAAGCATTGTAAAGGATACACACCACCAAGAATGGAGCTTATTTACACAATACACATTAGATGGAGTTTATTGAGAATTGAAAGTAATTATTTAAGCATTAGATGTAAACAAAACCCATGCCTACAACATTCAAGCATACAATTTACACAATACTCATGATAACATCATTCAAGAATGACAGTAGAGGAATAATATTTTCTTTAATCAAAAATTCGTAAGGATATACAATGATATATGTTGATAAAAGTATATACAATACTATCCAAAAGAGTAATACATGCTTACTACAAAAGATCCATATGGACATAAAATGTCACATATATATCGTTAGTACAAAACATATGTTCCAAAATGCCACACAGGCATACAAAAAATGACCCTAATACATAGTCCTTTCCCTCTAGGGGAAGGAAAAGGATCTTGTGCTGCCTTCAACAATTATCTGGATGGAGTGCCTATTGGTTCTCTTGTCTTTAGAACATGCTCACTAGTCCTCCTCTCTTCACTCCTCTGGAGTTGCAACTGATACAATAAAAAGTATAGATGCTAATACATACAAATTAAATTGTGGAATGACATATAGAAAAATATAGTCACTTATCGCATACAAATACTCATCATGCACACTTACAACATTACCACGTCCACAATATAGAGTGACAACCACCTATAGCAACCATGAAGATAGAAATTAAACTAAGTACAAGTATCATGAAAATTTTCAATAATAGACCATAAAAGAGAAAATATAATGTCAACTCGACTAATCTATTGCATACCTCTCTCAAAGGATCAAAACTGGCTATTGTTGTAGCAACTCTATTTTCCATCACACCACTAACATCGTTAGGGTTGTCTAATGTCAACATATGAAAATGAAACAAAATAATTGACAGTCATATAAACAAGATTAGGTACTCCCTTTACAATTTTCATAAATGAGCAGCAAATGAAGATGAAAAGAGCAGCAATATGACTATCATAAATGAGTAGAAATTAAAAATATAAAACTACAACAAATTCATAGATAAAAATTCAAAATATTCATGCATCATGAGTGCAACAACTTTTGAAGGAATCTAGTCAAGAATGGTGATACTGATAACAAAAATCAATACAAGGTAAAGGTCAATGATAGTTGAAAGAACTTGAAACACAATGTTAAGAAAACTTTGGAAAATGATGGCAGTCTATGCAATAGTACAATCCTTATTGGTGGTAGTGACCTTGCATGAAAGATTAAATGGTTGGACTTAGTTGAGATTATAGTATAGTGCTTATAGATCACAAAATGGTGAAAGCACTGGGATAGTCGAAACTCTTGCAAATACCAAAGTTAATTTCTCATTGAGATTTAAATTCCATATGATGATGAAGTAATGTTAATGAGGGCATCCTATCAACATAGTGATAATTCCACAATGAAGTTCAGATAAATGAAGTGAGAATTACGATGTTACTTGCAGCTTTCAAAGGGATAATGAAACATACAATGAATTAGGACATGTCTACCTAGGGTTTTACTATAGCACATGAAGTTGGTTGTTGAGGTGTACAACAATAATGGAGAAGAGAACTTTGGTCAATAATGAGTGAAAGGAAAGATTTCTTGTAATGGTACATGTGTATAGGATAAAATTTGGATGGAGGTGCTGATGAGCCTAGTTTTTGGTCCAATTTTGGGTAGAATCTATAGTTTATTTGTTGGTAGATGTCATGGAATTTAATGTTAAATGTTGATATTTTCATAACGTTTCCCTCAAACCATTGACATTGGACTTAATCCTAACTCTGCAAGCTTTATTGACATTTGGCATATTATGTGGATTATCTATATTGATTTTGCATTTGGTTAATAAATGTTCCTTAAAGTGGTTATAAGTGTGTAGTTATTATGCATACTGACTTTGCCATGCTGATTTAATATGCTAAGTTGAGGAAGACACTGCCAGCTGGGCATGCACCATAACATCCAACAAAAGGAATCACTCCAAGTCACAGGAGGTCGATGGCAGAAGATTCTTCATGCAACTGAATGTAACTTCCTTGTAGTGGAATTTAATGATCGAGCATGCACATGCATTACTGTTGAGCTGAATATGCGTTTGGACCTGCATTTATGACTAGATTTCATGCACGCGTAACCGCCATCGCTCCATTTTCTTTGTTTTCCCTAAATGGCCTTCTCCCAGTCATGGAATTGACTACCTCATTTCATTGTTAGTATAAATAATGATTTGATGCTCCTTCTTCAGGAGTTGGATGATTTGATATTGTATTTGCACTCTCCAGTTTTTAGTAATATAGATACATTGCTCTTCTATACTCATGATTCACAATGAATAAAATAAAGTTTTGAGTTCGAGCATCTGAGTTTTCATTAGTTTTAGAGGATACTTATCCAAGGGGGGCCACTTGGTGAGTAATATGTCTTCTTAGTTTAGCATTAGTTTAGTATTACGGGTATGTGCAGGATCATGATGGGCCAAAAAGTGGCAATATGATGGGTATGTGGCTGATGAATTTTTTAACCCAAAATTGATGAAATGAAAAAGGGTTTTAAAGGAGATTCTCAGCTTTCCACCAATATAAATTGTGCTTTAATTTTAATTTAATAAGTAATTATTATTCATTTTCTATTCAAATTATGACTAAAGTCACGATTGATAGGCTGATTGAAAAACATCTATAGCTTTCAAACGATATCACATTTTTGAATCTAAAACATCGTCACATTCTATGCTTCATACTGATTAAAAAAAGAAAAATTGAATTTCATTAAGTTTGACCAAGTTAAGGTGGTCATACAAGTTTTTATATTTTTTAAAAGTTCTAATGAAAAATTCATAATTAATTGTTTACTTGTAAAAAAATTACAAAAAATATGCATCACATCGGGACATGAGTCCTCTACTTATATCTAAAATATTATAAAAAATAATTATCATTTTATTGTGGTTAGGGTGGTCAGACAAACACCTACTTCTTATTTTTTCCCTAAAATTTAAGTACTATTGCATTGAAATTTCAAATTTTCACCAAATAGATTTCTTTTTTTTTTAAACAAACATAGTAGTTGAGAAACTACATTCAATTTTCTACATATTCTATTCTTACATATTTTTGAAATAATATAGATCACTTATTTAAATTTTTACGTCAAGTTTCCTAACTCTGATTTTTCTAATTTTTTTGCCACTTAAGGGCCTATTTTTTCCATGATGATCCTGCACATACCCTTACTTGTTTTTTGGTACGTAGTTAGAAGTTTGACATCAACTATTCCTACAACCACTGAAATCTCATTCTGTGACTGTTTCTACAGCCAAAGTAGACAGAGTAGTGTCCTGCTTGTTCCTTAGATTTTTATTCCTATTATGCATTTCAGCTTAGCATAGTCATTTATTTATGTCCATCATTTATTTCATTCCTTTTCAAGCAATTTACTTTCAGTGTTATGTGTTCCTTAGCTGTAGAATGAAATGGCTACTTTGAGTTCCTAGTGCACATACTATGCAAACCCATTTCAAGTTCACGTCCCTAGGTTAACAAGTTAAATGCACCTTCATGATGATTGAAATGGATATCCAAGTTAGATGTCTAATCTCTAAATCATGGTTGTAAAGGCTTAGTTATTAAGATCATTGTAGGAGGCCAACATTTTTGGTGCCATTGCTGGGGATGGTGTGAAACTAGGGAGTCTTTTGGATTCATTGGTAGTTTTTCTTGCTGTAGTGTTTCTAGAAGTTGTTCTTAGTATATTCTCATTTAGGAAGTAATGAGCCCCCCTTATTCTTTACCAATTCTTTGTGTTAGATGACTGATAGTGAGTGATACTACATGCATAGAGGAAGGAGAAGGGATGCTTATGGGAGATTCCTTCATAACAATCCTAATCCATTCCAGCTAGTTGACTATCAGAATCTACCAGAAGAAGAAGAAGAAGATCCACAACCCTTTGTTGATGCATATCCTAATCTGACTAGTTTTGAAGTCTCCTCTGAAGATCAAAATCAGTTTGAGAACCCCTTTGCTTTGGAACCACATCAAGCAGGCATGGGTGATGCAAATAGGAACAGACCTAACCAACCAAATTTTCCTTTCCCCATTGTCCATCATAATGAAGTTGACAACATCAAGAACATTCCTTCCTCAGAACTCCCAAAGTTTTGATTATACTATTGATGCCCATAGGATTAAGCTATTTCCTACTACTTTGAAAGAGGCTGCATTAGCCAGTATTGGCATGGTGTGATGGTTTATAGGTGGCATTGTTGTTCTTGCCACCAAGGTTCAAACCCCATTGGGGTGGTATTGCTGATTGGTTGTATCCGGTTCATAGCTCCGGTCAAAAGTGTTTACCCCTTGAATTAAGAAAAGAAAGAGCCTGCATTAAGATGGTTCATGAGCCTAGGCAGAGATACTGTGGAAACTTGGGAAGACATGAAGACAAAATTCCTTGAGAAATACAAGGAATATTGCAGAGGCAGTGATATAAGAGGAGGTGACATTTTTAGGATGAAGCAATAGGAAGATGAGATCCTGGAAGATTAAATTGCAAGGTTTATGTTTTTCATACAAAAATCTCCACACCATACACTTAATGAAGACTCACAAAATTTTCTTTTACTAAGAGGAATCAATGATAGTTGCACTGATGCCTCATACCTCATAGGAGGAGGAGATATCTGCCAAGTTCCTTGGGAAGATATCAAGAATATATTCCAGAACTACTCTAGGGAAGCTTCAAAGAAAGGGAGAGCTTATCAATCTTCCATGGGTAAGTCAACTACTAGTGGAGTCTCAAGAATGGAGATTACTTATTTGTTGGCAGACTTCAAGCAATACATTATCAATAATCTAGGTACTCAGCTATATACACTTCAGGCCAAGAAGAAGCAAGAGGAGGTAGAGGCAATGTTGACAGAGTATTGCCCCCACTACAGACAAAAGAAGAAGGACTGCAGATGTAAGATGGTAGCTAATATTGAAAGCAAGTAGGTTCCACCTGAGTTGAAGCCAATCAAGATTGAAGAAGACCAAGTCTACTATGTTGCACAAAGGAGGCTATTGATGGTGTTTTATACACAACAACAAATCAGACAAAATATTGAAATCCTATCTCTCTTGAAAGGTAAATCTCTTTCAGCAAGCCTCAAGAGATAACCCTAAGGTCTCAAATGTCAGGTCTTGACAATGCAAAAACAACTTAGATAATATGTGAAAATGTTGGTAATCACAAGGGGACTTATGTAGCAATGACTAGGACTTTCAAACTCATCATATTTTTGCAATATTTTGATGCTTTCAATCCTAAAACTAACCCAGATGTAAAGAAAGAGTAAAAGAGTAGGGTTTCAGAGAGATTGCAAGAAAAAAAAGCTAATCTAAAGACCAACAATGCAGATGACTCAAAACTTGAAGTGGACCAATCCTTTTGGAACTAAATCCTGCTAAACCCAGATGAAATCCTGCAGTATCACATAAATAGTGCAATCTTCTAACGAATATAAAGATTTTCAAATCACGATCATACACTCAAACCAATCTTAATGATCAAAAAATGAATAAACCCTCACAACCGAACTTAGAATATGATATTCAGGCCTAGGCTAACTTTACACAACAACTTACAATCAGAAAAATACTAAAAGTATGGACCTTGGATCGCTGAAATGCCTCAAATATTAAATCATAAACACTATTGCATCACTTTTAACTCTAAAATATAACATGAAAATGACAACTTTGTAGCAATTTGAAAGATATGGAATAACCAGAAGCATGCAGAATGAGACAACACAAGAAAGATCACCTAAAGACAATTTCTTGACTTATATTGCATCACCCATATTTGCAACAATTCAGTATTCTCAATGTTTCAGCACTTTCCCTCAAATAAATTCTAATTTCTAGCTCAAGAATAGGGCTCACAATTATGGGGCAGCCATGCATTCGAATTTGGTAGGCCAAGGTTGGCCATGCAAGGCTTACTTAGTATATATCCTAGAAAAAGACAAAGAAGGTAGTCAGAACCTGCTAGTGGGGCCCACAGGCAACTTTAAAACCCCTGAACGTGCTCCATTTTGGGATTGTAACTGAAAAATTCCACTTCCATCCTATCTGACGTGAGTCCTATGTGGCAGAAACTTGTCCAACTCTCTTCGCCTTGTTAGCATCCAATATTTTAATCAAACCCTTAACTGTTTCTAGAATTTTTTCTACTTCTGCTGAGTCTGGAATTGGAATGAATTTGATTCTGGCCTTGTACCCTTTGAACTCATCCAAATACTGTGGTATTTCCCTACTCCACTCAATCTACAACTCATGGTACTTTTCTAACCTGGAAATATATATGGTCGCATCTTCTAGATGCTCTTTTGCAACTGGAGCACTATCAGAAGGGGCATAGAATTCATGCCACCATGCCTACAATGTTGTTACATTCATATTTTTCTATCCAAACTTTTTCCTTCCTATCACTATTTCTAGAAAAGAAATGCAACCATCATGTATTTCTTTTATCTTTCCCTGTATCTTTGTAATCTTCTTTAGGACCTTCGATAGGAGTTCCTTTCTATAACTCCATGTTTCCAGCCATCCCTTCACTTTGTCAAATACATCTCGGGGAGAGATGTCTAGTTGTGCCAAGTCATCCTTTGGCATTTGCAAAACCTTCTTCAACTCATCCGTAATTGACTCATCAAACTTCTTGTAGTCTACGATAAACTATGAAATATGTAGAAGGAAATCAGAAGCATCAGTATGAACTTGGAGAATTTGTTCAATTTCCCCATCCCCTCTCCTACTGATGTCCTAGAGCTACTCCTGGGTATGATGAACGAAGCTCTTCAGCCTCTCAATTTCAGAAACTGCTTCCTTGGGAAACAATCCCTCTAAAATTTTACCTTCACGACTCATAGCCAGTAATGGTTTCATTAGATGTTGAACATACCTGTAGACGTCATTCAACTGCTTCTTAAACTTCTCCTTCTTTGCAGTTTCACTGTCCAACCTTCTCAAAATTGCTTGCGAATATTCTTGAAATTCCTCCTTTTCCTGCTCTCTAGTAGTTGGCCCTAAGTTAATAGTCTGTATTTGGTAATCTGATGGTCGAGCTTCATCCTTGAACTTATCAGTTGGAGGAACTGTCAAATGAAAAATTCTCTTATTAAACTCATCTCACACAATCTTTAACACTGTTTGTGCCCTTTTTCTTTGCTTGGGATTTCCCACTGTTCCAACAACTTGTCCCAACTCGGAGTTTCTTCCTGCACAATTATAGGTTTCTTACTTGTTCGTTTCTCTAGACATTTTGGGACATTGGACTATTCAAAATTCTCTCCTACCAAGGAAACCTATCGTTCCCCCTTATCTTGCTACAGACTATCCACAATTTCTTCTACATGTTTTTCAATTGTAGGCTGATTTTCTTTCTCATTACCTACATTCTTCGTTGGAGACTTAGACTGCTCCTCCTGAAGCACCCTAAGTTCCACATTCATGTTGTGTGCATCAAAATCCAATGGTCTCAGCTCCCACATCATTTGTTTCCATTCCTTGTTAGTAGGAGTGGAGACTTCCTCATCCTCCGACTCATGTTGCTTAGGATTGTTGAATATTTTTCCTTCTTCATGAATTTCCTCCTCGGATGTTTGAACATTTTGAGGAGAGGAGTTGTTTCCCGCATTCATTTCTTCCTCTTGATCATCAATAACAAGTACTTCCTCACCTTGTACTCCCTCCTCTACTTCCTTTGTGAGAGAAAGATTTTACTTAGGAGGGTTGTTTCTTACACATACTTTGGGCTTTTCCCCAGAAGTGTCTATCTCCATGACCCTTGCTGAAGAGGGGGCATCAGTGTCAGAACTCACTTTCTTGGCCTTTTCCACCCTTTCCATTTCTGTGACAAGCCTCATTTTCCTCACAAGTTGAGGTGTCTCATCCTCTGTAGTTGTAATGTTATCCTGAAGAGTTCTCTTGGGCATGGGAGATGACTTCTCACCTTGTTTTACCTGTGTTTGGCTTCTAGTTCTCCTCTTTATTATCACCAATTTGTTACCTCCCTACTATTCACCACCTTGGGACTCAGAAACATCATCCTTTCCACCATCAGGTCCCTCTTTAGAATGAGACTCCATGTCTCCCATCAAGTCATATGTGAATTTGACACCATCAACTTCCAATTCTTGCACCTTTGCTTTTACCCATTGCCTTGAATAATCCTTGACCGGCTTAGTTATTCGGTCAAGATCCGTTGCTTCCTCCTCAGACTAGTTTATCTATGGCAACGACATGTTTCTATAACGTTCATAATCGTGTTGTTGTGCCAGGTTCGTATCCTCGTCCTGCACCTGATCGGGAACTTCCACTATCCTGTACAACCTTATCATCTTGAGAGGCATCCGAGAGGACCTTCTTCTGAGAACATCAAAGTCATCCTTGTAGTTTTCCCAGTAGGCTTCAATATGGTCCACATGTCAAAAAGTTTTGTTAGCCAATTTCATGGGTTTACCATATGGGTCAAAATGATTCTTGTTTGTGTGGGAGTAGAGCTCAAACTGTGCCATCTCCTTTTCTAAATGTTGAGCACTTTGAATGTAAGGACACGATTCCAGAGTCCCAATTGTCAGTGGAAATTCAACCCCTAAACCTTTCTTTTTCATATCCATCTATATAATTTCCTCAAAGGGCATCATTTTCCTTGTCAACTCCAGCATTAGAAGCTTGTTGGTTAGGTACCTTGGTAATCTGAGTGGGATAGAGGTAGATCCATGCACTCATATGTATGAAATCTTTGGAAACTATATGAACCATTGTCCATGTTGCTTGATTAAGTCCATAGCATCTACGATTATCCTGACATGAAGTGCATTCTGCAACAACCTTGGAATGAACATGAAGAAGGAATCATTTTCCCTTCTATAATTGGAATTCTTATGCTATAACTGAGGATACACATCCCATATTTTATCTTTTCCCAAAATTCCCTTGTAGCTCAAACCCTTATATTTGGTTTTGTGTGCCAACATATACACCAAATACAATGTCATAGTGAATTTTCTGGTTTCCTGTACACTTCTCAACTGAGAATCTAAATCTTTGCTTAGAATCCTTTCCCAATGATAATTCTTATTGGCCATAATTCGTGTGATGTGGAGGAAAATCCAAGACTAGAAGATGTGAGCTTGTTCCACTCCCATTACCCTACCCAGAAGGGATATCATATCGTGGTATTCCATTTTGAAGTCACTTCTGTGTAGTTTCTTGGGCAGCTTAGAATAATGAGGCTTTGGCTTGAGTATCCAGGAATTGTTCATGATCTCTAATTCCCTATTAGGATTTTCATCATAAAACTTAGTTGCTTCACCTATGTTTATCTCTTCAATCAAGTGGTGGTGTGAAGCAATATGGAAGACTTCTACAATGGATTTTTCTCTGAGATTGGCCATGATCCTTCCTTGTGGGCCAATGATAATCTTCTTGCTAGAATCATAATTTTTTGCACATTCCAAGATCAACTATGGGCATAACTGTGCCGAAGGGAAACCAACAGCTTGGGCTAGACCAGTGTGGGTAAGGACTTGAGCTAATTGAGTAGGTGATTCACCATACATCCTTTTGTGAAAATCTTCATAATCAACATGCGCCATGTCTGTGTCTCCAATATTTGACCAAGCTGATGCAATCCTAGACTCTGGCCAAATGCCCTTAAAATCATACTTCATTCTTTCCTACCTTCTCCTAACCTCCTCTTGTACTAGAGTAGCCTTCATCTTCTTGTCGGGACTCACTTCACCTTGCATCTGTAAGAGGAAAAAATTAATTACCAAGATGCAACTAATAACATATCCTACCAATACTAGCCTTCCCACCAATGATATTTGATTAATGCAAACAAGATGACATTGCTAAGTGCATATTGAGGATGCCATTGTGAAAACATGAGGAGATTAATCTAGCTCATTAATGAAATAGACACAAAAGAACTAATACATGAATAATGAATGAATTCAAGTTCAAATGTAATTAATCCATTTCACACTTAAAATGTTGATCTACCCCAAATGAGGAATCTTAGCCATTAACACGCAACAAATGAATTCATTCTAAAGATCAATTCACACCAATTCAAATGTTAAATCACCAGATAAGCTCATCCAAACCTAAGTGAGGAAGCTAGGAAAGATATGATAGAGGTCAGGTAATCCGAGCTAGCTCGGATATTCTAGCCAAACTATGGTTTGGTCAATCTGAGCTAGCTTGGATTAGCCAAAATTGGCCAATTTGCTATGTTTCAACTTAGAATCATTTGATGAATGATGTTTGAGACATAAAATCACATTGAGGTAATGATTCCCGAAGTCAAGATTGCATCAAAAGTTCATTGTTTAAAGTGTGATTGAGGCTCACAAGGCAAACTTGAAATTTTGACCAAGGAAGGGTGAAATTTGGCTAATCCAAGGGACCTCAGATTAGCGTACCGGATTAAGGTTCGGCTAATCCAAGGTACCTTGGATTAACTGAACTTTTCTTAGGTCAAAATTTTGTAAGGAAAAAAACCAATCAGCTCAAAATGCAAAGCCATGACCCAATTTGATATCATTTTCGAGTTGATCACTTGTTTTCAATGGGTGAAACAACAACTAAAAAATCATCAAAATCTGAGCTGCTATCAATGAATCCATGAAATTGAATGCTAGGTTTTCAAAATGCAATGGAAAAAAATCCAAGGGTTCAACAAATCTTCCAATACGTCCTTCAAATCAATAGAAAACACCTTTCTCAATCGACATTAGAATTATATTCAACATGGTCTGTTTGAACGAAAACCCTATTTATGAAACGTGCCCTAGAAATCCATTAAGAAATGCCAAGAAACAAGTCCCCAATCCTGACCAAAGTTCGATGCAATGAAACCAAAACGAAAATTAAACTTAAGGAGGGAGAAAACTAGGGAAAAATCCGCACACAAAACCATCGTCAAGGAAACCAAAGCATGTTTGAAGGTGAGAAAATAAAAAAAATAGAGGAAAACCCTTACCTTCAAAACACACAAAGCCAAATAGAATGCCCTACAATCCACACAAACAGGTTACTAGACCCACAACCAAGGCTCCCGTCGAATGAAACTTGAGATAAAGCCAATGAAAAATGGAAATCAAGTGAAAGTCACCTTGAATTATCTCAAAATAGAAGGGTACCAAGGAGGGAACGATGCACGAATGAGTGAAATGACCATGAACAATCTGGAATGGGGTGCAAGGAAATCAATAAAGTCATAATTTGGAGCACCAAGAAGGCAAGTTTCCCAATCAAACACTGAATGACGAAAAGAAAATGAGGAAACAATCAATCAAACAGTGTTATATTCCTAAAATATTCTACATTTAATACCAGGCAGTACGGATTCGGTAAGGCCTAGGCTCAAATTTTTAGCTAATCCGAGATAGCTCGGATTAGCTGGCCAGATTAAAGTTTGGCTAATCCAAGCTAGCTTAGCTTAATCGTATTTCCTCTGGGACTTAGCCATTTTTTTCCAAAACTAAAATCTCAAGTATGGATCATTCAGGGGGGCGAATAAAATTTCAAAGCTTGAAAAATGCATTGAGATGGGGTCGAGACGTTGAGCGTGAGGGAAAAGCATGACCAAAGACCAAAATGACCAAAAATGACCTATCCCTTAAGGGGACAAAGTCAGGACCCTACGATGAGCAAACGACTAAAGCAAAGCAAGAAAAGAGGGTCCCCGCCTCAACGGGGTGTGTGTGCGAAAAATACACTAGAAATGGCGACTTCGCTAGAAAAATTCTTTGGAGCATTTCAGTAGAAAATTAGAATAAGGAACCCAGAACTCTGGTTTCGATCCTCGCATCAAGTCACTTAATAGTCAAAGTTTCAAAGCCAATAAGACAAGTAGACCCTTCCTATGTCAGAATCCCAGTGTGTGTGTGTATATTCATTTTCTTCCCTCAGTTGGTGTGAATAACCAAGGTTGGTAAGGTGAAGCTACGTAAGAATTTTGACTTCAAAAGAAATATGGATGGAGCTTTGCTGCTAGTTAGGCGTCCATAGCCCTGACAAGGTCATCACTGTAATTCTCCCCAAACATAGCTCTATTGCCAGTCGTACGTTCATAGCCCCGATAGAGATATTTGGATACCCTTGATAAGTTGAGTTTAATTCTTTTGATGTTCAGTATTTTCTTTTCTTTTCAACCCGTGAACAATGAAGTTCACACTCAAGGCTAAGAACGATAGTGGCACTGAAGTAGAAATAGGATTTGTCACTTGACCAAGCCTTCGAAAGAACTTACAACAACCTTGAGACTTTTAAGATGTGTTCATAAATGTAAGATTCAAGCACTTTCTGGGACTACTTAATCCAAGGGAAAATTCACTTTAGCATTCAGGTCCTTGAATAGAAATTTTCTACCAAATCATACTGGAAAAATGATTGAGTTTGCAGAAGAAATACCTAAAACAATCCCAGGTAGCCAAGCAATTGAAGCGCAAGTGCAACACACCCAGAAGAGGACAGGGAGACCCAAAACCCAAAACTGACAAACCAAAACCGAGGCAAACCCAAACCCAAAACCAAAATAGAAAGGACACAAAGCAAGCCAAAAGAAACAAAAATCTACACTAACTATTTATAGGGGAAGAGCTGTAAACAACTGAAGATTAGAAGTAATGCTTGAGATATTTCCTGTTGATAGGAAATGGGACATCCTCTCCATTGAGAGTCTTTAAGCGGAAAGCATTGTCTCCCAATATCTTTGAGATCTAAAAAGGGCCAACCCAAAGTTTATCAATTTTTTTGTGTTCTCCCTTTTTATCATGTGCTTTATCCCAATACAGGACCAAATCAGAGATTCTGAAAGCCTTAACATGAGATTTTTGATCAAACCACCTTTTGACGACACCCTGGTGTTTAGCAAAGTTTTCCAACACTTCATCTCTCTTTTCTTCAAGGTGTAGAAGCTCATCCAGATGAGCCTCACGTCGATCCCCTTCATCATAATAATCATTAATGAATTGCAAAGTGGGAATCTTAAGCTGAATAGGAAACACGGGTTCAAAACCATACACCAGATGATACAGAGAAGTCCCTATGGAAGCCTTTTGTCTAGTCTGATATGCCCAAAGAGAAAATCTGAGTTGGGTGTGCCAATCTTTGGGGTTTCTCTCTAACAGTTTGCGGATGACCATCAGAAGGTTTTTATTAGTGGAATCAGCTAAATTGTTTCCTTGTAGATAGTAGTTGGAAGCAAACTTTATGATTATTCCATGATCAAATGCCCATCCAAAAAATTTTAAGGAATCAAACGTAGGGCCATTATCGCAAAGAAAAGCAATAGGACAATGGAAATGATTAATAATACCTGATTCAAGGAATTCAATTACCACTTCATAACTACACTCCTTACAAATATGAGCTTTAGTCCACCTAGTAAAATAATCAGTGACAGTGAGAACATACCTGTGGCCCGCAGAGGATGGTGGGTTGTTTGGACCAATGAATTCCATCCCCCATTGTGCAAATGGTTTTACCTCTATGACTGGATGAAGTAGAAGAGCTGCATACTTCTCTTTGCTTGCTGCAGTTTGACACACATGACAGGTTCTTATGTGGTTGTGTGCGTCCTTGAATAACATTGGCCAGTAGTATCTTGCTCTTAGGATCCAATTTGTAGTAGATGGTATGGAGCCATGGCCCGTGTCGTACTTGTCATGAAATTCAACCATTACTCTCTCGGCTTCTTCCTTTCCAAGGTAGCGAAGGTAAACACCTTCATAATTCTTCTTGTATAAAACAATCCCTTTCATCATGAAACTACCACTTTTCATACACAAAGCTCTTCGTTGAACTGTACTGAGATGATCTAGACATTACTGATTCAAAAGATAGTAGATAATCTCATCATATGAATCACCTATTGAAGCATCTTGAAGATGATAATGTTGTGCTGTGAGGTCAGGACCCATTTCAGCCATGGTCTTAGTTAATCCCTGTCCCCTCACCAATTTCATGGGCTGGATTTCAATGTCATACTCTTGTAACATTGTTACCCACTTAGCTCTCCATTCTCCCAATTCATTTTGTATCAATAAAAGCTTTACTGCAGGGTCAGGTACTATTGCGAAGACCTTATTTCTCAATAAATAGTGCCTGAATTTCTTCACAGCTCTGACCAAAGCATAGGCCTGCTTTTCCACATTGGGATATCTTAGCTCCACATCTTTTAAAGGAGTACTCATGAAGGCTATGGGATGCTCATCTCCTTGGTCAGACTTCTGGGTTAACATGTCGGTGCAAGAGTGATCTGAAGCAAAGGAATATATATAAAATGGTCTAGAATAATCAAGAATTACCAAAACTGGGGCATAAGTTATTTTCCCTTTTAATCTTTGCAAATGCTACTTTTGTTTCTGCACTCCATTCAAACTTCACGTCCTACTTCAACATGGTGTTTAATGGCTTTACTATTTCTATGAATCCAGTAATGAACTTTCTGACGAAGTTAATCTTTTCGAAGAAAGATTTCATCTCTTTCTTGCTGGCTGGAGGTTGAATCTTCAATATGGCTTCTATTCATTCTGGATTAATGGATATACCCTTCTCTGAAATAACATGACCGAGCAACTTGCCCTCAGTTACTCTGAAGATACACTTCTTGGAGTTAAGCAAAATACCAAATTCCCTGCACCTTTGAAATACTTTGCATAAGTCTGCAATGTGGTCACCACGTTTATTTGAAAAGACAGTTAAGTCATCCATGTAGATAATGATGCATTTACCAATGATTTCCTTGAAGGAAATGTCCATGGCCCTCTGAAAAGTTTCTCTAGCATTAATTAGCCTGAATGGCATCCTCCTATAAGCAAAAGTTCCCCACTATGTGGTGAAAGTAGTTTTATGCCTATCTTCATATTGCACCATGACCTGATTGTATCTGAAATACCCATCCATAAAAGACATCATTTGTGATCCGTCGATAATTTGTAACACCTCATCTAGTGATGGGACTGGGTATTTGTCTTTTTCTGATGCATGATTGAGATTTCTAAAATAAACACACAGCCTAATTTCCTCGTTCTTCTTTCTCACTAGAACTAGGTTAGCAACCCAAGTTGAGTTCCTAATTGGAAAAATAATACGGGAAGATAACAAATTTTGTACCTCCTTTTGAATGATGGGTTCCAACAAGGAATTGATTGGTCTTTGCCTTTGTTTGAATGGTTTGGAGTTGGGCTTTGAGGAATGGTGTGTGTAATAATTGAAGTATCATATGTTTTTAGGTCCTCGTAACTCCAGGCTATAACATCTCGGTAAGTATGGAGGGAATCTATTATTCCTCTTATTTCTTCTGGCGTACATACTTTCCCAATGAATACATTCTTGACATCGTCAGTAGTGCCCATATTACAGGTGTCACATTGACCATTGATTGAATCTTTCTTACTTTGCTGCTCTGAATCTCTAACCTTGTCCAGATCAAATATCCTTTCTATCTGAACCATTCCCCATGGAATTGTATTCGTCTTCAAATTGATAACTCCTTCGAGGTCCATTTCTGCTTCTTGAGGTTCTACTTCATCAATTATCTGAGAAGTAAACATGTTAGAGCTTGTGATAAAATCTAGAGTATGCTTATCATCTTCAAAAACTTGGAAATTAGTTATGTTGTCGACCACTGATGGTACCGGCGTGAGTTCTACGGTAAACTTCTTCAAACCTGAAAGTGATAAAGGCTGCAATGTACTTGGTGCTTGTGCGAGAGAATCCATAGTTTGGTTCTTACTACGAGGTATCAACTAAATGATGAAAGTGTCAAACCCTTTGATAAGATCCCATACCCTGTGTCTATAATTAGTCATTCTTTTGTTATGACACGAGTACTGCTTTCTAACTTGTTTGACTACCAAATCTGAATCTTCGAATACTTGTAGAATCTTAACCTTCTTTCTTAATGCCATAAGCAATCCATGAATTAAGGCCTCATATTCGGCTACATTATTAGTGCAATTGAAGTGGAGTCTATGTGCTGCAAAGAAGGTTTTACCTTTGGGGCTGATTAGCTCAAATCCTGCTCCAACAACCTATTTTCATTTCAATCCATCAAACCTAAGTGTCCAATAGCTAGCAGTCCCTGTGCCTTCCGATTTATCTTTCATTTTGCTACTACCATGCGGCTCTTCAGAAGGTATTGAGTTCTTACCTCTAGAGTCATCTTGAGTACTTTGTATATTAATCCTGACAGTAGGAGTGGGATTGATGCATCTTTGTATTTTCTCTACCGAACATGTTTGGCACAAGCAACATTCCAGCTCCAAGTGAGAAGCATTATGAACTCTACACCAATTTGGGAGAAGTAGCTCTACAAAATTCATATTTCTTCCCAACTGGATTTGGTCTTCCATGCATTTCTAAATAAATTCCTGAAAGTTGTCCAATAAGTTGAGTTGACCATCATCTTGATCACTGTTATCCTCCATAGGTTCAACTAATGCTCCACTGCTGTTGGATTTTATGGTAAGCGCTCCCAGTGTGTTGTGCAACATGAGGATTTATTCTATGTCCAATTTTGAAATAGGGTCTTCCAATAGATAACTCCCCATGCTGACTTCAGATACCAATATCTCATTGGAAGTATTCTGATATTTAGTGATTACGTACTTCATTCTAGGTTCCCTTTCAATTCTATTTGATTAGGGACTCCTTTCTAGGGCAGCCACATATAAGAATGATCTGTAGATGCGTACCCATTTAGTGCCTTGGTGAAATCTCTACCTAAGATCAGACCATAAGTATCGAGGATGTTGGCCACCTGAATATTGACAACTTGTTGAATTCTAGGATCCGAGGCAATCTGCATGTGAATCATGTTGAGTTATCCCACTACGGTTACCTTTGTTTTGTCTAACTGAGTGACCTTCTTTTGTGAAGTGGCCAGAGTAATACCTAGGGCTCTAAAAACAACAAAAGGAATAACATTCATGGAAGCCCCTGAGTCTAAAAGGAAATTGTGTAAATTCTTACCAAAGATGCGAACAAAAATTAGAAAAGGGGGAGTTTATGGCTTTCCCCATAGTAGAATCAACTGAGTGTCAACTTGTGCAACTTGACCTTTATTCTTTTCTTTCCCCTTATCCCCAAACTGTACATGACTTTGATCTTTGAGTGCTTGTGAACTAGTAGTTTTCCCAACTACTTGGTTAGCAATTCTCCCTTGAGGAACTACATTTGATTGAAAAGATCCTAGAATTGTATTCCTGATAGCAGGAGCTCTCAATAGCTCAAAAGCATAAAGACTTACCTTAATCTTCTTGAGCTCTTTAGTCACATACTCACCTAGCTACTCCATGTTTATATCAGCATGTGTTTCCTTGGGGTTTCCAGTCTTCTTTTCTTTCCCTCCATCAACATTTCCTTCCTTGGATGAATCAGGCTGTCGTCCTTTTGAGAAATACTGTGTTGGCACATGAGGGTAAGATGGATTATTACTGGCATTTGGATATGGCAGAATGGTGAAATTGTTTGGAGGGATCGATGTACAAAATGGTCCTCTAGCTTGAGGACTTCTATTGGGTCTACTCCTCAGATCATACTTTCTAGTCAACTACAGGAACATTTGGACTTCCTCAACATCAACCTCTTCTTCGTCCAAGGGACCATTATCATTTTCGGTACCTTCATTGAATAACTATGAAATCTCATCTCCATTAAACACTTGTTATGTTTTACCTCCTTGATCACTTGACTCTCCTTCTAGTTCATTTTATTCACCTCTTGGAAAAGGAGCATGACTTAGTACTAATACTGGAAAATCATAAGGCCCAGATGACACTATCTCCTGACTACTGAAATTGTTTTCAACTTCATACTGAAACATGGAGGCAGTAGTCTGGAACTTAGGACAATCTAGTTCAGAATGTAAACTTGTCTTGTGAAGCCTACACCATCCAGACAAAGTTGCTTCGGCCAAGTATACACCGGCTGGGGGATTTTCTTGATTAGGAGGTTGATCCAATGGAGAAGGAACACCCCCATTATTTGGCCTTGTGTTCTAGCCCCTATTCTGTCTAGGAGGTTGTCTTCTATCAAATCCTTATTTAGTTGATTTCCCTTTGTCAAGAGGTTGTCTAGACTAATGTTCTCTATCAAAGTTCTGTCCATAGCCCTGTGTGGAATCTCTGTTTTCCCTATTATGATTGGCATGCATATTTTTCTAAGTAGCTTGAAGTTGACTATTCTGATTCCTCAGATAAGTCACTTCCAGATTCAATTTCTTCACTTGTTCAGATAGTTCATCCAACCTATCTTTGTCAGGATTGATGCAGGATGTTGTCCCGACATTGTTTTGGAAACTCCCAGACAGATTCCTTGAGCTAAGAGACTGGTTTAACACCTCAGAATTCTACAGATAAGATGGGAAATTAGCCTACTATTTTAGGTACATAGGTTGGTTGGTGTTTTTCAAATAACTAGGCATTGGTGGGGTTTGATTTAGCGGAGGTCTCGGGTGCACAACCATAGGCAATTGCGGTATAGGGTTCATGAGAGGGGTATTATTAGTCAAGGCCTGATTAAGTGCTTGAACTTTCCCTAGATGAGCAACCAGTCCTAAAGATGGTAAAGGCCCTGATAGATGTTGTCTTAGGTCAATGCTAACTTTGATCACCTCATTGTATGCTGCAAGTAGGGTCCCGGGGGGGTTTGGTATCCATTTGAGGAAGGTGGCAGTGAGGCTATCGAGGGCTTCATAATAAACCTCTAGTGCAGTGGCATTGTCAACAATGTATGGGGGCTGCAACCTAGAGTAAGCGTGATGAAACCTGTTATTAAAGGACCCTATGGGCTCATGGACTTCTCTTTTCACTTTGGTGAACTGCAGATAAATCTCATTCGATCTGATGGGCATCTTGAACTTCTGCAGAAAAGTGTTTTACAACTCAGTCCAATTGTGGATGGAACCCATAGGTAAATGGTTGTACCAATAAAATGAATCATCTTCAAGGGAATATGGGAAGATTCTACATGTGACATCTTCATGCTCTATTCCCCTATCCTTGAGGTAGGTCTAAAAAATTTGGATATGTACTTTAGTTGTCCTATTTGGATCATTGGCATGAAATTTGGAGCAAAAATGCTTAGGATTTTTGGGCATAACATGATAGTTATTAAAGATCAAAGGAGAGGGGTTGTTTGCCAAGAAAGCCATGGGTTGTTGTGGTGGAGGTGGTAATGGTTGGCTAACAATAGGTGGAGGTTGCTAAATAGGAACTTCTTCTGGAATAGGAACCGCTTCAGAGTCTGATGATGAATGGTTAGATGTGGGTGAGAATAATGAAGGAGATGGAAATGGGGAAGCAGATGAAGATTCCTCCTTGTTCTTAGTCCTTCTTGACCTGGTGGGAAATGGTAGCTCTTGAAAATTTTCTTCTCCTGATGTTGATCTAGTTCTTCTTTGAAATCTTTCAAGAGAAATAGCAGATAGGAAACACTCCAGCTTGCTTATTCAACCCTCCTTCTAGCACCAATTTTTTGATGGTGTTTTTTGCACAACAACAAATCAGACATAATATTCAAATCCTATCTCTCTTGAAAGGTAAATATCTGTCAGCAAGCCTCAAGAGATAATCCCGAGGTCTCTAATGTTAGGTCTTGACAATGCAAAAACAACTCAGATAATATGTGAAAATGCTGGTAATCACAAGGGGACTTATGTAGCAATGACTGGAACTTTCAAACTCATCATATTTTTGCAATATTTTGATGCTTTCAATCCTAAAACTAACCCAGATGTAAAGAAAGAGTAAAAGAGTAGGGTTTCAGAGAGATTGCAAGAAAAATAAGCTAATCTAAAGACCAACAATGCAGATGACTCAACACTTGAAGTGGACCAATCCTTTTGGAACTACATCCTACTAAACCCAAATGGAATCCTACAGTATCATAGAAATAGTGCAATCTTCTAAGGAATATAAATATTTTCAAATCATGAGCATCCAGTCAAACCAATCTTAATGATTGAAAAATGAATAAACCCTCACAACCAAACTTAGCATATGATATTCAGGCCCAGGCTAACTTTACACAACAACTTACAATCAACAAAATGCTAAAAGTATGGACCTTGGATCACTCAAAAACCTCAAATATTAAATGAAAAACACTATTGCATCACTTTTAACTCTAAAATCTAACATACAAATGACAACTTTGTATCAATTTGAAAGATATAGAATAACAAGAACCATGCAGAATGAGAAAACACAAGAAAGATAACCAAAAGACAATTTCTTGACTTATATTGCATCACCCATATTTGCAACAATTTAGTATTCTCAATGTTTCAACACTTTCCCTCAAAGAAATTCTAACTTCTAGCTCAACTACTGCTATTACATTGATGCTCAACTCGTCTAGCAATGTCTAACCTTCAAAAATGAAGCAAGAGATTCAATTTATAAGCAAAAAACCCCTTGGGCATCCCAAAATAGGGCTCACAATTATGGGGCGGCCATGCATTTGAATTTGGCAAGCCAAGGTCAGCCATGCAAGGCTGACTTAGTATATATCCCAGAAAATGACAAAGAAGGTAGTCAGAACCCACCAGTGGGTCCCACAAGCAACTTCAAAACCCCTGAACATGCTCCTTTTTGAGATTTTAAATGAAAAACGTTGCTTCCAGCCTATCTGAAGTGAGTCCTATGTGGTAGCAACTTGTCTAGCTCCCTTCACATTGTCAACATCCAATGTTTTAATCAAACCTTTAACTATTTCCAAAAAATTTTCTGCTTCTACTGAGTCTAGAACTAGAATGAATCTAATTCTAGCCTTGTACCCTTTGAGCTCATCCAAATACTGTGGTATTTCCCTACTCCACTCAATCTACAACTTGTGGTACTTGTCTAACCTGGAAATATATATGGTCACATCTTTTAGATGTTCTTTTACAACTGGAGCACTATCGAAAGGGGCGTAGACTTCATGCCACCATGCCTGCAATGTTGTTACATTCATATTTTTCTATCCAAACTTCTTCTTTCTTGTCACTATTTATAGAAAAGAAATGCAACCATCATGTATTTCTTTTATCTTTCCTGATATTTTTGCAATCTTCTTTAGGACCTTTGACAAGAATTCCTTTCTATAACTCTAGGTTTCTAGCCATCCCTTCACTTAGTCAAATACATATCGGGGAGAGATGTCCAGTTGTGCCAAGTCATCCTTTGGTATTTGCAAAACCTTCTTCAACTCATCCACAATTGACTCATCAAACTTCTTGTAGTCTGTGATAAACTGTGGAATATGTAGAAGGAAATCGGAAGCATCAGTATGAACTTGGAGAATTTGTTCAATTGCCTCATCCCCTCTCCTACTGACGTCCTGGAGCCACTCTTGGGTATGATGAACAAAGATCTTCAGCCTCTCAATTTCAGAAACTGCTTCCTTGGGAAACAATCCCTCTGGAATTGTACCTTCACCACTCACAACCTGTAATGGTTTCATTAGATGTTGAACATACCTGTAGATGTCATTCAACTGCTTCTTAAACTTCTCCTTCTTTTTAGTTTCACTATCCAACCTTCTCAAAATTGCTTGCAAAGATTCTTGAAATTCCTTCTTTTCTTGCTTCGACAAAATTAATTACCACCTTAGAAGTACATTGCTTGCAAGAAAGGGCCTCATTCCATCTTGTAAAATAATCAGTGACAGTAAGGATATACTTGTGACCTACAGAGGAACCTATGAAGTCCATTCTCCACTGTGTGAAAGGTTTTACCTTGAAGACTTGTTGGAGTGGGAGTGTTGTATACTTCTCTTTGGTTGTTGTAGTCTGACACACATTACAAGTTCTGACATGGTTGTGTGTGTCCTTGAATAATGTAGGCCAATAGTAACTAGCCCTCAAAATCTGGTTCGCTGTAGAAGGTGTTGATCCATGGCCTATACCATACCTGTCATGAAATTCCAACATCACTCTTTCAGATTCCACCTTTCCTAGGCACCTTAAGTAAACACCCTCATGATTTTTCTTTTATAGAACAACTCTCTTTAGCATGAAACTGTCACTCTTTAAGCGCAATGCCCTTCTTTGTACTGCATTCAGATGATTAGGGCATCTTTGAGTCAGGAGATAGTGAACGATATCATCATACCACTCGCCAGGAGAGACATCCTCTAAATTGTAATGTTGAGCTGCAAGATTAGGTCCTATTTCTGCCATTTTCTTTATAAGTCCTTTTCCTCGTACCAGCTTCATGGGTCAAATCTCAATTTCGTACTCTTGTATCATAGTTACCAACTTAGCTCTACACTCTCCTAGCTCATTCTGCATCAACAACAACTTGACTGGAGGATCGAGAACTATAGCAAAGACCTTGTTTTTGAGGATATAGTGTCTAAATTTCTTTACAGCTTTGACTAAGGCGTAAGCATGCTTTTCTACACTTGGGTATCTCAGCTTTGCATCCTTCAATGGTGCACTCATGAATGCTATAGGATTCTCATTGCCATGATCAGATTTTTGAGTTAACATAGCAGTACAGGAGTGATCAAAAGCAAACAAATATATATAGAATGGCTTAGCATAGTCTGGACTCACCAAAACTGGAGCTTCAACAATAGCCCTTTTTATCTTTGCAAATGCTTCCTTTTCTTCTGCATTCCATTCAACTTTGGCATCCTGCTTCAACATTGCATTCAGTGGCTTGACTATTTCTGCGAATCCAGTGATGAACTTCCTCACAAAGTTGGTCTTGCCAAAGAATGATTTCATTTCTTTCTTGCTAGCAGGTGGTGGGATATTGAGTATAGCTTCCACTCATTCTGGATCAATGGCAATTCCTTTCTCAGAGATAACATGCCCCAACAATTTACCCTTTGTAACTCCAAAGATACATTTCTTTGGATTGAGAGATATACCAAACTCTTTGCATTTCTGAAACACCTTGCACAAATATGTGATATGATCACCTCTCTTCTTGGAAAAGACTATCAGATCATCCATATAAATGATTATACACTTACCAATTATGTCCTTAAAGGCAATGTCCATGGCTCTTTGGAATGTGGCTCCAACATTAATCAGGCCAAAGGGAATCCTTCTATAGGGAAAAGTGCCCCACTTGGTGGTGAAAGCAGTCTTATGCCTATCCTCATACTATACCATGACCTATTTGTATCCTGAATAGCCATCCAAGAAAGACATCATCTGAGATCCATTGAAAATCTGGAGTACTTCATCCAGTGAGGGTATTGGATAATTATTTTTTTCTGATGCCCTGTTGAGGTTCTTGAAATCTACACATAGCCTAATTTCACCATTTTTCTTTCGTATTGGAACTAGGTTTGCAACCCAAGTTGAGTGTCTGACTGGAACTATGATTCTTGTAGATAGTAGTTTTTGCAATTCCTTTTGTATTATGGGTTCCAGTAGAGCATTAATCGGCCTTTACCTTTGTCTGAAAGGTTTTAGTCCTAGATTAAGAGGGATAGTATGAGTTATGATTGATGTGTCATAGGTCTTTAAGTCTTCATAACTCTAAGCTATCACATCTGTATATTTATGTAATGCATCGATTATTCATTTCCTTTCTTCTAGAGTGCACACTTTACTAATAAAGACATTTTTGACATCATCCTAAGTTCCCATATTATACTTGTCACATTGTCCACTGATGGACTCCCTCTTGGCATCTTGTTCCTGATCCCTGACCCTATCTAGATCAAAGATCCTTTCTAATTGCACCATTCCTCTAGGAATAGTATTGGTCTTCAGATTAATTACCCCTTCCAAATCCATCTCTGCTTCTTGGAGTTCAGTTTGATCAATAATTTGAGAAGCAAAGACATCTAAGCTTGTGATAAAATCCAGAATATGCTTGTAATCTTCAAATACCTAGAAATTGGTAATGTTGTCAGGTACTGAAGGTACTAGGGTCAATTCCACTATAAACTTCTTTAATCCAGAAAGAGACAGAGGTTGCAAGGTGCTAGCTACCTGAGCAAGAGAATCCACTATTTGATTCTTGTTGTGTGCTATCAACTGAATGTTGAAGGCATCAAATCCTTCAATAAGATCCCATACTTTGTGTCTATAATTGGTCATTCTTCTATCATGACAAGAGTATTGTCTCCTAACTTGCTTGACTACTAACTCAGAATCCCCAAAGACTTGCAAAATCTTAACCTTTTTCTTTGATGTCATTAACAACCTATGGACCAAAGCCTCATATTCTGCTACATTATTCATACAATGAAATTGAAGTCTATGAGCAGCAAAGAAAGTCTTACCTCTTCGACTAATTAGCTCAAATCCTGCCCCAGCTCCTTGATTTGATTTGGATCCATCAAATCTTAAAGTCCAATAACCAGCAACTGTAGACTTCCTTACTGCATCTCTTGCACTGTTGCTGCTGGATGGTTCCTTAGGAAGCATCACTCTTTTTCCTTTGGGATCCTCTTGGACATTTTGGATATTAATTTTGACTGCTGGAGTGGGGTGGATACACTTCTGTATTTGTTCCACTGTAGTCTGGCACAAGCAACAATCCAGTTTTGAATAGGAGGCATTATGTACTCTGCACCAATTAGGCAAGAGTAGTTCTCCAAAATTCATTCCTCTACCCAACTAAACCTGATCTTCAATGCACTTTTGAATTAATTCCTGGAAATTGTCCAACAAGCCCAGCTGATTATCTTTCGGATCATCATCATTTTCAACTAGTTCCACTAAGGCCTCAATACCACTGGATTTTTCTATAAGGTCAACAGGTGTTGTGTGGAACATAAGAAATTCCTCTACATCTGACTCCTCAAAAGGGGCTGCAAGCACATAATTACCCATACTTACTTTTGATATCAAAATTTCATTGGAGGTATTCTAATATTCTGTGATCATGTATTTCATTCTAGGTTCTCTTTCAATTCTAATCTAGTTTGGCACTCCTTTCCAGGAAGCCACATGTGAGAGTGATCAGTCGAGACATATCCATTCAAGGCCCTGGTAAAGTCTCTTCCCATGATTAGGCCATAAGCATCAGGTATATCGGCCACCTGTATATTAATAACCTGCTGAATTCTAGGATCAAAAGCAACTTGCATATGGATCATATTTAACTCCCCTACAACATTAACTTCAATCCTATCCAATTGTGTAACTTTCTTTTGGGAATCAGCAGGAGTAATACCCATAGCTCTACAAACACCAAAATGCATAACATTGGTGGAAGCACCAGAATCCAGCAAACAATTATGCAAATTCTTACCAAATATACAAATAGAAATCAGGAATGGAGGATTGTCTGTTTTCCCTTGAAACTGAGTTAAGGGAGTATCCACTTGAGCAACTTGAGTTTTTTCCTTCTCCTTTCCCTTATCTCCAGGAGGCATGTGAACTTGATTATGAGTTTGATTTTTCCTTCCTACCGATTGAGAGCTAGATGCTCTATTGACGCTTTCACTAACTGATTTATCTTGTGATATAGGATTTGCATTATAAGCTCCTAGAACTGCATTCCTAATGGTTAGAACTCTCAATAACTCAAATGCAGAGAGGCTTACCTTTAGTTTTATGAGTTCTTCAACAACATACATGGCCAATTGTTCCTCACTCAGATCAGCAGGGGTCTCCTTTGGGTACTCCATCACCTTGTCCTTGTTTGCATCAAAACCTCTCCCTTTTGGCATGTCGGTATGTCCTTCATCTTGAGATAAATATTGCCTAAACAGCTGAGGAAGTGATGGATTATTGTTGGCATTAAGATTTGGAGGCATGGTGAAGTTGTTCAGTGGAATGGAGGTGGTGAAGGGGCCTCCAACCTGTGGACGTCTGTGTGGCAAATCCCTCAAATCATACTTCTTGAAAGGTCTCTGGAAGGTCTGTACTTCTTCAACATAAGCTTCTTCTTCATCCCTGGGGCCATTTTCATTCACTGGATCCTCATTAAATAATTGTGTAATTTCATCCCCATTGCACACCTGATATGCCTCTTCCTTTAGCTGGTTAGATTCTTCTTCAGGTACATTCTCCTTATTTTGTGGAAAAGGAGCATGATTCAGTACCAACACTAATGAATCATAGGGAGCAGATGGCACCATTTCCTAACTACCTGCATTATTCTCCACTTCATACTAAAAAATTGAAGCTACCATCTGGAACTCTTGACAATCTAACTCAGAGTGTTGACTCATTTTATGGAGCCTACACCATCCTAATAAAGCAGTCTCAGCTAAACATACACCATTAGGAGGCTTCTCTTAATTAACTGGTTGATTGATAGGCTGATTAACTGGTTGATCTAATGGAGTGGGGAATCCTCCATTGTTAGGTCTCATATTCCAAGTCCTATTTTATCCTGATAGCTGCCTCCTATCGAACCCTTGTCCACCACCATTTCCTCTATCAAAGTTCTGGCTTGAGGATTGTCCTTTATCATAATTATGTCCTCTATCATTGTTATTCCTTCTGTCATTACTATATCCTTTGTCATTGTTATATCCTCTTTCATTGTTATACCCCCTTTCATTGTTATATCCTCTTTCATTATGTTTCCCTCTATCAAAATGTTGTCCCTGTTGATTCTCTCAATTTTCTTTGCTCTAATTGGATTGCATATTTCTCTAAGCAGTTGCAACTGACTGTTCTGGTTCCTCAAATAAGTTACCTCCATATTTAGCTTCTTCACTTGTTCAGACAATTCATCCAGCCTCTCCTTGTCAGGATTACTGTATGGAGACTAATTCACACTATTTTGGGAATATCCTACTACAGTATTGGCATTCAGTGATTGGTTTAATACTTCAGAATTCTCCAGATACGTGGGAAAACTAGCCTGAGGCTGTGTATGAAGAGGTTGATTTACATTTTGTTGAGGGTAGCTGATTGTGGGTGAAACTGGTCTCACAGGAGGTCCCGGGCGAGGGACCAGAGGCAGCTAAGGTACTGGATTCATGATAGGAGTGTGGTTAGCAAGAGCCTGGTTGAGAGTTGGGACTTGTCTAGGGTGAGTAGCGGGTCCTAATGATGGTAAAGGACCAAACAAATGTTCCCTTAAAGCAGTACTAACCTTGACAGCCTCCGCATATGCATCAAGTAGATTATCAAGAGGGTTGTTCCTCCACTTCATAAAGGTAGTTGTCAGACTGTCAAGTCCTTCATAATAGACCTCTAAAGTAGTGGCTTCATCAACAACATAGGGAGCCTACAGTCGGGTATAGGCACGATGAAACCAGTTGTTAAAGGACCCTATAGGATCATGGACTTCTCTCTAAACATTAGTGAACTGAAGATAGAGCTCATTGGGACTAATGGGGATCCTAAACTTCTACAAGAAGGCAGTCTCTAGCTCAGACCAATTTTGGATAGACCCAGCAGGTAAATGATTGTACCAATAGAATGCATCCTCACCCAATGAATAAGGAAAGATTCTACATGCTACATCCTCATGATTGATTCCTCTATCCTTAAGGCCAGTCTAAAAGATCCTGAGGTGTTCCTCAACAGTTCCATTGGGATCATTAACATGGAACTTTGAACAAAAGTGTTTAGGGTTCTTGGGCATGACATTGTAATTGGTGAAACTCAATGGAGATGGGTTATTAGCTAGAAAATCCATTGGTGGAGGTGGGGGTGGTAATGGTTGATTTATGACTGGCTGAGGTTGTGGAATGGGAATGTCCTTAGACTCAGATGGAGATGAACCTGGTGAAGATGGGGATGATGGAGATGGATGGGTGGATGATGATTCCCCCCTTCTGTTGGTACTTCTTGACCTAGTAGGGTCTGGTAATTCTTGAAATTCCTCCTCTCCTAGAGTAGATTTGGTTCTTCTTCTAAATCTTTCAGGGGAGATGGCATTCAAAAACTGATCCAACTTGCTTATTCAGGCCCTCCTTCTAGCGCCAATCTGTTGATGATGTTTTCTGCACAACAACAACTCAGACATAATATAATATGTTATCTCTCTTGAAAGGTAAATATCTATCAGCAAGTCTCAAGAGATAACCTCAAGGTCTCTAATGCCAGGTCTTGACAATGCATAAACAACTCAGTGATACATGTGAAAATGCTGGTAATCACAATGGGACCTTACTACAAGAAAAATATTGAATCTCTAATTATCAGATCTAGCAATATGATGATACTTCAATCCTAAATCTAACTTGAATGATAAGGAAATAATAAAAGATATAAGGTTTCAAAGAGATTTATAGATTAAAATTACTCCTAAGATTAACAATGCAAATGACAAAACACTAGAAATGGACCAATCCCTCAGAAACTAATTTCTACTTGACCTAGATGGATCTGCAATTTTGTAGAAACAGTGCAATCTTCTAAGGTGTTAAAGATTTTTATATCATGAAAATTCATTCAAAATAACCCTATTGCAATTGAAATGAATAAAACCTCACAATTAAACTAAGCACAATGAATATAAAAGTCCAGGATAACTTTTCAAAGCAACTAGTAGTCAGTTGGTTGTGAAAAGTATGGACCAAGGATTGCTGCAACACTTCAAATATCAAACCATAAACATCATTGAATCAAATCTAACTCTAAATATCAAATTATCAAATTTCCTCAAAGCAATTTTAAAGATAGAATAACAAGAACCATGCAAGATAAGAATAACACAAGTATGGCACCAAATCACAATGTCATTACTTGCATCAAATTATCCACTATAGCAACAATTCCAGCTTTCTGTTACAATATTTGCTTGAGAACAACTACTTGCTAACTCTTGCTCTACTTAATTCGCTTCTATACTAGTTATCTCTCTATTTGTTTATGTCTATTTCTAGCCCTTACAAATGAGGAAAAATGCCATATTAATAAAAAATCCCCAAAACATGTCGGCCTAGCCAGGTTTTACAATAATAATTGGCCATAAAACAAGTTGGCCAAGAGAAATTGAAAATAAGATAAATTATGCATTAAATGCATAACTTCATCTAGGTCAGCCTGGGATCTCCAATGCAGCTTGGACAAATGCATGCAAAATAATAGGGCATCACAAATCTCGATGTAGCCCAGTATTAACTATCTCCCCCTTTGTCTTTATTTCGATCCATCATTTCATGCACCTTCAAAAGCACCTTATCCAAGTCAGCCACAGGTGGTAAAGGAAAAACCTTAAGTCAGCTTTCAATTGATGTAATATTTTCCCTTGATTGTTTCACCGATTTATCCCACTCAACCTTATATGTTAGATATTTATCAATGACAACAATGTAGGTGGCCGCATCATCTAATTGGTGTTCAGTAACGGGATCATCACTAACTAGAGCATAAGCATAAACATCCTGCCACCATTTTCTCAACTTCTCTAAGCTCAGATGCTTAGGTGCAATCTTCCTTCTCCCTATCATTATCTCAAAGAAAGAAATGCATCCATTATAAACACCAGTTAGGGTATCCTCAAATTTTCTCCTTTGCTTATAGATCTTCTTAGAACCTTCTACCTAATTTGCAAAGCCTCAAACCATTCCCAAGGTTCAGCAGCTCTGGAGGAAGGGAGAATTCCATCACTTACAATCTTATCCTTGGTATACTCCATGATGATTTTGGTTTTTTGCAATAGGGGATCTGTATCTTCTTTATCTTGAGCTAATACATGTTTCAACCAATCTTTTTCCCTCATAGCATCTCCTCATGTTGAAAGAATATCCTTGATAGCCTCATTTCCTTTAGTTTGCACCCCTTGTAGCCAATTTGCAATAGCAAGAGTGGAAGCCTTCATTCTTTCAAGCTCAGTGATAGTTTCTTGGGGTAAGGGATTTGCAGTAGAGAATAAGGGGTTAATGGATTGCAAGGGTTTCATCAGATCTTCCAAACATTTCTTGAGTCCCTTAATCTCCTTCTTCATCTCCTGTTTAGTCTTTATTTCTTTCCTCAACCTACCCAAGATGACTGCACTAGAACCTTGATACTCTTCAATGTCTTGTTCAATGGAAGTGGGCCCTAAATTGATAGTCTACAAATTATAATCTTTTCCAGTTACATCATCTATGTTCTTATTTGGAGTAGGAGTCGTAATGTGAATCACCCTATTGCTTGCCTCATCTCTTTCAATTTTGGAGAAAGCCCTAGCCTTTTTCTTCCCTTTATCCTTTCCTATCTTAGCCAACAACTCATCCCAATTGGGTGGGGTGTCCTCCATAACAACTTTCTTTCTCTTTATTTCCTTGTCCAACCACTCTGGAACAGTGGACTCTAACTACACTTCGCTTTGTCCCACTTCCTCTTGCTAGTCCTTAGGCACATCCTTATTCAAACCCTGCTTCTCAGGAACTTCTTCAGCCTTATTCTCCTTTTCTGTAGCATGCTCCTCCTTGTGCAAAGGTGATGGAACCTTAAGTACTTCTCCTTCTCTTAGAGGTGATTTAACTTCTTCAATCCTAACTGGCGAATCTTCATATGCAACCAGGGGAGACTGCATCACCTTTTCTACTTTTGCCTCAACATTATAAAGCTCACCCTCATGAAATTCTTCTCCTTCTGTATCCTAATGATCCTCAGCTTCCTTAGATTCACCCAATTCTTCATTTTGAGCTTCATGGGAAGAAGGAACATCATCATGCTGCTCATCATGAGAAGTAACTGGAGGAGGATCTGCTTTGGGCACACTATCTTTAGGAGAAGGAGTCCTTGACTTCCTTGTATACACCTGTGTCTTTTCTCCTAAACTCTCTACATTTACCATAGGTGGATCCACTTCTACTCCATCCTTGGAACTTGCCTTGTGATAATCTTACAATTCTTCTCCTTTTAGGCACAACAACATCAACTTCAGGATCTTGCTTTTCAGTTTCTTCCTTACCAGACTTCTTAGTCCTTGAAGTATGCTCCCTTTTCTTAGCAATGGGCCTTCTCTATTTTTTTTTCTTCCTGAGCTTTCTCCATTTGAATATCTTTGATCTTGATTTTGAAAGGGGAGCCCACCTTGCCTTTACCTTTTAGATCTTGCTCAATTGATTCCTCGGAAGTAGAGTGAGGGTCCAAATCTCCCATTAGATCATAGGTGCACTATACACCTTCATTTTCCAAATCCCATATTTTATGCTTCAGCCACATCTTGGTGTAATTGGTGACTGGATCCATCAAATGTCCTAATTCTATCTTTTCTTCTTCTAGCCAATCCACTTCACCAATTGGCCTGTCCTTAACTGCCTCATAATCATGGCCTTGAATCAGGTCCCCATCAACACTGAGTTGATCTGGAACTGCCTTTACATTATATAATTGAACTGATTCAATTGGAAGCTGGGAAAACTTCTTCTTCCTTACCTCATATTCATCACTGCAATTAGCCTAGTAGTCTTCCAAGTCAACCTTGTGGCTATACTATTTACTGGCCTTTTGTGCTTCACCTGTTATGTCAAATCTAGACCTCTTGGAATGGAAAGATAAACCAAGAGTACTCATCTCCTCCTCTAAAGCCTTACCTAAATAATGGAAGGACATGCCTCTCCCGTGCCTATCCTCAAAGGGAAGTCTCCACCAAAACTAGTCTTATGCTTGTCCCTTTTGACAATAGCATCAAAATCACATATCTATCTAGTGACTTCCAGGAGTAGGATATGATCAGTAGGATACCTTGGAAGTCGATATGGAGCCCTTTGACAGCCATCAACCTGGATGTATGAGAAGGTTGGGAACTAAATGAACCAAGCACCATATTTCTTGATGAGCTCCTTGGCTTGGTCTGAAATTCTCATATGTTCAGCACCCTGAAGCAATCTAGCGATATGCATGGTGAATGCATCATTCACCCTCCTGTAGCTCAAGCTTCCCAAGTGCAATTGAGGGTAAACCTCATAAATGAAATTATGTCCAAAGGTGCCCCTTGTACTTTATCCCTTGTATGGATGAAATCTTACAAGTGCGTAGACTAAGTATGAGGTCATTGTGAAGGTCTTGGTTTGCAACACATTGGACAATTGCTCATGAATCACTCTACTTATGACACCTACCCAATGATAGTTAGTCTTTTCCTATTCCATCCTCACAATAACATGACACATCCAATTTTCAAACATACCTGCACTCTTTAATCCAACCACCCTAGTAAGAAGAGTGATGGCATCATAATACTCCTTTTTAAACTTTGCTTTGAATAGCTGTTTAGGCAGTTTAGAATAATGAGACTTGGGCTTCTCTAGCCAGGAATTGATGAGCTGCTATGATTTAATAGTCTCTTCTTCATAGTACCCCTTAGCTACTTCCATGTTGAATTCCACCATGTGGGACCTATCTGGCATGTCAAAAGTCTAGGCTATAAAGACAGGATTCAGATTTGCCACAATCCTCCCTTGAGGACCAATTATTCTCTATGTATCACTGTCGTAATGCCTGACACACTCAAGGAATAATTCATAACACTGCACTATAGAGGGAAAACTAGCTACGTGTGCCAATCCTGATTCCAACATTCTTGTAGCTACCAGGGGAAGATCCTATGCTGCCATTCTGCTTTTGAACTCCTCATAGTCCCATAGTCCAACGTTCGTGTCTGTCACCTCTGACCAAATAGAGGTAACCTCACTCTCTGAGATTTTTCTCTTGATGTCCATCTTGATCCTTTCTGCCTCAGATACAAAATACCCCTCCATATCACTCTTAGCCTTTCCAGTTACTACCTTAATAGACTCAGCCTGCACTTGACAAAGAAACCATATTAAAAACTGTAGGAAAGCAATGTTAATCCATCAAAATCATCATTAAAATGAATCCCATATAAGCAAGGTGTCATTAAACCTCAAATAAAATGATCATATTAAACTTTGGGTTTCAGGACCATTCGCAGAATCCAAGCCAGGGAGGAATTTCAGAGAATTCCAGGCCAGACGGATTCCAGCGGAATAAACATGAAAACACCTACTTGTAACTTAGTCAGATCATTATCAATCAAGAAACAACATGTGAGATTTCAAAATAACCTAAATTCATCATAAAATGCACCATCATTTGTTAACAAGTCCTGTTATTCCATATTCCATCAAATTCCATCAGATTCCAGGAAAATCCGCACGGGACGAATTTCCGTGAAGGAAGAGACACTCTGCAAAATTTTAAAAAAATAGGGAATCAAGGATTTTGGGAAAATCCAGTACCAAAGGAAATCCGCAAAGAAGATGAATCTCTGAAAATATAGCGAATTTCGGGGAAATGAAGAGGATAAGGAAAATCAGGGAAATCCGCCAGAGTCAGAAAATCTCGAGATGGATGAAAAACCTGAACTTCGGCATTAAATCATGATTCTGGCCAGATTAATGGATCGATCATAAATTTCAAGAATCTAGGCTTGAGACAAGTTTGATATGGACCTTCTATAGATTTTCTTAGAATTCTAGGCCAATTCGAAAGCAGACTAAAGTTAAATGGTGATGCCCTAGGTATCTGACCCTACGGATCCGCCATTGACACACAGGTAGGCTCAAGATTCAAACATTACAACTACTGGGTCTCTACTAGGGGTATTCATGACTCACAAGCAAGTTACTTCATGATGCAAATGAAAGAGTGAACTTGAACTTTCTTGGGAAATCAAGAATCAAACAGTATCATGTAACCCTAGCCACAAAATGCTCAAATCATGTAGAAATTTGAACCCCAAGCAAACCAAAATGCCAAAGCAATGTTAACATTCATCAATCAAAAGCAAGGCAATCATATACGTACCATGATGAAATGGAAATAAAACTCAGAGATAACAAACACGAATTTAATAGCGCCCAGCAAAGACAACAACAAAAATGCACAGGAAGTCACCACGAAAACCCACAATTCGCACACTCAGTGCTCCAAATCAAATACAATGCCTCCAAGAATGCATTCCTCAGATCACTCAATCACAAAAAATAAAGCATAATGGCACAAAAGTCCTCAAAGATCAATTATAAACACCCTCTCAAGTAGTACGAATGAACATTAATGTCATTGACAAGACAGCCTGGAGAAATTTGAAAACCTGATGACAGACCAAAATTTAGAAAAATCCGGCCCACACGGAATTCTGTGAAGACCAGGAATCTCCAAACCACAGCATTCAACTGGAGCTCGAGCAAGATCTGGGAAAATCCGGATGGGGCAGAAAATCCTGAACTTAGCTAAAAACTAAAGATCTTCAATGTGCAACATAGGGAAATCACTTAGGCTAGCAAGATAAACATTTAAGCACATGCCAAGGAAAATTAATCCTCAAAATCAAAGGGCCAAGACACCAAAAACCAAAGCAAAAAAGGGTCCCTACTTTCAGTGGGGCGTGTGTGTGAAAACTACACAAGTATTGGTGTCAGCACTCCCTTTCTGTGACAAGCCTCCTTTTCCTCACAAGTTGAGGTGTCTCATCCTTTGTAGTTGTAATGTGATCCTGAGGAGTTCTCTTGGCCATGGGAGATGGCTTCTCAACTTTTTTTACCTATGTTTGGCTTCTAGTTCTCCTCTTTATTATCACCGGTTTGTTACCTCCCTACTATTCACCACCTTGGGATTCAAAAAATTCATCCTTTCCACTATCAATTCCCTCTTCAGAATGAGACTCCATGTCTCCCATCAAGTCATATGTTAATTTGACACCATCATCTTCCAATTCTTGCACCTTTGCTTTAACCCATTGCCTTGAATATTCCTTGACCGGCGCAATTATTCGGTCAATATCCATTGCTTCCTCCTCATACTAGTTTATCTATGGAAAATAATTGTTTCAATAAGGTTCATAATCATGTTTTTGTACCAGGTTCACATCCTTGTCTTGCACTTGATCGGGAAATTCCACTATCCTATACAACCTTATCATCTTGAGAGGCATCCGAGAGAACCTTCTTCTAAGAACATCAAAGTCATCCCTACAGTTTGCCCAGTAGGCTTCAATATGGTCCACATGTCATAATTTCTTGTTAGCCAATTTCATGGGTTTACCATATGGGTCAAAATGATTCCTGTTTGTGTGAGAGTAGAGCTCAAACTGTGCTATCTCCTTTTCTGAATGTTGAGAACTTTGAATGTAAGGAAATGATTCCAGAGTCCCAATTGTCAGTGGAAATTCAACCCCTAAACCTTTCTTTTTCATATCCATCTATAGAATTTCCTCAAAAAGCATCATTTTCCTTGTCATCTCCAACATTAGAAGCTTGTTGGTTGGGTACCTGGGTAATCTGAGTGGGACGGCAGGGGATCCATGCACTAGTATGTATGAAAAATCTGGAAATTGTATGAACCATTGTCCATGTTGCTTGATTAAGTCCATAGCATATGCGGTTATCCTGACATGAAGTGCATTTTGCAACAACCTTGGAATGAACATGAAGAAGGCATCATTTTCCCTTCTATAATTGGAAGTCTTATGTTGTAACTAAGGATAAACAACCCAGATTTTGTCTTTTCCCAACACTCCCTTGCAACTCAAACCCTTATATTTGGTTTTGTGTGCTAGCATATACACCAAATATGATGTCATAGTGAATTTTCTGGTTTCCTGTACACTTCTCAAATAAGAATCTAAATTGTTGCTTATGATCCTTGCCTAGTGATAATGCTTATTGGCCACAATTCATGTGATGGGGAGGAACATCCAAGACTAGAAGATGTGAGCTTGTACCACTCCCATTACCCTACCAAGGAGGGTTATCATATTGTGGTATTCTATTTTGAAGTCACTTATGTGTAGTTGCTTGGGAAACTTAGAATAATAAGGCTTTGGCTTGATTATCTAGGAATTGTTCATGATCTCCAATGCCCTATTAGAATTTTCATCATAAAACTTAGTTGCTTCACCTATGCTTATATCTTCAATCAAGTGGTGGTGTGAAGCAATATGGAAGACTTCTGCAATGGATTCTTCTCTGAGATTGGCCATGATCCTTCCTTGTGGGCCAATGATAATCTTCTTGCTAGAATCATAATGTTTTGCACATTCCAAGATCAACTTTGGGCACAACTATGTTAGAGGGAAACCAACAGCTTGGGCTAGACCAGTGTGGGTGAGGACTTGAGCTAACTGAGTAGGTGATTCACCATACATCCTTTTGTGAAAATATTCATAATCAACATGCCCCATGTTTGTGTCTCCAATATTTGACCAAGTTGATGCAATCCTAGACTCTGGCCAAATGTCCTTAAAATCATACTTCATTATTTCCTTCCTCCTCTTGACCTCCTCTTGTATTAGAGAAACCTTCATCTTCTTGTCGGGACTCATTTCACCTTGCATGTGTAAGAGGAAAAAATTAATTACCAAGATTCAACTAATAACATATCCTACCAATAATAGCATTCCCACCAATGATATTTGATTAATGCAAACAAGATGACATTGCTAAGTGCATATTGAGGATGCCATTGTGAAATCATGAGGAGATTAATCTAGCTCATTAATGAAATAGACACGAAAGAACTAATACATAAATAATGAATGAATGCAAGTTCAAATGTACTTGATCCATTTCACACTTAAAATGCCAATCTACCCCAAATGAGGAATCTTAGCCATTAACATGCAACAAATGAATTCATTCTAAAGATCAATTCACACCAATTCAAATGTTAAATCACCAGATAAGCTCATCCAAACCTAAGTGAGGAACCTAGGAAAGATATGATAGAGGTCAGGTAATCTGAGCTAGCTCAGATTTCCCAGCCAAGCTATGGTTATGTCAATTTGAGCTAGCTCAAATTAGCCAAAATTGGCCAATTTGCTATGTTTCAATTTAGAATAATTGTTGACTGATGTTCGAGACTTAAAATCACATTGAGGTAATGATTCCCGAAGTCAAGATCACATCAAAAGTTCATTGTTTAAAGTGTGATTGAGGCTCACAAGGAAAACTTGAAATTTTGACCAAGGAAGGGTGAAATTCAGATAATCCAGGGGACCTTGGATTAGCGGACTGGATTAAGGTTCGACTAATCCAAGGTACCTTGGATTAATCAAACTTTTCTCAAGTCAAAATTTTTGAAGGAAAAAAAACCTGTTAGCTCGAAATGCAAAGCCATGACCCAATTTGATATCATTTTTTGATTTTATCACTTGTTTTGAATGGGTGAAACAACAACTGAAAAATCATCAAAATTTGAGCTGCTATCAATGAATTCACAAAATCGAATGCAAGGGTTTCAAAATGTGATGGGAAAAAAGCTAAGGGTTCAATAAATCTTGTAATACGTCCTTCAAGTCAACAGAAAACACCTTTCTAAATCAACATTAGCATCATATTCAACATGGTATCTTTGAACGAAAGCCCTAGTTCCGAAATGTGCCCTAGAAATCCATCAAGAAAAGCCATGAAACAAGCCTCCAATCCCAACCAAAGTTTGAATTCAATGAAACTGAAATGTAAATCAAACTTAAGGAGGGAGAAAACTAGGGAAAAATCCGCACAGAAAACCATCGTCAAGGAAACCAAAGCATGTTCGAAGGTGAGAAAATAAAAAAGAAGAAGAGGAAAACCCTTACCTTCAAATTGCACAAAGCAAAATAGAATGCCTGTTAATCCACACAAAGAGGTTACTAGACCCACAACCAAGGCTCCCGTTGAATGAAACTTGAGATAAAGCTAATGAAAAATGGAAATAAATTTATCTCAAAACAAAAGGGTACCAAGGAGGGAATGACCCAAAAATGAGTGAAATGACTGCGAACAATCTAGAATGGGGTGCAAAGAAATCGATAAAGTCAAAATTTGGAGCACCAAGAAGGAAAGTTTCCCAATCAAACATTGAATGACAAAAAGAAAATGAGGAAACAATCAATCAAATAGTGTTATTTTCCCAAAACATCCCGCCTTTAATGCTGGGTAGTACGAATTTGGTAGGAAGGCCTAGGCTCGGATTAGCCAGCCAGATTAAGGTTCGGTTAATCTGAGCTAGCTCAGATTAACTGAATTTCCTCTGAGACTTAGAATTTTTTTTCCAAAACTAAAATCTCAAGTATGGATCATTCAGGGGGCCCAATAAAAGTTCAAATCTTGCCAAATGCATTGAGATGGGGTCAAGACGTTGAGTGTGAGGGAAAAGCAAGATTGAAGACCAAAATGACCAAAAACAACCAAAACGCCCTATCCCTTAAGGGGACAAAGTTAGGACCCTACGACCAGAAAAAAAATGAAAGAAAAATAGGAAAAGAGGGTCCCCGCCTCAATGGGGCATGTGTGCAAAAAATGCACAATAGAAGCCTTGGGCTCCAAGACAAGGTATGCCACCAGATCCACTATCCTATGTTGGACCATATTTTAATTCCTATTCCTCTGGTAACCAATGACATCCCCCATATCCACCCAGTTATGGAGGATATCCACCATAGCCTTGGAGTAACCCTCCAAATACTTGGCCTAGTCATCAGAGTTCTCCACCCTAGTGGCAGCAACCTCAAGGGAATTGGCAGGAATTTCAAGGCCATTGGCAGACACCTCCAAAAAATTGGTAGCAAACGAATCAATGGAGAGGAGGGCAACAATGGCCTACTCAGACAACTATTTACATGTAGCCACCTTCTCAGCCCCAGTAGCCTGCTATAATGCTTCTACCTACTAATCCAAGATCAAATGCACCTAAACCTACTCAACTACCAGCTTAGCCCACACCCAATCCAAATTACAAACCATAGCAGTAGCCTACATATGCTGTTGATTCAAATCAATTCCCTGCATATGTTGTGGGTGTAAGTGATATCCACTTGCGTTTAGGTACTACTCTATTGGTCCCTTCCAAGCTCGTTATCACTGAGCTTCTTGTGGAAGAGGAAGAGGAGCCTCTGAATGATCCCATTCAGCCTAGTGTACCAAAAAATCCTGAACCAGTCCAAGTCAAGCAGATTGAACAAGAGCCACCATTTCCACAGAGATTGGAAGTTTCCAAGAAGAAGGAAGAAAAGGAGGATACAACTTTTGATATCTTGGATCAGCTGAAGCACATATGTGTCTGAATACCTCTATTTCATGCCATAAAGGATGTTCCAATCTACGACAAGGCAATTAAGGAGGCATGTCTGAAGAATCCAAGTAGGAAAAAGGACCCAACTACGGTTCATGTGGTGGGCTAGCTAGCTGAAATAATGCTGGGAAAAGTGACTATTCTCAAGTATAATTACCCAGGCAGTCCTATGGCAGAAATTGTTATAAACAGGATCCAAGTAAAGGATGCTTTGATTGTTTTAGGGGAAATAATAAATGTAATGACCAAAGACATCTTGCAACAACTAAATATCGCAAGCATGAGATCTACTCCTACTATCCTAAGATCTTGTGGTAGTTCTAGACTCTTGGGATTACCCAACAAACTTTATGATTCTTTCTCCTAAAGCTACACTAGGCGTGTATCCCATTATTCTTGGAAGGCCATGGTTAGCAACTACAGATACATACATTGGATGTTGGTTATGTGACATGACCATTTCAAATGGGAGGAGCACTAAATTTTTTGTTATTTATCTGCTTGCTTAGCCATCTCATGATGAAGATAATCTTGTATGGCCACATGTTGGTGAAGAGGCCGAGGAAGTTAACTTTGTGGTGCAACTTATGATGCTAGGTAGAAGCTATTTCATGCAGCTCCAAGATGAGGATGAATTATTGGCTAACATCAGTTAGAACCATTGTGAAGTGGAGGAAGCATCGTCTTCTAATTCTACTACTCTAGTCAAGACACTTTTGCTTGCTCTTCCTGTAGCCACTATTCTTGCAAATGTTCTTCCTACAAATGCTCTTCTTGCAACCACTATTCCTGCAGACAAACTTCCTATAGCCACTCTTCCTGCAGCCATTGTTCCTACAAACAGACTTCCTGCAACAATAGGTATGTCCCATACATGTAAGGAAATCAATGGAGTGCATCTAATGAAAACTCCCAATAGTAGTGCCTTCGGTAACTTGAATTTCGATTAGGTTGCCTCAAAGACACGTACTACTATGTCCTAAAGTGGAAATAGACACAGTTAATTTCCCACATTAATCCTTCTGAGAGAAACACATGTAAATTCAACAGCAAGAACCAACATAGATGAAAGATACTACAGAAAATAGAACACAAATATTTTATGTGGGGAAAACCCTTTCGAGTAAAAAACCCCTCTCCAAAGTTTGAGCCATTGTATTATTCAGCAATAGAAAGTTACAATATAGTTTCAAGCTCTTATCCTTTCAGGGATTACATCTTGTTCATTCTGGATACAACTGGTAGCAAAATCTCCCAGAGAGATCAACCATGGCATTCATGATCAAGAAAGATTCCAACACAACTCTGCCTCTCTCTTCCTCTGCTTCGACCTCATGGCTTCGGCCTTTCAGCCAGCCACTTGGTCCTCACTATCTCTCTCTCATTGGCTCTCGGCTCTCTTACCAGCACACTGCTTCAGAATGTCCAATGCATACGTATATACATTCGTTCTCTGCAGGATCTATGAAATCATTCTTTTCCAACTGTCGGATCAGAACTAACGAATCATCCAGCCCAACACAATTAGATGTTTCCACTTCCTCATGTTTTAGTTTTCCAAATTCCACACAAAAATGGTTTAGCAAAAGGTTCACATCTTGCTTTCTCGGATTGGTCCACATCGCACCACGTCAGATATTCTTCACTCGGTCAACAACAATCAACTTGTATCGCATGTCGATGAGACACAAGTGTCTCCCTAATTCCACAAGACCCGTTTACACGTTATCGCCAAGAGTTGTCTCCATCGGCAAGAGGTTCCACTGAGCTTACAAGTTGCATCGACCTCAGTATGCACATTGGTGAGTCTATCGCTATCGCTAGGAGATCACATCGAGCCTTCAAGTCATACCGAAACCCATTATATCGGCATTCATCTATTGGCAAGAGTCTCCTCATTGGCATGATTGGCGAGACCTCTCACCGACCTCCACCTAAAATCATCCACCAATGATATCACTAAGACATCCAACTGTCGCCAAGAGGTTATACCGAGTCTTATCAAGTTTCACCGAAGCACCCGACAGTCAGAAAGACAATCGTCTTTCGCCAAGACCTCACATCGAGCAAACATGTCGTACCGAGTCGGCAATACTTTTGTCTTTCGCCAAGACCTTACACCGAGCGAACATGTCATCCCAAATCCACCATTCGCCAAGAGTCATACCGACATCAGGATTCCCATCAGCAAGACAATCTCTCTTTGCCAAGAGATAATACTGATGCCTTCATGTTACCCCAAAGTCTTTTGTCAGCCAGACATTCCATATTTGCTAAGACTTCATACCGAGCTTAGGAGTCATACCGAACACATCCCACCGCATCGGTGAGACAAATGCTCATCGCCAAGACTTCATACTGAAGCCTTACGTTACACCGATGACCCCTAACACTGTCACCGAGACATCTCCCGGTCGCCAGGACTTCATGCTAATAGGAGCAAGTCATATCGATTTCCACATTTGCCAGACATACCAAAGGTCACCCCAATATCGGCAAGACTTCCTATTGTCTCCAGGACATCATTCCGACACATATGAGTTACCCAAATGATCACAAGCAATATTGGCAAGACTTCACATATCGCCAAGACTTGACATTGAGACCCTTGAGTTACTCTGAGTGTATACCGTCGACTAGACATCTCCTAGTCGCCAAGAGATCTTCTCGAGTGTTCGAGTCACCCCGATGACTACAATCGGTGAGACATATCCCTCTCGCTAGGACCACATATCGACACACTTGAGTTACCCCGATGATCCAGTCGCCATGAGTCTCCCTGACATCCGCTAGGCACCAAACTGTCGGCCAGAGGTCTCCACTCGGTAGAAGGTTACAACGAAGGCGACAAGTCACAGCGACATCATCAGTCAGCAAGACAGAAGCAAGGTCTCAGCGACATGAGCAACACACAAGGTTACTAAACTGCCAGTCAGCCAGATAGAAATTAAGTCACACTGACTTTTCTTTTGCAGAGGTTACAACCTGTGAGATTGAGGCACATATTCCAACAATCTCCCACTTGATGAAGATCAGACAGGCACCTCCAAAGCAACCAGGAACTAAGACCACACTAGCTCCACTAGTTCAAACCGTGCAACACTCAAGACACCTGATCAACATGATTCCACAGATAACAGTCGACCCGACAATCTACAACAAAGACCAGGCATCCAACAAAGCAACCGATCACAGCCTTCCAGGAAACCACATAGATCTCAAACATGCTCTCATGCTCCATCGAGAATTCTGCTCCAACATCCAAGATGTTCACCTTCAGGAAACAATCCTATCATCTTCCAACATGCCACCTGTGGAAGAAGAATACAAAGCCAAGGTGTATAAGCACCATTCCAATGAACACAAGCAAAAGATCCCAGTGATATCACCAACAAGATATTGCTACCACTTCACTGTGCTCAAAAGCTATACAGAAGCAATTTCAACTTCAAAGCTTCAATCATAGCACAACAGTGAAGTCATTATCCAGAAACAAGATACTAAACATTAGCTAGAACAACAAACAAACTGACTGCTTCCATCCAACTGATAAACCCACGCGACTGGAAATAGCGCCCACAACTCGTGCTATTCCATCCAAACTCACATACCTCACAGGTATCATGATTAGTAAACTTATGCCAAACCATAACCAACCCATCAACAATGAATGCAAGCTCCAAGTATCAATCAATCAAAGAAGACAAAACACAATAGGAACTCCCACTGCTTGAGTACTTTAGATCTGAAAGATCAAAAGGCATCGCAAGTCTACCAATTACAACACATAGAATATTTAACCATGTAGGACCAAGGAAATATCCATAATGATATGCACAACCTGCAACAAAATGCTACAAGACACATTTCTCTCACCACAAACCATCACGACCACAGAGAGAAAATCTGCACATCATCTTCTTGTAGAACATCCTCCTACATACACTTCTAACAGCCAGCTGTGTCAAGAATGATCTTCACATCCTAAAAGAAAAGCCTTAACAACATCCATCCGTTCAATCACCAAGATCAAACTGACTTTAAAATCAACATGGATGTAAGCATCTCAAAGAAGATCAAGCTACTTCATTCCCCATTTCAGGAAATCAACCCATACAACATCTCCTACCAATTCTCATTAGTAACAAGGAGATAAAACAAAACTGTACAACTTCCACTATGAATCCTTTAGAACCATTAGACAACAATTCAAGATCCATATCATGAAAGTGAACTTAAAAAACACATCTGAAAAAATATAATGGGCCAAATACCTTTCAGACAAACTACTGAGTAGACCAAGAGTGGGAACGAGAATACTCCTTCAAGATATACAAGTCATCATGACTAATCCAAGATAAATCTCCTCATAGGTCTCTTATTGAACTCATGTTCAACCAAGGTGAAGCCTTCTTGGACTTTCAGACCACTATCAAAGCTCCAATCAGCTGAATCAAGAACTTATCATGACACCATGATCTACACATCTCCTTAGGAGATACCATGCTTCAAGTGACTTCTCCATTGTCTCAAGTACAATGCAAAATTCCAAAACTCTAGTGCACCAGGAGTATACCATGACATACAACAAATAGACTCAAAAAAAACATCACCTGTCAAGCGCCACCAACACCTCAGCCAAAGACTCCAAGCATCCTCCATGGTTCCAAGATGTTGCACATCTTCAAATGATGTCTATGCAAATGCGAAAAAAACCCTTCTGCAGCAATAGGATCTAAAAGCTCTCCCTAGAAACATCTGCAACACCAAAGAAGACCATTCACCACCATGTGATGAATCCATGGTCACTGCTAGAGCTCCCACTAAAACGTGACACTCGAGCTCTCCAAGCATCATGAGTACCGGCTATTCAGGTACTCTATAGTATCCATCCTCTCATCTCAACACACCACACCAATGCACAAGTGACCACAAGCAAAGCCAGCTAACAAGTTTCCACCAACAATGAATCAACCTCGTGGATAAAGACAATCCACTTCCGAGTTGTCTCACAACAACCATGTAGGTAAAGATAGCCCTCAATATTTCACAACCCATAGATCCATTCAACAGAAACATGCAAACCCATCATCGCATTGGAAATGGAAAACTGAGACTCAAAGAGAATAACCACATAGACAACATGACTCAAACACCAGATCACCCCAAATCTGATTTGTAAATGATGTCCACAATGAGCACCATAATCAAGGAACCCACAAGCACCACCATAGGAATGCTGAGTGACAAATCACGTACCAACACTCCCATGTAGAGAAGAAAACAAGCCTCCTCAAACCATGCACCAAGCATGCATGTAGAACTGGAGCTATCTCATCTAGGAATACCCCAAAAGCCAGTGTCTAGAAAATAGCTTAACAACAACTCCACAAGACCACAAGTTTTTCTTAGCCATGTAAAAATTGCAAAACCACAGAGCCATGCAAGTACAAATCATCCTTAGAAAGAAAACAACAGTTCAGGAGAATCCGGGCCCCTTTCAGGCCAACTCTAATACCACCATGTACATGCATCCGAGAAAGAGAGAAAGGCTATTTCAGAAGCTTGCAAATCATCTAATGATTAACTCCATAGCCTTCAAGCATTTGAAGTTAACAGGAAACAGTGCCTTCCAACACCAGGAACCACCACCTAGCATAAGCACTCTCTTCCATGGCTGAGAAACAACCTAGGCTTCTCCATATTACCCAGGAGCCTGTCACACAGACACCCAATATGAAAGCTTTACTGCTACATAGCCATGAAGCATAGAAATCCACCTCATACTCCAAATGTCAAAACTCTACCAGCTAGGAGACACAATTCACAACATGATCAACACTCTTTTCCATATTGACCATCCTTCAAGTTGCATGTTGTCTCAGAATACCACAAGGCTTCCACTCATCAAAGGATTAATACATCAATCCATTCCTCCATATTTCTTTTAGCCTATCAAGCTAAGAAATCTTCACAAGAGAAATACCCAAAACCAACAACTAGAAGAAGGCTCTAATACCACTTGTAAGGAAATCAATGGAGCGCATCTAATGAAAACTCCCAACTGTAGTGCCTTCGGTAACTTTAATTTCGATTAGGTTGCCTCAAAGACACGTACTACTATGTCCTAAAGCAGAAATAGACACAGTTAATTTCCCACATTAATCCTTCTGAGAGAAACACATGTAAATTCAACAGCAAGCAACAACACAGATGAAAGATACTACATAAAATAGGACACAAAGATTTTACATGGGGAAAACCCTTTCAAGTTAAAAACCCCACTCTCCAAAGTTCAAGCCATTGTATTATTCGGCAATAGAAAGTTACAATACAGTTTCAGGCTCTTAGCCTTTCAAAGATTACATCTTGTTCATTCTGGATACAACTGGTAGCAAACTCTCCCAGAGAGATCAACCATGGCATTCATGATCAAAAAAGATTCCAGCACAACTCTGCCTCTCTCTTCCTCTGCTCCAACCTCATGGTTTCGGCCTTTCGGCAAGCCACTCGGTCCTCACTATCTCTCTCTCATTGGCTCTCGACTCTCTTACCAACACACTGCTTCAGAACGTCCAATGCATACGTATATACATTCATTCTCTGTAGGCTCTATGAAATCATTCTTTTCCAACTGTCGGATTAGAACTAACGAATCATCTAGCCCAGCACAATTAGATGTTTCCACTTCCTCATGTTTTAGTTTTCCAACTTCCACATTGAAACGGTTCAACAAACAGTTCACATCCTACTTTCTCAGATTGGTCCACATCGTACCACATCGGACAGTCTTCACTCGGTCAACAATGATCAACTTGTGTTGCATGTCGGTGAGACACAAGAAGTGTCTCCCCGATGCCACAAGACCCGTTTACACATTGTCACCAAGAGTCGTCTCCATCGGCATGAGGTTCCACCGAGCTTACAAGTTGCATCGACCTCAGTATGCACATCGATGAGACTATCGCTATAGCTAGGAGATCACATTGAGCCTTCAAGTCATACTGAAACCCATTGTATCAGCATTCATCTATTAGCAAGAGTCTCCTCATTAGCATGATCGGCGAGACCTCTCACCGACCTCCAGTTGAACTCATCCGCCAATGCTATCGCTAAGACATCCAACTGTCACCAAGAGGTTATACCGAGTCTCCTCAAGTTTCACCGAAGCACCTGACAGTCGGCAAGACAATCATCTTTCACCAAGATCTCACATCGAGCAAACATGTCATACCAAGTCAGCAAGACTTTTGTGTTTCGCCAAGACCTTACACTGAGCGAACATGTCATCCCAAATCCACCATTCTCCAAGAGTCATACCGACATCAGGATTCCCATCGGCAAGACAATCTCTCTTCTCCAAGAGATAATACCTATGCCTTCATGTTACCCCAAAGTCTTTTGTCGGCTAGACATTCCATATTCGCTAAGACTTCATATCGAGCTCAGGAGTCATACCGAACACATCCCACTACATCGGTGAGACAAACGCTCATTGCCAAGACTTCATACCGAAGCCTTACGTTACACCGATGACCCCTAACACTGTCACCGAGACATCTCCTGGTTGCCAGGACTTCATGCCAATAGGAGCAAGTCATATCGATTTCCACATCGGCCAGACAGACCAAAGGTCACGTCGATATTGGCAAAACTTCCTATCATCACCGAGACATCACTCCGACACATATGAGTTACCTCGATGACCACAAGCAATATCGACAAGACTTCACATATCGCCAAGACTTCACATCGAGACCCTTGAGTTACTCTGAGTGTATACTGTCGGCCAGACATCTCCCAGTCGCCAAGAGATCTTCCCGAGTGTTCGAGTCACCCCAATGACTACAATCAGCGAGACATCTCCCTGTCACTAGAACCAAATACCGACACACTTGAGTTACCCCAATGATCCAGTCACCATGAGTCTCCCCGACATCCGCTAGGCACCAAACCATCGGCCAGAGGTCTCCACTCGGTAGAAGGTTACAACGAAGGCCACAAATCACAGTGACATCATCAGTCGGCAAGATAGAAGCAAGGTCTCAGTGACATGAGCAATACACAAGGTTACTAAACTGCCAGTTGGCCAGACAAAAAGTAAGTCACACCAACTTTTCTTTTCTAGAGGTTACAACCTGTGAGATTGAGTCACATATTCCAACAATACATTGCTTCCATATGAGCTAAAGGTACCATGTGTTAATGAAGAAACCATGATAGAGTTAACTACATAAGTAGACGTGTGAAGAGGAAAATATTTGAATGTTAATAGTAAATTGAATGAAGAACAACAATTGTTATTGGAAAACCTATTAAGGACCCATGAGCATGCATTTGCATGGGATTATCATGATATGAAGGGATTGGATCCTAAACTTTGTACACAGATAATTTACATCAGAGATGATTTCACCCTAGTAAGATAGCCATAGAGAAGAATTAACCTTGCTCTAAGAGAGATTGTGAAAGGGGAACTGCAGAAACTAATAGATGCAGGATTTATCTACCCCATTTCAGATAGTCAGTGGGTGTCTCCATTGGTGATTGTGCCCAAGAAAGGAGCAGAATGGAAAGTTTGTTTTGATTATAGGGAACTTAATGCTGCCAACAAGAAGGACCACTTTCCTTTACCCTTCATTGATCAAGTTTTGGATACACTTGCAGGAAAGTAGTATTTTTCTTTTCTAGATGGATTCAATGGCTACAACCAGATCCAAATTGCACCATAGGACCAGGAGAAGACAATATTTACCCCTCCATGGGGGACCTATGATTGTTTGGTGCTCCCATTTGGCTTACGCAATGCACCTACAAATTTTCAGAGGGAAGTCATTAGCATATTCTCAGACATTTATCATGATTGCATGGAAATTTATATGGATGACTTTACCACTTATGGTGTTGATTTTAATCAGGCATTGGAAAATCTCAGAAGGGTCCTACAGAGATGTGAAGAACAAAAATTGTCCTTAAACAATGAAAAGTGCTTCATGATGATGCAGGAAGGTGTAGCTCTTAGCCACTACATCTCCCATACGAGAATTCAAGTAGATCCTGCAAAGATTGAGGCAATCACAAATCTTCCCACACCTTCAAAACAAAAGGATGTTAGGAGTTTCTTGGGTCATGCAAGATATTGTAGGCATTTCATCAAGGATTTTAGCAAGGTAGAAACACCATTGTACACTCTTCTCACTAAAGATGTTGAATTTCAATGGACTAAATCTTGTGACAAGGAATTTTCTGACTTGAAGGCAGCTTTGACTCATGCTCCTGTACTCAAAGGGCCTAATTGGGAGCTTCCTTTCCACATCCATACTGATGCATCAAATTATGCCATAGGAGTAGTCCTAGGACAGAAAGAAGGAGCTGTTGAAAACACTATTTACTTTGTTAGCAAAAATTTACAAGGAGCTGAATTCAATTATATAGTGACAGAAAAGGAAATGCTGGCAGTAATCTATGCATTGAAAAAATTCAGACATTACATAACAGGCTACCAAATATTTGTGCACACTGATCATGAAGCTATTAGATATCTCATGAATAAACCTTTGATCACAGGTAGATTGGAAAGATGGTTATTATTGATGCAAGAGTTTGATATAACCATTGTGGATAAGTCAAGGAAGGCCAATGTTGTTGCGGATTTTCTTTCAAGGCTTAACTACATCATAGACAATCAGCCCATAGATGACTCTTTCCCTGATGAGCATCTATTCTCCCTCAGTGTACAAACACCCTAGTATGCTGACATAGCCAATTACTTGGTCACAGGTAGAGTTCCTTCTCACTTCTCTCCAAAAGAGAAATGACACTCATTGAAAAATATTTTCCTTTCTCTTGGATTGTTGGATGTTTGTTTTATACTAGACCTGACCATGTCATGAGGAGGTGTGTACGAGAAGATGAGACATAAAATTTTGCATGCATGCCACAATGAACCATGTGGAGGACACTTTGCAGCCAAGAGGACTGTAATGAAGGTTTTGAACACAGGATATTATTGACCAACATTCCACAAGGATGCAAGAAGGTATACCAGAAAATGTGATAGATGTCAAAGAATGGGCAGACCAACTAAATCTAATGAGATGCCACTATGCCCTCTAGTAGCAATCACTCCCTTTGACAAGTGGGGATTGGATTTTGTGGGACCCATTGACCCTCCATCAAATGGTAAGTCTTATATATTGGTATGCACTAATTATGTGACAAAGTGGGTAGAATTTAAGGCCATGAAGCATGCAAGAGATAACAAGGTTGCAAAATTTCTTTATGAGGATATTTTCACAAGATATGGAGTCCCAAGAGAAATAGTGACTGATCAAGGGGCACAATTCACATCAACCCTTGTTGTATCACTAGTTAATGAGTACAACATAAAGCATAGGAAGTCTAATCCTTATCACCCACATGGTAATGGACAAGTTGAGGTGACCAATAGAGAAATTGAAGCCATTCTGACTAAAACAGTAGCTATTCATAGGAAGGATTGGGAAAAAAGATTACCAAAAGTTGTTTGGGCCTATAGGACAATGTGGAAAACAACTACAGGGTTCACCCCATTTGAGTTGTTGTATGGAAAGACAACTATCATGCTAGTTGAATTTGAATATAAGACTTTGTAGATTGCAGTAGATTTGGGGATGGATATTTCTGAGGCACAAAGAGAAAGAATCATGCAGCTAAATTCTTTGGATGAGATAAGAAGAGTAGTCCTGTAACATAAAAAAGTAGTGCAGAATCATAGAATCAAGTGGCATGACAAATTTATCAAGGACAAGAAATTCCAACTAGGAGATTGAGCCATGCTCTATGACTCAAGATACCAGGACAATGCAGGAAAATTGTAGACAAGGTGGCTAGGACCATATGAAGTTGCTGAGGTCTTTCCTAATGGAGTTGTCCAGCTTACTACCATTGACCCTGTCAAGTTCAAATTACTTGTCAATGGTCATTGCCTTAGATTATATCACAAGCTAGCTTTCAAAGAAGAGTTCCTACAATAATTCCCCCAACATTCAACACCCGAGCTTCCTGCAACTAAAGGAAATGGACCTAGTGTCCCTCCTGACTAATTAAGGTATGTACTCTCTCATAATAAAGACTTTCACTTACGTGGAAGTCCATTTCTTCACCCATCTACCCATCCACCCATCCTTCACCACCTTTCTCTCTCTTCCATCACTTCATTCCACCTCACCTCACTCCACTTCATTTTCATTAATCGTTCAATTTATTCCCTAAAAGGCAAGCGGTACTTTCTCCATGATCTTTGTAGCAAATCTTCCACACATTCAGGTATGTGTGCATTAATTGCTATCTTTAATCATCTTTTAGGTGCATTCATTTAATCATTGTATGTTAGTATAGAATTTTACATAAAATTCCATCATTCCCTATCAAATAACCACTCCCATGTCGCATGTGTGGACACATGTCCAAATTTAGGTTGGGGGAGGGGAAATGAAAAAAATGTAAATATATTGCCCATGTGTCAATTTATGCTAGGCTATGTCAAAAAATTTAAAATGAGTTGATTTGAAATCTGAGTGAGAGGATGGCTTGCATGTGTGAAGTGACATTAACTATAGCCACCATTTCTTCCCATCATAATTCCCCTTTATCACTCCTCTTCTTGTCATTATTGACCCTGTCGTAATCTTGAGTTGCAAGAAAAAATGTGAAACAAAGAAATGAAAATTTAGTTGATATTGGCACTGGAACTTTAGTAGATACTACAGGAAAGTGAGCTTAATTTTTAGATGGGAATTACAAGAAAGAAGTTGCAGAGCATTTGTTTGATTGTAGACAATGGGAGGCGGGTTAATTTGAAATGAACCCATGGTGCATGACGTTTTATTGCAGGATGCACAATGCCTGGCCAAATTTAGAAACTGTGGATGGTCAGATTACTTCTTGAAGTTGGATGGCTTTGATGAAAGCATTGCCCTTGAATTCCCCTAGACATTTTCTGAAGGGAAATCCACAGTAAAAGGGTTGGAAGTTGTGGCAACTGAGGAAAGAATTGTAGAGGTCATAGGGTTACCGACTGATGGAAAAAATTACCCTGCCTCCAGAGATGCCATATCAGCCAGTGTTGAATTTATAGAGCCAAACAACCCCTCATTGAGTATTGATAAACAGGGTGCAAAGAGAATGTCTCTGCCTGAGCTATGGAAGTAGATAGCCATTTATGTTATCAAATACATCGCCTATGAGGGTCGCTAGTCAAATTTTCATTTTGTATAGTTCAAGCTTTTGAATCACATGAGGCATGGAAGGAGGATGAATGTGCCTAACATGCTATACAATATTCTCTCAATCATGGCGACCGAGACCCAAAAAGGTAGGGATAATTTTTTTTCCCACCATTGTTTGATTAAATTGTTGGTTGAAAAGTCTCTACATGATGTATCTACAATAACTTGGGAAGAATTTATAAATGTTGATCAAATTAGACCTGAGCACTTGCAACCTAGGGATTTACCTCAACCCTGTTGGTCTAGCAAGAGATTGAGCATGGATGAAGCCCCTCTTGGCACTTCAACCTCTACTATTGGCTCTTGTGTGAATCCTCATGCAGTAGAAGAAACCATAGAAATTAGTTCTTTTGGAATAGAGCACTCAGAAAAAGAAAGTTCTTCCTTTGATTTTGATGATGACATTCCACTCGAAACCTTGATGAAAACTAGGGAATAGAGGAGGGAAGTAGAAATGAGAAAAGGAAAGGCCAAAACACAGCCTGTAGAAAGAAAGGTGTCAATTTCTAAAAAGAGGAAGGCTGACACTGTTCATCCTCTAGCCAAAGGAAAGTGTGAGAAACCTCCTAGGAGATCAAGACCAACTGGGCCTGTGATTGGCATGCCTCCATAGGAAATCCCTAAGCCTGGTGAGTTATCACATGAGGACCGTAAAGCTCTAATGGGGTAGGAGAATGTTGAAGAAGAGGATATATTTGAGAGAGAAGCAAATATAACACTTGTCGATCTTGCTAACATTGTAGAAGAATTTGAGGAAAATTGGGATTTCCTACAACATAAGCAAGAAGTCCTACAACAGGATGTCTTGCAGTAATAGCTAGAACTAGAGCAAGAGTTCCAGCAGCCACAACAAGAACAAGAATGAGAGTCCCTGCAGCAAGAATCAGAAGAAGAAACAGTACCCCTGTAGCCAGAGATAACTGGAAAACCTGAGTCCATGCAGATAGTGCCATATGAGGAGTCGCCATCGACAAAAAGACTAGTAGGAATTCATAATCGTCTTGATTTTATAGTACATGCAGCAAATTTTTAATTTATGAAAAGAAATACAAAGAAGGGAGGAAGAATGGAAAAAGGAAAAACAAAAATTGAAGAAGGAAATTCAAAAGAAAGATGAGGAGATTGAAGATAAAGATGCAGAAATTGCCACCCTGAAGCAAAAGGTGGATGATATGGCAGCTTTAGCACCATAGATTTTGGAATGTAGGACCCCTCCAAGGGTCTATGCTCTGCTCTTGAAAGAGAAGTATCTCTCTTTTAAGTTGTCAAGGATTGCCTCAGGTTTGAATCCTTCTATTGACACTCCCATTGAATTTTTCAATGCTTATAGGATTGCCTCCCCTGAAATGAAGAATTTGTTGTGTGATTTTTATTTGCATAATTTTTTTGTAACTCAAGACCATGATTGGAACCCGCTGTTGTATGTTGGGGATGTCCAATTGAGGGCATTTATGTCTTGGGTACAAAATGAGATTAGTTGGGGACAACAACATGGAGCTTATAAGCAATTGGAGTCTGATATCCCTCTGCCCGTTAGAGCTAAATCAAGAAACCCAAGGGATACTTATAGAGAATGGCATAGAATGCTTCTTAGACCTAGTTATGGCAATAGGATTATGCCTTGGATTGAGACAATTTACAGTGAGTATGAGGTGAAGACAACAACAAAGGAGGAAACTATGAGAAGATGTCTATCACAAAGATGGAATAGTCTAACTAATGAGATGAAGTAGGATGAGCCTCATTCCATCCACAATTATGCCGCAACACTAAAGAGAATTGATAGATATATTTAGATTGGGAGAACACAGGGCCGATCTTGGCTTCCCTTGACTTTCCAGGCACCCATGCTCATGTGGTCTGTGCCAAACTTCAAATTCTACCAGTATGACATTGCTTTAGAAAAGCAGAGATGAAACATATTTGACAGATTGGGAGGATTCTATTGGGATCCCGATTCACACATTGTGGCCACTGATGTTGGACAACTATCAGTAGCAAATTTTAGAGCTTTGACCAGGTAGAAGAACTCTTCCCTTGCTGGAGGACCAACAAAACATTAGGTTGGGGGGAGTCATGAGCCTAGTTTTTGGTCCAATTTTGGGTAGGATCTATAGTTTATTTGTTGGTAGATGTCATGGACTTTAATGTTAAATGTTGATATTTTCATAATGTTTCCCTCAAACCATTGACATTGGACTTAATCCAAAATCTGCAAGCTTTAATGACATTTGGCATATTATGTGGCTTATTTATATTGATTTTGCATGTGGTTAATGAATGTTCCTTAAGGTGGTTATAAATGTGCAGTTATTATGCTTACTGACTTTGCCATGAAGATTTAATATGCTAAGTTGAGGAAGACACCGCCAGTTGGGAATGTGCCATAACGTCCAACAAAAGGAATCGCTCCAAGTCAAAGGAGGCTGACGATAGAAGATTCTTCATGCAATTGCATGTAACCGCCTTGTAGTGGACTTTAATGATCAAGCATGCATGGGCGTTACTGCTAAGATAAATCTATGTTTGGACCTACATGTCTGACTAGATTCCATGCACACATAATTGCCATCGCTCCATTTTCTCTGTTTTACCTAAATGGTGTCCTCCCAGTCATGGAGTTGACTGCCTCATTTAGCTGTTAGTATAAATAATGATCTGATGCTCCTTCTTCAGGACTTGCACAATTTGATATTGTACTTGCACTCTCCATTTTTTAGTAATATAGATGCATTACTCTTTTGTTCTCATGATTCACAGTGAATAAAATAAAGTTTTGAGTTCGAGCATCTGAGTTTTCATTAGTTTTAGAGGATACTTATCCAAGGGGGCCCACTTGATGACTAATCCGTCTTCTTAGTTTAGCATTAGTTTAGTATTACTTGTTGTTTAGTACATAGTTAGAAGTTTGGAATTGACTGTTCTTGTAGCCACTGGAATTCCATTATGTGACTATTCCTGCAGCCAAAGCAGACAGAGTAGTGTCCTATTTTTTGCTCATATTTTTATTCCTGTTATGCATTTTAGCTTAGCATAGTTGTTGATTGATGTCCAACATTTTTTTCATTCCTTTGCAAGCAATTTACTTTCAGTATTGTTTGTTCCTTAGCTATAGAATGAAATGGCTACTTTGAGTTCCTAGTGCACATACTGTGCTGACCCATTGCAAGTTCACGTCCCTGGGTTGACAAGTTAAATGCACCTTCATGATGATTGAAATGGCTATTCAGGTTAGATGTTCAATCTCTCAATCATGGTTGTAAAGGCTTAGTTATTAAGATCATTGTAGGAGGCCAACAGGTGCTATAGCATAGAAGGGATAAAGAGACAAGACCAAGAGGGGATAATGGAACATATGGTGAAATAATAGAGAGTGCAATGGGATGGGAGTCAAATGCAATAATGGAACATACAATGGACTAGTAGAGATTATTGGAATGTTCTAAGAGGGGATCGTAGAACATAGGGTGAACTATTAGAGGTTAATGGGATGGGATTAGGAGGGAAAAAAGGAATGTAGGGTGAATTAGGAGAAGATAATGGGACAGAAACAAGAGGGGATAATGGAATATACGGTGAAATAAGAGAGGGTAATGGGATGGGAATAGAAGGGGTTAATGGAACATAGGATGGACTAGAATAGATTAATGGGATGGGCTAGGATGGGATAAAAAAATATAGCATGAACTATTAGAGGTTAATGGGATGGGGTTAGGAGGGATTAAAGGAACATAGGGTGAATTAGGGGAAGATTATGGGACAAGACCAAGAGGGGATAATGGAACATATAGTAAAATAAGAGAGGGGAATGGGATGGGAATAGAAGGGGTTAATGGAACATAGGATGGACTAGTATAGATTGATGGGATGGGATAGGATGGGATAAAAAAATATAGGGTGAACAATTAGAGGTTAATGGGATGATATTAGTAGGGAATAATAGAACATAGGGTGAATTAGGAGGTGTCTATGGTTTGACTATAGTACATGAAGTGGGAACTTGACCTGTGTGTAGTAATAATAGAGAAGAGTTATAGGATGAAACATGGATAAAGATGGTATAACATAGAATGGATAAAGGAACATAGGGTGGAACATAGGGGATGATGGAATGTACGATGAAATAATAAAGGGTACAATAAGATGGGATTATAAGGGCATAATGAAACATATGATATATGGACTAATAGATATTAGTGGGATGGTCTAGGAGAGGATCATTCAAAATAGGGTGAACTATTAAATGTTAATGAGATGGGATTAGGAAGGAGTAAAGGAACAAAAAGTTAATTAGGAGAAGATAATGTGACACAATCAAAAGGGGATGATGGAACATAGAATGGACTACTAGAGATTAATTGGATGAGCTAGGATGGGATAATAATTTTTTTTTAATGTGAACTATACTAAAGGTTAATGGGAAGTAATTGGGAGGGAATATTAGACCATAAAGTGAATTAGGCAGTGTCTAAGGTTTGAATATAGGACATGAAGTGGGAACCTGAGGTGTGTAGTAATAATGTATAAGATATTTGGTCAATAATGAGTAGAAGGAACAATTTCTTGTAACGATATGTGTATAAGATGAAATATGGAGGAAGGTGGTATAATATATAAGGTGTTAAAGATTGGGATATGTGATATAAGATGGTTAAAATATGCGTGATGATAGGAATGGAAGAGTGAGATGGACGTTCAATGGTAAATATAATTAGGATCTCACAAGACCAACCAATGTTTGTGTTTCTCGTCAATTTTTTAGATTTGTATACGCAAAATTATGAAAACTAGCTAACATTCTTTTATAACACCACTAATGAATAAAGGTTACCTGAGTGGAAGTTGTTTGAGGACATGAATAGCGAGGTGTGGAGCTCAAAGTTCCACCAGGAAACTATTTGACATCCAAAGCATGTTATGAGATAAACATTCAAATAACATTCAACTGTTCAAATGCAATAATAATATCCTTAATACTAGTTGCATATCTATGGAATCAACCTCGAGAACAAATAAGGGTTTGTAGGAATGGAGCATGTCTCATGAACACTCCGACCTTGAAATTTCATCATATTGATTCTACTAATTTAGTTATTCTTAAATTTCAAAATAATTTAATATACAAAATTAAATGAACTTGTTGAATTTTACTTGAGTATCAATGTCGAATGTATTATTCACTAATTCATCTGTCATAGCCATTTCCTTTACAACTGATATAGGCTATGTAGATGCATCTTGAGCACTCTGATAATCGTATGTGCAAACAACACCACAAGTGCCACAATGGTGGGGTGGAGCTTGGGGCCTATACGTCTCCTCCACATCAAGCTCTACTAGACGCCTTGCACACTGTATATTGGTCTGGGTGAGCGAGCTAATCAACTCCAGGATATCCACCTCTACATTGTCCTTAACAATGGAAGGAATGGTGACATGCTCCACCATGGGTTTGGCCAGGGGTCTTGGTGCCAACTGTGGATTATGTCGTTCACCCAGTCTATCATGTGTGGAACCCCCACCTCTACCCTAAAAGTTTAATATGTCAAAATAACTTGGCATCTTATTGAGAACAAACTCACAATAGAGTTTCCTCAAAAAGTATTGTGGTACCTCATGGTTATTGCATGGAGGTTGGTCAATTACTATATACCGTCGCTCCCAAAATTTATTTTTAATTAATTCATTGTGGCACCAATGGATGGGGAACCTCTTGCATGCATGAGATAAAGATGTGTTGGTTCTCGATTTTGTAAATATGGAACACAAGTCGGCTTTGTTAATTTTTTGTTTTTTCGCATCTGCATATGATAGACCAGTAGCATAAAATTGTCTCAACACATGCCTCTTACCTGACCAAAAATTTATTTTCTCGCTCTTTTCTCCTACATGAGATACAATTGACTTCAACGATTCGGCAATCCCTCTCCTATAAGGGTGGGTTTCAACATTGCTCAATCAATCTTCCAATTAATTGTTCAATGTCTCTTTTATTGTTTTCAATTTCATTTAGGATATTTTATTGTGTTACTTTAGGATTCCTATGAACTAATGGAGGGGTTTGAGGTTGTTCTTATACAAGAGGCTCTTCATGAGGGGATGATTGTGAATTCTCAATGTTTGGAGGGGAGATTGATTCCCTAAGAATTAGAACAAAGTTTTATTAAAAAAACCTATTTCAATCTACATTCTAAATCAAATTTGAAATAAAAACAATAGAAATGCATACCTCTTTGCAATATTCGACCTCTTTGATGTGTTGGTAGCATCCTCATGAAGAATTGCAAGCTAAGAGTGCAAAAAATGGAAGAGATTTGGCGAGCGCAAGTTGTAGAGATGAAAAACTCCAAGATAAGCTGCGGGTTGAGAAAAAATGACAAAGGAAGGCATTTTTTCTACTTTTTATTCAACTTTTTCATTTGATGCATGCCAAATTTGGCGTGCACCAAATGGTTTGACCATTTGGCATGCACCAAATGGTCTTTTTTGGCATTTTTTCTCAATTTGGTATCAAATTTGTGTCACAGATCCATGCACTTAAACCCATAATGAGAATTGAAGGTAATACTATTATAATCATATTAGTGACAATACAAATAATGTTATTAAGTGTGAATACAAGAAGAATCGCAACAATTTAAGGTGTTCCTAATACTGATATCAATGTTACTAAAGCCAATGTTGTCATTGATATTTAATATTCACCTTATTATTATTATGTTCTTTGTTCATGCGCAATTAATGATTAATAGTTTTTATGCATTTTTATTCAAAAAATGGTGGATGTGTATTGTATCATGGTTTAAATTTTGAGGCATGACATTTGGTATCAGAGCAAAGGTTCTCTACTTTGGAAACTTATTGGGCTCGTGTTCTTGATGAAGGATTTGATTTTTGATATTGGGATCCTTTAGTGATTCTTAAGTGTATGTTGTGTACCAAGTGTGTTAGGACTTTGTGGATTGAGGGTGGACCTAAGTGCACCTTTATTTTGGAACATATGTATTGATGGAAAATTAGTTATTACTATCTTGGGTTGTGTCGAACTAGGGGTATAAAGAATATTGTTGGGCTAACTCGAGATGAGTGGGATATGTAATATGGTGAATAATCAAGGGAATCTATTGGATTGACTAGAATAATCAAGGAAATCTATTTATTATATGGTTTGTCATTGGTTGACATTTTTTTAAGGTTTTATCAATGTTGTTACTTTGACATATTGTGCATTGGTCATACTCTTGTCATACCATATGTGAGGAAAATATTATAGAGGGGTAAGTGGAATTGGCATGAGAAGGGTGTAACTATTATATAGTAAGGATCTCCTTAAGAGAACTTGGAGATCAACATCCTTGTGGTGATATGAGCCTTTTTTTTTTTTTGGATACTCGAGGGAGGACTAGGGGCACTGGTCATCCTCACTCTAGGGTGTGATTTCAAGATGTGTTCTATAGGAGTTAAAATTATGTGATCTATGAATACAAAACTGAGTGGTGTGATGTTGAAAGTATTGTTGTGTATGGGTTGTAAGGAAAAAATAAATAAATAAATAAATATATATGTGCGTCTGTGTATGTTACTTATATTGTTTAATTGATAACTTGTGTAGTGACAATAGCGAGTTATGGGATTTATCGTGTATGGTTGTGAGAAGTCTAGGGGTGAATTGTATATACTTATGATATGAATTGTCTAAGTAGCTCACACTAGTATAGGTGTTTTAAAAAAAAAAATTAACCCAAGGATACTGGCGGGTACTTGTTAGAATTTCCTAGCTCGACATGCTCTTAATAATCAAACTTTAAAAGTGTTGCAGGTGCATGCATAAAATTTGTAGGATGATTCTTTCATATCATTTTTATTTATGGCTATAATTAGTTATAATAATGTAAATAAACCTTCTATATATATATATGTTTGGTATGCATAATATTTTATGAATTTAAATATTTTCTCAAAAACATTTTAGTAGAAAGGATTGTTAGGTGGCTTAAGTATTTATCCTAAAATTTAAGTGTGATATATGCTTTATTGTTTGTGCAAATTTTAAATATTCATGACTATGATTGAAGGAACAAAAGGGATATAACTATGCTTAAAATAAATTCCTTTACATTATATCTCTAATTAACCCTATACAATTAAGAACTTGGATGTATTTGTGTACAAGGTATGACTTATCCCTATCACCCCATGATTAGATATCCTCTATGATTCAACAATTCAATGGATGGTTTATTTATTTATTTTCTTTTCTTAGTTGAACTCAAATATAATATGAATGGATATAACCTGTAAAATTAGAATTTTCAGTATTATGTCAGAATTAAATTATGAGACACTCTTGCAAGATATATATAGGAGCATATTTCCTTTAACCTTTGCATGCATGACTATTATCCATATATTTTAAGGGATTTTTATGAACCAAGTATTTTGAGGATATGTTGTATTGTTAGAGGACTCAATCTTTGGATATTCGTAAAAGTAGGTTATGACACTAACTCATTTGACTACAAAATCTAACGAAACTATCCAACGAAATATGTATAATTTGATGTATCGTTGGGTGCTTGTAAAATTTGATGTGTAATTTTCAATTTTTTGAAAGTTTATCCCCAACGTTCGTCAAAATTTTGACGAACCTGGGGTTCGTCGAAATGTTGGCTATCATTTTCGTCGAATTTTTGACAAACATGAAAAATTAGAAAAAAATCAAATTGTGGCCGACATAAAGAAAAGTGAGTTCGCGCCTGATTTATTGCGACAATGTTTTGCTCTACTTGAGATAGTTTGTGGAGAACTAAGAACGATTTTCTTGGGAAAAATCAGAAAAAATTCAAGAAGATATTGCCAGGTTGAGGGTAGTCATTGTCTTTTTGCAGAATTCAATTGTGAAGACAGATTTGTAGTTCCAGGTTTGAAAATCATATTTTAAAGCAACATCTCATCAGATTTCATTTTTAGAGGTTTAGGGTTTTGAGAATTTCATGTGCAGATTTTGTTGTGTGGAATCACCATAAGATCACAACCAAGGAATAGATTCTTGTGAATGTAATTATGTGATCCATAACTCTATTGGTCATGTGGCACAATTGTGCTATAACAAATACAGGATGCATTCATGTGTGACCCAAGTTTAATGTGGCTATGTTGTGATAGAAATGGAGGAACTCATATAATGTAGTTAATTCAGGTTGTATAATGTAGGTGTCAATCATCATTGGGTGCATTCAGGTTGTCTCAAGTTTAACAGGTTAGCATGTAATTATAGCATGATCGAAGAGTGATTACCTCTTGCTATAATAAAGAGCCTATAACTCTGGTTGATATGCAGAGTGGTTGTGTTATATCAATTATGTAGTGCATTCAAGCACAACCCATGTTTAATGAGCTATTCTAGAGAGTGATCAAGATTTTCTAAACCTTATGAATGTTACTTGACATATATTTGCATAATCTCAAATTCCTTCAGAGGCTTTTGAAGTATCAATGTATCCTATATAGGGTTTAGAATGATTTCTTTTAATTAAAAAAATAAATAAATGATGTATTTCCCTGTAATTAGATAATGTGGAGATCTCCTAAATCTGCCCCAGCACACTATCCTCTTTGGCACTGTATTCATTACTCCAGCTACTAGGGTTTTGCATGTGACATCTTTAATATCTTCATGATCATGGCTTTTAAATAGATCTCAGTCTTTGCTTTAATCATTTTCATGGTAACCCTTTAGTTCCATAATCCACCTTCAATCTCTTCTAAGAACGGTTGTCTTAAGCTAGACTACATAGTATGCATATAAAGCAAGTCCTTCATACCTGCCATTGTTCCACCACCACTCACCCTTTGCTTAAAATGTTGCCTTATAAGCACAATAGTATGTTTTAAATCATGGTTGCCAGTTGATTGACCATTAAGGTCACCACTTTCATCATGAAGATACAATGAGATTTTTGTCTCAAACTCAAGGCATTATGCAAGAAGATAACATTGTGAATTGTTTGCGTGTATGATTTGATTTTCTTGCACATTTACTACTTTGCTAACTTCCTTTAAGACTGGGTATTGCACCCTCAGCTGCAATCTCAAACAGCTCACTCACTATCACTTGAAGATTTCTTTCATGAGCATCCTTCTATAAAATCAAACTATGCCCTATAGACTGCCTACTTACTACAGGGGACTCATTGTTTCATGGTATTGTAGTTCTTAAGATCCTTCAACCTTATTGACACTACTTCACAGTCCACAAGGTATTATTCACTATTCTCCCATCTTTGATGAGTCTCAAAAAACTGCTCAAACATGCAATCCACTACCTCCATTATACATTAATGGCTAAGAAGAAACATTGAACCTATGATTACCACTTTTACTTAATTTGGACAGTCATTCCTAGATTGCATTTTCTTTGTCTAACACTACCAAAAGCATTTGAAAAACCCTTAAGGTTAGCAAGGGGGTAAGGAAACTCACTGTTAAAATCTCCACTTTACTATGCAAGGTTTGAGCTTTATTATTTTGTCATTGCTTAGCCTCTTTTTGACATTCACATATCAAGTGACTGTCATTCTTCTTACCGTAGATTGCATTTACAAATGTCACTAAGTTGCATAGTGTGCTTGTTATTGGCTACAATCTTTAGATTGCAAGATTCTGTTATTACCTACAATGTCTCAATCTTTCTGGTATTGCAACATCACTAATTCGCTATAGTTATTGTTTATGTTTCTATGGAGGCCTAGGGTTTGTACCCTAATCATGCTCTTACCAATGCTTCTGTTGTTTTTTTTTAGGGCTCTCTCAATGTTGAGGACCCTATGGATAAGCTCGTCATAAGAAGTGACACATTTCATCTTTAACTAAAAGGATAAATCCGTATTGACATTAGCAATGATGATTCTGACTTGTTGCTCCTTAGGAATGGGTCACTTGCTCTTACTAGTTCACTACCTCCACCGTTGTAGGAAGTTTGCGATCAAGTTCAATATTTTGATTTTCGGAGTCTTAACGGTTGGAAATCATAGTAAAATTAGAATTTAATAAGTTTTAGAATTAGCATTTTAAAGTGTTTTTTGGGGTCATTAACTTCAGACTATCTTCTCTTTTGCAGGGGTGGTTGCATGCCAAATATTTTTGGTGTAAAATATCGGAATTTATTAGATTATGTTACCTTTCTATGAATAAAAATTATTGGAGTGTGAGTTTGATATTTTTTGAAGATCTAAATAGTCAAGCTTGGTAAAGAAAAAACATGTCAGATAATATTAGTCCAGAACAAAATGAAGAGACATTTGATAGATTGTGGGCTAGATTGAAAAGAAAGGGTGATGGAAAATGTTATTGTCCTTGCAATAATTGAAAGGGCTTAAAGATGAGATGACTTTTAATCACAATAGCTGAGAAACACTGTAGGCAGCATGGCCTTGTTGAAGGGGAGCATGATTATCATCCATTGGTAGGTTATTCATTATATGTGTTTATATTGATTGAATTTGTAAATATTTATATCGTTTTAACATTTTATATATATATATATATAATCACTTGATCATGATCATGGTTTATTTGTGTCTATCATTATTATAAAGGTGGGGTGCCCTAGGGTAGATGATATGGATTATCATGGCCTTGAGAATGTGGTTTTGCAAGCGGACAAACATGGAGCTGTGAATATCAAAGATGAAGTTAATGATCCTATGGAAGAAGATGATCATGTGCCAAAAAACATAGTTGAAGATGATGGTACGAATACATTGATCCATGACACATTTAGTGGCAGAGCTATCATGATGATCAAGATGACTTTGATGATGTTCATGATTTACCTGACTTAAGAAGGCATACAAGCCCCTTTATGATGGCTCCCAAACAACTCTTCTCTCTTTGTATTATTGATGTTGAACTTGAAGGTTATGAATGGTTTATCAAACATAGCAATCTCACAGATGTTAAGGTATGTCATATATGTCATCTTTTTTCATTTATTTTAATTGTTGTTAGTTCATCACTAGTAAATAAAGGATGAAATATGTACCATTAATATTCTTTATATTAACAAATTATTTTTTATTGTAGATTGATTGGTGAATTTTTGTTACCACCATCAAATATTTTACCTCGCTCATACCAAGATTTATGTGCCATTATGAAAGATATCGAATGGAGTATCAAGCAATAAATGCATGTCCCAATGATCATATTATATATCATAAACAACATGAATTTACCTTGAGAATGCCGAGAATGTCATATACATTAGATATCGAACAAATCAACTAACAAAAAGGTGTCTCACAAGGTTCTTTGTTATATTCTCATTATTCCATGTATGCAACTATTATTTAGGTGTGAAAGCTTAACACAATTTATAGATTACCATGCATGGAATAGAAGTGGAGATGACATTCTTCGAAATTCTTTGTGGATGAGTTCTACATTTAGGGACATGGAGGAAAAATGGCCACACTTTAAAGAAGAACCTCGTAATCATAAACTTTTCATTTAAAGGATGGATAATGTCAATCCATTTGGAGTTGAGATCTATTTTCGGTCTTTGTTTTTGTCAACGTAGTTCCTCCATGGATGTCAATAAAGAGGGAGCACATAATGTTGTCAATGATTGTTCGGATATTTTGTTTACATCAATTTTTCTTTAGCGATAGTAGCATCTCATTTGTCTTATTTGTTGTATAATGACTTATATTTTTTTCATTCAATAGTCATGTACATTAATTTATATATATTGCAGTAAAATGGTTATAATAATTATGTAATGTTTATGTTCATTCAACTAGATAAGTACCAAGTTAAAGATATGAATGTATATATTGAGCCTCTTATCGACAAGTTACTAAAGTTATGGAATGGCGTCACTATGTATGGCGTCTCTAGACCAATAGGACAAAGACAATTTCAATTCCATGCAATGCTTGTATGGACAATTCATGATGCCCCAAGGCTAACACATTTTGTGGTATGTTATAACATTCGACTGCACTTTAACAATATTTAATTTGAGTAAATGAATATCGTACATGTTTTTAAAATAATCTATTCATTATATATAATTAAAAATTAATATTTAATAATAAAATTATATATCACGATCTTTACTGAGGGTCTTCAAAAAGGGAAAATTTGCATGTCGATTTGTGGCCCAAAGATGAGAGCATCTCGTCCATTCAACAAGTTTAGGAAAGTAGGTGTTTGATGAGCGCGAGCTACGATTGAATTAAAATGATCCTAAGAAATTTGATGAACATGATAATGGATTTACCATGGTTAATACAAGGTTGATTGAGCGAGCTGGAAATGAGCCCTATGTTCTTCCAAACCAATGTGAGAAGGTATTTTACTCAGAGGTTCCAGGTAAACCGGGTTGGTCATTTGTTGTTAGACATGATCCAAGAGGAAGGCCGATAAAGTATAATGCGGTGGAAGAAGAAGATACCCAAGAACTAGAAGATGATGTAGATGATGATCGGGATCAACGGTTAGTTGATGATGTCCCTGACGAAGATGTCGAAGAGGAGGAACTAGATGATGATGATGTAGGAGTTAATGTTCATGAAGATGACATCTGTGTGGACGATGACATTATCGAAACTGATATTGATGACGATGATGATGATATGACCAATCCTTACAATGTCGAATCTACATCGGATGATACAGACAAAGAGTTGGATGAATAAGAAGATCAATGACATTGAAATGTATAAGTTACTTCATTATATTATCTATTTGATATTAATTTCTTGATAGAATTATATTTGACTTATGTGGTTACATAATTAATTCATGATGTTTTTAATTTTTATGCCATTACATAATTAATTTAATGATGTACTTTTAATGTTTGAAAGGTCAAAAAATTAAAACATTTCAATAGTGATGTTAACAACCTTGAAATTAGTGTGTTTTATGTTTCATGTGATCATAAAAGATTAAAAAGTTAGTTGTAGAGGTGGTTGTTCAGTGGTTGACGTGTATGTTGGTTCTTTTTACAATGTAACTAGGTTTATCTTCTAATCTACCTATGGAATTTCTAATTCCAATCGAAGGCAGCTCGAAGGACCTGGACCAACTGACGAGGACTTTAAAAGCCTCCTACACTTCAGCGAAGACCCGGGTGATCCCTTAATGTGTTACAACCTCTGCACCATTATTATAAACAACATTAACAATAGCAGATGATCTCACTTAATAGCTCAACACGATAAGATAATATCAACTAGAATTGGCTGTTCATAGACAATATCAACTATCTAGAGTGTGAGATAACTAAACACAATCCATTGTATAAGATAGTCAATGATTTGCAATTTGTAGCAAACTCTAGGCAAAGACAAACAAATACTAAACTACACTAAGTTGTTATCCATTGCAGGAGTCAAATTCATAAGCATCTAGAGGTTTATAATAGATTTAATACATCACATATAAGATCCCTGACAATATTGCATTACAATTTCATCAATATGCATTCTAATCTAGGACTACTTATCAAATCCTTATACAACACATATCTGCCTATAATCCCATTCAAGAATTTTATTTAATTCCTTGAATTAAAGCTAAAATAGAATCATACACACCACAATAGTGAGATGGATAAAACAACCCTTAGTTATTTCATTCAAAGTTTAGATATGCATATACAATGGAGAGACATAAGCTCGAATTTTTATTTCTACTCAAATGCTAGTACTATTATACAACATTAAATCTATATGAACTCAAAACTTGTTACAGAATGACTCAAAACCTAAATTGCATTTATCTAAAATGATCAGACTTTATAATTCGCTCTACAACTTCACCTAGACTTGAAAAAATTATCTAACTTGCTAACCCGTACTTCTGGCCTTGAAATCTTTCTTATGGAAAATGAAGGAGCAAACAAGCACTGGGCTAGAAAGTACACCTGTCACTAGTCAATTGGAGCACCTAGTGATATTCCAATTTTTTTTAAAACAACCACCACCTTGAAAAATATTCTTTTTCATCATATCAGGTGAGGAATGTTGATGCAAAAAACCACAAGAAAACCGCACCGAGAAAGCCGTCAACACAAAACTGGAACCATTGCAACCACAACATCTGATCTGCCACCTGTTAGTAGTTCACTCCTTTTACTCTTCCTCAGTCAAATATTTTGTTACCCAATTCTGGTACTCATCATCATTCGGCCAGTCAAAATTAATTACCTCATCCACCTTGGTAATATAAGGTGTGTATTTTACCGCTACCTGATTCACATCCCTTTCAAAAGATTCCAAAAATGAGCTAGTAATAATGATTTTGTCCATACAGCTCACCAACAAATCATAGTCTGAGTCATCACAAATTGAATCAAGATTTGATTATTGATGGCCTCACTTGCTTGATCTTGCCATTGTTGAAATGACCTGATTTTCCCCTGCTCATCAATTATATCAGGTAACAATGTGTTACCCCAATCATTGAAATTCTTCACCAGCTCCCTAATCTTCCTACTCAAGTCATCTGGTAAGGTCTGAAACCCTTGCAATGATTTTACTAACACATGAGTAGGCTTTAATGATTGGGGCCTATTATTTATATCAAACCTTGAGGCCTTATACATGATATCCAGACACCGGCCCTAGGGATCCATTTTTCAATTATTGGTATCACTACTTCCTGATCCCTATCAATATTCTTTATTGCTGCTAACAAAAAAGAATATAAAGAATGTATAGATAGCAGTTTGCTATCAACCTTTTCATTTAAATTCCTCAAAATAGTAGTAACAATTTCCTTTTACTTTAAGAGAGATCCCTCCTCACTTTTCTTTAATCATGCCTGCAATTCATCAATTTTTGGCAAGAGCTACTTCTTTGTAGGATCGACAGAGCACTCTGTTTCTTCTTCAACTTACTCTAAAGAAAGGGTGAGGACAAGATTCTAACTGGGAGATCCTAGTGTGGAAACAATTGGAGAAGCAGGAGGCACTGACTCTGCTATGGAAGGTAATGTACTAGTTCCTGGAGCACTTGATGTCTCCCCAATCTGCTTATACCTAAACCTCTCCACTTCAGTTTGCAACTCAACATTTTTCTGTTGCATCTTGTTGTACTCCTCAATCAAAAGGTTATATTTTTTCATTAAGCTCTTCCTTTAAGCTTCCTCCCTTTTAGTAGTCTTTTGGGCCAATTTGGCCACATTCACAGTCAAATTAGTGGCCTCAGTGGTTGAGGTCTCTGAAGCTCTCTTTATTATCAATCCTCCCTTGAAATTTGGATTAATATCAGAAACATCTGGTTTTATCCCTTGTGGGGCCAATGCCCAACTTGTCAACGTTTCATATTCCTCACTAAAAGCAGAGTTTTGCAATGTTGCCTTGACCTCTTCTTCAGAGTCTTGAAAGGGATTCTTAGAATTCATAATAGCATTAAAGGCTATTGCATCTGTAATGTCCCATTCAGGAAGAATTAATACACCAGCCTGACTCACCAGTTTTCTTCCTTCTTCAGGAGTGATGTTCTTGAATTCTTCCATTAATTCAGCTTTTACCTCCTCATCATTCTCCTGGTCTGACCTGTTAGGCCTTAGTTCTCTTCTCTGCTTACATTTATCTTGATACTCTTCAAACTTCATCCTCCATACCAATTGCAAGAATACAGGAGTTTTTACAAATGTATTGTCATCTAGAAACTCCTTGCATGCCTCCATTCTTGCATTTTGTACACTTTTACCTTTCATATCTAAATTAGATCAAAATAATTCAGCTGGCCTAGGAGGGGAAGGCATACCAACTTGCATGTCTTGATTAGTAACAATAATCTCATCCATCAGATCCTCCTATGGTTGATCAATTCTTTGCCTCTTAGGGCTTGGCTCGGATGGTGGTGATGAGGGATTGTCTTCCGGTGATGATTCTAAATCAATAATTTTGATTTCCCCAGGCACTTTGAATTTTTGACTTGGTTGTGGAGGCACTTTCATAATTTGGTTTCCTTTTCTGTCCACTTCTTCATCACTGCTACTATCCTTTTTCTTCCTATAAATGGGGCACCTTTCTGTAGGTTGGTATGTTGGCCTTGTTTCAATTGGTCTGGAACCTTGCTCTTGTACACCCAGACTCAATTCTAAATTTACTTTTTTTGTCCTCAATGTGCCCATAATTTCCTTGAAGTTTCCCATCAGAAAATCAATTTTCTTATGGTGGGGACTGAACTCAAATAGTGGATCATATTTTGGATCCATTTTGTGCACAACATCTAGTAGCTTACCATAAGCTATCCATTTCTCCTTGTTCAACTCCTGTCTATTCAAATCAAATTCATTTCTAATCAAGTCTTCAGGGAAATTGAACTCATGCACAAATTTTCTAGCTTTTATTCTTTTTCTGAAAAGAGAAAAGAAACCCTCAGGATCATGTTGCCGCTTTGGTCCACACCTCAAATGGTAATCATCAAAGAAATTATCAAAATGCGTCCAGCCTCCCTTTGAAAATACAAAATCAGACACCATTGTATAATCTGAGAAAAATGTTCCCTTACCCCTTCTAGTGAGGTTGTCCTCATGAATACAACCTATCTGCCACATAACTTCTACAAATCCCACTCTTGGTGGCACATTGTATGGTAGTATATGAGGGGCTCCCTGAAAACCATATACTCTCAAGACAGTGCTGACTGGGTATGGAATAATGTCACCCCAGTTATGGTAAACCTTCAATTCTGGCTTCCTCTCCTTTGGCTTGAGGAAATCATGTAATTCCTCAGAAATCCTAGGTATATTTACCATTAATCTAGCCCTTAATCTAGAAGCAAAACAATTATCTAATTACACATAATTAGTGTTTTCCTTATTACAAGATAAATCTGCAGCCCATATCTGTACAGACAATCTTTCTCCATCAACTGGTTGCCTTAATTTCATCCTCTCAGAGAAAAATTCAACATTCTTAAACAAAAACATATGCATTAGCATATAATACCAAAAGAATTGAGTGTCAATATCAATGTTTTGCAGCTTTGACAACCCTTCATGCATCCTCTCAGCCAAGAAATAAGTGAAGTCATAGGTCACAGAGAAGTTAGGGTGTTGTATTTGCACCCCCATGAACATATAAGCAATGGGCATTACCGTACCATGACTGAAACCCAAAATATGACATAAAGAATAGAAAGTGGCCAGGAAATTGTTTGCAAAACAATTTAATTTGAAACGTTCCTAGTCACTGGGGCTTATATGAAATTTTGAACCTCCTACTCTAGCCAGATGAGGTGGAAGCAACCTTGCTCTAAAAAGTGATTTTAGCTTTGCATACTCTTGCTTCATTTCCTCAAGGTTGATAGGAACCAAGTCTTCGCTCAGTTTGCTCAAGTCAAAAATATGTTGGACCTCTTCTCTGTTAATTCTCAATAGAACCTTTCCATCATTGTCCCTGATTATCCGTGTAACAGGGTCATATCTTGTAGCCACTGGCCTAAGTAGGTCTACATTAGGGAATACATTTGGTACCAATAGCTTCCCCATATCATACATCCATCCATTTGAAAAAGGGTGAGGAAAATTCCTCTTTCCGTACCATAATCTGAACAATTCCAAGCTAGTGAGGGGAACCCTAGCATTGACAATGTTGGAGCAATTATACACTAACCCTTCCCCCAGGATTTTCCCTCGTATTAGGACCAATCCCTTCCTCCTATCATTTGTTGACAAGGGAAATTGATCCAAGAAATCATCATACAGGTTTCGTTTCAAATATTTAGTATGGCTAGAATGTTGCTTGGGTGGTGCCATCTCAGACAAACTAGGGCTTCTTTACAACATTATAATTTAGATAGCTAGGACTAACCAGCGATAGAAAATTATAAGACAAAACACTGTAATTTCTCACAACTATAATTAAACTATAGCCCTAACACATTCATCAACAAGATCACAACACATCTAGCTAATCCTTTCCCAAATTCAAATGCAAAATGACCAGGAGGCACAAAAAATAAACTCACGGCTTTGTTCGCAGAACTCCCAAATTCTGGCTGTAGAAACTTGCAATTCTACCTTCAGCTCTGAAATTGCTCTGTGAAATAGTTGAATGCTTTGTGATATAGACCAAGTAGGAAAATTGATTTTATTGTCGATCAAATCACTCCAGCAAGTGTCTCATCTGCCATTAAAGCTCAATTCGAGCTGCACGAACGACTCCAACCATATTTGATGCAGATTTAAATTCAAGCCGTCGATTCTTCAGCTTGATCAAATCATCGACGAACACCTTCAAAACAAGCTGACACAATTGCCAACATGGTGATAAGGGGCCCACCTTACCATACACTATGAATGAAGTCCACGTGACGGTCCCTCACGATATCGCAATCCTGAAACTTCTGATCGCGTAATGGTAGCCAACCGTTGATCTTGAGCATCAATGATCTCGTTCCTTTAATACAGTCGCCAGCCATGTTGTTAACCTTTGAGCAGATTTTCTAGTGAGATTATAACATATCTGTCGATTTAGAACATGTGCATCTCAAGAACACTTTAGTAATCCGCCCCTTAATACATTTAAAGTCGGCCAATGTTTCCTTTACTCTTTAGGCTTCATTGGATGAGACACGTGGCACTCGCTCGTGATTTCACAGTCAACCCAAGCACCATTACGGGATGGCAGGGAATGACTCATATCAAATGGTAGTTGGTCAGCGATAGCGCAAATTTGATCCCTCGGATAGGACACATGGCGCCCGCTCATGATTTTGTGATCCTTCAATTATCAATCACGGGATGGCAAGCAACGTTGATATCTGTAGGAAATAGATCAACGGTAGCACTAAATCAACCCTTACAAAATAAAACATTCATTAAAAGGAGAAGTGGGCATTACTAGGCATCTGGCAAACAACAACATAAGTTGTTTTAAAAACAATGAAGCATGGGGTTATCCAAGACTTAGGGAAAAAAAATCCCCAGTGGAGGAGATAAAATTAAAACAAAGGGGTCTGGCCTAGACGAGTCGATAAGACATAAGTCATTTTAAAACCCTTCAAAAAGGTAACAGCAAAAAAGATCCCAACCCAAGCGTAAAGTAAACATAAGGGTTTTACATAGAGGAAAAGCTAAAACCCCAACCTTAGGAATTTTCCAACA
>VDFB02281492.1:889396111-889421754 GCA_007258455.2 Sequoia sempervirens
CTAAATCTTCAAACACAAACATGCAAGACAACAAAAACTTGTTGATTGTTAGTAAATGGGGGTTTTCCTTGGTCAAACCCATTGTTGGTAATTAAACCTTGGAATAAAATAAAATAATGGAGGGAGATGATAAATGGAGAATATTCTATGTTGCAACTCACCAAACCCTTATTATGAAATTTTCAAACTTGTGTGAAATGGATAGCTTGAATGTAGATCTTGAAATACTTGAATGCTTGATAGATCTTGACTTGAATTGCTTGCTTGAATCAAAACCCTACATCACAAATGTTAGCTCAAAAACACACTTGATGCAAGAATATCCTTGATATGATGCTTGAATCTTGATGATGGATCCAAATTCTTGATGAATCGCTCTTGAATGCTCTCGCAAAATTCTTGATTAGAAATGAATGAAAGAACCTTGTATTTATACTTATCCATGCTTAATATCTCAAAATTACATCACACCAAGCTGACATATGAGTTCATTGATTAAAGGAGGCTAAATCCTGCCAAGATTTGAAATAAAATCTCAAAAATAACTTGAGGGGGACTAACATGCCATAGGTGGCGTCTTAGTCTTGAGGCTCAAAACTTGGGGCATTGACTCCAAAAAGGGGCCCATTTAAGGTGCATTTGAAAAGAGGGTACCAAGACCTTTGGAGGACAAAGAATCCCTAGGTGGCGTCTTAGTCTCGGTCCAAAAATTAGGGACACACAACCAAAATCATTAAATTATGATTTCCCCTTTGATGTTTGTGTCGAGATTAGCCATAAAAAGATATAATTTATTAGGATTGTGGATGCAAAATAGGACCAATTAAGACATAAATAGGGATGAATAAAACAAGGCAAGCCCAAACAAGTGTGAAAATGCAAGGGTATGCATTTTCCTACACTACACTTCCTCCCAACTAACTCAACCACCAGAACCATTTCCCTATTTTCGCCACTTTTACAAAGGGGACATAAAAAGGGTCATAAGTACCTCTAAAAAGGCCACAAATGATAAAAATAAACTTCTAAGCCTTATACCTAAGGCATAGACTATTCCCCAACATAAAATATACCTAATTTTCTCTCAAAAGACTTTGCATCAACCCATTTTAAATTACAAGGTTTAAGCTTACACAAGGCACAACCAAAAATATGATACCAACATAGAAGCCTTCTAGCTTAAGGTCAAGACTTATGAACCAAGAAGTAAGATGAACATAATGTAACAAGAGAAAACAAGAAAGGTGACTAAGTGGAACCCTCATATCCATTGGTATTAAAAATCCTACACATATGCATATACATGTTCATAATAATAAAATAATATATTTCATAATAATGACATGGTCAAGTAACCTATAAAACATCATACATCATATATATATATATATATATATATATATATATATATCTGATCATGATAAAGTGCATTAATCAAAATCACATCCAAATTATCATAATGTACTAAAACATGACATTTATTAACATCGCAACTGAAACCTAATCTAGATCATCATCATCATCAATAGCATGAATGTCAAGAAGGTATCAAACTAAAAAGTGTTAGGAACATCATCCAATACAAGCAAAACAAGAAAGCACAAATAGGGGGTCTCACATCCTCCCCCCCTAGTATTAGACTTCCTCTTGGAAGTCCTTCAAGGTGGGTCAATCACCCTATTGTAACATATGGCATGAAGTCCTCTAACCTAAGAGGGATAATAGATTCTATAATTTGTAATTCCAGTCAACATTTAAAATTATCGTTAACCCAAACTCCATTTTCCAATAAGGAACCAATTAATACTTAGAGAAGTTCTTGTTTAACTAGTAAAATTTATGCTCACAACTCCTTTCCCATCTCCTTAAGACATATCACATATTCATAAAAAAAGAAGATTGTAGGACAATATACACTATCGATGTCTAGCAATTAATCCAAAAAAAAAAGTAAATGAATAATTACCTCCTTTTATTAGTATGGATAAAATAGAATTTGATTATGCCAAAAACCACATTTCTATCATTAATATTGATGATGGCATTCTTTCACTATTATCACTATCATCTCTAAAATATGCATACAACACAACATCAACTAGCTCCAAGTTTTAACCTTAGAAATATTCACCACAAAGGTATTTCGCAACAACAAGTACTAATAATTTATACTAGTCCATTATCCTAACAACAAAGTCATGTTCCACATACTAATAAGCCTTATACCCTTAGAACTTTTATCGATTCTATTTATTTTAAATCGAGATGGTGTATGATGGTAATACTTGAAACCTTAAAATCTATTTGAAAGCTTTCCTTTTTATAAACATAAAATATATCACAACTTTATTTCCTATATCTAAATTGTATCGCAACCACTTCTATTAATTTTTTTTCTTTCAAGCTCACCTATATTATAATACAACTACATATCCATCATATAAATTGCTTGAATTCAATGTCTTACATATGGAGATCAAAGTGTCCAAGGAACCAAAGGAAATAGGTTATGAAAATACTTTGAGAAGATAAGACAATACAAATTTTTCTATGTAAATCAAGGCATCTTGACTTTTAGAACAATCACAAAGTGAACAAGGGAGATACAAATTCCTAAAAGGGACATCCTATAAATTCATACTACTCATATTTTCTTACTTTCTCAAAATTTCTTTCACATATAATAGGATAATCCAACTATATATCCAGAATGATATTCCATGCTATACCCGCACATACCCAACTAATACTACCACACATATAAAAAAAAAATTGTAATCCAAATTTCCAACCTACCATAGTTTATTTTCAATGTACATACTTCAAGGAATAGAGGAACCTTTATCCCTTCCATTGAGAATAATTTTGATTAACATTCAGGACTAGAATTTAAAATTTACAACCCTCAAAGTAGACCACCTATTTCTACTAACATAATTTATAACCCAATACATATCCATGATTTCTTCCAAATAGGACTTGCTCATACATCATTTGAAATATTTTAGTATAACCATATTTTTTAATCCTCAACTGCTAAATTTGATAAGAACACCACTACACTAGCTAAACACTAACATGGTACAAGAGTTGATGGGTCTAGTTGTATGCAAAGAGGGAAGAATACAAGGAAATATCAAGAAAAATAAACTTGTTATCTCAAGCACAACTATTACAAGTGTTTTGAGATACAATTATGGAAGAAACACAATTATCTAGAACACCAAATGCATGATAAATTAGAATTGCATGATTTCATACTATCAATATTTCTACTTATAATTGAACACACACATTTTAAGAAACCCAACATTAAATAATCACACTACTGGATTTGACACCATTTTCTGATGGACGTTCGTCGGTCATTCAAAAAATCTTTGTCGAAAAAGTAATGAAATGACAAAAATATTTTCGTTGCAAGGCCTACGATGAATTAAACGTCGAAATAACAGCACATATTCGTCGGTCATCAGCATCATAAGATGGCCTGGATGTTCGTTGAATTATCGACAAAAACTTCGTGTATCCACCGACGAATTACACCAGAAGTTCGTTGCCATTTCGATGAAATGGGCAAGGAGTAGCATCGAAACAACACCAAAAGTTCGTTGCCATTTCAACGAAATGGGAAAGGAGTAGCGTTGAAACAACACCAAAATTTCATCGCCATTTCGACGAAATGGGCAAGGAGTAGTGTCGAAACAACACCAGAAGTTCGTCGCTATTTCGACGAAATGGGCAAGGAGGAGCATCAAAACAACACCAAAATTTCATCGAAATTGTGACGAAATCGACAAGGAGTTACGATGAAGCCTTTGTTGTAGCTATAGCAACTTCATTGGACCTTTTCGGTGATTCGTCAGTGGTTTTTGTCGAAATTGTGACAAAACAATGCAATTTAAAAAAAAAATTATATTCATTGAAATTTACCATCGTGGGTGATGGTGATTCGAGGGGTATAAAGAATCATTTTTTCTACCACCATAGTGAAAATTTAGCACTTTCTTTCATCTTTGCATATTGGTTTGATGCTTCAAACCAATGCATTTCTTATATTGAAAAGTGCATTACCTTGTTGAGCTTCTCTTTGTTTTGAGAATAGTTTAATATTTTCTACTTAACAGGGCCAACCACATGACGATGGAAGCTCATTTTGCACCTCCCCACCCTCACATCACTCTCAATTCCCCATACTTACCCAATCGTATAAAATTAATCATTCATTCATCCATTAATAACATATAACATTCATTCATTCATCCATTTATAACATTCATTCATTCATATTAATAACATATAACATTCATTCATCCATTATTAATAACATATAACATTCATTCATTAACATATAACATTCATTAATTAACATATTCACATTCATTCATTAACATATAATATTCATTCTTTTCAATTTTACATATTATCAAAATATGGTTGTCATGATATGATTACAATATTAACTTTTTGTTTCTTTTTTAAAGCTACATAAAGAGTTGAAGTGGAGTATCATTTTTTCTAAATCAATATTTGTCCCCTTTAGTTGTTGCCCTCTACTGCATTGATCTTAATGTAAGCCTGAGTCGTCTACTCATGGCGTGGACACTGTGCAAGAAGTGCAACACCAATAAGAAAATGTTAAACTGATATGTTTTATTATTATTGTTACAAGTATTTCATTAATTAAAAGAACATTAGAGTGGTTCTCTTTACCTGATGGGTCCACATCATGTTCCTGAACTTTTGTTATAGACTCATGCTCAACATGTTGAACACTCTCTAAATCATGATGTGCAGTTGAAACACGAAAGGTTACATTAATTAATACAACAATTGAAATTAAATATGTTTAAGAGAACATGAGAGTGGTCCTCTTTACCTGATGGGGCTACATCATGTTCCTAATCTTCTCTAGCCTGATCATTCTCAACACATTGATCATGCTCTACATGCTCTAAAGTTGAAACATGAAAGGTTACATTAATTAATACACCAATTGCAATTAAATATGTTTAAAAGAACTTTAGAGTGGTCCTCTTTACCTGATGGGGCCACATCATATTCTTGATCTTCTCTAGCCTGATCATTCTCAACATGTTGATCACACTCTACATGCTCTAAAGTACCGGAATGCACACCATGACCTTCATCGCGTATTTGTGCTCCACCCTCCTGAGTTGCATTCAATGTCATGTGCAGTATTATCATTGCTTGAATGTTTAAAACAAATAGGCATGTAATTACTTTATGGTGGAAATTAATATTGAATAGATTGCACAAGTATTCAATTTTAAATAAACTTTATTGAGTTTATTTACCTGTGTGTCGGATGTAGTGGAAGGTTGTGTTTGCCTAGTCAAGACTCTTAGGCGTTCAACCACGGCTCCATAGCCTTGCTGGAAGGCAATCTTCAGGTCATTTTCTGTGGGAACTCTGTTGAATTCAAAGCCCTACATTTTTGCATAAGATCTTGAATTTTGCTTCTATGGTGTGATAAAACCAAAAAAAAATTCAATTTATTATTTGGATACTATATTTCATTTATTGATACTTACAATTTGTGCGACTAATTTCATATAACCACTAGAGCCAAGTTTGTGTTGCCCATGTTTTTCTAGTCTTTCCTTTGTTGCCTTCGATGTGTCGGGAAGCCTATGAAAAGTTTGAAATGTGTTAGATTATGTAAAAAGAAAGAGTAATCAGTATATAATTACATTGTTGATAGTATCACATACATTCCTTCGCACGGTGGTGTCTTTCCTTTTTTTCTTTTCAGCCTTCTCCTTTCCATCTGACACCAGGTCCTTCCACTCCCTCTTCGGAATCATGGGGGGATGCTCGTACTTTTTGTTCTTCTCTAAATGTGACCTATATTGGTGCCTCGCATACTTTAGATAGGTACCAGCTTTATGAAGAACCTTGGTTCGGTTGAATGTTTTATCATTGAAAAACACAACTAAACGGTTAATGAGCTCATCTTTTAAATCTTGATTTTGGGAATTCCACTATGTACGTATGGTGGGCCCGAAGAGCTCCAATGTAATATCACTTAGATGTTTATATAAAAAAAAAATTCCTACAAAATGATCATGGGATCAATAGTCTAAAAAGAGCGATCAATAAGTAAATTTCAATTGGATTATATATAATAATAATTAAAACATTTTAAAGTACCTGGAACCTCTATATTTATGGGAATGAAATCCTCGGTCACCACAAGTGTGACCAAAAATGTCCCCGTACTAGTAATACGGGAAGATCCAAGAAATGCTGCTAAAACATCACCAGTACAAGTGACCTTTGCATCCCTAGGTCCATGTCCTGACCCATGTTCTGGTATGTGTTCACTGCCAGAGGGTGCATTAATAGATGCCTACATGGTATGTGTTGCCGACATTTCAGACAACAATATAGGCATGGATGATGGGGTCAGATGATGTGATGTATGCGTAGGAAGATCAGGATGGACACTTGTACCAACCCTTACTCCTTGGGCAGCACTTGCAGTACCCTGATCATGGCCAGGAGCATCATGGGGAGGAAAATAACCCAGTAAAAACAACACATATTTTAGTTCATGACATAAAAGAGTACAAAATATAAAACAATGAATGAACTTATGTTATAATTAAAGACCTCATGATAGCTTACTTGCAAGTTTTGTAATCTCTTAGTCAATATTTTAACCCTCTCTCTTATCGCATCTGTTTGAGGCACTATGAACATCAACTTAACCATTTCTTGATTGCATTTTTTTTGGATCTTCTTTATCATATCGAGAGTGTTTGTTGAATAAGCGATGTCATCATCACAAAATATTGACTGCACCTCACTAGGGATGCTCTCCTCTACTGCTGGTGCCTTTCCCCGATCAGTCGACTACAACAAGAATATTAAAAAATATTATCAAAATTAACCCAAAAAACTCATGAAAAAAACATAATAATAAAACATTTTGCTCGTATGTAATTTGTACAATTACAATGAGGTAAACCTGTCGGGTAGAAGAGCCTGAGGATACATCGCGATCTGTGCTCTGGGCCAGAGCCTTCTCCGTACGATCAATGTCCCCTATGACAAAAATTAAATATAAAAGAAACATTATCAAAATGAAACCAATAGACTTATGAAAAAATGCAGAATAAAAATGGTATATTGGGTCATTAATTGGGTTAGGTAAAATGGGTACATAGTACATACCACCCCCATAGTAAACGTGAACAACCAACTAAGTGATTCAAATTGTAATCGATTAGCAACTCTTCCCCTATGATTGTGATTTTTATCCTTTTATCACGAATACGGTTTCCCTCGCGTGCCTCGAATATGCAATTGGGTTGCTTATTTGTTGACCCAGGTCATGTACTGTTTATAAACCCTGCAATATTCCCTGATGCTTTGGCCTTCCGTCAATGTGCCCTCCTTTATTTTTGATCCTTATCTTTTAGTTGTATATAATTTGTGATTGCATACCCTCATATACTTTGTGTATGTCCGAACCGAGTTACATCAATCTTTGTAAACATGAAGCTAGGGTCCAACATACTCCATCAATTGGTAACTTTGTAAATTATGAGACCTTATGTCGTCCATGCAAAATAGACCCAAACCATGTAATGACGATGGTGCTATGTGATATATCCTCTCGTTGACACAAAAATCAGTTTTTATTGGAGGAAGTTCCTTAGGTACCCATTGTTTCCGTAGATGTTTGTACCTCAAGGGCACCTCGACGTTGCCTATGCTCTCATCATCATAAGAACATGACCCTCCTTCAACAAGAAAAAATTCCATGCGTTTATGGGTGCAACATTCTGAAAATATTTTGACCTCTAGTTGAAGTCTCCCTCTTTTAGACATACTACATGTCACCAAACCTCTTCTTCCTAAATTTCCCTCGCTCAAGGAAGACAAATCTGACAAATACCTATTTGGTGGTACCTGCACTCATAAGGATGTTGGATGAAGTTCTTTCATGGTGATGTGATCCCAAGGTGACATTATGATTAATCTATCATTTCATGGCTAGAATTTCACAGGTTATAAGGTAATCAAGTCTTGATAGATTGCAAGCTATTGTTACTACCGTCCAAATGTGTCCATCACAAATCAAATATACTTAACGTTTTAACTCCAAAACTTTTCAACAATTGTTAAATGGGACTATGGTCCACCAGTTACACAACCAAGGCCTCAAATGTATTCTCTAATTGTAATCAAAGGACTTTTGTTCTTCATTCAAGTAAATAAACTTGAAGGGAAACACCACCAAGTGGTTTATTGGACACCTACATGACTAAAAATAGTAGCAAATTTACATTTAATTTCCATATGTCTAAGTGGTCAATGGGGAGGGAGTGTGTACTAGGCCTGGTTAAGTCATCATAAGTTTACGCTTTGGAAGTAAATTTTTTTTAAGTCATATTAAATCTTCCTATGTCTAATTGCTAGGAGACTTTTGGTATGTTTTAAGGTAGGATGATTGATGAAAGAGCCCAAAGACTAGCCTTTCTCCATGGTATCTAGGTACACATAGCAGCGGTCTTCTCTTATACGGTTGGATATGATTTAAAGAACTTAGCTAGGAATTATTAATTTAACCTAAGGTTTTCTCATAATGCCATCATTGGAAAAATATGATCAAATTCTTCTATTATGAAGAATTGGTCTATGTGCCTCTAGTAATCACTAGAAATGTTTGTAAGGATAAAATGACTAATTGCATCAGGTAGGAGAGAATAAACTTTGAGTTCTTCAAAGATTATATTCCTCTATTCATAATTTTTAAGGGTTGTGTGTGGAGGAGGTTATCACTACCAAGAAGGGAGGAGACCTTTCCTTGTATTCTTTTATAATTTTCATTATTCTTATTTATTTTACACCTACATTTACAAATACACATGCATATGCATTTACTGTTTTCATTTATTTCTCATGTAGTTTAATAGTTTGATCGATTTCATAGTATATGTGTTGAAGACTTTAGAATTTCAATTACATTAATTTATGGATATGTTGTATCTATAACACTACAAAACCATATGCTCTTTGCATTTACACTTGCATTTAGAAATATAGATTTATATACATAGATAGATTTAACTTTGTATTGTTGCATTTATTGTTGGAGGCATCCAGTAATTTGAACATATTTACATTTAAAATACATATACATACATACATACATACATACATATGTGTGTGTGTATTAATAATAATATATCATTATATTCAGTGTTGATGATAATTAATTTGTGCACATGGATAAAATTCATAAAATCCAGATCTCCCATACATGTTTTGTTGAAACCTAGGCTTGAACCTCTCATTTCACATGCTTTTCTTCATACATGTTTTGTTGAAACCTAGGCTTGAACCTCTCATTTCACATGCTTTTCTTCACAAAACTATTGAGGACAACAGCTATACCTTCTTTATTTCTCATCCTACGCACTATTCATGCATCCTACCATTACAACAGTATCCATGGGGCCTCTTACACAAGCTACAGTAATCAAATAAAGTGTAAGAGCCCCTTTATATCATGTTTTGACTACAAAACCCTCAAAAAAGGGTAACTCAAATTATGATTTGTTGGTGAGCTGTATGGACAAAATCATTAGCACTAGCTCATTCTTGGAGTCTTTTGAAAGAGAAGTGAATCAGGTGGTAGTTAAGTACAAACCCTATAGTGTCAAGATGAATGAGGTGATCAATTTTGATTGGCCAACTGATGAAGAGTACCAGAAATGGGTAAATGTATATTTAACTGAGGAAGAGTGAAAAGGAGTAGGTTGCTAATAGTTCACAAATCAGCTGTTGTAGTTACAACATATTCCAGTTTTGTTTTTTGGTGACAGTCTATGCATGGAATTCTTGAAGTTTTTTGTTTCTGCATCAACCATTCTCAGTGGGTACGATGAACAAGAAGATTCTCTGGGGAGATTGTTGTTGTAACAATTTTTTGGAATATCACAAGGCGGTCCAATTGGCTGGTGACACGTGTGCTTTATGGCTCGATGCTTGTTTGCTCCTTTTTCTATAATAAGGATTTCAAGGATAGAAGTACGGGTTAGAAAGTTTGATATTTTTGGTTGAGTCTAGATGAAGTTGCAGAGCAAATTGTAAAGTCTGATGGTTTTAGGGAAAATGCAATTTAGGTTTTGAGTGATTCTGTAGTAGGTTTTCAATTCATGGGGATTTGAATTTTTATGACAGTAATGGCATTTGAATTGATAGGATTAATTCAAACTCATGTCTCTCCATTGTACAAGCATATCTGAATTTTGAATAAAATGATCAAGGGTTGTTTCATTCATCTCAGTGTTCTGGTGTGTATGATTCTTGTTTTAGGTTTAATTCAATAAATTAATTAAAATGCTTGAATGGGATTGTAGGTGGATATGTTCTGTATAAGGATTTGATAAGTAGTATTGGGTTATAATACATATTGATGAGATTGTAAAGCAATGTTATCAAGGATCTTATATGTTATGTGTTAAATCTGTCATAAACCCTTATATGCTTATAAATTTGACTCCTCCAATGGATATATGGCATTGATCTAAGTTGTACTTATTCGTATGGTTCAGTATTTGTTTGCCTTTACCTAGAGCTTTCTACAAATTGCAAATCAATGACTATCTTATGCTGTGAAATGTTGTTGTAGTTATCTCATGCTCCAAATAGTTGATATTATTGATAAACAACCAATTCTATTCAGTATTATCCTATTATGTTGAGCTATTAAATGAGATTATCTATTGTTGTTAATATTGTTTATGATGATGGTGTAGAGGTTGTAAACACATTAAGGGATCACCCTCCCAGGTCTTGCAGAGCCCAAAGTGTAGGAGGTCTTTCAAATCCTCGTCAGTTGGTCCAGGTCCTAAGAGCTGCCCTTTATTGGAATTGGCAATTCCATAGGTAGATTAGAAGATCAACTTACTTACCGTAAAAACAACCAACACCTTGCATATGTTTGTGGTGGAGGTATTAAAGAAGAATTGTATGCCTCCATTTCCATTCATTAGATCTACCTTATCCTAGCATATACTTGGGCTAAGTCTACAATTTCTTCAAACTCATGCGATGAAGGCTATGTGTGATTAAACCCTAGACCTCAACCAAGATGTGGGTAGATTATGGGAGTTTTTCCAAGACCTAAGGGTGGTGGATAAAAATGTGAAAGACTAAGCTATTTTATTTTTTTGTCTTATCTTATACCATTTTACGAGAATGGGGTGCCAATGTATGAGAAGATCTTTGGAAACTATGCATGAAAATTGAAGGTTAAAGAGAATGGGGGTTGCCAAACTTATAGTACTCATTGCCCCTTGGTCATCGATTTTCCTAAGTGCCCTCAACCCTCGCCCTGTTGGTATTGACCTTATTTTCACTCCTCCAAACTCTTCGTCGATAGCGACCTGTTCTGGTATTGACCTTGTTTTAACTTCAAACTCTTCCTTGCATTGACCTTTTTCACTCTCCAAAGTGCTGATATTGACCTTGTTTTCACTCCTCCAAACTCTTCGTCAACGCTGGTATTGACCTTGTTTTAACTCCAAACTCTTCCTTGGCATTGGCATTGACCTTGTTTTCACTACTCCAAACTCTTCCTCGACGCTGGCATTGACCTTTCACCTCTCCAATTTGATGAGCTACAACCTGGTTTCGTTAGGTTTTACAGTATGTTAATTAAGTTCAAAATTTTGGTGCCATTTAGCTAGGTTTTAATATTCCACAATATAGTCAAGTATATATTAGCTATATTTTAAATAATAAATAATATAATTATTCAACTTATTATAATTATATATTATATTCTTTAAAACAATTATTAAATACATATAAAATTATTATAATTAATAATAAGTATATTTTTATATAATACAAAATATAATTAATATAATATATATTTAATATAATAGTAATATATATTAATATGAGAGAGAGAAACTAAATTTTGATTGGTTGTTTCATGTCAACAATCCAAGGATGGCATGTGTCCTTGGGGAGTTATGCTCAAGGTAGCAAACCATATGATTAAAGATATTATAATTCTCCTTTAAGACCTCTTCAATGTACCCATTGCACACTTAAGGAGACAAAGATAAATATAGAGAAGAAAATATAGAGAGAGAGGGAGATAATGACAAACATACAAATAGAAAGGGAGACAAAGAGATAGAGAGGGGTAGAGAGATAAAGAGATAATATACTGTTTGAAATTGTGCACTTGATCCCGACCTACTAACATCGTTTCTTCCTGAATCATCCCTCGGTCTAACCATTTAATCATTTATCTAATTAAATTCATCAAATTTCATCCCTTAATTAAATAAATCATTTTTTCTAATTAAGTCACTCTCTTGTTAATTAAATTAATCCAATCTGATCTAATTATCCCTATTTAACTAAATAATTAATTTTATTTGATTAAATCTCTAAAGTCTATCCATTAAATTAAATAAATGAAAACCTTATTTAATTTGATCTAATACCATCTCTTTTAATTAAATAAATCAAAATCCTTATTTAATTAATCTCTTATCATATTCCTCTCTTATTTTATTTAAATAAATCCATAAATTTGAGTCAAATAGGTCACATCAATAACCTCTCTCATTAAATTAATTAACCCTTGATTAATTTAATCTCATCTCATGTCCCATCCTCTAGATTTTTCAAGTTGCACATGAAAATAGATTTAATTCATTTATTAAATCTCTATTTTCCTCACAAGGCATCTTTTAGAATATTCTCTCAATCTGAATTCAAAAATTCCAAGTCAACATGTACATCCAACAAAGCAATAACTTCATCTTACATGTCCTTTTCCTTGAGCCAAGTGGCATTTATTTCATTTTCCCTTCCCTCTTGCAAGTCATTTCAATAAATTTGAAATTCAAAAATATGCATTTATTGGAAAAATCCCCAAATCTTGCACATCCTCCATCCACTCATAGATTGACAAGTGGCATCATGCCATTGGATGAATGTTAGTCCCACATTGCTCAAATTTGGACATTCATCCATCTTGGCATTCTATAAATAAAGAACTAATACCCTCATTTCATCATCCACACATTATGCAAAGTTATTATGCTAAAATACTTAGTCATTTTCATCCATCACCATTGAGTTCTTATCTAGGTTTCTTGTAGATTTTGGCTTGGAGCTCTCATCCTTCATCAAAAAATGTGGATCAATCATCTTCAACATATCAAGCTTGCATCTTAGGAATTGGGAAAGGGCCAATTTTCACATCAAATTGGCACCAATTCCCCCATGGGATCATGGGTTTGCACATTTAAATTAGGATTCAATCTATTTTGTTGTTTTTATTGTGTTTTTTCATTGTTTTCTTTCCTATTTTGAGTTTGTAAATGGATTTCATGGGGAATCCTTGTTTTAGCTTGCAATCTCTTGTTTAACTTGTTTATTCTTGTTGTTTTACAGGTACTAGGATTGAGGTTCACACATTTGGTGCTAGAAGGAGGGCCTGATATCATTCTTTATCACTTTTCTCACAAATTTCTGCGTTTTTGTTCATACATAGAAAAATTCCAACGCTGAGAGCTCAACATCGTTGTTTTGGCACTGTTGACTCTTCAGCGTCGCTATATAGCACCATGGGAAACTCAAAGTGCGACGCTGGACTCGTCTCACCAAAAAAATTGAATTATAAACTCTGTCGCTTGACTGGTTGACTCGCAGGAACTTTCAAAAAAACCAAACTGCGATGTTGGGCAAAAACTGTGACATAGTTGAGCTCACTGTCTTGACATAGAGAGATGCTGACTAGTAAGCGGCCCTGTGAGGGCCCCGCTAAGAAATCAAACTCTGACATAGTCACGGGTTGCACCACTGGCAGGGAGTAAAAAGTGGAAATAAAATTTTAGCATGTGCTTTTTGATTAATGATTAATTTGTCTTATGTTTTCTGCTTTTTAATCCCTGTACTTTCTAGAATCTGACTAGTTTTCTCCCTTGTAGGTTGGAAATCGAAAACGAAGAAAGGAGAAGCATGAGAAGGATGTTTCATCAAGTCAAAGTGTTTTTGAACACTTTAGTGTTTGCTTAACACTTTTTAAGAAATTGTTATCACTTCTTCCTTAGGACACTAATTTCATTTGGGTTTAAAAAGAATCTTTCCATTTCTTGCAAATGGCTAAAATGAACATTAGGATCACAACATACTAGAGTTTGTTTATTTGGATAAAAATTGAACAAAATTTCTATCATTTGTCTTTTGGTGCTTAAAAAGAACTCACATTTTTCTTTGTGGATTTAAAAAGAACAAGTGCAACTTTGTTTTTGTGAAGGCTTACTTAAACTAAATTCATTGAAAAAGGACGTATGCGCTTCTCTCGCGCTTTATAGTGATCTTGAGAATCAAAAGGCCTTTTTCATGACTTTAGGGTGAGAAAAATCAATGACCTCCACACTTCAATTTGGGTTTTAAAATTGAACAAAATCTTGTGCGAGTGTGAGTGGGGGCATTATTGCGTATATTCTCTCCCTTTGGTGCCAACAAAGATTGATCGAGTTACGAATATTGTTTTCACTCACTTTTGTTTATCCTAGAGGGCCTACCTTGGGGAAATGTACTCACCCAAAGGAATGACTCAACCGGTAACACTCTAAAGCCAAGAGTATTTCCAACCGGGATATAAATGTGGGTATTGGAGTAGATGCCAATATCATGCGGTTGATTCCGACAAGATGGATCCAAAGGGGATTCTTGCCGTATGGGTCAATCTCCACGAACAAAAAGTCCTTATTAAAACCCATGTGCTAGAATTTACCAAAATCCTTTAATCTATTTGTTGGTGCAAGAACGGTCATTCTGAAGCCACCCCACACTTTTATGGTCCTTTAGTAGAAATGGAAAGCATTCCACGGTATTTTCATGGGTGTTGATGCTTGGCTGCCCCGTATAAGTGAGTGTCGTGGAGGGGAGCCAGTGGGGTCAAACATCTAACCATTCGCTAAAGATAAGTGTAGTTGGACTTGTCCAAGTGGGAATCCAACAAATATTGTCTTACACATCCATAGGGTTGTACTTATTCTTGGGTTATGAAATGCATTTCTTGATTGAAAACATTTTGAAAAGAAACACTTAACATCATCATCCAAATTTCAAACCCTTTAGGAGACAAATGCCATTGACTCAATCCATATGTTATTGCTTGCCCTTGGGATTCACATCCTTAGAGGTTTCCAAACATTGGATTACATCTCGATTTGTCTACTTAAGTAAACAATAGGTAAATCATTGCCTTAAGTTCATCAAATTTCCACATAACATACTTTGTCGGGTTTGAGGAAATTAAGACATTGGACATCTTAAGTTTGAAAACATAATCAAAGAAAGTGTTTTTGGTAAAATAAAGCCATTAATCAAAGCTAAGAAAAATTAAATTTCATGTGTGTTGAAGCCTCATGATTCTCAAAAAGTCCCAAATCCCAAAACAAAATTCATTGGTTCAAAATCCGAAAATGTGTGTTCAAAAGAAATCATTCTTTGGTTACAAAGGTCTATAGGAAGCGTTTGCATGTTCTTCAATACCTAGGTCTAGGAAAACAAAGTGTCTTGTTTTAGGTTCATCTTAGGATCAAAGGGAAAATCAAAATATTTCTTTCATCCATCCTCCAAAACATCAAACATCATCTCACTATCACCTTTTGGAAAATATTGAAATCATCCTTAATGCTAGGCTTTTTTGGAAAAATCAAAAATCATCAAATCATCAAATCTTTGAGATTAAATGCTTGAAAACTTTATCAAAATCATCTTTGGCTAGGTATGTGTAGATGCATCCTTTTGCATATGCTTAGTCAAAGTCATCAAAATCATCTTGTTTAGCTTAGTATATGTAGATGAATCCTTCTTCATATGCTTAGTGAAACTATCATCTTGTTTGGATAGGTGTGGGTAGATGCATCCTTCTCCCCCCGCATATTCAAATTATCATCTTTTGAATGAATCTATCCCTTAGATAATCATCCAACATCGTAGGGTCTATTTGTTCAAAAATCAAAAGCAATCAAAACCAATCAAAATCAAGGACAACCTCAAGAGGAAAATCAAAAATCAAAAAATCCGAAACATATCCGAAAGTCCCAAGAGCCTAGTATCTCCCATCAAGATTTATCAAAAGACCATAACATTCACATCATCCATCCCTTACATCATCATCATATCACTTCTTGATCCTTAAGATATTCTAAAATTTTCTACTTTAGACATAAAGTAAAGATCAATCCAAAGAATCAAGAGATTCATCTCTCCTATTCTTGAAAATTGATCCTCATTTTATGGTTCAAACTAGATCTCAATACAAGAAGAGCATGGAAGCCAACAAAGAAACACCCGCTTCAAGTGATCTTAGCTAGAAAAACGTTGAAATGAATCCTGCCGAATTAAGCAATCCTTTGACCATCTCATCATCACAAAATCCCAAAGAAGAAACCCAAGGAGAGGATCTTACCTTTGGGATGTCTCACAAAGAAATAACTGAAATGCTCCAAAATCTGGACAACCATAGAATCATCAACATCATGATGAGGCTTAACCCTTCATTATACATGCTTGAATTAGCAAAACAAGGAGCCAAATTACCGTCAGATTTCGACGTGAGTACCATAGTGGAGACATCTTGTCCTCCCATCTCATCTACACCCCCATCCCAAAACATTCCGCAAATCACGACATCTTTTGCTCCAACCCAACCCAATGTTAATAAGGGAAATGCATTTCTCAATGCTATTCAAGCACACCCCCTTGTTAATAATCAAAACTTGGATACAAATACCACCTTGGAACATAACATACTTGAAAACCCATTACATAATAATGTTCCTCTCACTTTCCATCATGATCCATCATCATCATTTTTCTACGCAACACCTCAAAATCCTCTCCTCACAAATTCGCAACAGGAAGGAGACATGTTCGGACCAAGGGGCATCTTTGACACTGCAACATTTTCACAAGAACTTGCACCCCTCACATTTCCACCTCTTCCACCATTACCATCATCATCCACATCACTCCTTGGTTTAGGGCTTCCCCCTTTATCAACTATCAATCAAACCAATATCCCAAATATCAATCAAAGCATTATGCCAAATACTCAAAACTTGTCATCGATATTGCAACAACAGACAAAAAATGCACAAGCAATTGCAACATCATCAAACACCCCCTAACATCGCAAAGCATGGTCTCTCAAGGGCCAACCACATCAACACCACCATCCATCACTCAAAACACCAACACGACATCATCACTCAGCACCTTCACAAATGCTATTCCAAATCCACCACCACCCCCACCAACACCAACTTCCACCACATCAAGCCAATACAAAGCAGCATTGCAAGATGCTTTTCAAAGAGGATTCCAACAAGTGCAAAAAAAAAATCCGTACAACTAGCCGCTCAGTAAGCCGCTCAAGCTACGCAAGCTGTCCAAGCAGCACAAGCCGCATTACAAGCGCAACAAGGTCAAACTTTATTGCAACAACAACAACAGCAAGCCGCTCAAGCTACGCAAGTTTCTCAAGCAGCCCAAGCCGCATTGCAAGCACAAAAGGCTACTCAAGTGCAAACCCTATTACAACAACAAGCACAAGCAGTGCAAGAAAAAACTCAAGCTCAGGAAAATGCCCAATATCAATCACAACAGGCACAAGCACAAGCATTACTTCTTGCACAAAGACAAGCAGTGCAATTGCAAGCATATTAGCAACCAATAAAGCAATATCAAGAGCAGCAAGAAGCAGACCATTTGGCAGCACAACAACAAGCATTGTTGGAACAACAATAGGCACAACAACAAGTACAAATCTTAGCACAACAACAACAAGATCAACAACAAGTGTTGTTCATACAGCAACAGGTGGAAGCCTACCTAGCTCGGCAGAACATACAGATACCATTGAACAACACATCAAACAACACACCGACCAACCCACCCATCCAACCCACAATCGAAACACCCCAAAACACCTTCATCCCCCCTGATTCGCAAAATGATGTGACAACACAAATCAGGTTGCTCTCGCAACAAGTGCTTGATCTTCAATTAGGGCGAACAACAAAGACACCAAGCAACTTGTGTCCCTATCCATTTGATAGGAGCCTAGTAATGAAACCGTTCCCTAAGGGATTTGAGATCCCCAAATTTGACAAATATCAAGGGACGGGAAACCTTGAAGATCACATCAAGGAATTCCAGGTTCATTGCATGGAAGTCGCATACGACGATACTTATCTAATGCGACTATTTCCTAGGAGTTTGGTAGGCCATGCTATGCAATGGTTCTCTCGCTTACCTTCAGGCATTAGAACATTCCAAGAAATTATGGACGCATTCATTAAAAATTATGCATGCAACATTGCAATGGATGTTAGTCTAGAAGAACTCTCGGCTCTAAAACAAGGAAAGGGTGAATCATTTGCCTCATTCCTACAATGAAGGTGATCCAAGGCCAATCAGAGCAAGTGGACCATGCCAGAAGAACAACAATTTTGCACCATCATAGCCAACCTTGAAGGTCGTTTGTCATTTCATCTCAAGGCTCAGGGCATCACCACATATGACCAGTTGATCCCCAAGGCACTCAGCATCGAAATAGCCCTTATGACTCAACCCGCGGGCTCAACATCATACCCCAAACAACAAAACAACCACCCACCATCCAATTACAATGATAAACCTCACACGTGGGCAAGGAACAAAAACATTACTAATGATGGTGTCGTCAATGCCAAGGTGGTCATTAGTGCTCCTCGCCAAAATACACCCACACCGCAAATCCAAATCCAACACCAAAACAATCATCATGCAATACAACAGCCAAACAACAATCCAACAATCAACAATCTCAATGACCAAAGGGGACCACCCCAAAGGAACAGGAGTTATCCCAAGTGAAAATACACCACTTTGGGGGAACCACTTGAAGACATCATGAAAAATCTAATAGATGATAAACTCATCAAGGCTCCTACCTTTGAGAATTACCAAGAACCGGATGTGAAACCTCCTTGGTAGAATGAAAATCAACTTTCTGAATTCCATAAAATCAAAGTCCATACCACAAATAGTTGCATGAGATTGAAAAATATCATTCAAGATCTCATCGATAAAAGAATCATAAATGTGGAACAACCTACAGGAAATCAAGATCTTAAGATATATACGAATCTGATGTTGAATCATGGCAACAAAGGAAATAAAAATGATAAAGGGAAAGGCTCCCACTCAAATGTAAATCATGTGAATGAAACAGTTGTCGCCTCCCTAGATGAAAACTACATGGTCATCACCATCAAGGGTGCCTATTCCAAAGATTGTTGAGTCACCACAAGAGGTGGCAAAGTAACCATCGCAGGATCATCCCAGCCAAACAGAGTCCCCGCATCTAGATCCATCCCTAATGGATATAATTTCCTAGATCAACTCAAGAGAACGCCAACGCAAATCTCCATAATGGAGTTGCTAAAAATCTCATCTATCCATAGGAAAATCCTTGAAGAAGCGTTGGCCTCATCCACTGTCCTCATAGATCTTGATGCGGAGCAATTCCAAGCTATGGTTGGAAATATCATTACACCTAATCTTCTTACATTCTCTGACCAGGATTTCCCCGCTCAAGCATCTCACAACTGTGCACTTCACTTGGAAGCCGTAGTACATAAGAGAAAAATCAAAAGGGTCTTGGTGGATGGAGGTGCGGGCTTAAATATATGTTCTCTCAGTCTCATCAAGCAATTGAAAATATCAGAGGATTCCATCGACAAAGGGAAAGGTATCACAATAAGACCATATGACGATCAAGAAAGAGTGTCTCAAGGCACGATCAAACTCCCTATTCAAGTAGGGCCATCTCTCATGGAAACCACTTTTCAGGTCTTGGACCTTGACTTGCCATATAACATCCTCCTAGGACGCCCATGGATTCATGTAATGAAGGCAGTAGCATCCACTTTCCACCAATGTGTGAAATTTACACATGACGGACAAGAAGTGACCATCCATGGAGATCCCGAACCTTTCTCATACTGCAAAAATCTTGAAGCAAAGTATTACAAAATCCCCCAAGTACCAAAAAATGATGAGGGCCCATCCACACCATACATCGATCCCACCACTCTCACATCCACTTCTACGATAGAGACACCCGCCACTCCCACCATTCCCACCATCTCTGACATCAAGCTCATTATCCAAGATAATGGTTGTGGAAATTACAAGCTCCCTAACAATGCTTTTGTGGTAGGAGAGTTACCACAATCTCCTAGATCATGGGGATGCCCACAAATAAATGAAGCTTCCACATCCCAAACGTCTCTTGAAGAGTATCCCGAATTCACAAGCTGGGGAGGCCTTGGCCAGGAAGTTATTGAGGCAGATCCATCTCATATGCTATATCAAGATGAAAGACCAATACCAGAATTACCAATGGATGACCAAAGCAAGGGTCTACAAATGATGCTCGCAATGGGCTACGACAGAAATCAAAGACTGGGACAAAATGACAATGGGCTTATAATACCTATCATCCCAGAGACGCGACCGATAACAAATATTGGCCTTGGATGTACCCCTCCAAGTATAACCATACAAGGCCAAAGTCCTCCAGTTAGAACAGTTAATAATACTCGTCAGCCAACCGCAGCAGAACTACGACTACCAGTATCCATAGGTAGAAACATACATAACTTTATAACTAACATTTGTAGTAGTAGCAATGATGAGGATACCATGACCAATCTACCTAGGCTATTTGAGGATACCACTCTTTGCATGATTAGCACCCTATCTTTTGAAACAGGCCATCAAAATCATGAGATCCGCCTAGTATATCCCCAACTGATCGACTATGACCAACGAGGACCACCAGTTCTTGATATGTTCAAAAATGATGAGGTGCTCTCAGAATTCATGGGACTGTGAGATAACATTCTAGATGGGGATCATAAAGTAGGGTTATAAATAGAGTTAGACACACATGCCTATTATGGTGAAATGATTGAATCCCTCAATCGCAAAAGTGAGAAATTAAGAATAATATCCAAGTCCTTGAGTGAAAACCACACTGTGGCACTCTATGACCAGAAAAAAGTAAAAAGAAAGGATGCATCCAACGGTGAAAACCTCTCTGAGGTGCCCGAGGATGGGGGATTCAATCTTCCTTTAAGAGTTATTCATCAAGAAAAGTTAGCAGTCTTGGCAAAAAAATGCAATCTGGTCAATCTAGGAACAGAGGAAGCCCCGCATATCACATTCTATGTGGAATCATTACTATCAGAGGAACAAGAGCTCCTAGCAGTATTCCTAAGAGAAAGACAAATAAAATTTGCATGGAGTTATGCTGACATTCCAAGGCTTGATCCAGAGACTGTGGTTCATCACTTAGCAGTGTATCTAGAAGCAAAACCTATCAAACAAAAGCTTTGAAAAATGCACCCTTAGATCACTCTATTAGTCAAAATGGAGCTAAAAAAGCTATTGGATGCAAGGTTCATCCGACCAATAGATTATCCAGAATGGGTGTCAAACTTGGTACCTGTTTCAAAACCCGATGGGAACATCAGAATCTGCATAGACTTCAGGGACTTGAACAAGGCATTTCCAAAGGATGACTTCCCACTTCTCAACATTGATATGATAGTAGACATGGCAGCTGGACATGAAATGTTGTCGCTAATGGATGGATTTTTAGGATACAATCAGATCATGATAGCAAAAGAGGACCAACATAAAACATCTTTCACTTGCCCGTGGGGGGCCTATTGTTGGAACATGATGCCATTTGGCTTAAATAACGTAGGAGCATCATATGAAAGGGATATGACATCGATATTCCATGACATGATCCATAAGACAATCAAAGACTATGTTGACGACATTCTAGCTAAGTCCAGAAAAAAAAAGATCACATAGCAACCCTAAGTGCCATCTTTGACAGGCTGGAGGAGTACAAGGTCAGATTAAACCCTAAGAAGTGTGTCTTCGGCGTACAATCGGGAAAGCTCCTAGGATATATAGTGTCAATGAGGGGTATTGAGGTGGATCCAACAAAAGTAAAAGCAATCCTCGAGATGGAGGCACCGAAAACATTAAAGCAACTAAGAGGTCTACAAGGCAGACTCCAATCCATTCGATGATTCATAGCACAATTGGTGAACAAACATAACCCATATTCTCACCTACTTCACAAGGGAGTAGCGCACAAATGGGACAACAAGTGTGAAGAAGCATTCAACAAAATCAAAGAATATCTACTGACACCACTAGTCTTAATGCCACCCATCCCAAAGAAACCATTGATCTTATACGTGTCAGCAACAACCCTTGGAGCTCCTCTAGCTTAGTATGACGAAAATGGAATGGAAAGGGCTATCTATTACATCAGCAAGACAATGGTTGGTCATGAGCTAAACTATTCATTCATCGAGAAAGCATGCCTCGCAGTAGTGTTTACATCTTAGAAATTTAGACATTACATGTTGGCACATAAAATAAAACTCATCTCCAAAATCGACCCTCTCAAGTATCTACTATCAAAGGCAATGCTCATAGGAAGAATGGAAAAATGGGTGATGATATTGTCAAAATACGACATCAAATATGTGGAGAGGAAGGAAATCAAAGGCCAAGTCATTGCAGATCAACTGGCAGAAGAACCAATCTATTCAGAGAACCCTCTCATCTCAAAGTTTCCAGATGAATCTATTTTCAATCTCAATATAACTGACCACTGGAAACTGTACTTTGATGGTTCATACACACAGCATGGATTGGGAGCCGGCATATTCTTCATCACCCCACAAGGGGATTGCATACCAAGGTCCTACAAATTGGAATTTCCTTGCACAAATAACATTGCAGAATACGAGGCTTTGACTATAGGTCTCAGAATAGCAGTGTAATGGAACATCATAGCTCTCAAAGTGTACGAAGACTCTCAATTGATCATAAATCAAGTGAACGATGAATACCAGACCAAGGAAGACAAGCTCACTTCATACAAGAAATTGGTGGAGACTCTCAAAGAATCCTTCATCAAAATTACATTTGAGCAGATTCCTAGAACCAACAACAGAGCAGTAGACGCCATGGAAACAATTGGATCCTTGCTCGACATCCCCCACAATGTTCCAAAATATAAATTCCTGATTGAGCAGCTTCTCATACCTGCATTCGAGGTACCAAAATCAGAATATGTGTGCAAAATTGTTGGTCCTAGTGATCCTTGGTATCATGACATTTACACATACCTTCGTATAGGAGTCATACTCACTGACCTACCCTCAAACCTAAAATGAACCTTTGTCAAAAAGGCATCTACATTTTTCATCCTAGGAGATACCATATATCATAGAAGCATAGAAGGAAGCCTACTACGCTGCCTAAATGCTAAGGAGGCATTGACCGCTCTAACTAAAGTACATAATGGTATCTATGGTTCACACTCGAGTGGAATGACCATAGCCAAGAAATTGTTGAGGATGGGGTATTATTGGCCCACAATGGAAAGAGAAGCACATGATCATGCCAGAAAGTGTCTACAATGTCAGCAGCATGGGGACCTCATCCATGCTCCAGCTCAAGAGCTTCATCCTATTGTCACACCATGGCCCTTTTCGCAGTGGGGACTTGATCTCATTGGCCCACTTCATCTAATGGCCAAAAAATTCATCATAACCGCAACTGAGTAATTTACTAAGTGGGTGGAGGCCATACCCATGATGTACATAACTAGGAAGCAAATTTCTAAGTTTATCCTGAACTATCTCATTTGTTGATATGGTGTTCCACAAGCCATTATCTCGGATAATGGGACACCATTTAAGAATCAGGAGGTCCATGACTTATGGAAAATTTTGAAAATACAACATCGCTTCTCCACCCCATACTATCCCCAAGGCAATGGCCAAGCAGAAGCTACAAACAATACCATTCTAAAAATCCTCAAGAAAATAGTCAATGACATAGGTCGTGACTGGCATCTGTAGCTTAATCCCACCCTCTAGGCCTATTGAACCAGTATCCGCACACCCACCGGTGCCACCCCCTTCTCCCTGGTCTACGGATCATAAGCGGTACTCCTCATTGAGATTGAGCTTCCATCCCTCAGGATATCACTGCAAAACCTCATCACGGATGAAGAGTATCAAGTATCAAGGTTAAACAAGCTAGAGCTACTGTATAAGCGATGTATAGAGGCTTTGAATCATTTGCAAGTCTATCAGAATAGACTCAAATGAAACTACAATAAGAAAATCAGAAGTAGGACATTCCAAGTCAGAGAGTTGTTATTAAAAGAGAATCAGAAGAATATCCCAAACCCAAGCAGCAAAGGCAAGTTTGAACCTAATTGGTTGGGACCTTTTGTCATCACAAGAAGTTACAATTCAGGGGTGTATCAGTTATCAACACTCGAAGGGGAACCTCTATAGGAGCCGATGAATAGCTCCCATCTCAAAAAAATTTATGCCTAAATCTTTCAAGGTATAGAACCAAAAAATCCAAAAAATCCAAAAATGACCTGAAAAATGGTTACCTTGGCGAAAACCTAGCAAACAGTCATCTTGGTGACAACAAAAAAATCAAAAAAATCCAAAAAAAAAAAGAAAAAGGATAAAAATAGTAAAGAAAAAAATCGTCCTCTAGTGAAAACCACTTTGGTGTCACTTTGGGAAAGTACCTTGGTGAAAACCTAGCAAACAGGCGCCTTGTGTAAATAAGCACTTTCCATCCACCAGGATCTTTATGGCTTGTTCTGCATCATCCATCCATTACGCTTCCATCATCCATCACATTCCATATCTTCATCTATCATTCATCCACTCGCATCTGCATCATAGTTTGGTCCTGATTTCATACCATGATCCCTCCTAGTACTACTCGGCCCATCCTCAAGGTCAGTTTGTCCTGCCTTTATCAGAGTAGTCTATTGCATCATGTTGGGGGCATGTTCTCATCGGATCAGATTCGTGTATGTTCTTAAAATCCTCAAAATTAGAAAACCCAAAAACATCAAAACATATCAAAATCCCAAAAATAAGGTCATCTTGTCGAACTACGCCATCTCTGAGCTTGAACGTAGGCAAGGTTGATATTTGATCATCGCCTGAGACATTTAAGTCAGTCCTATAGGAGTCCATCATAATAAACTGACATCTCATCATGTATATCATCATCTGTAAATCGGTCAAGTCATCAGTCGAACTACGTGGTTTCTACGTGTATAACGTAGGCAAGGCTAATCTATTGATCAGCCCCCAAGGCCCCTAGGATAGGTCTTTAGGTTAGTCTCTTGTTCAAAATCTCAAAAAATCCCAAAACATTTGGAAAATCGAAAATTAAAACATTTGCAAAATCCCAAAAATACCAAAAATAGCCTCAAAAACATCTCAAAAAGATAAAAAACATCCAAATATTTGAAAAATCCATCCATCTCATCTCGCTTGCACTCGCAATAATGTCACTCATAATAAACAATCATCATCTTCAATCTTTGGAAAGATAATCAGAAACAAATCTAGCAGGTCGAAAGTGAAAACTCAAAATGTCAAATCGTAGGTCTAAGTCAGTACATAAGCAAGTTGGTCATCTCTTTG
>VDFB02281492.1:889421854-889451410 GCA_007258455.2 Sequoia sempervirens
TATGCATATTTTCTTTTATAAAGAAAATTATTATCATGTAATTATGGTACTTCGAATATATCAATTTGCACATCTTTGGAAAATCTCTGCTTTTTCATTTTTCTCTTATCTGGAAGGTGATTTTTCTAGTTTGCAATCAGATCTTGGTTTCTAACATCCCCAAGAGTAATCCCTTTAGTCTTAAGAATATCGCTATAACTTATGTATATAAGGGTTATTTTTCTAAGGTTAGATTATCAAACACCAAAGCATGCAAAACCCAAAGAAACTATCAAGAATAATGAAAGAAAATAACAAGAATGACTATACCTGTCACTCATTGAATCTTCCTTCATTCGCCTTCATAGAACCTTCTAACTTGCTAATTGTTGCCCTCACATTGGACATACGAGCAATTTCATGCCAAAGACTATGACGAAGTCCTAAACAAGGTTTGAAGGATTTGATTACTAAATGTCTATGCCTATGAGAAATAATGAAATGACTATGCCAAGAAATGTCTAAGACTTAATGAAATCAAGTACAAAAATAAATGATGTGATATCTAAGAATGAGTGTGAGTGTCAGCTGTCAAAAATGTGAGAAAATTTGCCATTTTATAGAAAAATTCAATTTTGGACAGACAAACAAGATTGAAAGTTGACAGAAGCCTAAAATCATAGGTCCAAAATTCATGTGACAATCCCTAATCAGCATTAGGGAAAAATCATTAAATGAGTGGTCGAGATGTCATTTTAAAAGATCGAATTGGCGGTCGAGAATAAATGAGATAATTAGTCGAAAAGATAAAGATTTTTGAAAATAAAGAAGATAAAGATTGCTTGATTTATGATTTTCGAAAAAAACCAAGAAGATAAGAGTTGAACTAAAAAGAAGATTTGGAAAATCAAGAATCTGTTCAATTGCTTGATTTTTGAAAGAATATTACCATTTTGAATTAAATTAATTCAAAATATGGATTTTGTGTGATAATAAATAATCGATTTTCATATTATTTACTAAAATGAACTGGCACTCAAGAATGTGAGATCATTTTAAATAATTTCATTTATTTAAAATGAGGGAAATGTTAAATTTAACAATTAAATAATTAAAGATGATTATTTAATTTAGAGGATAATGACCGATAATTAAAAAAATTAATAAATTCATTTAATTATGAGAATTAGTGACATATTAAATAAATAAATAAAATTCATTTATTTAATAATCAAGAAGACATAAATGAATAAAGGTAATTAAATAAATTAAGCAATTTATTTAATTGTAAGAGGACAATAGACCCTTAGTGACATTGAATAAATAAATGGTTTGTTGTTGTGAATCATGTGAAGTCTGAGACATGAATTAATTAAATAATAATAGTTATTTGAACAATGAACAGGAATATGGGGCCAAAGAGACATAATTATGCTCATGTGGTATCTTTAGAAGCGAAAGAGATGGTAGAAATAGAGGGCTTTGCAGTGGAGTCATTTTATGTAATCTACATTTTCTTTTGTCGCCATCTGCTTGCATCTCCCTTGTTAAACCAAAGAAAATAAGTCAAATATGCTGCCCAAATTCTAGATAAAGGAAGGCAAACGTGGCGGTATGCCCCCTTGAGAGGAAAATCGGGTTGCAAGAACATAAGTGTGCTCTCAAAATTGATGAGAAGACTAGAATATGAGGAGACAAAGAAATGTTAGTGAAAAAGATATAGATGATGATATGGAAGCAATGCCTATATGAAATGGGTGAGTGAAGATGACAAGACATAAGGAGATGCATGTTAGTTCCTAGACCAAATCCTTCAACATGTTACCATAGGACTTTAATATTTATTGCTCTTAATCATCATTGGGCAGTAAAAAATGACACAAATGGACAACAAACATGATGGTATGACATAGATCAAGGTGTGCAAGGTCATACCATCACGTAAGACAAGCAGTCACAGAAAAGGATGATCACAACTCATACTAAGGGTGCAATTGCCCTAGTCTTTTTGTAATAACCAACCACAAGCATAAAAAGATAAATCAAGACAACTCATGAAACGCCATTGCTTCTCTAAATCCTGTTTCTAGGACATCCTCAAGAAACTAGTAGCATGATTGCCAAAATGACAAAATAAAGCCATTATCATGATACATCGTTGTTTTTCTAAATCCTGTAGTCAGGACATCACTAAGAAACTAGTAACATGAGTATCAAAAGACAAGACAAACATCATGATACATCGTTGCTTCTCTAAATCCTATTGTCGGGATCTCGCTGAAAAACTAGTAACATGATGAAAAAAGCCAAAGACAAGTGCCAAGTGTATGCCAAGTGTGTCTGGATGCGAAGTGTTTTTATTGTCAAGATGTCAAGTTTGATGATGTCAAGATGTCAGGTTTGATGATGTCAAGATGTCAGGGTGTCAAGGTTTTGACGATGCCAAGATGACGAATGCTAGAGGTTGCCAAATTTAGGAAGGAAACATCCTAAATAATGTTGATGTCAAGAAGATTGATCCCTAAATGTCAAAAGGGATCCCTCGAAATGCCAAGTGATAGTGACGATGCCTAGGAAGGACACATTCTAAGGCATAAATGACAGAGGTTGTTCTTTAGAAGGATGCATCTAAAGAATACATTGATGTCGAGAGGAGTGATCCTTAAATGTCAAGAGGATCCCTTGAAAATGTTGGATGGCAGTGACGATGCCTAGGAAGGACACATCCTAAGGCATAAATGACAGAGGTTGCTCTTCAGTAGGACACATCTGAAAGGTAAACAAGAGTTGACAATTTTGACTGTTATGATAATTTGACTTGTTTTGACCAAATTTGACTAAAGTTGACTACATGTCGATGTTGACATGCTGGTGTGATTATCACATTGAATAACTAGTTGCCAAAATTTGGTTGCAGTAATTGGCTTATTTTGAGATGACTTGTTTGACTTCAAGACTTTTTTTTTGATGTGTGTGCCAGTGTAATGTCATGAACCCTAATGGACTGACCTAGTGTAGCCTCAGGGGCTCATCAACAAATGGTGTTGCCTACATCATACACTCACAGACCTCGTAGTTCGACATGACCAATGACTTTTTTCTTATTAGCGAAAGTTTGCATTATGATTTTTATTTTGACAAACCTAAAGGATTGACCTAATGTCGGGGACTTCGCGAAAATGGAGTCTTGCCCTCACGTAGCAAATGTGCAAAGACAATGTAGTTCAAACAATGACATAAATTTGACTGATTTGACAGACTTTGACTCTATTTTTGGGATTGTGACATTGATTTGGATGTTTTTTGTGTTTTTGACATGTTTTTTATTTTTTTTATTTTTGTCGTTTTATGATTTTTTTTTTGGACTTTTGTCGTTTTATGATTTTATTTTCTTTTGTCGAGTATTTGATTTTTTTGCTTTTGTCGAGTATTTGATTAGGTCTTTCTTCAGGACATTTTTCAATTTTTAGGGCTTTCAAGACATTTTACAATGTTTTGTCTTTCAAGATTTTTGTGATGTTTTTGTCTTTCTTGAGGATGTTTTCAATGTTTGTCTTTTGAATGGTTTAAGAAGGATCCTGCCAAATGCATGAACCTACACATGAGAATCCAAGGACAAACATGATTGTGCCCTAGTCAAGCTAAATACCAATTGACATGTGATGACAACATTGTTTGACATGGGAAGGACGCATCCCGAAACAACGTGAGGACGATGACGATAATGTGACAAAAGTATCAAGGTCTATAGCCGGGCCAAGAACAAAGTCAAGTAATGTTTTGGATAATGTGCTTGTATAGATTAGGCTCATTGCATTTGGAATGACTTGGTTAGGACTAAAAGGGATGATGGAGTATCCTTAGACCATTTGACAAGAGAAATCCAAAATAGGTGACGAACATGAAAGGATGAGAGGTGGCCTTGGTAAAGGATGAGAGACATGAGACTAAGGGAATTGTCATATTATTTTCAAGGACTATGTCACATAAGGATAATGAGGTTATGTCAGCAATGACATGAAATTTCATGAATAATGTATGACCAAAGGATAGGCATGTCATAAGTTTTCCCAAAGCATGATTTATGTGTGCTAGTTTTATGTCAAGACTAAGGTAGGTGGGAAAAATGCATGGAAATGATAAGGTTTAGATGGACGTAAATGTCATAAGGAAGGCATGGGAAATGAGATGACTTTCCCCCAAGTGTAAAATTCCACATAGATGATTTATTTTACACATGACGCTTGCTTGCCAGGTTTTCACCATTGGTACTTATCGAGGTGTCTGTTGCGGAGTTTTCACCATTGGATGAAATTTTCTCTTTACTATTTTCTTGACTTTTTGATTTTTGGGTGTCACCAAGATGCATTTGTCGGGGTTTCATCGGGGTGGCGATGTTTTATTTCAATTTTTGTATTTCTAATTTTGTGGATTAGCCTAGACACTAGATGATAGCATTTATTCTAAATCAACAGCGGTGACAATGTAGAGGCTGGTGCCATGATAGCCAATAATGACATTGTTGAAGGAGTTGTCTTGTTAGGATCATAGCGCTTGCATACAACTAATCGATGTCATTGTGATCCTTTCTGATACTAGAGTTGGCCTTATCAGAATACGCACATCGCGATAGAGTGCCATGAGAGTCCTTACGGTAAAGAGTTGCTGCCAAGATGTGATGGATGTGTGGCGTGGGATTTTTGGACTTTAGATGAAATGTAGGATTAAAAATGATGGTAGATGGGAAAGGTTGTTTGGACATTTGGACGAATAATTTTTATTTTCCAAACTTGGGATGGTGGATGAAAGATTTTGGAGGGATGGCATTTGGAACCAACACCTTTAGATGCCTTTCTTGATGACCATTTTGAAGGAGGTGGACATTTGTTGTATGTGGGAGTCCTCTTGTCTTGTGTCTCCACATTGTAATTAATTTTTCTTTTGACATATTTCCTATGCTTGATCCACTTTTCTTTGGGATCCATTTTAATTTCATTTGTCCACTTGTCTTTTTGTTTGATTCGATGGCCTTTGACATTTGATTTTGATCATTTGATTTGTATGAATTTTGTTTTGTTTGTTCCAAAGGGAAGGTTTAAGATGTTGAGAATGATGGTTTATGGTGTGGGTGGAGGGAGTGTTGGCAGCAATCTTATGACAAGGATCACTCATGGACTCCATTTTGATGTTTGTATCTGATAAGGTTTCCCCCAGTATTGAGGAGGTTCCACTAACATTGTTTGATTTTCTAACTGAGGAATAGCCAAGACCTTGATGTTTGTAATTTTCCTAGAGTTGTATTGGTTCTTGAATGCCTTGCTCATGTATGCCTAGTCATTTTCCTTGATATTGCATGCTTTGATAGATTTTGTTTGCGATGGGGTATTTGTTGTTTTGAAAGCAAGATGCAAACCCATCATTATGTCTATGGACACTGTTACTTGGAATGTTCTCGTCGGCAAGAAAGCATGCTTTGACGAAGATCGATGATCCTAGTTGATAGGATGTCTTAGCTATGTTGTCATGTTAGACATATTTCTGATTAATGTCCTTGGTTTGATCTTGTGACATGTCAGCTTCAAATGATTCTATTGGTGCTTCCAAGTCGATGTCTAAGCCAACATAATGATCAATGTCATAGATTCCAGTGAATTCGGCTATAGCTTGATCATTTTCAAATATGTCCATAGTGGAAGACTCTTGCTCTTGAGGAATATCGACTATGTGTCCCATAGAGGCAAGTGTCTCATTTTGGTAAGTGTCGCTAGTTGGGGCCTGAATAGGGTCATCGTCAAATGTTTGATCATGAATGGCATAAAGGTCAAGGAGTGGATTGTCTTGGACTTCTTGGTCAATGGTAGGGTCTTGGTCAAATATGGGGTTGTTGTGGATTTGGACTTCTTGGTCAATGGTAGGGTCTAGGTCAAAGATGAGGTTGCCATGGATGATATAATCAGAAATAGAATCTTTGTCAAGGATAGGTGTGTTTTGGATGTTATGATTGTTTTGAAGGACTTCTTGAATGGACTTTAAGATAGGGTCACGGGATGGACTACCTTGATCCTGACATGAAGGTGATGTTATGATGTCATGCTTTGGACTTTCGTTTTGACATGTATCCTCAAGTTTAGACAATGGGATGTTCCTTTGAGTAATGACAAAATTTTCATGACTAAACGTGACTTGTGAGTGAGTGACTTGAAAAGGAGTAATGGATGAAGGACTAGGATAAGAAATGGGGACTTGGACTAGACTAGTATGTGAAGGATGAGGATATGACATGGGGACTTGGACTAGATTGGTGTGTGAAGGACTAGGATAGGACATGGAGACTTGGACTGGACTAGCATGTGAAGGACTAGGCTATGACATGGGGACTTGGACTAGACTAGTATGTGAAGGACTAGGATAGGCCATGGGTACTTGGACTGGACTAGTGTAATGTTGATTGAAATAGGATGTGGAGACTTGGACGGGATCAATATGGTATGATGCAGGGACTTGACATGAGTTGGTAGATAGTTGATAAGGCATGTAGACATGGACAAGATTGATAGGTGAAGGATTAGCATATGACATGGAGACTTGGAATGGACTAGTGGACAGTTGGTTTTCCTTGTCAAGGTTAGGATAAGGGTAATAATTGGATGTTTGTTGTGAATTAATGTCATGGATGGTGTTAAGTGACTTTTGGTAGTGAGGGTAGACAGATGGAGGAATAGGACTCATGGATTGTTGGTATGAAGGACATTGATTATCGGTTTGGATGAATTGTCTCCTAAAGTCTAAGGCTTGTTGGTATTGACCTCTACAAAATAACTGGCATTCAACTTTACTAGCAAGCTTATCAATATTTTGTTGAAGGGAAGACAAGGTGGTGGATGTCATGATGTTCTTAAATGCAAAGTGATAATGATGTTTGTCTAAGGGAAATGACTAATGCAAGGTGATACAATTGTCAAGAAAGGATGCCAAATGCCAAGGTGATAATGACAACTAATATGAAAATGTTGACTAAGGAAAATGGCCAATGCCAAGTCTATATGCCAAATGAGGACTATGATGGATTTGCAAAGTGTAGTGAGTTAGCCTAATCCAATGGACATTTCAAGAAATTTGAGTTCCCTAGTTTCGATAGAGCGTTCAAAAAGATGTTGGCAATAGGCGACAATGTTTTGGACTTAGATTCGATGCAGCTGATAGAGTTTAAATTTATGTTAAGCAAATGTGTCATTCCAAGTGAAATGCATTACGATTATTAATGAGATCACGTCGTTTAAGGATCAAATGCGTTTGAGAATGCACATGCGTGTGAGTCCGGTTGTTTGTCGCTAGTTGTGACAAATTTTATTGATAGGCGAATCGTCGCAAGGGAGTGCAGAAAATAATGTTTCATCTTCGATTCGCGTCACACGGGGTGAGATGCATCATTTAAGTAGCAAATCTTTGCTTTCGAGTTTCATTGCATTACAAGATATTTGTGGATGCTTTGTTGACTATTCAAATGTGATTCAAAAATAGGCAGATGCACATGTCTTGTTTGGTGGATGCAGTGCAGAAAGTCAGATGTGGCATTTTACATGTCAAATGTGATGCATAATGTCAAATATAGTTTCAAATGGAAAATGTGAGTACGTTAGGTCAAATGCAGCTAATTAAATGACACATATGGTGTGACAGGTCAGATGCAACTTTTTAAATGGAAAATGAGATGCAATAGAGCAGATGCGGATTTTTAAATGGAAAATGCGACATGATAGCTCAGATATGTTGCACAAGATAGCAGATGTGTTGCAAAAAAAATGGATGTATAGACTAGTTTTGACCAAATTCTTGGTTTAATTGTTTGTTTCCAAATGTTTGAATGTTGTTTGGTTTGTTTCAGTATCTAGAAAACACTTGGCAAGCATGATATTTTGAAAGTTATCAAACACATAAGAGAACAAGTATAATCCTATGGTTAAGCCAGGACAATATTCACTAGACTCCACATGGGTTTCCCCAGCCGCATATCAGTAGCATGTGAATCCAGAAGCTTGGTTGCATGGGCTCCCCCTTATAGTGTACTCTCTTCTCAGGCCAACAAAGCTTCCAACCCCCATGAAACTCCCATGGTAGATTGATCACCTCTACTAAAGACTGGGAAGATGTGGAAGGCTTCACACCGACCGGTGCTGTACTAGAAAGTATAAGGTTTTGGGCTTACTACACAAGATTTTTTAATTCAGGACACCCGTTCGAGTGGCCATACATGGGGCAAGATATCAATCACCAATTAGGTGGCACTCCAACCTAAAGAGGTTAAGCTCAACAAGGTTTATGGGAGTACTACTCTGTCTGTATGACACATCCACACTCATAATCTTAGGTTTTCCCTTAAGATTCACATTTATATACCGGTCGGGGGTAGCTTGGCTTTAGCTCTGTTTCCGGTTTGAGTCATGTTGGGGTGATGAAATCCCCAGGCGGCCCCAATTTCTAGAGGCAATAATTGTTTCTCTTACACCTAGGATCACATTACTGTGCAAGGGGAGAGGATACTTCAGTTATTGCATAAGGGTTACATAGAAACAAAGTGGGTCTGGCTTTGTAATCACCTAGTTTGCACAAGGTGAGAGCATATTATCCTACCACTTTCAAACACAATCAGACATAATGGAAGACATGTTAATTTTAAATGCACCAAAAAGAGATGTGTTCTATTCTAAAAAGAACAAGCACAATGTTTACAAATGAGTCTTGGACACTCGAACCTGCAAAAGCACAAGTTAGGAGTTTTATTAAATTGTCTTGGACCCATAAAGTCTTGGTGCCACACACTACCAACAATGATTAGTAACACAAAAAACCCCTATGCTAGGTAGAATGCAAAAAATAAAATTAGAATGCAAAAGGAAAATTGGAAAACCCGAATGAAAAAATGAAAAGCTATATTACTAGGAAAATGCGTCACAATAGAGAAAATGTATCACTCTGTTTATCAAATGTGTCACTGTCAGATGCATCGACTGACTATTCAAATGCTTCAATTAACAGGTAGGTGCATTGATTGACTGGTCAAATGTGGCTCTTTTTGATAGATGTGGCTTTCCCGACTTCGATTGCGTCGCAACAGAGTGATTTCGGCGTTTAAGATGTCAAATGCATCGCGACACACCAGATACAACTTAATAAAACTCAAATGCATCACTTTGTACCTGTACCTGCAAAAATGACATAAAGTAAAAAAAACATATGAAACAAAAAAAAAGCAGTTGGGTTCACCAATGTATCTAAGGGTTATTTTTCTAAGGTTATATTATCAAATACCAAAGCATGCAAAACCCAAAGAAACTATCAAGAACAATGAAAGAAAATAAAAGAATGATTATACCTATCACTCATTGAAGTTTCCTTAATTCACCTTCATAGCACCTTCTCACTTGTTGATTGTTGCCCTCAAATCAGACGTATGAGCAATTTGATGCCAAAGACTATGACGAAGTCCTAAACAAGCTTTGAAGGATTTGATTACTAAATGTCTATGCCTATGAGAAATAATGAAATGACTATGCCAAGAAATTTCTAAGACTTAATGAAATCAAGTACAAAAAAAAATGTTACGATATATAAGAATGAGCATGAGTGTCAGTCATCGAAAATGTGAGCAAAATTGCCATTTTATATAAAAATTCAATTTTGGATGGACGAACGAGATTGAAAGTTGACGGAAGCCTAAAATCAGAGGTCCATATATTATGTGGCAATCCCTAATCAGCATTAGGGAAAAAACATTAAATGAGTGGTCGAGATGTCATTTTAGAAGATCGAATTGACGGTCAAGAATAAATGAGATAATTAGTCAAAAAGATAAAGATTTTCAAAAATCAAGAAGATAAAGACTGCTTGATTTGTGAGATTCAAACAATCAATAAAATAAGAGTTGAACTGAAAAAAAAAAATTGGAAAATCAAGAATTTGCTCAATTGCTTGATTTTGAAGAAGATTACCATTTTGAATTAAATTAATTCAAAAATATGGATTTTGTGTGATAATAAATAATCAATTTCAGATTATTTTTACTAAAAATGAATCGAAATAAGAATGTGAGATCATTTTTAAATAATTTCTTTACTTATTTAAAAATGAGAGAAATGTTAAATTTGGCAAATCAAATAATTAAAGATATTTATTTAATAATTAGGAGAATTAATGAACAAATAACTAAATAAATTAATAAATTTATTTAATTGAAAGAAGATAATAGACCCTTAGTGACGTATTGAATAAATAAATAAAATTTATTTATTTAATAATCATGAAGAATACAAGAGACATGAATTAATTAAATAATTATAAATTATTTAATTAATAGTGGAATGTGGACCAAGGACATAATTAAATGTCATAATTATGCTAGGACGAAAGTTGTAAAAATAGAGCTTGCAGGCCTAGGTCATTTTTATGTGTCTACAACTAGTATTTACATTTTTACAAGCACCTTTTAATAATGCATTTTTTTAGATCATTGGTTGTTCAAACAAGAACATTTCAAGATCCTTTTATGTTGTACTATATTCACAAAAATAATAAATCTTCTAATTGTATCCATGAAAACACAAATTGCATTCACATTTCACAATAATACTAAGCTTGTTTTCAAAGTAACTTTTCTTTCTTTTAAACATGCACAACTTAAATGCCACTAGTAAACATTTTTTTTATGTCAATCTATTCAAGAAACATCTTACAACTTTTTTCAAATAATCTTAGAACATGAAAGTGCAAAGGAATACAAGGTAAGGACATCTTCCTTGAATCCAATATAAGCTTCCTTCCTTTCCAAGAAACTCACACAATTTCATAGCATCTTTCAAGACTCCTTCAAGAGACTTGAAAAGAACAAGAGATAAAAAAAAACAATAATATATCAATGGACTCTCCACCCAACCGTAGGATTGTTAAACAACCCACCCCTGAGAAAGGGTAACCACTTAGTCACAAAACAACTTGCAATACAACTCAAAACCCACATATAGTACATATGCACATACATCAAAAAATATAAATATAAGTCTACCACATTGGTTCTCCCAAGGGAAACCACAAAAGGGGGAGTAGGGGCTCAACCAAAATGGGTGTATAAAAAGAATATCATTATCACATCTCCACATAAACTCCAAACAAGCACACAAACACCAATTCACCAACCACCACATCACACTGTACCAACACTCCTTACCCCTCCACTCAAAATTATGTGAAGCATAGGGGGATGCTCTCATCCCATGAATAGGAAAGGGTACTCATACCTCAATGATGGCCATCACCTAAAAGGGGATACTCATAACCCAACAAGAAGCCCCTAAGTGTGGGAGCTACACCCACTCAATACCCCTATACTTTGGAGGACCAAAAGCACCCACTCCCCTAGAAAAATAACACAACAACAATGACAACCACATATTATGACAAGGAGAACAAGAGCATTACTTATTAAAAATCCTTAATAAAATCTTCATAATAATTTCCCATATGAATATGCATACAAGAACAAGAGAGAGGAATACCTTCAAGAGCAATGATCCCAACCATGGATGGCTCTTCTTTCCTCTTCCAATATCTCCTCCTCTCCAAAATCTTCCCAAAAAGGAAGAAACTTAAAATGTAAAAGAGAAAAATGACATGGGTAACCCCTTCCTCTCCATAAGGAGGGAGTTACAAAGTGAAGGAAGAAGTTACTTCATGAACAATAGGGGAATGGGGATGCTTTATGGCCTAGGTCATAGAACGCCACTATTCTCCAATTGCCATTCAAATATTCCCTAGGATCCCAAATTGGATTGACTATCAACACAAAGGTGAGTCAATTCTCAACAAGGAAGACCTAGGAGAGGGTTTCTTTAAGCTTTGAGGGGTTCACCACTAAGCAAGAGCTTGGAAAATACAACTTAACATTCAACTCACAAACCCTAGTAATGCAAGTCAAATGATGAGTACAAATGATGAAATTAAGCAACAAAAAGTTAGGGTGTGTGTACTTGAGAAGTGTGGAAATGTGATGAGGATTCTGGAAATGGAAAAATGTTGTCAAAATATTCTAGGGAGGACTAAGACGCCCTTATTGTTGTCTTAGTCTTGCTACTATTTTTTAGGGCAGATGCAGAATGTTCGGATGTCGAAACAGAATCCGAAAGAATCTCTGCAAAATACCCTTGGGAGGACTAAGATGCCCTTGCTTTCGACTTAGTCCCATCTTGAATTTTTGAAATATTTGAATGTGATCCTAAGGTTCAATGTTTGCACTTCCTTCTTCTCAGATCTCAGGTCCTTAAACTTCCAGATCTGGCCTGTAGGCAAGTTTTCGTGAAGATGACAACTTTGCAATGCAACTTTGCACTTTAAATGATCTTGAAGTCCTCAACCTAAATCTGAAAACACAAACATGCAACAGAGGAAAAACTTGTTGATAAACTAGTAAATGGGGGTTTGCCTTGGTCAAACCCATTGTTGGTAATTAAACCTTGGAATGAAATAGAATAATGGAGGGAGATGATGAATGGAAAAAAATGCTATGTTGCAACTCACCAAACCCTTGTTATGAAATCTTCAAACTTGTGTGAAATGGATAGCTTGAATGTAGATCTTGAAATGCTTGAATGCTTAATAGATCTTGACTTGAATTGATTGCTTGAATCAAAACCCTACACCACAAATGTTGGCTCAAAAACACACATGATGCAAGAATATCCTTGATATGATGCTTGAATCTTGGTGATGGCTCCAAATGCTTGATGAATCACTCTTGAATGCTCTCACAAAAGTCTTGATTAGAAATGAATGAAATAACCTTGTATTTATACTTATCCATGCTTAATATCCCAAAATTACATCACGCCAAGCCAACATATGAATTCATTAATTAAAAGAGGCTAAATCCTGCTCAAATTTGAAATTAAATCCCAAAAATAACTAGAGGGGGACTAATATGCCCTAGGTGGCGTCTTAGTCCTGAGGCTCAAAACTTGGGGCATAAACTCCAAAAAGTGGTCCATTTAAGGTGCATTTGAAAAGAGGGTCCCAAGACCTTTGGAGGACAAAGATGCCCTAGGTGGCATCTTAGTCCTGGTCCAAAAATCAAGGACAAAGCCAAAATCATTAAATTATCATTTCCACTTTGATGTTTATCAGGATCAACCATAAAAAGATATAATTTATTAGGCTTGTGGATGCAAAATAGGACCAATTAAGACATAAATAGGGATAAATAAAGCAAGGCAAGCCCAAACAAGTGTGAAAATGCAAGGGTATGCATTTTCCTACACTACATTTAGCCCCCACTTTAGTGAGAGGATGAACTTGCTTCAAACTCACACTAAAGTAGCCAACCATGCAATCAAGATGGGTTCAAATGTACAAATGCTAGTACGACAGGATGACAATAATCAAGAGGGTGGCCAAGCCCCCAGGATCAAGATCCTATGACAAACCAACATAGGCACAAAGGAACACACATGTAGATGATATATGAAGCCATAACCAGATTGCCAGCATACATCATCAAAGATAGAAAAAGAAAAAAGAAAAAAGAAAAATTCAATGGATCAAGCTTCAACTGGCCACCCGACCAGGTCTAGGCTATTTTTCCAAAAAGGTTTGCAAGTGGAACACATTGTCCACTATGCAAACAAAACACACTCACAAGGGCTAGTGAAGCTAGTTGTCCACTAGGTGAGCCCCAAGAGATCCATATCAAAGTCATACCCCCATGACTATGATAAGGACAAAAAAGAAAATGTGCACACTCATAAGGGCTAGTGAAGTTAGTTGTTCACTAGGTGAGCTCCGAGGAACCATATCAAAGCCATACCTCCATGACTTTAATAGGGTACAAAAAGAAAATGCACGCAATAGGAAAGGGGGATGTTTGAAGGGATTTTTCTTAGTTCACATGAGGTATTAATCTTAGGGGACATCGTGCTTAAAGTCTCCGAGAGAGGACAAATGCAAGGTATCATCTTAGGGAAAATTGTACTTAATGTTTCTAAGAGAGGACAAGTGAAAGGAAATATCATGCTCTTTGAGGAAATCAAACCCAATGACACCATCAAAAAAGGAATGCATCACAAGAAGAAATAAAATTGCACAATGAAACATGAGTGTTGATGTATGCCCCCACTTTAAACTAGTTGCTAACACCATTTATATGAGAAATTAGTTTAAAGTATAAGAAGACAAAAGAGCTTATTCAGAAAGCCCTATGCCAAGTCATATGTTTCCAATAAGCTACATCATGAGAAGGGAAGGGGTTGCACCCAAAACCATAACTCAGTACGTCACATACGAGCCAACTTAAGGTATGTCATTCACATCCTAAGCTTTCTCTTATATAAACATTAAAGGTGGTCAACTAGCCAAAAGAAACAAGTGACATACAAGGACAAGGCTACCTAACCCCTTACCCCAACTTAGTGCAGGACAAGGATGAGCTGAGATGAATAGTGAGAAACATGCTTGTGTGAAAAATAGTATAAATTAGAGGAATTAGGTGCTTCAACACTAGGGAGAGCACCACACTCCTTAAGATGTTTAATTTTATCACTTAAAGCCTTACATTCATTAGTAGAATGACCATGAACTCTGTGATATGCACAAAATGAACTCCTATAGTAGAATTTCTTTTGTGTTCTTGGAGGGAGGGATATCAAATGATCTTGGAGGTGTAGACACTAAAAATTGTCCTAAGACCTGCGACTCTTATTTTCTCTGTTATTTCCCCTTTCATTCTTCATAATTAAATAATTTTAATTATTTAATTAATTCATTTCTATCTTTATTTATTTCTTCCTGATTAATTAAATAAATTTTATTTAATTAATTGCATCACTAATTAAGTCCTCTTCTTTCTAAAATTAAATAAATTCTTATTTATTTAATTTGGTCCACTTTTGACTATTTTAATTTATTTAATTCAAAATGATTCCCTTAGTCACATTCCTCTATAATTAAATAATTATTTTAATTATTTAATTATTCATATGCCACCTAAATTAAATAATTTTTATTATTTAATTTCTCCTATCACCTCTTTATCCATGCCAATCTTATCTTCCACATCAAATCTTATCTTTTGACATCTCATTTAATCCTAGCCCTTGATTGAATTATCTCATAATTCAATCTCAACCCTTCATCTTTATCATTTTCCCTAATTTTTCCCTAACCCTAGTCCATACTACAACTTTCAATCTTGGTCATTGATTAAGACATCTTATTGGCATCAATCTCAACCATTCATTCAAATTTGTCTTTTCTATAAAAGACCTTACCCTTGTCATTTTCATTATCTACACATATTATGCAAGTACATGCTGCTAGTGTGAGACAACAATCTTCAATATTTTGCTAGTCACTTGTCATAGGCTTATTATTGCACACTCAAATCTGAGGGAAATTATCATATTCAAGCAAAATGGATAAGTGCAATGGAGGTGAATCAATGGTGGCATGAAGATTTGGTAATATTGTTTTATGTTTTATGTCTTTATGCTTATTTGTGCTTCATTGTTTATTAGGGTTTGATTTATATGATTTATTGCATTAACCTTATATTTTTACCCTAATTACATTGGTGAACCTGACATATTTTGAAAATTTTTGAGGAATTTTGGAGTTGGATTCTTTTTGTTGTAGGTTTTGTTAGCTTTTTGTTGCAGGTTTTGCATCATTTTGGAACAAAACCCTAGTTTTCAAAGATTCCACAATATCTTTCAAACGGATTTGTATTTTTTTACAAAAAAATTCTACAGATTTGGGATGACGTCAAAGACCTTTAGTCAAAAAATAAGTATTTTGGGACCCGTTTTGAATTTTTTATAATTTTTTTATGATTTTTCATAAAAAAATTAATTTTGGGTGCAAAACAACAAATTTTTTAGATTTCTTTACATTTTTGGAAAGCTCTGGAAATTTCAGTAAGGGTCTATTCTCTGTATTTTTATTTTTTCTAGAGAAAACATTTCAAAATTTCAGATTTTTCTTGACTAGCTAACCCTCTAATATTAGTAATCAATTATTTTGTTAGGGTTTTGGCTTTGTTGTTGGTTTTGTGAATGTGCAAAAAAAAAAACACTTCAAAGGACAAATTGGATCAAGTGGACAAAAATTTGGAGCTAAAGAAAGTCTAGGTGCACACATTCCATCTTTCATCTCTAATCATTGCTTGTCAACACACTTCAATTTGGGGCTTAAAAAAAACTTGTTTGATCACACATTTGAATTTTGGGGCTTAAAACAAATATCTTGTTTGCAATCACACTTTGAAATTGGGCTTAAAAATAACCATTGTCTTCCATCACACATTTTGACTTTGGGTTGAAAAGAACAAGTGCTTCCATTGTTTGCTTACACACATTTCATTTCTAAGGGTCAATTAATAATTGCGAGTGTGAATCGAGTGTGTGTGTGTTCTCCAAAACATCTCACTTGGTTCACTTTTTTCATACCCTTCTTAGGAGGCCTTCTTGGAGCACACACCCCTCCAAGGGATGACCTCAATCCAAGTGTGAATCGAAAGACACACTCCTTTGGGAGTTGAAATCTTGTCACTCTTGGCTAAGCCCCAAAGAACTTTATACCTTTGGGAAGTGAAGGTGAAGGGTGGGTTACCCCTTTCTCCCAGCTGTGTGGGAGGATTTTGCTTTCAAATCATCCCTAGTCAACCTTGTGCAAACTAGCTTGAGACCGTTGGCCAATCTCCCCACTTGAATAATTTCTAGTATTGTTCTTGTGCTTGGAAGTGTCTTCTTATCATAATCATTTGTATTACATCTTGCATCAAATCTTGTCTTGTATGTGTGAATTTGTATTTAAGATTGAAATTTTAATCAAGTGAGAAAAATAAAAAATAAAAATAAAAAGTAAAAAAAATATTAAAAAATCCGAAAACATTAGAAAATTTTCAAAAACAAACAAATCTAGGTGTCCTCCAATTCAAGTTATCCACATTATCTCCAATTCAAACTTCTAATCCTCGTTTGCATCCTAGCCTTTGCATTGTCATTTAGACTTCACAATCACGTCCTCAATTCACATTGATATGCTTGCTAGAGTCAAATTGAATACCAATTGCTCCATAATAGACAATGCCAACAAGCCATACACTTTAAAACACAATTCATCCAATCCAAATACCCATTCCTTTTCTACCAAAAATCCATAAGCCCTATTCATTCAACCATCTACCCTCACTATCAAGAGTCCCTTAGCCCCATTCATGCCATTAATACACAACCAACAACCACTTATTGTCCTTATCCTAACCCTTACAAGGGAAACCATCCTTCCACTAATCCATTCCAAGCCTTTATTTCCTATCCTAGTCCATCATCCACTAATTCATTCCAATCTATTCCATCTCAATCTACATTTATTCATGAAAATACATCTAGTCATGGTCTCCAAAATCACATCCCAATGCCTAAACTTGAGGATACATGTCAAAAGGAAAGTCCAAAGGATGACATCATAGCTTCACCTTCATGTCAAGATCAAGGTAATCCATCCCTCCTTAAGTCCATTCAAGAAGTCCTCTAAAATAACAATGGAATCCAAAATACACCTACCCTTGACAAAGACTTCATTCCCAATCATGTCATCCAAGAAAACCCCATCTTTGATCAAGACACTACCAATGACCAAGAAATCCAAAACAACCCACTCCTTAACATTTATGTCATTCATGACCAGACACTTGAAGACAACCCTATCCAAAATCCGAGCACATCCATTTCCCAAAATGAGACACTTGCCTCCATGGGAAACATAGATGATTTTCCTCTAGAACAAGAGTCTTCTACTATGGAAATATTTGCAAATGATCAAGCTATTGTTGAATTCACTCGACTCTATGACAATGACCATAAATACAGTTTCAACATCGACTTGGAAGCAACAATAGAATTGTATGAATCTGACATCTCACAAAGTTAGACCAAATATGTCCAACATGTCAATGAAGCTAAGACATCCTATTAATTAGGATCATCTACTTTTGTCAGAACAGGCTTTCTCGCAAACGAGAATATTCCAAGTAACAGTGTCCACACACAAAATGATGAATTTACATTTTGCTTCCATAATGGAAAATACCCCATCGCAAAGAGAATATGTCAAAGCATGCAATATTAGGGAAAAGGACTAGGCATATACGAGCAAGGCATTCGAGAACCAATAAAATTTCATGAAAATCCTAGACATCAAGGTCTTGGCTATTCCACAGTCAGAGAATCTAATGATGTTAGTGGTACCTCCTCGATATTGGGGGCAACTTTATCTTATACAAGCATAAAAATAGGGGCCATGAGTAATCCTTGTCATAAGATTGTTGCCAACACTCCTTCCATCCATACCATAAATCGTCATTCCCAATGTCCTAAACCTTCCATTTAGAACCAACAAAAACAAAAGTCTTACAAGTCAAAACTTCAAAAACAAATGTCAAAGACCATTGAATCAAACAAAAATCCAAGTGGACAAATGAAGTTAAAATGGATCCCAAAGAAAAATCAATCAAGAAAAGAAAATATTCTAAATCCAAAAGTCAATCAAAATGTGGAGCCACAAGAAAAGAGGACTCCCACATATAATAAATATCCACCTCCTTCAAAATAATCATCAAGCAAGGCATCTAAAAGTGTTGGTTCCAAATGCTATCCCAATCAAAATTCCAAACTCCGTCACCCACTCTCCCAAGTTTGGAAAAGAAAAATTGATTCATCCAAACATCCAAACAATCCTACCACATCTACCATCAAAATTCATAATCCTACATCTCTCCTAAAGACCAAAAATCCCATGTCACAACTCTGGCACATCTTGGCAACAACTCTTTATCATAAGGACTCTCATGGCACTCTATTGCAATGTGTGTATTTTGATAAGGCCAACTCTAGTATCAAAAATGACCACAATGACATCAATCAATTGTATGCAAGCGCTATGATCTTGATAAGGCAACTACTTCAGAAAGGTCATTATTGGCATATCATGGCACCAATCTCTACATTGGCACTGTCAACAGTTTTAGAACAATCATGAGTCACGTCAGTCAAATAAGGAAAACATAGTCGCATCGGTCAAATAAGTCAGACAATGTGCATCTTGTCAAACATTAGGTCACATTGATCAAATAAGTCAGACAATGTCAATCTCCTCACGCAAAGTTAGCTTTCATCAAACATAGATACACTCGAACACAAGACAGTCATCAAAACATCTGCATTCAAATCGTGATCTAATAGACATTATATTCCAATCAATCATTAAGTTAAACACAGACAACATAGTCTAGTCAGTCATCTAGTCACATTAGTCAAATTTCCAAAACAATGTCAATCTCATCACTCTTTGGTTCTCTCCAAGATGTGTCCTTCTTGGACTTGGACCTCGTCAAAATGTCATTTTTCTTTTCAGGATGTGTCCTTCCTGACCTTAGACATCGTCAAACTATTAAACTATCAAACCATCATACAAATAATCTTCGACAAGCAAATATTGGCAAACACATTGAATGGTTGATTTTTCTGGTCTATTTTGTCTATTTTTGCTGGTCTATTTTGTCTCTTGGTCATGTTACTAGCTACCTCGAGGATGTTCCATGAAGTATTTAAAGGTGCGATGACTTTCCATGACCTATTTTGTTTTTCTTTGACCGTTGTCTGTGGATTGTCTTGGCAAAAAAGACTGGGCCAAATTCGCCCTTAGTATGAGCTAGGATATTCCTTGTCTGCGACTGTCTGTTTTGCAAGTGGATGACCTTGCACACCTTGGTCTATGTAATACCATGGTTTTTTTGTCCATTTTTGTCATTTTACCACCCAATGATGATTAGTGCAGAGTCTTGTCTAGCAAAATATGCATCTTTAAAGTTGTCTCCACTAACATCCATATCCCCCACGCTAACATTTCTTCTATACTGCTTATCTATTTTCCTCTTATCCATTTCGAGAGCATACCCATGTTATTTCAACCCTCCTATCCTCTCGAGGGGGCATCATCCTCCCTCTCTTATTTCATCATCATCATATCTTTCTATCATCATCCATTTTCCTCTATCCATACCTTATCTTCTTTGAAATGATGTTACTCGACACAAATCTCATCATCTTGAACATCATCTCAAAGAGGGGCAAAATTTAGACACTAAAAATTGTCCTAAGACCTATGACTCCTATTTTCTCCATTTTTTCCCCTTTCATTCTTCATAATTAAATAATTTTAATTGTTTAATTATTTTCTAATGTCATGAGTTTTCTATTAGTTAAATAATTTTAATTATATTTAATTAATTCATTTCTATCTTTATTTATTTCTTCCTAATTAATTAAATAAATTTTATTTATTTAATCATGTCACTAATTAAGTCCTCTTCTTTCTAAAATTAAATAAATTCTTATTTATTTAATTTTTGTCCACTTTCAACTATTTTAATTATTTAATTATTCATTAGCCTCTTCTCTCATAAATTAAATAAATTTTATTTATTTAATTTGGTCCACTCTCTTGAATTTTGAATTAAACATTATTTAATTCAAAATGATTCCTTTTGTCACATTCCTCTATAATTGAATAATTATTTTAATTATTTCATTATTCATTGGCCACCTAAATTAAATAATTTTTATTATTTAATTCTCCTATCACCTCTTTATCCATGCAAATCTTATCTTCCACATCAAATCTTATCTTTTGACATCTCATTTAATCCTACCCCTTAATTGAATTATCTCATAATTCAATCTCAACCCTTCATCTTTATCATTTGCCCTAATTTTTCCCTAACCCTAGTCCATACTACAACTTTTAATCTTGGTCATTGATTAAGACATCTTATTGGCATCCAATCTCAACCATTCATTTAAATTTGTATTTTCGATAAAATACCTTACCCTTGTCATTTTCATTATCTACACATATTATGCAAGTACATGTTGCTAGTGTGAGACAACAATCTTCAATATTTTGCTAGTCACTTGTCATAGGCTTATTATCGCACACTCAAATCTGAGGGAAATTATCATATTCAAGCAAAATAGAGAAGTGCAATGGAGGTGAATCAATGGTGGCATGAAGATTTGGTAATATTGTTTTATGTTTTATGTATTTATGCTTATTTGTGCTTCATTGTTTATTAGGGTTTGATTTATACATTTTATTGCATTAACCTTAGATTTTTACCCTAATTATAGGAGTCTCGACAAGATACCCTCTTGATCAATGGTAGATATTACTTTATTTTATGACAAAGATATCTCTTTCTTAGCACATGGTGTCATACCTACACAAGACTCTTTAGGTTGCGAGATTTTATTCTATTCTTTAAAGGAAGGTGTAAAATTTGTCAAATTCGAATTGTGACTGTTTTGTGTGATGACATTGATGTTAAGCAAAGATTTCTTTATTTCTTTTAAAGGATAATAATCAAGATCACTAGTGTCTATCAATTCAGGATGCACTATTGTTAAAGTTGGCTTAGAGGAATCCTTTGTGAGAGTGTTGATATTGAGTGAAGGTTTGTTTGATGGTTTGATTTCTATCAAAGGAAAATAACCAAGACCACGGGTTGTTTCTTGCATGTTAGGCTCTACAGGTACATAGATACCTTGTTCTCTAGCACCACATCCTTTTCCACTATATCCAAGTTGTTTCATCAATTTGTAACCTTTTCCATAAAGATTTTTCATCTTTTTAGGATTTGGTGGTTGTTGATATTCAGTTTCATCAATGTTTGTTGTGTAAGTTGTTGTCTTTTGTTCTAAAGTGGTTAAGGTGGATACTTTCGAAGGGTCTTCCAAATTTTGTGTTGACATTACTACTTGTTCCTTTCCATTTTCATAGTCTTTGTTTATGATCTTGTATTCTCCTATGAATGTTGGTTCAAAATCCAAGGAGCCCCAATCATCTTCTAATAGCTTCATGGTTTCCTCAATGTGTTTTTCTTTGTCTTTTTGTTGCATGGGTTCCACTTGTGTAGTTGGTTTTAATGTTTCCAAAGGATTCTCTTTGTTTTTATCAATTTTCAAACAACTATTTGGTTTAGGGTCAGCTTCGAGTATGTGCACTTTTTTGTAAACATATTTCATGATACGATGCAAAGTAGAAGGCACACCATGCATTTTGAGAATCCACAGTCTGCTTAAAAGGAGATTATATGAAATTTCATATGGCATAACATGTATCAGTGTTTCTAACGTGGCATTTCTAGCTGTGATAGGAAAAGTGATCACACCGAGTGCTTGTTTTCCTACATTGTCAAATCCCATAATAGATAAAGAATCAAGTTGAATTTTTGATTTATTCACGCTGAGCCTATCCAAAAGGGTCACACTACACACATCAACGACTAAGTCATTGTCAACAAGGGTTTTCTTTATCCTCGTCCTTTTATATCGAGATATTATTATGAAAGCTTCATATTATTTTTGCACTTCCAAAGGAGGGAGCTCACTTTGGTGGAAAACAATGTCAGCATTTAGTCCTTGAATCATGAATGCTATGCCATTCAATTGCACATTAGAAGGGATAGGAACTTGTTGTAAGGAATTTTGAACCATGTTATGATAGTGAGGGGAGGCTTGGATAAGGTCCTATAATGATATTTTAGCAAGAGTACTCTTAAGTTGTTCAACAAGATCATACTCCTTTCCACTTTGCGAAGGAAAACAAGGAGGACCAGGTAAGATAGGATTAGGAAATGGGAGGGATGTTGAAGGTGTTTTTCTTGGTTGTGGATTGTTCCTAGTGTTATATGTATGAGCAATAGTATTATAACTCGATTGTTGTGACACATTATTCTTAGTTGATTCAAGGATAAGGACAAGTTAGTTTGTAGGTTGAGGTTTGTTTGAATGTGGATAAAGAATTAGAGGATTCTTAAGATGTCCTATGGGGTATGTAGGAGGTCCATTGACCAAAGGGGATATAATGGACACTTTCACATTCATAACCTTAATGGTCTTGGTTTTATGTATTTCCCATAAAGGGAAATCTAGAATCACCTTTTTACCATCACCTAAGGAGGCCACATTACTATTGTTGTCATTTTCTTGCACCGTTATATCTTCCCTAGTAGGATATTTTTTAGGAGAACTACAAACTAAATGTTCTTGACATTCAAGGATCAGTTCTTCCAAAATTACTTCATCACAAGTAGGGGAATGATCAATGGTTGAATTGGCTTGCTTAGTAAGGGTTCCCTAGGTGAAGGGAGACAACTAAGATTCTCATGACTTTCATCTATCAAAGTATCTTCTTCACAACTAGGAGAGATAATAAGGAGAAGGAAAAGTATAATTTTTATGATCATTTATGATTTAATTCCTTTGTTCCCTAATGTCTTGCAAAACAAGATAGGTAGGGGAAGGTTCATAAAGAGGGTTATTATAGACCTTACAGGTTTGATCATCTAACACTAACGTATCCACATCATTTACAATTTCATCCTCTTCTAAATCATTCTCACAAGCAAATGGAGAATGGAAGTTAGGTAACGTGATGTTTAGAAATGTGTCTATGATGTCATTCTCTTGTGCTATAATATCTTTCCAAAGGGGATGAGGGAAAGGACAAGCAAGAATTTCATGATTCTCAACAATAGTATCTTCTTTCGCCAAGATACCTTCACCACTAAAAGGAGAGGTATCGGGAGAAGAACAACTATGATTATCAAGATTGTCTATGCTTTCAACTTCTATCACATCATTCCCACAAATAGGATAGATAAGAAGGGGTGTAGGTTTAAGGCAAGAATCACTATTTTCACTTTTTTGTGCTAAGAGACTCTCATAACTAGGGAATGTATTAAATGAATGACTAACATGCTTATTGACTAACTTTTTCTTTGCAAACTTGGAAAATACCGATACCAACATTTGTGAAAAGTAATCTATGCAAACTCAAAATGCAATGTAAAGGCCCAAAATGAAATGTATAAATGCAATTTTCAGATTTCAAACAAGGTAATTTACTGATTGCACTATGCAATGAAATGTTGTGAATGGAAATTTGGAATGAAGCAATGCATGAAATGGACCACTTTAAGATAGATTTAGTAAAATGCATGAAACATGAGGTCAACCCACTGAAACAGATAACCAATGGCAGCAAACAGAAGCAAAGAAAAGTATATTTAAACCTTGAAAATTGGAACTTCAAAGTCAACAGGGACTAAGATGCCACGAAGGTCATCTTGATCCTACTGGTGAAATTTTGAGGTTCCAGAAACTGAAAAAAACAACAAACAACTCTGACAAGGTTCTAAACCAAAAATCCACAAAGGGACTTAGATGCCAATAAGGGCATTTTAGTCCTAGTAGAGGTTTTTTTTAGAAAAATAACAAAATATGGGTTGATAACAGTTTTTCCAGGTTGCCTACCCAGGGACTTGATGTTTAGAAGTATAAAAGTGACTAATTACAAGCAATTGAATGCAAGGTTGAATTCTATTTTTTAAATTTTGAATGCAATAACAATGTTCTTAAATGCAATTAGGATGATTGACAATGCACTTTTAGTTTTTCAATGAGATGAGATGACACAAGAAAGAAAAAATGCAACCTACATGCACTTTCACTAATGAAAATATGAGAAACCCTAGATGCACTTTCACTAATGCAAGATGTAATGCAAGAATGAATGCAACCTAGATCTAGGACCTTAATGAACTCCAAATCAGAAAAATGAATGTTTTAAAATGTTGAGTTCACCAAAATCAACAATAGGGGAATGGGGATGCTTTTGGCCTAGGTCATAAAACACCACTATTCTCTAATTGTCATTAAAATATACCCTAGGATCCCAAATTGGATTGACTATCAACACAAAGGTGAGTCAATTATCAACAAGGAAGACCTAGGAGGGGGGTTCTTTAAGCTTTGAGGGGTTCACCACCAAGCAAGAGATTGGAAAAGGAAACTTAACATTCAACTCAAAAAACCTAGTAATGCAAGTCAAATGATTGCAAATGATGAAATTAAGCAACAAGTTAGGGTGTGTATATCCGAGAAGTCTGGAAATGTGATGAGCATTCTTGAAATGTAAAAATGTTGTCAAAATATGTTAGGGAAGACTAAGAATCCCTTACTATTGTCTTAGTCTCGTTGCTGCTTTTTGGGGCAGATGCAGAATCTTTGGATGTCACAATAGAATCTGAAAGAATCTCTGTAAAATACCCTTGGGAGGACTAAGACGCCCTTGCTGCCAATTTAGTCCCATCTTGAATTTCAGAATCTCTAAATGTGATCCTAAGGTTCAATGTTTGCACTTCCTTCTTCTCAAATATCAAGTCCTAATGAGTTTCCATGAAGATGACAACTTTGCAAATTTGCAACTTTTCACTTCAAATGATCTTCAAGTCTTCAACCTAAATCTTCAAACACAAACATGCAAGACAACAAAAACTTGTTGATTGTTAGTAAATGGGGGTTTTCCTTGGTCAAACCCATTGTTGGTAATTAAACCTTGGAATAAAATAAAATAATGGAGGGAGATGATAAATGGAGAATATTCTATGTTGCAACTCACCAAACCCTTATTATGAAATTTTCAAACTTGTGTGAAATGGATAGCTTGAATGTAGATCTTGAAATACTTGAATGCTTGATAGATCTTGACTTGAATTGCTTGCTTGAATCAAAACCCTACATCACAAATGTTAGCTCAAAAACACACTTGATGCAAGAATATCCTTGATATGATGCTTGAATCTTGATGATGGATCCAAATTCTTGATGAATCGCTCTTGAATGCTCTCGCAAAATTCTTGATTAGAAATGAATGAAAGAACCTTGTATTTATACTTATCCATGCTTAATATCTCAAAATTACATCACACCAAGCTGACATATGAGTTCATTGATTAAAGGAGGCTAAATCCTGCCAAGATTTGAAATAAAATCTCAAAAATAACTTGAGGGGGACTAACATGCCATAGGTGGCGTCTTAGTCTTGAGGCTCAAAACTTGGGGCATTGACTCCAAAAAGGGGCCCATTTAAGGTGCATTTGAAAAGAGGGTACCAAGACCTTTGGAGGACAAAGAATCCCTAGGTGGCGTCTTAGTCTCGGTCCAAAAATTAGGGACACACAACCAAAATCATTAAATTATGATTTCCCCTTTGATGTTTGTGTCGAGATTAGCCATAAAAAGATATAATTTATTAGGATTGTGGATGCAAAATAGGACCAATTAAGACATAAATAGGGATGAATAAAACAAGGCAAGCCCAAACAAGTGTGAAAATGCAAGGGTATGCATTTTCCTACACTACACTTCCTCCCAACTAACTCAACCACCAGAACCATTTCCCTATTTTCGCCACTTTTACAAAGGGGACATAAAAAGGGTCATAAGTACCTCTAAAAAGGCCACAAATGATAAAAATAAACTTCTAAGCCTTATACCTAAGGCATAGACTATTCCCCAACATAAAATATACCTAATTTTCTCTCAAAAGACTTTGCATCAACCCATTTTAAATTACAAGGTTTAAGCTTACACAAGGCACAACCAAAAATATGATACCAACATAGAAGCCTTCTAGCTTAAGGTCAAGACTTATGAACCAAGAAGTAAGATGAACATAATGTAACAAGAGAAAACAAGAAAGGTGACTAAGTGGAACCCTCATATCCATTGGTATTAAAAATCCTACACATATGCATATACATGTTCATAATAATAAAATAATATATTTCATAATAATGACATGGTCAAGTAACCTATAAAACATCATACATCATATATATATATATATATATATATATATATATATATCTGATCATGATAAAGTGCATTAATCAAAATCACATCCAAATTATCATAATGTACTAAAACATGACATTTATTAACATCGCAACTGAAACCTAATCTAGATCATCATCATCATCAATAGCATGAATGTCAAGAAGGTATCAAACTAAAAAGTGTTAGGAACATCATCCAATACAAGCAAAACAAGAAAGCACAAATAGGGGGTCTCACATCCTCCCCCCCTAGTATTAGACTTCCTCTTGGAAGTCCTTCAAGGTGGGTCAATCACCCTATTGTAACATATGGCATGAAGTCCTCTAACCTAAGAGGGATAATAGATTCTATAATTTGTAATTCCAGTCAACATTTAAAATTATCGTTAACCCAAACTCCATTTTCCAATAAGGAACCAATTAATACTTAGAGAAGTTCTTGTTTAACTAGTAAAATTTATGCTCACAACTCCTTTCCCATCTCCTTAAGACATATCACATATTCATAAAAAAAGAAGATTGTAGGACAATATACACTATCGATGTCTAGCAATTAATCCAAAAAAAAAAGTAAATGAATAATTACCTCCTTTTATTAGTATGGATAAAATAGAATTTGATTATGCCAAAAACCACATTTCTATCATTAATATTGATGATGGCATTCTTTCACTATTATCACTATCATCTCTAAAATATGCATACAACACAACATCAACTAGCTCCAAGTTTTAACCTTAGAAATATTCACCACAAAGGTATTTCGCAACAACAAGTACTAATAATTTATACTAGTCCATTATCCTAACAACAAAGTCATGTTCCACATACTAATAAGCCTTATACCCTTAGAACTTTTATCGATTCTATTTATTTTAAATCGAGATGGTGTATGATGGTAATACTTGAAACCTTAAAATCTATTTGAAAGCTTTCCTTTTTATAAACATAAAATATATCACAACTTTATTTCCTATATCTAAATTGTATCGCAACCACTTCTATTAATTTTTTTTCTTTCAAGCTCACCTATATTATAATACAACTACATATCCATCATATAAATTGCTTGAATTCAATGTCTTACATATGGAGATCAAAGTGTCCAAGGAACCAAAGGAAATAGGTTATGAAAATACTTTGAGAAGATAAGACAATACAAATTTTTCTATGTAAATCAAGGCATCTTGACTTTTAGAACAATCACAAAGTGAACAAGGGAGATACAAATTCCTAAAAGGGACATCCTATAAATTCATACTACTCATATTTTCTTACTTTCTCAAAATTTCTTTCACATATAATAGGATAATCCAACTATATATCCAGAATGATATTCCATGCTATACCCGCACATACCCAACTAATACTACCACACATATAAAAAAAAAATTGTAATCCAAATTTCCAACCTACCATAGTTTATTTTCAATGTACATACTTCAAGGAATAGAGGAACCTTTATCCCTTCCATTGAGAATAATTTTGATTAACATTCAGGACTAGAATTTAAAATTTACAACCCTCAAAGTAGACCACCTATTTCTACTAACATAATTTATAACCCAATACATATCCATGATTTCTTCCAAATAGGACTTGCTCATACATCATTTGAAATATTTTAGTATAACCATATTTTTTAATCCTCAACTGCTAAATTTGATAAGAACACCACTACACTAGCTAAACACTAACATGGTACAAGAGTTGATGGGTCTAGTTGTATGCAAAGAGGGAAGAATACAAGGAAATATCAAGAAAAATAAACTTGTTATCTCAAGCACAACTATTACAAGTGTTTTGAGATACAATTATGGAAGAAACACAATTATCTAGAACACCAAATGCATGATAAATTAGAATTGCATGATTTCATACTATCAATATTTCTACTTATAATTGAACACACACATTTTAAGAAACCCAACATTAAATAATCACAACCTACTTTTATGAATATCCAAAGATTGAGTCCTCTAACAATACAACATCCTCAAAATACTTGGTTCATAAAAGCCCTAAAAATATATGGATAATAGTCATGCATGCAAAGGTTAAAGCAAATATGCTCCTATATATATCTTGCAAGAGTGTCTTACAATTTAATTCTCAAATAATACTGAAAATTCTAATTTTACGGGTTATATCCATTCATATTATATTTGAGTTCAACTAAGAAAAGAAAATAAATAAATAAACCATCCAAGTTCTTAATTGTATAGGGTTAATTAGAGATATAATGTAAAGGAATTTATTTTAAGCATAGTTATATCCCTTTTGTTCCTTCAATCATAGTCATGAATATTTAAAATTTGCACAAACAATAAAGCATATATCACACTTAAATTTTAGGATAAATGCTTAAGCCACCTAACAATCCTTTCTACTAAAATGTTTTTGAGAAAATATTTAAATTCATAAAATATTATGCATACCAAACATATATAGAGAGAGAGGGTTTATTTACATGATTATCATTAATTATAGCCATAAATAAAAATGATAGGAAAGAATCATCCTACAAATTTTATGCATGCACCTCCAACACTTTTAAAGTTTGATTATTAAGAGCATGTCGAGCTAGGAAATTCTAACAAGTACCCGCCAGTATCCTTGGGTTAATTTTTTTTTTTAAAACACCTATACTAGTGTGAGCTACTTAGACAATTCATATCATAAGTATATACAATTCACCCCTAGACTTCTCACAACCATACACGATAAATCCCATAACTCGCTATTGTCACTACACAAGTTATCAATTAAACAATATAAGTAACATACACAGACGCACA